>OU015764.1:33646184-34157273 GCA_907173295.1 Fagus sylvatica | reverse complement strand
ATTGGTTGGGGTACAAATATAAAATTCACCAATAATATGCCGAAAACAATACATCCTAAAAATATAAAATTCACCAATAAAAGGTTTTATATGCCTATTAAAAAAAAAAACTTTGTAAATTCTTTACACACTTGAGGGCCTCTCTAAGAACACCCATATACATGTTTCCAATAAGCACTCACTTCTCCACAATTAGCCAGAAATTGCCAAGATATTCCCGGTCAACTAATTCTTAATGGAAAATGAAAAGAAAAAAATGGTAAATTTTTAAGGATACAGATCATAGTCTCTCTCTCTCTCTCCATTCTCTTTAATCAATTGGTCAAAACCTAGATGTTTTTTTCTTTTACTTTTCCATGATTCTCAGCAACCCAAAAAAGGCATAGAACCGAAATTTTAAAAAAGAAAAAGAAATCATAAATGAGTAAAACTTAAATATGGTACATTGATGAAAAAAAACACTCAGGTACGTTGATTTTAAATCCAAAAAATAAGAGAGAAGGAAATAGGATGATATATGGTGAGATGGGCTTAACTGATATTGTTCGTGTTGTTGCTTTGCAACATCAACCGATAAAGTTCTTGTTGTGCATGTCCTTGCTGCCCAAGAAGATGCTGGTGCGGGATGACATTGAAGCATTCTGAACATCTACAAAAGTGTTTGTGTGGCATGAAAACATTAAATTATAACAGTTCATTGAAAAAAAAGAAATAATTGAGAAGCAGAAAATTGTAAAATTTAAATAAAATAACGTAAAATCACCATGTATAGAAAAGGAGATGGAGATGAAATTAAGGGAAAAAAAATGAAAAAGAAACCTGAAAACGTGGAATGAATGAAGTAAAGAAAGTCTGATAAGAGAGAATTCGTAAATAATAATAGAAAAAAAAAATGGATAAGGATAAGAAGTTAAGAGCAGTTAAAAGTTCTAAAACTTAAAAACTTAAAAATTAAACGTGAGATAAATTTGAACGTGGGTTAGTAGGAAGGTCTTTTTTTAAAAAAAAATTAATTAATTTATTTTGAGGGAATAAGAGATGGATTAAGATTATTTTGGATAATGATAAAAGTTGAGTAAATGAGGAGTTGTGAAGTTAGTGGGAAGTTGGAAATTAGAAAGTAGAGTAGATAAGGGAGATGTAAGAGAGAAAAAAAAAAAAAAAAATTGTAAAACATGAACGTGGAATTGTGATCATCTTTAACTTTTGAATTTGAGTAGATCAGTAGATTACTCTTTTAACCTTTATTTTTTATTTTAAAAGCAAATCAATTGATTTTAAATATAGGGGTATTTTAGTCCGTGCATAAAGTGGACATTTTTCTATATTTGGATGCGACTATTATACCCTTTTTGCTAACACACATTATTATTTGAAGTCATTGATTAAATTAGGAATATAAAAAGATGTGAGTGGTATTTTTGACAGTACATTAAAGTGGACATGATGGCATAAATCCTCTTAATAGTATTAGATTAAGGAAAATGTATTTCATCTAACTGCATGGCAAACTGGATTAATTAAATTAACAAGAAAAGGTCAAAGGGATGGTGGAGTTAGGTGGTTGGGGTACAAATGGAAAATTATTAGTAACTTAAAATGCGGTTGGTTCACTGATTTATGGTTTAAACTAGACTCCTCAGTGATTAATGCAGTTGGCCCACTAGGCATTTGGCCTAGTGGTGCAGCCCCCTCTCTTGATCCCTACTCCTAAAGGGCGTGGGTTTGATCTTCCACTTATACAAAATTAATATATAGTATGTGTGTATTTTGATCAACAAAAAATAAAGTGATTAATGTAGAGGAATAATTAAATTTAATAAATTAACAATTAATCAACCATATATATAATTATATAGAGTCATACTTACAAAACATTTGCAAATCTTTTACCTATGAACCTCTGCAATTGCCTTCCAAACGTAGTAGCTCCAGAATCTCTAGAATACCCTCTTCTTAGTGACCTACGCAACCAAAACCTTTGACACTCCAAGACACTTCTTGAAGATTTAGTTTCAAACCTCACACTATGCTCATAAAATGGGATTGGAATATACGTGGGGTTATATAAAGGAGTTCAATTATGTTGCCTCAAGCAATGGAATAAAATACCCATACAAGATCAAGAACATAAAAAAAAAAATGGAGAGGAGGGAGATATTTCACTCAAGCTCAAACTCTCTCAGTCTCTCTCAGTTGTGCAAAAATGGCAGCCAGCTCCAAGAGCTCACTTCATTTTTGTCTCATGAAAAGATGGCAGGTGCACATCTACTAACTCCTCTTTATTATTTTTTAACTGCCAACCTATTGAGCTAATCACAGCCGTTCCTTGGATTTGATCACAATGCCCACAACAATGAAAGCAAACTACCATCTTATATGCATTTATGGTAGGAAACCCGTAAAGAAAAATAAGCTTCAAATCAGCTTCCTCTGGCGGCAAGCTATGATTTCTGTGAATTCTGTACATCTAAGTATCTAACGGTTAGTGGTTACACATAATACCGGTCTTGTTTTTTCCATGACTCCATGAGCTGGCAGCATAAGAGTCAGACTTGAAAAGTTGAATTTTGAATTTCTTCACATGTTTGACTTCTTGATGCAAAGAAATATGGGCTCTAAGCCCGGTTTCTTGAAGTGGGAGAAATTTGGGCTTTTGAGTCCATCCCGTGAAATAACAAACTTTGGACTTTTGAGCCTAATTCGTATTGTGAAGAAGACTTGGGCTTTTTGGCTCTCCTCGTGAAGTAACAAGTGTGAAAAGACTATAGCCCCAAATTGACAGATGTGAAGGTTATTGAGCAAAAGCCCAGGTCGTGTAGCCGAAAGAATTTCGGGGTTTAAATTGACCAGTGTATAATATTTTATAGGTAAAATTTATGTATAATTCTTTAGGTTAAGTACATTAACTTTCTTAATTGAATTCAAATATATGGTTGCATTAATCAATCAAACAAAAATAATGATATCTTTTCCAAAAATATTTAAATTCAATATATTTGAATTCAACTAGGAATTTAATGTACTTGACCTAAGGAACTGTACCTAAATTTTACCCATATTTTATTTTGGACAGAGTTGTAGCCAACTTGCTACAACCAACTACGTGTCAATTAATAAGATCATCCACATGTACTTTAGTTACATGACCTATTTAATGAGTCATGTGACTTCTTTAAATAATACATATAGATGGTCTTATAAGCTGCTACATAGTGGGCTGTAACAAACTGGCTATAAACTGGTTTGTGGTCAAACCTTGTCCTTTTATTTTTGCCGCACTTTTATTGTGTCATGTTGCCGGAGTAAAGACAATCCTCCTACCACTGTATAAAAAGTCACAACTATAAATGATTAACAATTAATGCACATCTTAATAACAACGATAGATAAATATATATATATATATATATATATATAGCTATGCAAATGACTTAATTAACTAAGATGAAAAATAATAATTATTTTTTAAAGAACGTCATAAATTTCAAATCCTCTCATATCCACTAAAAAAAAAATTAAAATTATTGAAGTACGATTCATAAGTTCAATTCAAATGAATTATTTGGGTGGGAGAAAATATTAGGTCCACCCCAATAATTTCAACCTAACTAGCTAGTAGCTACATGAAAAAACAATTAGTAAAGGAGTAGATGAACCAACATACCTTCGTTTTCATAATAAAAAAAGCACAAATAATCTATTTCTTCCTTTAAACATACAACAAAGAAAATTTTAAACATTACACTTCAAATTTCTCTTATCAATCATCAATGATTTCTTCTTACTTCCTTATCCAACTGATCAAGCTGCATGGGCTCAACTCTTATAGTTCCATCTGTAGTACCCTTGCCCTTAAAACGCCGAGCCACCCACAAAAACACCATAAAATTTACCACATTAATCCCCGCTAATATCCAATAGAAATAATCAACCCGGCTCTTATTTAGATCATTTCTCAACCACCCTCTCTCTTCACCACCAGTTGCACTAGCAATGATCTTCACCAAGGCAGTGCTTAACCAGCTTCCAATCCCAATCTCACTAAGAAACATTGCACTACTAATGCTTCGTGTCCCATCAGTAGCTTCATCGTAGAAAAACTCCAACTGTCCCACGTAAGTAAACACTTCGGCACTGCCCATGAGAAAGAACTGAGGAAATAACCAAAACACACTCATTGTTAAAGGCATGGAATCGTCACGACGTTTCTTTTCAACCAAAGCTGCTGAACCCATTGCAAAGATTGAAACAAAGAGTCCCACGCCCATTCTTTGCAAGGATGTGATGCCACGTGGGTGACCGTTATGTTTGCGGAGAATTGGGACGATGAGTTTTTCGTAGATGGGGACGAGGATGAGGGCGTTGATGGAGCTGAAGATGGGAATGGAGCCTGCTGGGATTTTGAAGTTGGGGCCTAAGCTACGGTCCATGATCCTGGCTTGGCTGATGAAGAAAGTTGAGAGTTGGGAAAATGAGAGGGAGAGGGCTATTGTGGATGCCCAAATCGGGAGGACTCTGATGAAGGATTTGAACTCTTCGACTTGGGTTACTGTGCAGAGCCTCCAACGGTTGTTTGTGTTGGCTTCTGAGTTTGTCACCACTGCTGCTTTGTCCAAAAACCTTCACAAAAAAATAAAATAAATAAATAACAAATACATTACTCTATTATTAGATTTTGAAACTGCGAGATTATCAAAGATCAATCACATGTATTTTTTTTTTTGTTATTTGATCTTACTCGAAGTTATACTTTTTATAATTTCCTTAATTTTTCACAAAAATGTAGTGAATCCATTCATAATAAAATGATTAAATTTTATACTCTTACTCCTAGAATTGGAAATGGATTTGAACAAAATATATAACACTAAACACATACACATGGAGAGTTTTGTGTGTTAATTCTAGCTTAAAAAAGAAAACTAAGTGTGCAAGCACTCTTCCGTACACATTTTCACAATTTATTTAAGTGACAATTAAGTTGTGATTAGTGTGAAAATGTGTGTCAATGTGATTGATAGACTGGTATTAAAACAATCATAATTGGGTAAAAATGTATATATAGTTATTCTTTAGATGCAATATAGTAGATTTCATAATTAAATTTAAACACATAATTATATTATATTTAGTTTTCTTTAGAAAAAAAAATATTGTTTATGTTTTACTAATCAATACAACTTATGTGTTTGAATTTAACTAAGAAACCTAATGTACTGTGTCTAAGGAAGTGCACTTAAGTTTCACTTTGTCGTAATTTGTTCTCTCGGAAAATTGATAAAAAGTGTATATATATATAAAAACTATAATAAAAAGGGTTTTTTTATTTTTTTTTATTTTTTATTTTAGGGGGAGGGGGGAAGAAGATCATATGTTTGAGTTCTGGAAGACATTAGATCAAGTTAGAGATATTCCTTTTTGGGCTAGTTGCTAGCCCACATTGAATTAGACTACGGTTCAACAATGCAATCAAGGCAGGCCAGCCCTTGATTAACCCAATTAGAAGGGAACTCACCTGTATTGTGCAGTATAAGGTAGTTTGCAAGCACCCAAGATATTGGACTCCTTTGTCTTGACCTCATAAAGATCATCTTCAAGTCCCACCTCAACCCCTCGACAATGGTTCCTCACAGAAGCCACAATGACCTGAAGAAACCTTGTAAAAGGGCTTCCCATTGGCTTCTGGTAACGATAAAATGGAATACCCACAGCCAATACAATGAGGGAGCCCAACATAGCCGCTGTTGGAATTCCAAAACCCCAAACCCAACCTGCCTTCTCTTGTATATACACCAGCAATGTGATACCAAAAAGTGCACCCATGTTTATGGCAAAGAAGAACCAGTTGAAGAAGGCGTATTTCTTTTGGGCTTCTTTTTCATCAGCCTCATCGAATTGGTCAGCACCAAAGGATGAGACACATGGCTTTATACCACCAGTTCCGAGTGCTATGAGGGCAAGCGCACCATATAGGAATGCTGTTTGGCCGTTCGTTGCTAAAATGCATGGTCTTGCTGTGCATATAGGTGGACGTAGGCTGTCTATGGAGGCTGAGAGTGTCAACAAAACCATTCCCTGAGAGAAGATAGCGAATAAGATTGGGCCAATCGCAAAAGAGTGAAGTTGGCACAGCACTAATAGTCTAATAGTAGTGCAAGGCCTTTGTTAAGGACCTCAACAACCTCGGTTCATCTGGTCCATTAAATTTCAAAACAATCATACCTTACAAATTCAATAAGTTGAACTTGAAAGAAAAACAATTTCACATATATAGGATGTAGTGAGTGGGCTAATAAAATTGATGTGAATAGTGGTCATATGTAAAAGTGATATTGTTCTAGTCATAACTTGTCAAGTTAGTAATGATAAAAAAAAACTTGTCAGGTTAGCAATTATAAAAAAAAAAAAAATGTTGTAATTTGTGTGTGTGTTTGTAACAACACACTTGGAAATTAACTGAGTTGCTGGCACAAATTGAGAAACAAAGTGATCAAGTCATATGGTCCAAAAATGCCTGTTATTGGCTGGTGGGTTAGCCAATACTAACTAGTTGGGCAATAATTAAGTGGACAAATCTAATGAGACAATTTTCACAACTTTTTTTCATAACTGTACACATGATCTATAAAGATTGAAGCAATACCACTTTTAGCTAGTCCACCAAATGACAACACTTGTACACTGATCACGACATGTTATATCAACTGTTGTAAAAAAAATGTTATGTCCCTTAGTCCCTATACTTCTTATAACTAAGCTCATGATAGGTTACTTAATTATCACAATCGAGGATGGAAAATTGGGATGATGATTTACAGCTTTCTACTTTTTTTTGCTCAACAATTTACAGCTTTCTACTTACCACAGCATAGATGCAAGAGAAAAGGATGATGGTTTTGAAGCGGCCCAAATAAGCATCGGCCATAAATGCTCCAAAGATTGTTAAAACATAAGCAGCTCCAATCCAATCAGAAACATGAGTAGCAGCAGTAGGAAGTGACTGGTGCATCTCAAACACCAAGTAAGCCACCATGTTCACCGCAATTGCGAAAAATGCTAACCTCTCAGCCACCTCATTCACTGTATCCAACAAGTCACACTTGTCACGTATATGAATTGAAGATTCTAAACAGGAAAAAAAAAAAAAAAAAAAGCTTAATTAGTTTTTGTAAAACCTATGATAAAGGGAGAGGCCTTCCATCCTCCAGTTGCTAGCTTATTCGCAGTCCTCCCTCGAAAATCAACACATCCATTGCTAACCAAATTCTTGGAAAGGCTTTCCTACAAATTTAAAGGCTGCGTTAGTAGAGAAAACTATGGTTTAGTTGCATAAATAACGTTTATTCTAATAAATTTACCACTTCAGATTTGTCCATGGATGGCTGAATAAAGGACTTGTCATATGTGTTCCCGGCTGGTTCACTACTCCCCATGGATCAAGGATCAATGTGAGTTTTTGTGGTAGAGCATGTACCTTCTACAAGAAGTCCAAGAAGCCCATGAGTAGTTCTTTACTTAAATATCTTGATGTGGGATTAGATTAAATCACATCACCTACAGCAATGAAAAGAAATATGTTTGCAAGTTTCCAATTAGCTAATTGGACCTATTCTGAGCGTGATTGGGGCTCAAACAAATGTTGCAAAATAAGACAAGGTGTTGATGGTTACAATCATCAGTGTGACAGTGTGTGATTATTTAAAACATGAAAACTATAAGCTGCGGAACTCTTCAAACTGCCGCCCCACCATTTTGATAAAAGTGAGCCGGACAAGTTTCTTCTGGCTGGATCTATTAGAAATAAAAATGTTTGTCTTATGCATAGTACCGGACAAACACTTCCAAGCATAACTTTGAAGAAGAAGAGTGAACGAGCACGAACATTTCTAAACACATAGACGTGAATATATATTTTGACATAATATAATACAGGCGATGATCGAAAGTACGAAGATTGAGATATGAAATTTGTTGATCTATGACACAAGGTTTGCATGGAACTTACATTCAGAAACGATCTTCATCAGCCCATTGTCTGCGGTGTGATTGTAAATGATGTGCTCCGAAATGATAATCACAAGTATAATCTTTTAGAATATTAGACCTTGGTTTTTAACAAAACATGATCTATGTATCATAATTAATTACGTCGTCAGAAGCCTTATCCCCAATGATGGTATTCAATTACGATTTTCTTCCTCAATTATGGTATTTAATTACTATTCTAATAGCCACGTGTGATAAATATATTACCTTGTATTTGATGGAGGGAGAGTGGAGTAACAAAGTGGGATCTACTCAGTCCAACCAAATTCCACCCAATATTTGGCCAGATTATTTAACCCACCAAATTCTATCAAAAACCAACTAATAACCACAAAGTGTGATCTACTCAGTCCAACCAAATTCCACCCAATATTTGGCCAGATTATTTAACCCACCAAATTCTATCAAAAACCAACTAATAACCACAATCTTCACGTAAAAGTCCAATGAAGACGCATAGATCAATAATAGACTAACACTAACACTAACACTAACACTAAGAGGAAAAACAAAAACAAAACAAAAATTGCAAAGAGGCATATTCAAAGCCCTAAGGGTTCTACTCTCCCCCATCCACCTGTTATCCCCTCCGCCTCCCCTTCCCACCCTCTTATATCTCACATATCTTCAATTATAACCTAAAAATTATAGAAAGATGGAGTTAGAAATTTCTTTTGGATGATTCTAGAATCTAGATAGAGATTGGGGGAAGTGTCCTTTGGGTTCCCAGCTCTTTGCAATTTTTGTTTTGTTTTTGTTTTTCCTCTTAACGTTAAAGTGTTAGTTTGTTAAGTAGGTTTTTATTTTGTTTAAATTACTATTTTAGGGATTTTATTAATGAATAGATGAGAGGACATTATTTGAATTATTTATTTTAAATAAAATGTTAGGATATAGATCTTAATCTTATTTTAAGATTGATATCAACCCTTACAAAACTTTTTATTTATTTATTTATTTTTGATATGGATAGAATTGAATAAGTGTGAGAACTCGAATGCATATCATTTACCACAACAATATAAATTAAGGAAAATGTTTTTCATCTAACTGCATGGCAAACTGGATTAATTAAATTAACAAGAAAAGGTCAAGGGGACAATGGAGTTAGGTGGTTGGGGTGCAGATGGAAAATTATTAGTAACTTAAAATGCGGTTGGTTCACTGATTTATGGTTTAGACTAGACTCCTTGGCCTAGTGGGCCAGCCCCCTCTCTTGATCCCCACTTCTAAAGAGCGTGGGTTTGATCTTCCACTTATACAAAATTAATATATAGTGTGTGTATTTCGATCAACAAAAAATAAAGTGATTAATGTAGAGGAATAATTAAATTTAATAAATTAACAATTAATCAACCATATATATAATTATATAGAGTCATACTTACAAAACATTTGCAAATCTTTTACCTATGAACCTCTGCAATTGCCTTCCAAACGTAGTAGCTCCAGAATCTCTGGAATACCCTCTTCTTAGTGACCTACGCAACCAAAACCTTTCCAAGACACTTCTTGAAGATTTAGTTTCAAATCTCACACTATGCTCATAAAATGGGATTGGAATATACGTGGGGTTATATAAAGGAGTTCAATTATGTTGCCTCAAGCAATGGAATAAAATACCCATACAAGATCAAGAACATTAAAAAAAATGGAGAGGAGGGAGATATTTTACTCAAGCTCAAACTCTCTCTGTCTCTCTCGGTTGTGCAAAAATGGCAGCCAGCTCCAAGAGCTCACTTCATTTTTGTCTCATGAAAAGATGGCAGGTGCACATCTATTAACTCCTCTTAATTATTTTTCTAACTGCCAACCTATGAGCTAATCACAGCCGTTCCTTGGATTTGATCACAATGCCCTTAACAATGAAAGCAAACTACCATCTTATATGCATTTATGGTGGGAAACCGTAAAAAAAAAAAGGTTATGTTAATGAGTGTCCTTAGGGTAATGGTTAAGGAAACATTTAATACTTCTATTTTATAGGAAGTAGTAAAATTTTAATATTAAAATAATACAAAAACAACATTTAAGGATATTTCAGTCTTTTCATTTATTATCTTAATATTAAAAGTTCGTTATTTTCTATAAAATATAAGCATTTAATACTCCTTAACTATTACCCTAAGGACACCCATTAACAAAATCCACGAAAAATAAGCTTCAAATCAGCTTCCTTTGGCAAGCTATGATTTCTGTGAATTCTGTACATCTAACGGTAAACGGTTAGTGGTTACACATAATACCGGTCTTGTTTTTTCCATGACTCCATGAGCTGGCAGCATAAGAGTCAGACTTGAAAAGTTGAATTTTGAATTTCTTCACATGTTTGACTTCTTGATGGAAAGAAATATGGGTTCTAAGCCCGGTTTCTTGAAGTGGGAGAAATTTGGGCTTTTGAGTCCATCCCGTGAAATAACAAACTTTGGACTTTTGAGCCTAATTAGTATTGTGAAGAAGACTTGGGCTTTTTGGCTCTCCTCGTGAAGTAACAAGTGTGAAAAGACTATAGCCCCAAATTGACAAATGTGAAGGTTATTGAGCAAAAGCCCAGGTCGTGTAGCCTAAAGAATTTTGGGCTTTAAATTGCCCCGGGTATAATATTTTATTTTTGCTGCACTACCACATAAAAAGTCACTACTGTAAATGTTAACAATTAATACACATCTTAGTAACAAAAAAAAAAAAACTAACGTATATGCACCGGATCGGATCTACTATTGGATTTGTCTTTATTTTCAACAAATCAACACATGAAATGTAAGAGAATTATGAAAATAATTGTGGTAAATTCAATGGTCCTAAACTTATTAAAGTAAAAAAGCGAGGTTGAACAACCACCAGTTAAAAAGAAGTACTTGTTTTCAAAATTCTACTTAACTTTGAGGTCCAATTTAAAAAAATTGAAGGGACAAAATCAAAATAACAAATAATGAAACCAAAATTATATGACCAAACTCACAAACAAAAAAAGCAAACAATAATTTAAACAGCAATCGATCAATAATTTGGACGAAAGATATATAATACGTACATATTCTTCTCAAATAGTGAATATTCGATGTTTCTGTAACAAATGCAAAACAGTTTGGGACTTTGGTCATTTGACTGACAGTTAGCCGTATGTGTCCCAAGTCCCAACAGAGAAAGGAAAAAGACACAGAAACCACAGTCTGTGCTCTATATCAATCTCTAACAATACTGTACATTGTCCACAACCCATACATTCTGATTCAAATTCTATCTTTTTTAGTTCTACACTCTACTATGGTATAAAACCGGTATATTCGTAATAAAACACGAATATTCCTATACTATAAATTATGAAACACAAAATATAGTGCAGTTGGGTTTAAAATTTTGTGGGTGTGTGCTTTTTGGTAGCTAACTGGATTTTGGATTGGAAATATAGAGAGATGGGAGTAGTAACTGTTCCTCTTCTTGTTGTGTTATTTATTTTGAGTGCTTTAGAGGTTTGTATTGGTGGAATAACAAGTAGTTATGTGAGAAATGATGACTTATCTCTGGATATGCCAATAGATAGTGATGTGTTCAGAGTGCCTCCTGGTTATAATGCACCCCAACAGGTATGTTTCAAAATCCCTCCTATTCAAATTCATCTATGTCTATAATATTACCGGATATTAACCATTTGAATTGCTTAAGAATTAATAACTTCCTATAATTTTCATTTGGGGTATATCAAAATATTATCTTTAATGTCATGTTGATTTCCCCGAATGAAAAGCTCACCTAAAAAGCAAGACTTAATTCAATCTAGTACCATATGACAACCAATTGAAATTAAAAATTAAAAAATTTGATCATTTTTCTATGTATTGGGATTATGCTTGTGTTTTCTAATTTTGGAGAATTTGGGTCTGAAGGTGCATATAACACAAGGAGATTATGTGGGCAAGGGTGTGATTGTGTCCTGGGTAACCCCAGATGAACCCGGTTCTAGTACTGTGCTTTACTGGGCTGAAAATAGCCAGCTCAAAAGCCGGGCTAATGGTTTTGTTCTTAGCTACAAGTACTTCAATTACACTTCTGGTTATATTCATCACTGCACCATTGAGAATTTGGAGGTGTGTACTTGGTCTTATTAGTGTTTCTTCTTCTTCTTTTTTGTTCCTGTTCAAGGAAAAAAAAATCTGATAAGCCTTGGTAACTTAATTTTATGAATTTTGTAGTTTGATACCAAATATTACTATGAGGTCGGGATTGGGAATACCACGCGAAAGTTCTGGTTTAGAACTCCTCCTAGAGTTGGCCCTGATGTTCCTTATACTTTTGGCCTGATAGGTAATTCTATTTCATGTACTTATTTTACTGTCTTCTTGAATGTAAAATTAGCTATAAGCTTGATTAGTTTTAGAATTTTAGTAATCGAATTCTTGATTGGATATGAAATAAAGTCAGTTTTCATGAAAAACTCTTTGTTGGAGTACTTTTCTTGCAATTTTGAAGTGAATATTAGCAAATAGAGTAGTTCGAAAGTGCTTAACGTACTGTATAATTATATCCAGGGTTATACTTTGGTCCTAGTGTAGCATTAAAGGAAACTAAATTTATAGTATTCAACCTGATATGTATGTTTATGTAAGAAATTAGTGATTATAATATAGATTTACTCACTCTATCAAGCATTTTGAGCAGGTGATCTTGGTCAAACTCATGATTCAAATAGGACACTTACCCATTATGAATTAAACCCAACAAAAGGGCAGACGGTATTGTTTGTTGGAGACCTCTCTTATGCAGATGATTATCCATTTCATGACAACAACAGGTGGGATACATGGGGAAGGTTTATAGAGAGAAATGCTGCTTATCAACCTTGGATATGGACTGCAGGGAATCACGAGATTGATTTTGCTCCTGAATTGGTATGTGTCTATGTCTGCTTTTGATTTTTCTTGACAAGACTTGTATACATCTACTCTGGTTTTGATTATTCTTGACAGCTTGTATTTTGTGTGCAAAGCTTGGTGCTTGCTATTACTCTATAATATAATTATTCTTTTTGTTCAATGATACATACGGTTCCAGCCCAAAAGAATCATGGTACTTAGTTATGCTTTCCTTAGTGTAGTGATAGATGCTTTTGCATAGGTTTGTGATAATTTGGTTTACAAAATAATGGTGATTTTGTTGCAGGGTGAAGCTATACCATTTAAGCCTTATACAAATCGTTATCATGTACCATATAAAGCATCAGATAGTACATCTCCGTTTTGGTACTCCATCAAGAGAGCTTCAGCACATATCATTGTTATGTCTTCCTACTCAGCTTTTGGTGAATATTTTTACTTTTCAGTTATTGTTTCTTTTTGTCGTTATGTGGTTCTTATCATACAATCCAGACAATTATAACTATTGACATGAAAGGTTAAGGTCATGTTTTTTGCAGCTTCAATTCTAAGCTGTTATAATGTATCACTATAAGGAAGCAATTTGTAAAGTTTTTGATGAGCTCTTCTGTCTGGATATTAGCTTGGCATGGGGATAAAGATCTAGAGTGTTTAACTTTGCTGATTTGATAGATTAAAGAGAAGTGAGACTGTTATTAGTAGTTCACAATACATACCATCATATCTAGAGACTAGCAAAATCACAAGAAGGGATTATGTAAAAATTTGTAGAATATTGAAGTCTACACACAAACTCACCATGTTCTACTGTTATACATTCTTTTGTGCTGTCGAGAAGGGCTTTGTGGACTGTGAGTCTTATTGACAAGAATCTAGTAATATTGCATGTATTAAACATGATATATGCAAGTGTTTGAAAGTATATCAAACTCTGTACTTCAAAAGGTTATATTATTGAGGAAAATAAAAGAATGAAACTTTTATCTGCAGGGAAATACACTCCTCAATACAAATGGCTTGTGAAGGAACTGCCCGGAGTGAACAGGACTGAGACACCATGGCTTATCGTTTTTATGCATTCTCCATTATATAATAGTTATGTACATCATTACATGGAAGGGGAAACCATGAGAGTGATTTATGAGGAATGGTTTGTGCAGTATAAAGTTGACGTTGTCTTTGCTGGTCATGTTCATGCCTATGAACGATCTGTAAGTGCAAAATCTTCTTTATACTATAATTGCTCTAATCTTTCACAAATTCCTTCACATTGTGCAGAGGTGTGTTCTTCGGAATCTTTTAAATTACACAAATCACAATCTTTCTTTTCTACTAGGTGTTGTTTCATAACTTTCCATCTTTTGTAATGTCTTTTCCTTGGTGATCAATAACAGCCATTGATGATTCTTCTAATAATGCCTACTAGGGACGGGGTATAACGGTCCTCTGTGCAGTATTTTATTCAATCGAGTTACTGATTCATTAGATTAAGTTGAATATTATATAGAATACTTCTCCTTGACCACTGAAATATCAATTCTAAGCTTCTGCTGATTGATGAGATCGAAGTAATGTATGTGGCTGCTAATTATACTTCAAATGGTGTCAATTATTGCATACTTGTCCTGCCTCAAATAGACTTCTATGGGATACTTTTCTTTTTAGATTAACAGAGAGCATGACATAATTTGCAGACAATAAGCCAATGCAAGTTCTGAAATACGTATAGATTAAATTGGCTTGTTAGTTGTTTCTTGGATGATTAATATAAAACATGTCTTCTTGTTTAGGAAGTGGATCTGTCGAAGCAGATTGAAAGTACACTCTTTTTAAATATTAAAAAGAAAACAAATAAATAAATATAAAAACATGAGAATATTCTTTGTACTATTCTAACAATCAAAATTTGTATGCAAATGCAGGAACGTATATCAAATATCGCATACAACATTTCAAATGGGTTGTGCACTCCCATTAGTGACCAATCTGCCCCAGTTTACATAACCATTGGAGATGGAGGAAATTTAGAAGGATTGGTGACCGAGTACGTATAGTAAATAGAAATTTGTTTCTAGGAAATAATACTATGATGTTGCTCTACTACAATTAAGATGTTACTGTACTGGTTGAAATTTTCTACTTATTCGATTTTTCAAAGCTGCAGGATGATGGAGCCCCAGCCAAGCTACTCAGCTTATCGTGAAGCTAGCTTTGGTCATGGAATTTTAGATATAAAGAACAGGACTCATGCCTATTTTGGTTGGCATCGTAATCAAGATGGCTATGCTGTAGAAGCTGATTCTGTATGGTTGCTAAACAGATACTGGAACCTCTCAGAAAGATCATCAGTAGCTGCGTTATGATAAGGGTCATTCTCTAGTCTACTCAAACAATGTACAATGCACAACTCTCATCTTTCATAGTTTGAGTTCTTTTTGCTTTGATATCTAGCGTCACTAGAGTGAGGAGGGGTGAAGAACTATTTCAATAATATTGAAAATTTTGAAGGTAAGTTAGAGTTAACTGTAAATAATTGTGATATTGTTTAGAATACTTGTCAATTATTGTAGATACTATTTGATTATATATATGGATTTAAATTAAATCATTATGTATGTAAAATTTGCAGGTTTTTATAGACGTTCCCTAGAATTGTTATTGAAATATATCTGCATGCATTCAGATCTTAACTTTCGGTAGCATCTTTGACCAAGAACCAACCAATTAACTCGCTGTCACATTTTTCTGGATTGTTCATGATCTAATTTAATTTTTCAGATCATTTGTTACAGCATATATTTGAATTTTGAAATGGACCATTACCATCAATAACAATTATAGAGAAGGATAAAAAAAATGATTCGAAGTGTAATGTGGTATGGGACTCATTGGTGCTATGATGCCTTTTAAGATTGATTAAGAAGTGTATGAACTTCTCTTTCAAATCCATATTAGTTCAGAATTAGTTGTAGTGCAATTGCATGCCTTACAATAAGCTGAGGGGATTCAAACCAAGATTCTCCTCCCACAAAAACAAAATATATATATATATATATATATATATATATATATATATATATGCCACCGAATCAGAAGACTCTTGATATATTTATATAGGTTTGACTTCTAACGTAAAAGAAAGAGAATGGTTTTGATATCACACGAAATATTTCAAATTAGCCAATTTCAAATTATATTGGCTAATGGCTATCCTTCAAGGTATACTAATTTTATTCATAAGACTATCAAATTATCAATAACTAATTTTGAATTTTGTTATATATGAATCTCGCGCATTTATTTTTACGAGCTTGTATTAAATCTTCCCAAACCATGGTTTCAATCATTAGGGAAAAACAAAAAAACATTACATTTAAAACTTTCGCCTAAGTGTCATAGAAGGTGGAGGGGGGAAACCCTTGAGTGGGGCATGAAGGTCTAATATGAATAGGCCTAGCCTTTCTAGCCCAACCCAACAAAGTTGAGGCCTAACCCTATGACCCCATGTCGTTGAGTTGGGCCCAAGGGTCATTGGACATATTCAACTAAGGGTTGAGCTCCCAGATGACTAAACAAACGCAAGGTATGCCATGGGTTAACTCAACCGTAAACTAAGACATTCCACACAAAATAAGAATATTGATGTCCACAATTTGTAAATGTATATCTACATCATCATGATGTACAGCAATATTACCCTTTTAATTATGTGAGGATTTGGCCGTTTATGGTTAGATAAACAAATAATTAAGTTCTAGGCCGAGATTGAAATAATTAGGTATGTGAGGGATTCGAAAGTTGAAAATACAGATGATATGCAATCTAGTTGTTCATATGTGGCACCCGATTTGCCACGTTAGGTTTAGTTTGTTATATTGGAATCCAGCTGTTGAAATGTTAGATCTAATAACGAATCCCAATGTAATTTAAAATTTCAGATCCCGATAGCCGGATTCAATTTAAATTATAATATCTGGTTGTTCAACAGCTGGATCCCGTTGTTTTCAACGCAATTCAATTCTTTCTATCTCTTTAACCCATCATTAATACCCCCTCCCCACCTCTACATATTGGTTGAACAATTGGATCCCATTGATTTTCACAATCAATTCCTTGTTCTCTCAATTGTTGAAAATCTAACCAATTAATACATAATCCAGTTAATCAAACATAATTAATACCCTTTATTTCTATCCAAATTGTGGCAGGTTGACTATGTAATGTACACATGAGAAGGATCTACATTGTCATAGAAGAAGGGTAATGAAAATCTAGATGTAGGACATTTAGATTTCCTTTAGGGTGTGTTCATTACATTGTAATTTACAATAGGAATTGTTAATTCCCAAGATTTTTGAAATTTGTGAAATGTCGATTGTTCATTTAACAAAATTTTCAAGAATTACAATGCCCATGAACATCTCAATTTTCATGAAACTTGAGAATTATAACTCCCACCTTTCAAGTTGAAAATGTCAATCTTTTATTTATTTCTTTTGATAGAAAGATAGCTTAGAAAATTATCCATAACGGTCAAATTAATAATTCTTTAGTTAATAAAATGATATTAATAAGATTATAAATATTTAACATTTATTTTTTAAATATCATGTTTTTATAATATGATATAAATTCAAATGTTAAGTATATCATAATAAAATAAATGTCAATTTTTTTAGAAATTCTTTAGTCTCGTAAGAATAAAATGCATATCATTTGAAGTACGCATCTTATCCCAAATGACATGCATCTTACCCAAACCCTACGGGATTAAAGTTGAATTTGAATAGAGAGATTTGAAATTGTCCAAAACGAAATAGACTTTTACTATTTACCACCAAAGATTTAAATCCTCAACAACCAAGCATACCCTTAAAAAGTCCTTTTAAGATTCAAGGTTTCTGAATGATAAAGACAACCAAATGTGATAATATTATTATATAATACTTTCAAATAATATAAAATTAGTATTTAAAAAAAATTACCGACCTGCTCTTCTCTTGGGTTGTAAACTTAAAAATCATAATACACTTTTTGTGTGGAAGGTGATCATATATTAATATATATACTCAAATTCATCAATTTATGAAAGCAAGAAAAGAGACGGGCGTAGAACAAGACAGGAATATTGCGAGAAATGTCCAAGCAGACATGGTTTGAAAGTGCATGAAATCATGGTCGAAAAAGACAGAAAACGCTAATGTAAGACTCCGTATTTTGATTGTTGTCTACGTTGCGCCAAGGCAGTCTTTTCTTCTCTTTTCTTTCCTTTCCATTTTTTTTTTTTTTTTTTTTGACGTTTTCTTTTCTTCTGATTTTTTGGGCATAGATTTTGTCAAGGCAGCCAAACTCATTATTTCAATGAAATATATTTCTTTTACACATATAGTTGAAACTTGAAAAGATCATATTCACACTATATTATCTTTTACACATATCATTGGAAGCATCACATCTTCATGTAAAAGTTTGTGCAATAACATTCTCATTTTCATCTTTTTTTTTTTGCTTGATATGTGACTATTTAATAGAGTTACATAGATATAGTCATATAGACCCACCCTTGAAGTAAAAAGTATTCACATACAAGGACCATGAGAGAAGAAACCCAAGTGGCCTGGTCGAGACTTTGATTGAACTACAGCTTATACTAATATTTATATACACCATACATGCTAATGATAGGTGTTTGGGTTACTTGAATTTAAACAGGTAAATGTACTCTCTCCATCTCATTCGAATAAATTGGAATAAATTGGAGAGGATCTTTGTTCGCTTTAATTACATGCACCATGGAGACTGCAACGCATCCCTGCCATTTCCATCCACCAAGTTGCTAGCAAAAATTCCAGAGTCCCCCATGACAGGAAAATCTAATGACATAGCAGCCTCTGCCCATAGTGTCTCATCAAAAACTGGATGGCTCGCATTCATACTGCCCCAAAGTCCATCAATCCCCTCTTTGGTCTCGGCAAATTTCGCCAAGTTTTCTTCTTGGTTTTCATGGGAGTACTCATTAGGAAAAGACATGGTAGAATCATTTTGGTAGGATGGCGGTATATAATCATCAACCTTGACAGTTGGGTTATTATTTGAAAAACATGTAGTAGGAGTACCTGAATTATGCATAACATAAGGTTGGTTTTCCATATGGGCATCGATGGAAGTGGCTGGATGTTGAGAATTAATGGATGAATCAGGCAAATTGAGCTTTGCGTCTGAGCCATAAAGTTTACGTGACGCAGCATCATATGCCGTGGCAGCCTCATGGGACGTGTCAAATGTCCCTAACCAAAGGCGTGCACCACGATTTGGTTCACGGATTTCAGCCACCCATTTGCCCCAAGTTCTTTGGCGTACACCTTTGTAGGTGCACAGAGCATTTTCTGGGCCTCCTTTGCCTCTCATACACCCTTTTCTTGAACTTGCCTGTGCAGGCCTCTTGACCTGTTTTTTCTCCCCAAGACTAATCGTTCCTGACTTCAACATTGTTCAAGCAGCAGTGAACTCTGGGAACTAGAGCCTAATCTTTGGTGAAAAAGTGGTGAATATGACCTAAAGGGTGGTACGGATCCTATATTTATATTGCAATCAAGCCAAGTAAGAAGTTGGAGACAGTGATAAGAGTACAAGACATCCTTGAAACGTGGCTTTTTTGGTGACTTGGGACTGATACTTGGCATGACGAACCAGATTGATCGTGTCCACAGCCAACCTCACTGTTTATTTCTCTTAGACACACTTGGCTTTGGCCTTTGTTGGTACACGAGCTCAGGTGGCAAACAGAGAAGGGCATTGCTTTTCTATTTTCTATTTTCCTTTTTCCTTTGTTTTTCTTGCAATAGCTTAAGAGTCAAGGGTGGAGAGCGGAATTGGATAATTCTCATTTACTATTTGGGGGCGGTTTCTTAAGGTGGAAACGGTGGGGGATAAGAACCTGGGAGAGTTCCCAAATCCAGTCCCACGTAACAATTAGCAAAGGTGAGCGATTGATACGTGGGGGTGTTCGCAAGTCCCATAAAGTTGTGGAACTCGCCTCGGGAGTCATTGTGAACAGATTCAATGACTTGGACTTCTTACACGAGTTTGGAGGCTCTTTACGAGTTTTTCAAAGAAGATCGGGTTACATTGAATCTTCCTAAACGTGAGTAGATTCCTCTGCACACCATAATTAACTCTTTGTATACCTCCAAAATGAGAGCACGTAAGGACTTGACTCAACAAATGCGTCGAAGAAAGATAAAGACAATGTCATTCACTAGAATCATTACGGATTTTTTTATGCAAAGTTTCTTATTAGTGTCGTTAATATTACATCTAATTATTATATCTATTAATTTGAATTTACAATTGACAAGACAATAATAAGCTTGAAAGAAATTATATGCACAGAAATATATAAAAATAATAATATTTCCCCACGCACAAATCTTCTCAAAAGTTGTATATAGTCTTAATTTTGAACATTAACTACAGATTTGAAAACTAAATTTCACAATTAGGGTCGAATTTGGATAGGTATAGAATTATCACGTCAACTAAATCTTTGATGTTAAACAATGGTATAGAAGATTGAGGTACAATATTAATAACAGTGTCTAACAGACAATGCGTATTCACCTATTTCTACTACCAGTCAGTAAAATGTTTTAGTTCTTATTTGATACATTTCGAAATCAAATTTTGTCTTTAAGAAAGTAGAATGAGTATTGAAAAAGATTATTATGCCTACCCATTTGTTTTCCCCAAATTTCATAAGTAACTCATTTCTCCTTCAAATTCACCAAAAAACAATAATGGTCTTTCTAAATTAAAGCCAAGTGGTACTTCTCTCAAAAGTTAAAGAGAGATTCAACCCAAATAGAAATGCCCTTCAGACTTCACATAATCTACTAAAACAGTCATATGAACCTCAAATACTTCTCACCCAGCCAATTACCTTTCCCAAGATAGGGACCCCAATCTTGCATGTTATAAGCAAGTGCATCGTAGCCAGATGTTCAAAAATGACTTTCTCAATCAAGTCACGTGATGTCTTACGTGCATTCCACATCTGTTAATAATGACAACCAAGCTTAAAATGGATGTCCAACATTGTAACAATCTGTGAAGAGCTGTAATTTTTAACGGCATATATATGTAGATATTTGCTTCAAATTATAAAAACACCATGGATTAGATCGGGGCAGCTCGCAACCATGGAGACCCAGGCCTAATCACAGTATCACACATCAAATTACAAATATATAGCATAAAGTAAAAAAGCATTGAGTCAGCGATTTAGATCGTTTAGCTCAACTATAAATTTTTGTTATGCCCAAGATCTTTGTATAAGTAATATACATGAGCTCAAAAGAAGAGTAGTAACACACAAAATTTTAGTTACATTTTGACAAAATTTTAATATTGAAGTAATTGATTTCTAAACATGAAACCCACCCAAAAGTATCATCATCCTAACAGCCCAACCCTATCCATAAGTAGCTGCACCTCCACCACCTAATCAACACCTGTACATGCTTGTAAACTAGTTGAGACACAGAATACATATGCCGACACTAACACGTACAAAAATGCCTATTCGCAGTGTAAAATCGATAGCTGGACCAAAATTACCAGAGACTGAAAAAGGCAGTGCAACTGATCGAGTCTTTAAATGCCACTCTCATGGTCCCACACTCAACTCCAAAGTTTCATTGGGATCTCTGCACTTCCTCAAGGCTGCCCTTATCTCCTTCAACATCTCATTTATCCTGATGCCTTTCCTACAATAAGACAACATAAATGGCATATAGTACAGCTGATGTTAGCACCAAAGGAGGAGAAAGAAGGGGGAGGCACCACAAACTACTATTTATCATGTTACAAGAACTATGAATTTTGTCACTTGTTTTGTTCAGTACAACCTGAACTTTGTGCAAAGAGAACATAAATGTCAACTTTTTTTTTTAATATACAAGAATAAGAAACACATATATAGTTCTCTCTTTGTGTTATCCAACAAAACCACCAATCCAACCCTATTTCCATTTGAAGCATGTAAAATTCATAAATCAATCGAAATACATCATATTTATCCAAAATGAAGCAATCCTACTTCACTAGAATCGACCGGTGATTCATGCCTCATCCACCTCAGGTTCACTTTAATAGAATTAGCACAAACATCATTCGTGACATGATGAGACATACCTCTACCAACAGTATCACAACACATTTTTCCCTGATTATTTCGACCAAAACAAAAAAAAATGAAAAGCATTTGTAGCCAAAAAAAAAAAGGCCGCTGTTTTACCATTGTGGGGTAGGAATTGGTACAAGGAGGATAATAGTCAAAGAGTAGGATACTCCTAGAAGTGCAAATGTGGCAACCAAGAAACCTTAGCAAAACACATTAATAGCTCAATTTTTGAAAATAAAATAAATAAATATATAAGATGCAAAGCAACACCAAGGGACTCTGAAATCAAGGCATCTCTCTGTACATTAATAGTCAGCTCATAAGTCTTTCAACTCCAAGGAAAAATTACATTCCAAAACTCATATATTACAGGTTACTTCATTCAAAATATTGGGTAATTTCAAGAACCTATGAAGCACTGACACCAGTAAGACATGAGACACGATACGACACAGGACACAGCGATACGGCATTTCTTGAAAAACTAGGACACGACACCGTGGGGATACAACTATTAATTAATTGATTAATATATATCTTTAGGTATATTTTATTTATTTAAAAGTTTATTTTATGTTTATTTTTAAGTTGTCAACATAAATAACAACTATCAAAATCTTTAAAAACATATTTATAATCAAAAGAAACTTTTTTAAATAAGTAAATATTTTTTTCCCTTCCAATACAATGAGGACACATATGCAAGAGTGTCCCTAGTGTGTCGGACACCAACACGTGTCAGACACGGGTACACCAATGGCTTTGAAGTGTCCGTGCTTCATAGTCAAGAACAGCTTCTCAGTTGCAGTCTTGCAGATAACCCTAAATATTTACTCCATTGTCATATGTCTCAATAGTCCAGGCCTGAATGAATGACAACTACTATATAGATTCCATAGTCAACACTCAGGTTTGACCAAATAAAAGTTATAATGTTGCTAAGATTATACCTGAATTTTTGTAAACCTAAAATGCAATACTAGTAATAATGACATGAATAAAATATTATGAAATAGTGATTGAATTTCACCTTTCTTTTTTCAAATATACATAAGATGTGAATATCTTTCATGCTTGATCTTCAAAAAATTGATAAAGTACATATCCCAAAGTCAAAAAGGTTGTAGGTGTACAGAAAGATTCACTCAAGAAAGAAAAACTGATCTCGAATACACGGGACAGGAAAAAAAGGTTCAGGTAAAACATAGAAAAGCATAACTGAAAATTATACAGAATTCAGCAATGAGTTCATATGAGTTCTTCTCCCTATTAAGTAATGGGTGGAGGATGAGGTCATGAGGTCAAGACCCATGTAATGCAAGCAAAACTTATCAATAAAAAATATATATATATATACAAAATTCATAATGAGGCAAGACATATAGTTCAAATATTAGGAAGAAGAGATAAGAATAATGTAATGAACTTACAGAACACTAACTCCTACAACAGCAAGGGGGCGTGGATAGTCCTCGATTTCTTTATCCATTTTATCTTTGCTACAAATGCCCAGAGAAGATACATCTGCATGTCCACCTTCAGTGGGCAGTGATTGAAGAGCATCATCAGAGCCTGTTTCTGGCTCAGAAGATACTTCATCGCTTCCAATTCTCATTATTTCTTCAGTCAAAGATGGAAGCCTATCCCTCGCCTGAAATAGTAATCAGCTTAAATCTTAAACTTTAAATAAAATAAAAACTGAAGAGATCCTACATTTTATATGAATGCATAATAATAGCATTAGGAAAATCAGGATTTATATTAAGTGCAGGGCTTCCAAACCTGAAAGAATAATCGCAGGCACATACCTCTGGGAGGTCAATCTTATTTAGAACCACAATGTATGGTCTTTCAAGGTAATTGGGATTGTACATTCGCAATTCCTGCAAAAACCGTAAATCCTATAGTTTACATGTGAAATTTTAAAAAGTTAAATATAAAGGAATGCAAATGTGATAAACTATTCCATAGGCTTTTCACATTAAAAATCGCAGGGATGGCTAACCACAATGTAGAAAACCAAAAAATATCCAGACATCATCATTTCTTAAAATGTGACAGCTTAGAATCATGATCCTAGTTTGCCACTCAGCTTTACCTACAACTCAAACCCTTGTCTCAGCAACTCCCTTGAAAAATGACACGTAAGGGAAAGAAACAACTTTTCTTCTTCTCTTATTTTACACTACTCTCTTAGGGATGAAGAAATTGTATGTCAAACATATATCATAAATATGTCTATAAATTACCTTTTATATATTAAAGTTCACTAAAAAGCCAAAAAAAAGAGAGGCTAAAATTAACAATCATTACAGGAGTCGGATCTCATAAGACCCAGTTATAATGACCCAAAAATATGGATCTGGAATTGACCAATGATGAGGGTCAACTGAATACGAATCTAATTAAACATCATCCATGGCAACGATGTTTATAACCCAAAATTTCCAAGTAAGCAAGTGGTAGTGTTACAGACAGAACTTACTTCTTTTACCGTTTTGTAGTCATTCACAGGGTTCTCAGCAGCTGCATCAACAACATGGACCAATAGTCGAGTCCTCCTCAGGTGCCTCAAGAAATTGCGACCAAGACCCTGAAGGATGATTCGGATTTCAAATTTAGCAAACTTCAGCTTTTATAACAAGCAGGCAATTGAGATGCAAAACATACAATACCTTCCCTAAATGAGCACCTTCTATAAGACCAGGCAAATCAGCCAACGTTGCTTCAGATGAGTACATCTCTGCCCCTAAACTAGGATCACCCTCAAGGCGTCCAAGGTTTGGCATTAATGTTGTGAAAGGATAATCAGCAATATCAGGTTTTGCAAGAGTGATAGCTGCCAAGAGGGTTGACTTTCCAGCATTTGGAAGTCCCTACAACAAGAGCAAGTAAACCTCTAGTAAAAAAGACAATAACAGTACATTATAGAAGTCATTACTATAATTTAGTACTCCACCATCCCATGAAATTTTACCTAAATACATGCAAAATATAGTTATCTAAATCAATAGGGATGGCTACATCCTTAAAAGCAAAATGAAATGTAAAGAACTCTGTCAGGTTTTCCTTTTCCGTTCTCCTTCTTCACTTAATCAAAACTTATACTACACAGTTTATTACATAATTATATCTGAATCATATTAGGTTGATTAGGACAAGGAAAACTGAGTCTGAAATCTAAGATCAGGTAGGACACAGGTCACTCTAGTTTGACAAATAATTCTGAGCAAGTTTTCCCATTTGGGTCATATTGCCTGTTATTGGTACAAGAAGTACTGGACACAACTAATCCATTGACCTGTATATCATATACAGACATCATTAAATGTTAAATAACATTACTTCAAATAGAAACAGTAGCACCAGGAAAACACATAACCATGAGAAGCGCAGATAAAAGCATGCATGCAAAAGTGGGGGGGAAGGGGAGCAATACTTACAACTAAACCAACATCAGCAACAACACGTAGAATCAACTCCAAACTAACCTCCTCCCCAGGTTGACCAAGTACTAAAACCTGCAATATACTAGAAAATAATTAACATATTTCTAAAATAAGGCAAGTGTATTACTCATAAATTTTGACTGACCATACCAAATCTAATTATAAGTGATTTAGATAAGGTAATACTCTACTTGATCAGGTTGACGCAGAGAGATAAATCAACAAGTTATTTATTTGCAGAGTAAAAAGATACTTCATCAGGTTGATGCAAAGATATCACATTTGGGTATCACTAGAATGCTCTCTCTTTTTCTTTGTTTTTCCTTCTTTCTTTTTATTGCTTGATTTTATTAAATTCAACCAAGTCTTCAACAAAAGAAATGATAGATCTTTCTTTCAGACCCCCACCAAATTCCAGCTTCCTTAAAGTCAAGACCAATGCCAAAACTAGAATAAACACATGCAGATCAATGTGATTACTTAACCCAATTTGACAGGAAATATGAAATTGTTACTTTAAAAAGTTGAAGAACGCTGGAGGAGCCATGTGTGGTTTCATTTTCATCCAACTATAAGGCATTGAACTTGCAAGAAGATCAATTCTATTGCCCCAGACAAGAAAATTTTAAATTAGATTCTCCCAAAGCAAAAGGGAGTAAGGGAAAAAGAAGAAAAGGAAAATTTGAGCTTGAACATGCCTCAATGGAAATGTATTACACAAAATTAAAACTTAATATACTAGACAAAGAATGTTAAAAGAACCATGTTTACCTTATCACTATCATCTCTCATCACATTTGTAGTCAAAGCCATCAACTTTTTCCTTCGATATTCTGGCATTTCTAACAAGCTAATCTGGGGAGAAGGAAAAAAAATACTTAGATGTGACTGACACATTAATTTTGAGCATAAAAGTTAAAATATGTGCTTTAATAAGAACCCAGACGATAATCTGAAGGCGCATTGAACAGAACATGCATGTGAATGTAAATTCTCAGGCCTATTGTTCAAAATATTTGAATTCCCAATAAACTGAAACTTTACCATGATACCATCTCCAGCCAGAATGACTTAACAACAAAGAAGGGTATAACTTCGGGGAATGAAAGAAAAAAACAAAAACAAAACAAAAAAGGCAGCAAATATGCCACATGCATCACTTAGGTAATTAAATTAGAAAGTCAAAGACGCTATAAACTTAATTTTACACTAAGACCAAAAATTAAAAACTAAAAATCACTAACTTAAGGTTAAAAAACAAAAAAAGGATTTCCTTACCCCTCCTTGTCCACCCCTTGCAACAAGGATTTCATCACCTGGACGTGCTAGATCAGCCAACAACTTCCCCCGTTTACGTTTCACAACTGTACCTGTCACATTAGCCCAGATGATGAGAGAATACACATGGAAGTAGCTACTTTTTTCCAAATGTGAATGAGCATTGACCTTTCTATCAAATTCTCATCCTTGTTTGATCGGGAGATAAGAAAGGCAGGGGAGGACACCACTTACATAACCAGATTTAATCTTGGATATCTCCACTATGATTCCCATTTTTTAATACAATGCCAGACATCTTTCACAAAATTAACATAACATACAAACCTAAAGGCACAGGAATACGCAACGTCGGTGAAGCAAGTCCATTACGCAATTGTGAAGTCAAAACTCCCATTGCATCAACATTTCCACCACGCTTTGCATTATACCGGCCTTTCTTGTGAAATTCCAATAGTGAATCTTTTCCTTCATCTGCATATATTACTACATCTCCTCCATGCCCACCCATAGGAAGGATAAGCGACCCATCAAAATCTCTTTTGTACAAACTTTTCCTCCTTGTCTTCTCCTTGTCATGTTTTCCTTGAGACTTAGCAGCTCTCTGGTTAGGCATGTTAAGGACAGCACCATGGCCTCCATCTCCTGCACGGACTGTGATAATGACCTGATCAAAATACTTGTGGGGTTCCTTTATCACTGTACCAGGGCTTGAGGAAGGAGACTCATTCGCCCTAGCAAGTCTGCACTTAACTGTGTGGCATTTAAAATTTTCAGAATTGCTTCTGCGCCGACCACGCCTATAGATAAGATCGCTGCGGGATGCATTACTGCAATAAGAAGACACAATAAAAATAAAGCAACAGATGATGTATATAACATGTACTCAATTTTAGATACGAAGAATTTCAATGGAAATAATTATGTTGTCGCAGAAGTTCACGTATATGACATAGTTATTCAAGTTTTGCCAAGATAAACAGAAAAGTGCTTGCCTTTCTCTTGTTTAAGTGTTAAATAGCTTCAGAAAAATCCATACAATTGAAACATATCTGCATTACTATCTATCAGCATATATAAATCACAACAAATTCATACAAATTGTTAAAAACAGAAAATTAGGGGACCTCATCAAGGTGTGTCTGGAGTAACCTCAGCAATATGACTAGCCGGCTAGCTGCCATATAATATTAATCCACCGTAAAACTAATTACAAAAATTATGATAATTTGGTTGGTTTCTCATCGCAAAATAACTGCAGGGAAATATGTCACATTTATTTTTTATTATCTTTAAATAATATAACATGCAGATGGCTTCAGTAGCTCATGAAGTAAAAAAAAAAAAATTAACAAATATTTAAAAGTCATATTCATAATTTGAGAAAGAGAAGTTTACGAAATCAACGGTTCCCTGTGCTCTTCTGTAGAAACCTAAAATGAAAAGATAAACCCTAAAGCTTGGTTTGACCACAGAGAACTCGAACCAAAAGAGACAACTTGTAAAGATTTCCGGCTCATTAAAATTCCCCTATAATCTCACAGCGACCAGACAAACTGTAATTCCAGCAAAGCATAAGCACTATCATACTGCTGCGAAAAAGTAGGGCAAGAAAAACAAAAACAGAAAAGCCAGTTTAGCTAAACCAATTTGCATTCTTACCTCTTTTTACTTTCATTATTTTCTTGCAGTTTTTCTACGCAACCAAATGCACCTTCAATCAGGTTTTCTTAAAGTTTTCAAGAAGTTTTAGCTCATTTCTTTCATTGAAGAGAGAAAGAGAGTTCGAAAACGAAATAATAATTTTCTTTAAGGCAAAAAAGAAAGACAAGAAGGAATACCTTTCAGGAAAAATACGTGCGGAGAAAAACTCATTGCTATGAAAGTGTAGGTTTAGATTCGAAGGTAGTGATGGTAGAGATATAAGAGAAAGCATTATCTCTCAACTCTGAAGAACAGAGTAACTAAACACTTCAGTGAGCGATTTATATATAGAGAGTGAGAGAGAGAGAGAGAGAGAGAGAGGAAGAGGCTGGTATACGGTGACCGTTTATTACCGCACCGCTTTTTTAAACTGTCATTTAAGTAGCAGTGGATACTGGATACGATCGGTCGTTTAAAAGAACGCCTACCTTTTTCTTTTTTTGCTGCGATTGAAAAAAAAGATCCGACGCTTTTTGAGGTACCCGTGATTCTGTTTTTTACTTTTTTGTAGTGTCATCTTGAATGATGACGAACTGTGAAGCCTAATCAAGTAATAAGGGAAAGGGACTAATAAAGTTGTAAATGATCTAAAATCACTATTACACACTTTCACACGTATGAATAAATTTTAGATCAATTGTAACTTATAACTACCACGATAAGTTATAAAAATGTTTGTAGATGTAGGTATTGCTGAGTTATGAGTTGCAAGTTTAGGACAGAAGCTTCAAAACTTTCAATTCTCTGGTAATAGCCCAAAAGTTGGATCGGTCAATTCTCTCTTTTCTTACATGAATAATGAGTCCTATCATGAATTTAATTAACGAACCTACTATTCATGTGAAAGAAAGAATAAGTAATTGATGTACTTTGAAAGTATTACTTTGTTAGGAGGTCTTACATTCTAGCTCCATTCAACATCTGAGAGTATTAGCACTTTACAATCCCTAAGTTATAAGTTAGTCAATAACTTGAAAGTATCGTTATTAAATGCACACTTATACTATCACATACTTTAATTAATTAAAGTACCACAACAAATATCGGTTCAATCCAAACATCACTAAAACATCAAAAGAAAACCCCAATAGAAAAAATGCCCAAGAAACTACTTGAAGGTCAGACTCCCCAACTCTGCTTCATCACATTATGTTGCACTAAGCATAGCAAATTGCAACTTTGCATTAAACAATAAGACTAAGATTCTAGGGGTACATCGACTCAAAGCCTGACATAAATAAATTCGAATTCCTAATGTATGTATAGGCAAGGCAACATGTACAAGCCACACATATGGATCAACTAAGTTGCACAGAGTTGGAGGCAGTCTAGGTTTTCTCTACGGCTACTTAAGAGTATGGGCAAGCCTCACTAAAAGCAGGAATAAAAACACACGAGGCAGCCTGCTAACTGTGTTTACAGATGAGCAAGCAGTGGTGACTCTTTTCTACCCATTAGCAAACCTTAAATCAAACCCATATGTGATAACAAAAGCTAAATCTGAATACGCCTTGATCACCACCTGGCCAGCAATGCTTCAAACACCTCATGCATTTAGCTTTCAAGAAAATCCTTCAAGGAAAATGATGGAAGTGCATCCTACAAAACCACAATAAAATGAGTAAATATTACTAATATTCAAATTTCATGTGTCGTACATGGCTTCCATGTTCATCAAGCTGGTCCTGGCCACTACTTAAATGAGATAGATGTAATATAACTCCAGGCTTTATGTAAAATTCATCCATCATTTCTAAGAGCATCAAGCGAGCTCAATGTTAGGGAATTTACTATCAGAAACGGGTACCACCCATTCCACATTCATTATTTTGAAATATATTTATGCTGAACAAAAAAGAAAAAAACAAGTACCATCTATTCTTGGAAAAGTAGGATATAAAAGTATATAATTATTCAATCAATATTATAAAATTGACTAATTTAGTTTCACTTTTCCTCTTTCCAGGATATAATAACGGTAAACTATTGTGGAAGCCACTCAATAATTATTTTTTAATATAAGGAAGCCACTCAAGATTAATAATAAGTGAGTGAAAGTTAGCCAAAATAGGCAACAGTCCACGATTCCAGAATGAAAATTCCTTGACTACATCTTACCTTGCCAAGCTCTTGACTTAAGCACTGTCTAACAACTGTTGTCTGTTGTATCAGCCTTTCCATTGCTGTGTAGCTGGGCAGCTTCATGTGTTCTGACAACATTAATAATTAGCCACGACAAAAGCATTAGTTAAAGTATTGAATCTTACACATTATTAAAAATAATATATAATAAGCAAATGTTCTCATGCAGAAAAAAATAAAAAATAAAATCTTAAAAGCATTCTTAAAACATGGTACACAAAAGCACATAGGAAATCAAGTAACAAACCAAGTATTGCCCGATTCAAACTTTCAGCAACCTTCTGCCGGAACTCCAAACCAAGCAGATGAAACCTTGGGGATTTATCTGGCTCTTCGTATGCAAGCAGGGTCATAAAGTCCTGCAGCAATAACAAACTCTCTTCATTCTGATGATAAACCAGATAAATGCCTCAGAAATTTTTACCTTAGGAAGAAACATACCTCAAGCTGTCCAACGTATTTTTGCACCTTCCCAAAAGGAGTCAACTTGGTCTGAGCAAACTCCAAAGCTTCTGTGCTGGCAAGGAAACAAAAAAATATATATAAATGACAAACCGTGTATCTCCCTCTCTTTTAAATATTGTTGCTACTATGCATACCATTTTCTAGAGCGGACAAGTTCACCAAAATGAATGCTCAATAGATCAAAATGCAAGTCCTCATTCTTCTCCAGCAAGTCATGTGCCAGCTGATTTGTCAGCTCAATGGCCTTAAGTGCATTTCCCTCCAGGGTAAAATTAAAAATTCCTGAGCATAAACTATACAATTAGAAGCATCATCAACCAAGTCTTCAATAGATACAACAGCATAAAATAAAATATTGATGAATTATTCTACAATAACAAATCAGAAAAAGGACTCAGCTGATCACATCCATAATTTATTTTCGCTACTGTTATCTCCAAAGGATGTGTCGCCACAATTGTTTGACCAAAATTCATAAAATTTTGAGCAAATTGATCAGCAAGGCATTCAGCCACGTAAAGTATAGACATATATTTGCAACTACTTGGAAAGGTAAGCAACACCTAAGACGTTGTTTCAATTTGGCATCCACTAACACCCATATGCATGTCATATAACCAACTTTCAAGCAATCTAAACAACTCAACTCTCAATCATGTGAAGATAAATACAAGAAATTTGCAGCCACTCAGAAGGGTAAGGGAATGCCAGACAGTGCTTCTGTTTAAGTTTCAAATGCTCCACCATGCAAGTCAAAACACCAACTGGGAAGCCACCTAAACTACTTTCATCAAATACATGAATGTAAAAACATACACATATCATCATATAAGCATCACTAAAAGCCACATAGAAAATTCAGTAAAAGAGGTGCTTCGTGCAACCAATAATTACAGATGTGTGCTCTGACAGTGTGAGTAACCCATTGTACAACACTATAAGTGAGCAACTTTAAAGCTTTGAATCCTACTTTTCCTGCCAGAAGAGTAAATTTCAATTACTTTTTCTTTTCTCCATGCCCTCGAGATAATCAACAGGCTGCTTCATACCGGTGCAAGCAATGAACGACTCCATAGTTTCATTAAAGCAATTATGGACAAGATATGATAGAACAACATTGTGGATGTCATTTTCGTTAATAGCCTGTCAATAACACAAAACAAAATCCCCAAAATTATAAAGAAAAAACCCAATTGACAAACAAATCAATAATCTATTTTTGTTGTGGAATACCATTGTTTGAAGGAGAAAATATTCATAAGATCATAAAATCATAATCCCAGAGAGGAAACCAATAGAAAACCTAGAGAAAAACATGCAGGCAATAGGTTTATATCCTCATCAGTAACTGAAGATCTCCAGTGTACTTCAGAAGCATCTATTGCATTTTGGAGTCCACATATAAGGTGGATCCCACATATAACAAATCCTTATGAAGTCCACTGGAACTCTCCAATGACTACAGAGAATCCAAATCCAAATCCAAATCCAAAGGCAAGACCCCCGGAACCGCCCAAATCCCATGTAGGCTCAATTTCATTACAAAGAACATTACAAAAACTAGTCCATAAATACTATGTATCTTTAAAATTGCATCATAATTAAAATTACATTGTCTTATAGAGCTATGACACTAATACAAAACAAACACGCCATGCACAACCTGTGTATACTGTAAGAGCGGCACCCAGTACCAAGAGAGTACCAAGCTTCAAGTTAAGCACACATGCACAATATTTTATTTCGATATAACATTATGAGCCAAAGTTGTGATTCTGGTGATGACAATTGACAACAACATGTATATGTCCTGACCCAGAAAATATATTAAGACATTTGTCGGAAATTCCCAATTCCCATTAGTAAAAGCAGTTTGTAAACAATTTACACAAAGCACTTCCCATTCCCAAATTATATGCTGCAACCAATGTTACATGGACTCATATATGCTTGTATGGTGCAAGATCCACTGCAAATAGAGTGTTTTCCCTAGCCAATGTCCTTTCCAAAATTAACACATTGTCTATCTCTTGAAAACGTTTCACAAAAACAAAAAACAAAAAAACCCACTTAACTGAAAATATTGAATAGAAGTGGGACATAGACAATATCGATTAACAAGAAGAGAAAATGAAATAAGGGTTTGGATGATTAATCGAGAAATGGGTCTGGATCAACATGATAAGTCAAGTAATGGGAAAAAGTGGGATTAGAGACTCACAACGTGGTCGTAGTGGCGGGGATCATCTTCCATGGTCAACCGGCTTGTGGCTCAAGGTCAAGACAGCCTCGACGGCGTTTTCTTGGTCTGAGACTCGTTTGTGGGCCCGAATAAGATCGGCAATCGAGGTTTGAGTCTCTCTTTGTCTCTCTTCCTGTGCATATAACTTCTATATCTATATAATACTTTCGATTGTCCTTGGATAGAGTTATAGAGAGTTATATCTAACCGCTAATTATTATTTGTGATTCTTTTACACGTGTGACTTGCTGCTACTGCTTCTCTCAACTGAGCTCACTCACCAAAAAAATAAGGGCTTGTTTTCTCCCATTCTCGTGATTATGTTTATGAAAATAATGCATCAAAATTCTGAACAATTTTTTTGAAAACCACCCTAAATTATGGAGTATTTGTATTTTATGAAAACTCGCACCACCGCAATTGTAATAAACTTTATAAATTACATCTTATAGCCATATTTAGGATTAAATTTTCTAGTAAGTAATTGTTTTTATTACCTAGATGTGTAAAATATTAAGTCTAGATTATTTTAGTTATAGTGTTTATTTCAAGTGAGAGAGTCTTTGCTTAGGAGTTAGGACAAATAAACCGAATTTTGTTTGAATGAAGATTGAATATTATCCTAGATTTTCACAACAATCTTAAGCATTCTAAGAGTAGGTGTTGGTTTGGAGTTCAAACAAATAGTCTACCTAGGAAATTTATGGTATATAAAGATACACTTAAGACACGTTTGATATTGTTGGTCCCTTAGGACACGTTTGGGAATAAGATTGATTATTACAATAAATATAAGAAGTTATGATGAAATAATTATTTCTATGCATTTATTTGGTGATAAGACATGTATAAAATTTTGGATATGTATTTCAAATTGTGGTACAATATGATTTAATGATAGATTATAATCATATTACTATCACTTTCTTAAAATACCCTTAATCCCTTATATAATTATATTGTACTCATTATAAATCTCACTTAACTTTCAATCATGTATTAATTAAATAATTGTATAATTAATAATTTTGCTTTGTTCAAAATTGTTATTTCCATAAAAAAAAATTTTAAAAAAAATAAAAAGATGCATCTCCCCTATATATTAGATTATAATAAATAACAAATACATGTACTTGAATAAAATAATACATTAATACTTATCCAAAATATGTACTTGAATAAAATAATGATTTATAAAAAAAAGCTTGATTTTTTTAATAATCCATTTTTTAAGCTATTATGTGGATTAATGAATAATTTTTACAGTTAAGAACTTTGTATCTCAACTAGTTGATATTTTTTAGTATTCTTCAAAGGAAACATCTAGAATTTAAATCTCTCATCCCCAACTATTAAATTAAAAAAAAAAATCTATTAAATTTTTTTTTAACAAATAGTTATTCATCAATTTAAAATATAATTATTCATAAGGAATAATTATTTTCTATAATGAAAACATAACCAAACAAATGAATCACGACAACAAATCTATTCATGCCTACCAAATGTGACTTGTGAGTTTGGAAATGATCCAGTACATTTATGAGTAGACTTTTACTATGAGAAATGTGAACAAATTATTTTATTTTATTTTTTTGGCATTCTAACACCATTCCTGTCATAGTCTGAACTCTGAAGGAAATAAAAATAAACTAAAAAAATTCATAGACGTGTATGGATTTTTAACTGGTCAGAACCTTCAAACTATTTATTGGTCCGTTCTAGAACTTCAGACACTTCCCTATAAGAAAGACCAAGTTTCACAACCTCTTTGGCTGACCACATTTCTAGGCAAATTCCTAAACTAACAAAATCCCCAAATCACCCTCTCCCTCCACCCAAAAAGAAAAAGAAAAAAAAGAAAACACAATGAATCCCCTTTCTTCTTCCTTTCTCTTCACTCTTCTTCTTTTCATACACATCACTTTCTCTTCCCCTTTACACACCTCCGAGCTCTTCGAGACTTGGTGCAAACAACATGGCAAAACGTACTCTTCAGAATCTGAAAAGCTCTACAGGCTCAGTGTCTTTGAGGACAATTATAACTTTGTTAAACACCACAATGATAATATGGGCAATTCTTCTTATACCCTTTCTCTCAATGCCTTTGCTGATCTCACCCACCACGAGTTTAAGGCCTCTCGTTTGGGATTCTCGGCTGCTTCAATGAATTTCAATCAACGGCGGCGATGGCCGGTTCAGGAGCCAGGTGTTGGTCTTGAGATTCCTTCAGAGATGGATTGGAGGAAAGAAGGAGCAGTGACACAGGTCAAAGATCAAGGGAGTTGTGGTATGAGAGTGCAGAGAGTTGTTCTGATATTTAAGTTTTATATCAATTTATTCATGACTTAAAGCTTATTGAATTTGAGAATTATGGTGGGTTTTAGCTGTTAATGTTAGCTTTGATATCTATGTTAGAAATTCTGTTGTATGCATTTTTAACTTGAAGGCTTCATCTTTATGCTTTGTTTGATGATTTATGTGTTTTTTGGAGATGTGGGTTGTCAGAGTTTGAATTGGATCACAAGTAAATTGTGGACAAAATTACGTTTTTGATGTGTTGCTTATATTTTGTCAAAACCATAGCTTTTATCATATATTTTTAAACCAGAAAGAAACCGGAATGCTGAGTTTATGTTTTATCTGGTTGTTACCACTTAGCCTCTGTATGTTGTGTAACAATATTGGAATGACCTTGAAACCAATACAACTAAATTTAGTTTTGGATGTTATAAGTTTTAATTCCCTCTCTGAATAGGGGTTTCGAAAATTACCTTGAAACTTCTAAGATACTGATCCGATGCATCGAATTAGCATTATGAGCAATACTTTTGGTATTGAGCATGCCTCTACCTTGATAAATTCTTTCTATTGCTTTAGAACTCTGGTTAACAAATATTTAATTTATGGTTTTCCTGCTTTATTCTTGTTTGTTTCATTAATTGTGCTAATGATCAGTTTAGCATAACTAGCCAGTACACAACAGATTTGAAAATATTAAGATCTATCATTGTTCTAATAAACATCGTTCTTAAGTTAATCCTTTTCATGATGGGTAGGACTCAAATGTTCTTGTTACCATTTCAGCATGAGAGAGAAAGAGAGAGAGGTTAATGCAAGATCATTAAGTTTCTGTTGTAATTGATTCTAAAGGTTTAACTTCATAGTTATATTGTAAGTAGTTTCATTTTGATATTGTTAAAGTATGTGTTGCATATGTTTTGATGTGATCAAATATAAATCTAGTTGTTTTGTTGTATAGGTGCTTGTTGGTCTTTCTCAGCTACTGGAGCTATTGAAGGTATTAATAAGATTGTCACTGGATCTCTTGACAGCCTCTCCGAACAGGAGTTAGTTGATTGTGACAGATCTTTTAATAGTGGCTGCGAAGGTGGACTCATGGACTATGCATATCAATTTGTCATTGATAACCATGGCATTGACACTGAGGAAGATTACCCTTATCAAGGTCGGGAAAAGTCCTGCAAAAAGGATAAGGTAATTATTATGATTAATATTATTTTTTAATTTCTTTGATTCACTTTTATACTTTTAAATTTCACTTGAACAGAGTTTTTTTTTTCCATTCATGTAATTTTAGCTTTGTAATTCAAGTTAGCATTTCCATTGATGATATTTTGCTTTCTTACTACACTGCAGTTAAGAAGGCGTGTTGTGACTATTGATGGTTACACTGATGTGGAACCAAAGAATGAGAAACAGCTACTAAAAGCTGTGGCAGCACAACCGGTGGGTGTAGGCATATGTGGGAGTGAGAGAGCATTTCAGTTGTACTCAAAGGTTGGTCCTCCTAATCCTCAATCTCAAAGACATTAAAATTCTTAACCATTGTTATAATAAAGATTGTTTTCTATTTTATTTGTGTGATATAGGGGATTTTCACTGGCCCATGTTCAACTTCTTTGGATCATGCTGTATTGATTATAGGGTATGGTTCAGAAAATGGAGTAGACTATTGGATTGTGAAAAACTCATGGGGAACACGTTGGGGAATGGAAGGCTATATTCACATGCTGCGTAACAGTGAGAATTCACAAGGGCTTTGTGGTATCAACATGCTAGCTTCATATCCAACCAAAACAAGCCAAAATCCTCCTCCACCACCTTCCCCAGGTCCCACAAGATGTGATCTTTTTACTTTCTGTGCAGAAGGGGAAACCTGTTGTTGTGCAAGGCACCTTCTTGGAATCTGCATTTCATGGAAATGTTGTGAGCTAAATTCAGCTGTTTGTTGCAAGGACCACACTCACTGTTGTCCACATGATTATCCTGTTTGTGATACAAAAAGGAGCCAATGCCTAAAGGTTTGTTTCAACTCCCTATAATCAGATACAAAGGTTTATGTCCAAACGACAAAAGAATTTTTTAACCTTTAGTGCTTAATGCTTATATCATTATATGTTACACATAAATGGCATTCGTACGCTGTATAGTTTTAAAATTTAAACTAGCCTTTTAAGTTTATTGCTTTCCATATTCTACACTAATAAAATATCAAATGGTTGCAGCGAACTGGGAATGTTACAAGGATGCAAGGATTTGAGAACAGACGCCCTTCTAGGAAGTCAGGCAGTTTGAGTTCCATTATTGAGGCTTGGATCCTGTAAACTTCTTCAGTCTGTACCAGTGATTAATTTTTCTTGGCCAATTGCATGAGTTGTACATTTCTCCACACAACGACGAAAATTCTTTAGCTAGCTTGGAAAGATATGGCGTTGTGTAAAAGTGAAGCATATGGCTTTTTGCCATTGAAATTGACTGATTGATTAGATCCAAAATTTTGTGCTAGCTTGACGTGGCATGTTCTTTGCGGATGAATTAAATGATTGAATGCCTTATCATAGTAGAATTACATACGGACAAAAAAGTAGTGTCTGGTTACAATTGTTCTAGTTCTCTTGAAAAGTAGTCGTGGATTAGGGTAAGATATACAATGATCATAACCAACTTATATCAACTTCATTCTAAAATTCTCGAAGGGTAGCACAACTAAATTTCAATGCTCAAGTAATATGTTTTGCCACCTCAAGTTCAAGAGCAAAAAATGACAAGAGACCGCTTGGATTTTTTATGATGGAACATATATATCAATTTGTGCAACACAAACTTGAAGGCAAGACATTCTTTTTTTGATAACTACACATTCACGAGAAGCGTTTAGGAATAATTACATGGATTTGTACTTAAACCTATGATAATTTTGTATACACATATCTAGTTTTGAAGCAATAAATAGTAATGGACCTGTTGCCATGTCTGTAGCAAAAGTTAACACGACGACTTTTCATGCACATGCTCACAAAATATTAGCAGAAATAATAATCAGCCTTTGCGTTGCACCATAGCCCTCCAAATCCTTTGTTAATAAATCACACATGGGCTGGAAAACTTGGTTTAGCAAACTCAACTCAAAAAGAAAGAGAAGAAAAAGAAGAGATGTCTATATTCTGCATCTGGTGACGGCTCATGAGAGCAAATGCTTATTCTAGTTTTGTTTCTAGGACCAGCTCAATACCAGCAATTGGAATTTCTGAAACAGATATAACATTGGATTTTCGATTACCATTAAGAGTAGGTACCATCAAGCATAGGCACCTCATACAAATGAAATAACCAATTTGACAGTGCCACCAAGGGCAGAACCGCACAATCAAATGCATGCAAGAAACTATTAAAATCAAATTTCTGATAATTAGCTACTTCAAGGAATAAAGAACCAAATGTAAGGATGAAAAAGATGAAATTCTCAATTATTGTCATAATCCTTTTTAAGGACAACAAGCTTTAGGGAGCCTTTCAAAAATTAACTTGGACATTTTGATTGCCCAAAAACCAGCTAATCATCAAGATTCTCCAATCTGAGATGTTGATGAAACATATATCATTCTTTTTCATCCGGCCTTCAATTAAAATCTAGTCTCCTAGTTTTAAATCATGTTCAACACACTCAAAACACAATGAATCAGAAATTATTCTATGTTTCCTTTAGAATCATGGCTATCACAATGAGATTTTAATAGACTTTGCTTGGAAATGCAATATGAGTAAAGATGGATGGGGAAAAGATTTATCTAAAAACAAAGCTTTGTTCCCACAATCAGAATAAGTAGCTTCCACCACACCAATCAATGTCCTAATTAGCTCAACTCAAAATACTTGGTCTTTCACTACAACACATGATATAGCACACTAAAATTTATCTAGTATTACCTCATGAAGCAATAGGAAATCATGCTGTTTATGAGCCTATAGATATTAAAGCCAAAATAAATTCCACATGTTTAAACACAACAAAGTCATGCTACTAGTACCCAATTCAGTAATGGTAAGCCATCTAACAAGAGCCCAACCACAGCAACACTTGGTAAAAACCCAATTAGCCTCTCTCTGTGTATCAACTTGTAGCCCAAAGATCTAAAATCACAAATGCCACTAGCATCTGGCAATGCCTTGATCGTCAATATTGGTTGGTTGTTGTTTATAACAATCAGTACGCAAACAAAGTAGTACTTAATAATCTGCTTATCTTTCCTTTTTTGAAGAAAAAAAGAAAAAGTACAATTCTAGCAACAACATAAACACATTTTCACCCTTTCACATTCATTTAAGAGATTTTATTCTGTGTGCCCTAAATTTACACAGAATTGTTGACAAATTGTCTGAGATAACTATCCCATGTTTCTCCACAACATTATAAAACCATTATAGTTCAATCTCTGGACAAATTTCACTCCTGTTTCAGTTTCCTATTCACAAGCTAAGTGTCAAACTTTGTTGAAGAAAAGTCCCATATAGGCTTAACAAACTAGTTGTACTTGTACCCCTTGAGTTAATCCATACATCATTAAAAAATTCTCAGTTAAGCCAAACCAGAATTTGCAAAATTTATGCAGTGTATATATATATATATATAAAAACTTGAGTACCGCAACTATCTAATAACTAAAACGATTCCAATTATACATCAAATTTACAACTTGTAAAGACAAAATTAAGAGCAAAAGTAATTCCCAAACCTCTTAATTACGAAGAGGGAAACACGTCCTTAACCGCTGAAGCTGCCGTCAAGTAATTAAGCGTGTTCCTCAATGTCTCCTTCTCTCTCTTGAGCCTCGCCGCCGTGTCTTCCAGCTCAAGCAAAGCTTGCTGTTCCCTCGGCGCGCCTTCGAAGGTGCTTCCCACGAAGAACGAAAACGGCGTCGGAAACAGGTTCCTCCTCAAGTCCTGCACTTCCTTCTCCGGCTTCCCGCCGAGCCGGTTCGATAGCCGAATCACGTCCTTCATGTACGTCTCGACCTCGCTCGCCAACGACTCCAGATCCTCCTCTCCGTCGCCGGAAGGCCGGTCCTCCAGCCACGTCACCTCGGCGACGAGGTAGGGTTTGGTACGGACAAGGTTGGTGACTCTGAACCTTTCCTGGCCTTTGCAAATGAGGAAGAACCGATCGTCGACGAGACGCTCGTGCTTGACGACCTCGCCGACGCAGCCAACGTCGGCGGCGCCGGAGACGGAGTCGGAGAAAATGACGCCGAATCGGAGATCGGTCTGAAGGAGCGTGTGCATCATCATTCGGTAACGGAACTCGAAGATCTGTAAAGGAAGGATAGCGCCTGGAAAAAGCACGAGTGGTAGAGGAAAAAGTGGGAGCTCAACGACGTCGTTTGATTTCGGCGGATTCGTGTGGTGCTTCTCGGAGAAAGAGGAGGCGGAGCAACGGAGGGAACTCCGCTTTCCGCGACGGAAGTTGCGGTGGTGGAGAAGGGAATTGGTTTTGGGAGAGAGGAATATAGGGTTGGGGTTTAAGGAAGAGAGAATGTTGTTATTAGGGTTTAGAGTGGGTTTGTGTGAAGGAATGAGCTGAGGGAAAGCCATTTTTTTTATGTCTCTCTGTTTGTGTTTGGTTTTAAGAAAGCAAGTGAAAGAACCCTAGGATTTGTTCATTTCCATAAATGTTTGTTTGTTGAAAAAGATGGAAATGCAAATGTTTGTGATTGTTTTTGTTTATCTCAATGTGATGTTAGAAAATCTAGTGGATTTCAGTGGAGAGAAGATGTGGATAATATGGAGAGAGAAAGAGGGGGGAAGGGTTTGGAATGTTTGGATGTGGTTTTGGATTTTCCACGTGGGGAGTTGAGTTGAGTTACTACGGATTATGTGGCACGTGCTTTTCCTACTTGAGAAAAAACTGTAATTACTGTGTGGTCATGGATATTATTGTTTGCTAAATCGTTTTCGTAGTTTCTCATTCAAGCAAAAGATCTTCGTTCATATGGGAATTATTCTGATAGTGTTTGGGTTTATACCTACTGGCAGAATGGAAATCCAAATTTCGGGTAAAATGCTGAAGGGGTTGTGTATTAAAAAGAGACTATTGATTTTTTCCAACATTGATATTACACATCTGATCTTTGAAACTTCAAAAGTTGAGCATTTTAGTCCCTATATGAAGTTTTTGGATTAAATTTGTAACGGATGGGGATCGAAATGCTCCATTTTTAAAATATTAGAAACTAAAATCGTACTTTTGAAATTTTAAGGACTAAAATCAAATTGGCACTAAATTTCGAGGACCAAATGAGTAGTTTATCCTTTCTTTTTTTTACAACAAGTGGGGCAGGGAGATATAAGGATATAAGCGCAATCACCCTATAGAAGAATCTCACTGAGCATAAGCAGTGGTGAAGCAAATTTATTTATTTTTTATTTTTAAGGAAGATCAAGATTATATAGTGATATGAAAAATTTTAGAGTTAATCTATGTTGACAATTTATATATAGTAAAAATTAGTTGTTAAGTGTATGTGAACACAATGTTTGCAGCTTTAACATTATAATTTAAATGGTTTTATGTCTATAAATTGATAAATCATATGATACATATAACAACATAACATAAATTTATAATGGCATCGGTAGACCCAAGATAAATTTTGAACTATTACTAATGAAAGAGATCTAAAAAATACAACTTAAAAAATAAAAATAAAAATTCATTTTTTACTTTATGCAGATATCATTAAGAGAAGTTATATATATAAAACTAAAACTCTTGGTGCCTCTGCTCACAAGGCTCTTGGCAATTTAAGTATATCTTGAACTTGTATGCTTTCATTTAATTGATATTTTATTTTTGAGAATGGTCCCATTTGGGCACATGAGTTAGTTTACATTAGGAACAAAAAATGGTATATTTTGAGGGTGATGGAATTCGGGCCAAATTTGTCCAAAAAAAAAAAAAAAGCATTTTTAAAAGTTTTTTTTTTTTGGCCAAATATGCCTTTGTTGATTTTAATTTGAAATATAGACCGATTACAAATCGTTTTTATAAAAGACAATTTTCACGTGTGTTCGTTTGCATTTCAGTAAAATAACGTATTTACAAAAAACGATTTTCAAAAAAAAAATTATATAAAAGTTGTCTTTGTGAAAGATGATTTTCACATTTTTAAAAGTTAAGAATTTGAAACGTTTTTATCAAATTTCAGTCATATGTTATCTTTGTAAAAAACGATTTCTTGGTTTATGAAATTTTTGTTGAAAGTTGTCTTTTGAAAAGACAACTAATATCATCATAGGCACGTTTTGGCCCCAAAAAAAAAACATTTTTTGACAAATTTGGCCATGGAATGATGGAATTTGTTCGGAAAGAATTTTTTTTTTTTTTTTTTTTTTTAAGATTTATTGATAGAGTAATGATATTTCTGGTTGTATAGGTGTTTTTAAAACAAAGTCATTAGATGCATTTACTATAAAAATAAATAAATAAATAAACAAACAAACAAACAAAGTGGGTCCATTTTTTTGTTTAATTGTTTCTATACCCTATATAAAAAGAGCTAGTGATTTTGTTCTGCAATTGATTTTGTTTACTTTTTCCGCTCTATTTTTTTGCTTTTTGTGGGTGTCTTTAAATGCATGTACATTTGGCTATTTGCTTTCATTGTGGGCCGTTTGATTCAATTAAAAGTAAATTGAAAGGCCATGATCAAATGAGTAGCTGCTGGCAGAATAAAGCTGTTTTACCTTTTGCAGCATTTTTTGCCCACATAACTCTACTTACCAAATCTTTTTTTTTTTTTTAATCTATGTATTATTTTTTAATCAACAGATTTTGTTGGAATAAAAAATCAGAGAGCGGAATCGACTCACAGAAGTAGGAAAAAGAATCTTGTAATAGTTTTTGTTCGGTTGCTGTGATAAATAGTTTCTAATCGGTGTTCCAGATCAATGTTAGTGGTTTGGTCCAAATTCCGGGAAGCTCACTGGAGCTACCACCTCTAGGCTCCGAACCCATATAGAAAAAATTAAGGTAATTCTAAAATTTACTCAATCTAAAATGCTTGGTTCATGATTATACATAATGGTTAATGAATAATCCAATAGAATTGGAAGTTAGGAATGCCCATTTTAATGTCTTGAAAGTTTAAAGGCCTGGACTTGGGGATGGGAAAGTCTAGGCCAAAACAAAACCCCACAAGGTGTTTGTGTTTGTGTCTATGAGACTCTGTGTGTATGTGTGTAATGTGAATGTTGGAACTTTTGCTTACGTGAAATTAATTAAAGTTGGTATCTTTCAATCTCACTTTGTTGGTATATTTTGGTTGATTTTGTAAGTGCTTCTTTGGCTATACCTCTAAGTTGATGATTCTTTTGGTCCCCAACTGTTAACACATTTAGAAATGTACATGAATGGTTTGGAGAGAGCTTACCTGTTGGGTACTATAAATGTGTATTTGAATCCAGTTTTCTCTGAAGCATGTTTTTACTTTTTATGTACATTTCTAAATTAAGATTTTATTTATTTATTTTTTTCTGTACAAGTGTGTGATTGAAGAAGAAAAAGGAGAGGTTTAAGTTTTAATAGGGTTGTGCGTAAGAACAAGGTATGATTTACTTATGTTTGGATATAATGAAGATAGGCAACGGGTATATTTCTCTCTCTCCCTCTCAGACTTGGCGGCATTGTGATGTGTTTAGGGGTTATAACTGGAACTTAACCCTATTTGCAGTTAGTTGTCTTAACTCTTGGGGATTGACTGATCAGACTGTTACTCTTGTTTGGCAAATAAAAAAAAGATTACATGTTCTTGGTTGTTTCCAAAATTAGTTGGTTGTGTGATTGGATTTTAAATATTGGTCACAGGAAGTTCGTGGCAAAGCTTAACTATTAGAGTCAGATATACTTCAGGCTTATAAAAGAGTCAGTTTTTCAGATGTATATATTATAATATATGTTATCTTTTATTTTCAATTATGTAACTTTAATAAACTACAATTTTTATATTCTACTTAGTTCTTTTTCTTTAGTGTTTAAATTTTGGTAGCATTAGCTGTGTTTAAATGAGTTTTTAATAATATCTCAAAAAAAAAAAAATGAGTTTTTAATTTATCCCAGTCTCCATGGTTTCATTTTGTTTCTATTAATATTAAAACTGACATAACACGTGCCTTGCACGTGTAGCCCTAACTAGTATTATCTATAAGCTACAGTTTTGGACGGTGGAGATTAGACCCGAAGGTAAAACTGGATAAGTTCGTTTCCCCTATTGCAAGCATCATGCATATAGTTTGTAAAAGGTTAACATTAAAAGAGCTCAATTAATTTTATTTTATTATTATTATTATTATTATTTTTTTCACAGTGGATAAACATAAGAAGTCAATATTCAAACAAATGTGTACATGATGAGTCATTAAAGAAGATTCAGCTTAAGATGAGTCATTAAAGAAGATTCAGCTTAAGTTATTAGGAAATAAATAAAAAATACAATCATAAAAAAATAATATGGTATATATCTAGAAGGATAGAATTTAGTTACAAACTAGTTTGTAGTCTAGAGCTACAAACCAACTATGTGGTAATTCATAAGACTATCCAGTATCCACATATATTTATTTAAATAATATGATTTATAGCTAAACTACGTCCTATTTAGAATGTCAAACTAAAGAGAAGTAACAAAAATTCATTTTAAGATTTTTTTTTTTTTTTTTTCAAAAAGCTTGAAATACAAATAATTCAAATCATTTTGAAAATTCATTTTTTTCATTAAATTAAGAGATCCAATTATGGAAATAATCACAATTAAATCATGGAAGATATGGTTCACTTTAATTTCTTTCCATAATACAACATTATTTTTCAAATCACCAGAATGTAAACTATTTATAAATAATAAATAAATTAAATATAATTTACACCCTTAAAATTTGGAATAATTTTGATTTTGCATCCAAAAGTTTCAAAATATGTTTTTGTACAGCTAATGTTAGGTAGTGTTTGACAAAATATCCGGTCCATTTCCATTAATAAGGTGACCATTATGTGAATATGTGACTCTTTATCTCAAATGTCGTTTTGTCCACATTACCAACAAAAAAAAAAATCTTAATTATATTTTGATTTTTGAATCCTTAAAGTTTGAGGTAATTTTGATTTTGCCCTGTAAAGTTTCAAAATTTGGATCTATACTCCTAACTCTAGGTAGCACTAGGAATTAAAAAAAAATTACATTATTTTGAGCTTAGTTGCCATTCAACGGAGTCATTTCATTAATTGTGTTTAGATAAAGGGAAAGGAGAGTAAAGTAGAAGGAACGTGATTGAGAGGTTTAATAAACCTTATTTGAGAGAAATGAACATCCAATCCTCTCCATTCCTTTATCCCCAGACTCCATCTCTTAAAACTTCCAAACATAGTATAATAGAAATGAAAGAAATGGTTTTCATCCAAAATCTTTATACTGTCTAGATACAGATCCAAATTTTATAAATTTAGGAGACTAAATAAAAAATATCTCAAACTTTAACCATGTAAATTACAATTTAGTCAACAAATTTAAGTAGATAAGGATTTGGAATACATGAAGAAAGTCATAGAAGTTTTAAATTTGATCAAACCATATATTTAAGCAATCTAATTAAAAACTCAAACCAATCAAAATATTGGATATTTTCACTAGTCTATTCAACTAGTCGGTTTGGGATTAATGACCATAATTCCATATGTTTCCATTGAGTCGTACTTTGATTCCGTCGTGTGCAGCGTGCGCCGCGTACACAGTAACATCATCGTTTGGTCCCTTATTTTTTTTAATTTTTTTTTTCTCTCGGTTGACGAATCAAAGACAAATAGATAATGTTTTTTCATTTAAAAAAAAAAAAAAAAAAAGATAATGCATCAGATAACGTAGGGGTATACGTCACTCAGATGGGTCCACTTGCTTGTGAGAGACAAGTCATATATGACGGACGTATATGATCCTTTTTCGTCGTAAACACGGAGTTCACATTCACAAAAATGGCACTTTAGTAATTCAGGTTTAAATTGCATAACTTTTTGGGTAAACGAAGCATAAATGTCGGCATATATTTACTATAAATAACACAGCACAGAGTACAACCTTAATACGCTCATCGCTCAAATATCAGACAAATCTAAATACTTTGCTTGAGAAGCGAGAATCACACTTTAGAAACAAACAACACAAACAAATGGCGGAAGAGAACCAAGTTATTGGCTGCCACACTCTTGAGGCTTGGACTGAGCATTTTGAGAAGGGAAAAGAGTCCAAGAAACTGGTATATAATTTTAGCCTTTCTTTTATTTATTATTATTATCTTTTTTTAATTTTAACCAACCTGGGATTTCAAAGGTTGGGACTTGGGAGTGATTATTACGTGATTTTAATATAGTGATCTTATTGGGTTTGATTTGATAATTGGGATTGCCTCAAATTCTTTTGTGTTTCTTTAGAAAAGTATATGCTTCCAATAGCATTAAAAGGGTTTCATACACAATTGAATTGAAAGCCCAATAATTGATTTTCCTTTTAAAGATTTATAACTTTTATTTAGAAAAAAAAAAATTGGGTATTGTTATTGTGTCTATAATATATTCGTAGCTTTATTCTAATGAGATATGTTTGATTCTTTGAAAAGTCCTTTCCTCTTGAATATTTGAATTGAAAAGATCCGAAGTTCGTAGTTGAATTGGCTAACTTATAGGTTAGATGCTTTAACATTACATATAACAGGTCTGTCTGGTAGATTCAGATCTTGGTGAAGCAATGCGTTTTGAGAAACATTATATCATTTTTTTTTAAAAAAAAAAAACAACTTTTTCCTCGGAAATATTGATGTTAGGATTGCACATAGCCACATAGGGAAACTTCGGTGTGGTAGGTGCTGGGTTTACTCTCCAAGGGTGGGTCCAAAGACAAAGTTCCCACGTCATCAAAAAATATATATATATATAGAGAGAGAGCGAGAGAGAGAGAGAGGTAAGTGCCCCAATTAAATTCAATTACGTGATTGCATTAGCTAATAAGCTACAGAATTGAATTTAATTGTTGTTAAGAGAATGGTTCGGCAAAATGGCAGGGTGGTTTGGAACGTGTCTTTTACGCGTAATTTCAATGATTGGGAGATGGACTCTTGTTGAGTTCTTGACCCTGATTGAATCTAAAGCACCCTTGAGGGAGGTTGAGGATGAATCTTGGTGGCATCTTAGGCAGAATGGCAGGTTTGACATTCGTTCATTCTATGACTCTCTTCAGGATTCTCCTCACGTTGTTTTTCCTTGGAAGAGTATTTGGCGCACCAAAGCTCCTCGTAGGGTTCGTTTCTTTGTTTGGACAGCGGCTTGGAATAAGATTCTTACTTATGACAATCTTTCCAAGCGGGGTTACTCCTTCGTGAATTGGTGTTGCATGTGTTGTTGTGCTAGAGAGACGGTGGATCATCACTTAATCCACTGTCCTGTGGTTAGTTTGTTATGGAGTTGGATCTTGGGGGTATTTGGGATATCTTGGGTGTTACTCCAAATTGTTGCAGAGCTGCTTTTTAGTTGGTGGAATGGTTTGGGTCGCCACTCTTCAGATGTTTGGAACCTAGTCTCATTGTGTTTGATGTGGAGTGTTTGGAAGGAGCGTAATAGTCATACTTTTGAAGATGTGTCAAGCACGGATATCCAACTCCGGGATTGCTTTGCGTCTAGTCTTTTTGAGTGGTCTAAAGTGTCGGGCTATTCTACTAGCTTGACTGTTACTGCTTTTATTTCTGCATTATCTTCTAATTCTAATGATGTAATTTTTTAGAAGCTCTCTTGTGCATGCTTTATGCACAATCTGTAGCTGGTTTTAATAAAATTTTATTGTTACCTATCAAAAAAAAAAAAAAAAATTGTTGTTAAGAGAAGATAACACCATTTGTGCTGTATTGCCAATTCTGCATTGTCGTTAAGGAAACTATACCTAAGTTTTACCCTTAATGTCATCACTGGTATGAGAATTTTTAGTTTCCATTTTCCTTTTTTTTTGCTTGTTTGTGTCCTGATTTCATAGAATATCTTGAAAATTTTGTATGCTCTTTACTAAAGAAAGCTGGTTGATAGGTTGTGGTGGATTTCACGGCTTCATGGTGTGGGCCATGCCGTTTCATTGCTCCAGTTCTAGCAGAGTTTGCTAAGAAGACTCCCAATGTCATATTCCTGAAGGTTGATGTGGATGAATTGAAGGTAAACAAATCTAATCCAAACCTGTATCTAATTATTATACATTAACTGGCATCAATTCCTGTGTAATTCAGTTGAAACCAATATATGAATGTAACGTTAAAAAATTACTTGGTTGTCTACAGACTGTATCTGAGGAATGGGCTGTGGAGGCGATGCCAACCTTTGTGTTCCTGAAAGAAGGCAAATTAGTGGACAAGGTTGTGGGTGCAAAGAAAGAGGAGTTGCAGCTGACTATAGCAAAGCATGCCGGTACTGCTGTTGCTTGATAAATATTATGGAGGATATATGAACCTCAGTATTGTTGGAGTGTTTTCTAGTTTTCCTTGGATGATGTGAGTGTAGTCATGGCTCTTGTAGTAGTTAGTAGATGTCAAAAATGTGTGCATGTATGTATGCAGCTACATTTTACTCTTTCCTAATCATGGCTTTAATTCATGTGTAATTGTCCAGAATGCTTTTGGTTTATATAATAAGTCTTTCTTCTTCTATTTCTTGCACAGCTGCTATGTTAAAGATGTAGAAGCATATTGTTATAACGCTTCTAATTTTCATTTGCTGGGAAATTAAAAACGTCTAGTTTAAAATTTTCTCTTTGTAGATTGTTTCTCCTGCACGCTCGTGCACATTGCACGGGTAATTTTTCACTATTTCTGTTGTGAATTGGTACATAATAGTACATAATAAAAATGGTCTCAGTGATGATGCATGTAAAAGCAATATTGTTTCAATCAAAGCTTATCACTTAGTGGAGGTCCCTTCCTCTTGTACAGAAACATGGGTTTATTTCTCAGAAACTGGGAAGTTATCTAAATTATAATGATTGCCCAATTTTCATTTTCCCTTTACAGCCCATTGAAGATGTTATCCCAATTCTCTGTCAAAGGACAGCAGAAATAAATTCTAATATTAACCAAAATAAAGGGGAACGTGGATGAACATGAAAAATGCTTTGACGAAAGTGACGAGGCAGGCATGGCATGGCATGGCATGGGCCAGCCAAGCCTAGCTCCCATTGACATTGGGGTCACTTGCACTCTAGGATAAGCTTTCATTAGCAGCTAAGAGGGGCTTGACGTGATTGTAAGTCTACTGGGACCGTGATTATTAAAAAAAAACAAAAAAAAAAAGTCTACTGGGACCGAATTAAGTCTGTGTGAATCTCAATGGATAATGTTGGGGGACCTGTTTCTTTACCAAACTGATTGCAACCCAAGCTAGCTACATTAGTGAGGTCATCATTCAGTGTCCCACGTCTGTTCTCATTGTAAGAAGAAAAAAACATACCAGGCGGTGGAAAACCATACAAGGAAAATTATCTGAGTAATAGAACCTCCCCCTGTATTAGTTACAGTCGGATTATGATAGAATTTAAACCTTTATAAGTTGAGCCAACTATTTGGAACACATAGTTAGAGCATTTTCAACCGGGTAAGCAAAATTACTATTTAAGTCAAAATATGGCTAATGAACCCTCAAAATCGCTCTTATAATGGACCCAGAAACTTAAACAAAATAACTTGCTAAGCTTTATTGGACCAATAAGCAAACTATAAACAAGCTTATAACATTTAAGCTTTGCCTAATATTTATAGCTTAGGCAAAACTAATATTTTATTATACAATTTATTTTTAATTAGTTTCTCTCTCTTTATTGGGTTGTGTGTTTAAGTTTTGAAATGATATAATAAAATAAATAAGTAAAGAATAATATTATAATAAAATAGAGTTAAAAATAGAGAATCAGATATGAGTGTTTTAAAAAGTGAATATGCAAAATTAAAAAAGTAGTTTCTAAAACTAAAATTTGAATATAATTTTAGCTATACTATTGAAAATTTTACAGTCGGATTTAAGATTGCTACAGTAAACAAATTTCTAACTGTAGCCCAAGACTTGAACTGGTTTATATTATAATTTTGTATTCAACAAGTAGTTAAAGTTGAATAGATTTATTATTTTACAAGAAAATAGACTTGATGTGGCTGAATCGGGGTTGAGAGTCACAAACATAGTTAGATCTCAAGTATGTGCAACTGTGAAAGCCATTCGTGATCCAATACAAAATTCAGCATATCCCAAATCTGCTTTTCTGATTCAGTCTCTTAGTTAAGGGGGACCATATTAGGCATAGGGTAGTTGTAGAGGAGAAGCTATGAAATGGTGATTTTCCCCCATTTCAAGTAGAGAGGAGCAAGGAAAAAGATGTTGGTTAATAGGAGGGAGTACGAAAGTGTTTACCAGTTTATGAATTTTTAGCAGTATGAACCTAAAAGATTACAATATAGTATCATATATTAGTGAAATGTAACTTACAATTCCAAAAAAGCACTTGTGTCTTTACACAATAATCGCTCTTCAATCATATATTTTACTGATACTCAATCGCAATTGTGCTTAACTAGTTCCTTCTACCCTTTAATAATTTCTTATATCGCTAAAGAATCACATATTATTTGTAGCTCAGCATAAAATCATTTTTCTTTGCCCATCCAACACAAACTACTTGCAGAAGCATCTTCAGCAGGCTATGATAACTATATGTAACACTGTTGAACCCGACATTTAATCATGATATAAGTTCTTCACCAGCTGTAATATTACCCCTTCTTGTTCTTCATTTCTTGCTTAATTGCTTGTTGTCATATGCAGGCTTATGATAATCACATCAGGAAGTTTCAACCAGCTTTTATAGTGTTTAGGAATTGGTTTGGGTGCCTGTACTTGCTGAAGAACAAGTAGCTTCCACTGATAATCGCTTCAACATGGCAGGACATGGATCCTTCCCAAAGTCAGTATTCGATATGTTAACCAAGCAACTCTCTTGCCCTATGCATTTCTGTGAAATAAATAACATAAAGAGATGTTAGTATAACTGTTTTGACAGATGGAATCTATTTTTGATAAAACCAGAACTAGATCACATGTATAACAGAAAAAATAAAGATTGAAGTTGAGGAAATGCCTTCTCTACAACTTCAACAGAGTTTGGTGCATGGCAGGTTCCCTTTTGGAAACTTCCACAAGTTCCGGAAGGAGTCCCAAAACTTGCAAATTTAATAGTTGATATGGACTGCCCTGCTGCACACCGCAAGTGAACCATGGCCTGGTGTAGCGATTTTGGTTCACCATGGCCCTCAGTAGTAAAATTCTCAATGCTTGGGTGGTGCTCAAATGCATCAGCACAAACATGTGTCACTGATCTTCGCACAAGAGAAATCTTTGATACATCCCCACCAAGTTCCTCAAAAACTACCAACAAATTTTGTGTTGGCTTTAACCAGGACCTTGGGACATGATACCTGAAAAATACATAATGTAAGTTAAACGAGTGTGATGAAATGCCTAATAAACCAAGCTCAGCTTGCCTTTTGCCCCATTTATGATCTTTGAGGGCAGGTAAAAGATCTAAATCCTATGCTAAATGTTTTGTCTCATAGCGACTAAGAATCTAATACCATCTTTGGGTTGGTTGGCCACAACCAAGTTGGCACTTTGTGGGCCTGAATGTCCCAGAGTAGCTACAAGTATTGCAATCGCCTTTTGCAAAGGCCATCCAATATCTTCCAATGCTCTGTCCATTGATCCACGCTTGACCCTTTCCCATGCTGTGCATATCTAAAGCCAATGGCTCATCTCCTTTAGGTGCATTGAAATAAGCCTGCAATTACCAATCTATTTAGCCTCTACATGAACTTGTCTTTGACATGAATTTATTTGACTTGCTCTACCCCCTTCCCCCTCTTATTTTTCCATCTAGTTTCCTTACCTTATACCATGTCAAAGGCTGCTGCCTTTGTGTAGCTAGTGATCCTCGGATCCAATCAACAGATGAGGCTCCATTAGGAGAGACCAAATTCATTGCCTCTCCTTTTAGGCCAACCTGTGTACAGAAGATACTGTGAGACTAAAACTTTTGGGATCAAGATAAAACATACACAAATGACTGAATAAGATGTTCCTGCATGTGTGTGCATGTAACTGCTCTGACCTGGTAAGACCATTTCTGCCATGATAAGTCTTTTTGCCCCTTGTCAAGACCATGCAGTAAAACTGGACCTAGGATTCCTGTTTTCCACATCTCGTAATGATATCCAACGTTCTTCAACAACACAGAAATTTAGTAGTCAGTTCCTGAATAACTTCATGGCTTATGCATTTGCCATGTAATGACTGAGTTGGGTCAAGTTTGGTTAAAATTCTGCTGCCCTATGCTAAAGGACCCAAAGGGTAGGAGAATGGGCTAGTTAAATTGCAGTTTAACAAATGATTATACTGCCAGATTTGCATTTGGACAGAGTCATGTGTAGGGTACTAACCGGTAATCCCACAGCTATGCTGAGTAGTGCAATTTTATTTATTCCGGCATGCAGGTTGACGGGTCCATTAAATGTGAATGCAATTTTATTTATTCCGCCTCGGGTCCATTAAATGTGAATTGCTCCCTGGTCCCAAAGGCTGACCCTATAACAATAAATTATAACACAACATTATTAAACTTCAATTTTCTGGTGTGAGAGTCTGGAGGTACTAAATTTGAAGTACTAATCCAATAGCGAAAGCAATTTTTATATTTAGGCTTCAAGTCAATTACTAAGGAAGGTTAAATTCAACATACCTGAATATTTCCCATTGATGAAGACATGAAGAGCATGGCCACTTGACTGCACCATAAGAGTGGGCTTTTGTCCTCCTTGGAATTCTGATGGATGAATGTCAACACTGAAATGACATCCGAACTAGGAAATTATACAAACATGTTTTAATATTAGTTAAAAAAGGCCAAAATCTTAAATAGATCATATTGGCGGTCAAAACATGTGCACTCTAGATGTATCTCTGTCCAGTGTAAGAGTAAATTAAGTTTATGTTTGTAGGCCAGAAAGATTAGAGAAAACTTTTACATAAAAATGGTTTCTGCAAGTCCAACAACACTTGAACCATCTTCCATTTCACCTCTCTCCCCCACTCCAACCCTCAATTTCTCACCTATTCCTTATTCATTATGTTACACGACCAATCTATAGTAATGAAGAGCGAAAATAAATACATTGTTCAACAAGTCTGAGGCAAGGTTTCATCTCAGACAATCAAGTTTGTTCGAGGGGAATCAATACCCCCTTTTGCCATAAAAACTGATATGGATAATGGAAGCCCTAGTCAGGTCACATTGTAATACAAAATATTAATAAAATTAAAAATAGAAAATAATTCATATTCTCCTTTTATTTTAATCCAAGATGTTCTGTCATGACACCTTAGGAATTTCCTAAATCACTAATATGAAAACATTATTTTAGTACTTTGAGATCCATTAAGCAACTAATTGACAAATTAGGGGATAGGTATTAATGAATTGGATGATGTAGCAGCTCACCTGGTCATGTACCATAGATAGTCAGTAGAATCTCTGGTAACATTTACTTGCTCCAAGAGCCCAACAGCTGTCTTTGCTGACTGCTCCTCTAGAGAAGAAATATCTTCACCATAAGTCTCCCATGAGAGCAATTGGGAATTAGTAGGCAACATTTGCATCTGTGAAGTTTGAACTCCCACCTTTTTGAGGACAGGAGAATTGTATCAGTCCTTTGTCCAAAAGAACAACGCATAAAATAAGCTACTCAACCACATCAGTTGTTCTTACCTTCTGACATGGATCGCAATGAAAGCTAGAACTTTACTTACCCGTGCAGTATTAAATACAACGTTTCTGCAGTCAGGAAGGATGCTAATGGACCAAGGAGGCAAATCATAGTGCATGTTATTGAATATCACCCTAGCAGCAGAATTTGTGTGGTAGTTTGCAAGAAAAGCTGCACACCGTCCTTGCCCTGAAGAGAATACATGAGCCTGGGAGATGGGGATAATTGAGTTAAGCATTTCCATTGCCAAAGTTAGTATTGATACGAAATAACTAACAGAACAAAATAAGGATCCTTAAAAGAATTGGCTGACCTGCTGATAGGTTCCTAAAGAAGTAACAGTAGGATCTGATGAAACTAAAGCATTTTCACATAGCTTAATTGCTCGATGAAGCTCCTTCAGATGACCATATTTAGGTTGCCTGATCAGACCTGAACACAGTCGGAAGTAGTTAGTTGTGACTAAGAGTCACAAAAATATAAACTAACATTACCAAAATGCTATTTTTGGGACTAAGGCTTGGTTGTCGTTGTTGTAAAAAGTAATGAACTCAAAGCAAGATAGAATTCGGAAGTACAGTCAAAAGATTTGAATGCAAGAGGTGGCAACATATTCAGCAGGATGTTTGGAAGTCATTTGAAATCTTGAGATTAATACCACAATGCATTTGAGTTTAGAGCATTAATGACATTTCTGGCCTGGCATGCCTAAAGCGTGAATACATTTAGAGCATCACAAAAATCTTTTAGAAATTTTATCATAATGAATTTGAGCTTAGCTTTCTCACCATACTCATCAATCGGAGCATCATAGTCATAACTTGTTGTAATGAATGGACCTCCAGCAGTGCGTCCAAAGTTTGTTCCTCCATGATACTGTCACAAGCCATAAGGCATACACTAGGACCTCAAATTTAATGACAGGCAAAACAATTCCTTTTAAAAAAAGAGAACTGAATCATAACGAACCATGTAGTAGTTCACATATGAGCCACCCTTTTGTATGAAACGAGCAACTGCAAATGCCAAATCTTCAACTGGTCGCTGGTGAGTTGTGCCACCAAACTCTGTGAACCTAATCATTATGAGAGGGAGAGGGGAGAATCAGATGAGTATGTTTGCATTCATACTGTCAACTTCAAACATACTGAAGGCACTTATTTACCAGCCACTCCAAGCCTCCGTCCACAGGGTAGGTTTGTAAGGTTTATTGGGAGAGAATGCATCACAGTAAAAACCGTTACATGCATTTATCTGTTGTCAAGATATGGAGAGACTAAACTCAGAATTTTCAAATGAGTTAAAAGAAACTATTATACAAGAAATATTAACTGCAAGTTAAGTTTCAAGATTTAAAGTCATTGTAAAATCTAATACTAAAGCCAAGTTTTAAAGTAATCATGGAAGACTGAGGTAGGTCCAGCATGTAAAGAGAAAGAGATAGCTCACCACAGGGTCTGGAGCATCGTCTTCCTTGCACATCACCCATGGGATTCCTGTATTCAATCCAACAGCCATTTTGGCCGCCCAATTTATATATGCATGACCGGCAGCTCCAAGTGCCTTGCTCTCTGGCCCATACTCATTCTCAATCTATGCAAACAAGAAGAAAAATATACAGTGAATCAGTTTATTCAAGAACCATTCACTGTCATCAATGTTGCTACTACCTATCACACATATCTTGACATCCATCAAAACAGATATATAGGACCCAAAACTTTACAAGGCCATATATCAAGAAGCCATACCTGAGAAAGTATAATGGGACCGCCTTGCGATGCAAATAGCCTTTCATTCTTCATCATCTGGACAATTTTCTCGGTGAACCCTTGCATTGCCATCTTCATGACAAAACATTCACACAATGTTAGCTATTAAACCAACATGAGCATCATAATTGTTACTTTTTTTCCACTTCCAAGTTTTCAGGAAATAGAGGGAAGTAGAGGAAGAAAAACCTTGAAAGGCTCATTATCTGTTCTGAAGCTCATACCACGAACATACTTCAACCAAACAGGAAATCCCCTGTACCAGAGAGAGAATGACAGCCAAATCAAGCACTCAGACAAACCTTTTTTATTTAAAAAAAAAAAACTCAAACATGAAGCATTTACCATGCCATAAAGACAGAAAACATGTAGATCTAGCCAAAACAAAATAATAATAAAATAAAAGTGGAAGTTAATAGGTACCCAAAATTCCATTCTGCACAAACATAAGGTCCAATACGGAGATGAGCATAGAGCCCTACTTTCTGCACTGTCTTAATGAACCGTACCAGATCATACCTCCCCTCAAAATGATACTAAAAACCAAGTTCCAAAAAAAGAGCAACATAAGCTTAGAATTAAAACATATAAAGTATAAGAGAAGCAAAGAAACTAAAACATAGTATAAAGTAAAGAGATGGTACAGATCAAGAATACTACATTGCCAGGAGAAGGTTCATGAACATTCCAAAACACATAGGTGTCTATCACATCCAAGCCTCCATCTTTACCCTTCTGAATAAGATCCTCCCACATCTAAACAAAACCCCATTTTACAAAAAATCCAAAAAGTCACAAATAAACCACCTTTTTCAGATGAAAAATCAAAGAAAAGAATTTGAAAATAAGGTTATGGACGTACTTCAGGACTGCTTCTGGGATAGTGAATGGAGCCAGACATGAGGATTCTCCTTTGGCCATTGATGACTATAGCTTTCTTATCGTAGGTGACACTGCATTGGATGAGCTCAGAACCAAGAAACAAGGCTGTTAAGAGCAAGATTAGCAGCTTGGAAACTGAGTGAGTTTCCATGTCTTGTCTCACTCTATCCAACTATGTGGAGAGAAATTTGAAAGGGGAGCTCAGAATGGCGAAATGTGAGTGTGGTGTAGGGAAAACAGGGTGAAAGAGAAGCTCTGGGGGTGAGCTTCTGATCTAACAACTACTGTGCAGCAATGGCAGCAGTTGTGATAGATAGTGGTCCTGGCAGCTACTTCATTAAATAATACTGGTGTCAGCTCAGAACAAGTATTTATTTATTCTTTTGATAATGACAAATAGTCAAGTACACCTAAAAAATTTTTCTTAAAAAAACAGAAAAAAAAGAATAAGTATTGGACCGTAGATAGAAATTTTTATGATACAATATTAGGGATGAAACGGACGGATCGAGACCGGATCATGGGTGACCCGAATCTGTCCCGAACTATAAACATGTGACTCGATTTCGTTCCGCCCTGATGGTTGGGGCAACCTACCCCGCCTCGTCCTCGAACCGCCCCACCCCACCTTACCCCGAATTTACAAAAAAATACTTGTATTTCCTCAATTAAAATGAAACTAAAATCTCAAAAATTTAATTAACATGGGTTCTTTTTAATAAACACAAACAAAGATTATTTGTTTTGAATTGATTTTACCTAAAATGTTATGATTACATAATAATAAGAACCAATATTTTTATAATATTATTAAAAGTAGGTACGGGTCGGGGCAGGTCGGGCTAATCGGGGTGGGTTGGTGCCAATACCCATTACCGCCCCGCCTCGGTGATCAGGGCAAAAGTCTTGCCCCGTCCCCGCCCCGCCACCTCTACTAGGGGGGTAAAATCCGTGCGGGGCGGGACGGATAAAGGCGGGTCAAGTCGAGTCGGTGCAAAATTGCCATCCCTATACAATATCCCATTTGGCCATATAAATACAGTAAGAACCAAATATCCCATATAATAACTATTGCCTATTTCAACTTAAAAAAAAAAAACTATTGCCTATATGACTTGTTCTCGGAGTCTTAATTTTTTGTCTTTTCTTTTTCTGGCCCCCAATTAGCACCCTAGAAGCCATAAGAGATTGTGGATCATATTCCACATATATAGTGGATTCCAAGTCAACCTAAAACCAATTCCAGATTTGTAACTGTTATGAGATTCTTAAATATCATTTGAAAAGTGCCTACTCATAAAGGGAAATGTAATGCAAAATCACCAAACTTTATTTTTGTTTGTGTCTATCTAATAAATGGAAATATGGGTTAAAGAGAATAAAAAGGGTTTTATGTTTGGGATGCAAATTATGAATAATTTATCCGATCATTTGAGAATAAAAAGTATATTAAAATTCAAAATGAAATTAATATATGAAAATAAAATTAATATCTATTAGTATTAACAAAATAATTGTTTCTGGATACATTTAAACTCAATCATATAGGATCAACCAAAATGGAACTCGAAGTTTTTTTAAATCCCAAAAATCATTTACGATCGTGATTATATACTTTATTAAAAAATATATATATATATATATATATATATATCTTTTAATATATAAAATCAAAGAATTTAATTTATAAGAATATCATCTTTCATTTTGTTACAAAAGACAATATTCATGATTGAAAATACTTGTTCCAAAGTTGCAATAAAAAATGGAAGAGTTAGTATAAGTACACTCACTTTATAAACAAATTGTTATGCTATTGATTTTCTATTCTTTACTACCCAAATCCCAAATTCTTAAACTTTTAATTTTGAATCTAAAAGAAGCAAACAATCAAAGTATTATACCAAACATATAGTCAAAATACATAAGTCATTTTTTTTTTTTTGTTAGTAGAGATTTTTTTTTTAATTTTTTAATTTTTATTGAGGAATTTGTTTATGTTTTGTTAGTAAAAATGAATTTTTATTTTTGTTTTGTTTTGAAAGGGGACCGCCTACCACAAATATGGGCTAGGTGGTGGTGGTCACTTTAATTTTGAGTTTTTTGAACCAACTTTCAAATGAGGCTAAAATTCAATTTTAGAAAGGGCTAGGTATGAATTTATGTACAAAACTTTTAAATCTGATCAATTAATATATACATATACTATTCAGTAGATGGAGAAATAGATAATGATTTTAATACATTAGTGAGAGAGCAATCTAAAATAAGAATCTATTAGTGTATTTTATTTAAGAGATAACCTTACAAGCTTGACTTAACCGGGAACCCACTAAATTAGTTTGTTTGCATCTGCTATCCCTATCGTTTCATAGTCTCGTGTAAAATTGTTTTTCCCATGATGACAAATTTTTATCTACGACCATTTGTGTCAAAGCCTTGTCTATGGCTGATGGGTTGCTACCATGTGATCTGTCTTCCACCCTTTTTTAATCCCTTTATTCTTGGATGAACAACATGTGAACATATCAATGAACAAATATCATTGAGTCACCACGCTCCTCTTTTTATTTTTTGGCTTGGAGCTAACCACTTTTGTTTGAATAATTCTTTTATATTTACTGTTTACTAAATTATATATATGTTTTCTTAGAGGACTGTTCCTCAGCTATACGTTTGGATAAATATTGTGCTTATATGGGCTTGGTTATGTTGGGGGCTTGTGGACTGGCAGATCTCTTAAGGAGAATGGAATAGCCGCTGAGTTGTAGTTCATACAACAGTTATATCTAATTTTCAAAAAATGACACTCAATTTTTAAATTATTAAAATAATTGACATTCCGTCTACTAAATGATCAAAATAATTGGCCATTTATCCCAAAATAATTCCAAAAAAATGGGTTGAGTGTTAATTATTTGATCATTTGGGATTCGAGTGTTATTTATTGAAAATCGGGTATAACAATGTTTAATTTCGTTATTTATCGATGGTGTCAGTATAATTTATCCAAATATATATTTTTGTGAAAAATACTAAAAACATGTAAAAAAAAAAAAGAAAGTATTACTCTACCTCTATCCTTTTTATCTCTCTTTCCTTTGATTTTAAACTATTTTTTCTAAGGGAAGTACTAGTCACATTTGCATTTATATTCAAAATGATTAATCAAATTGTAATTGAGATTCATCCTAATCACTTATAATCTCAAGATCCACTTGGTAAATATTCGATGTGGGACTCAACACTCATACCGCACAATATATACCCATACAATCTAATCAAATCATCCACACAATTTAAAATATTACAATCTCCCCCACTTAAATTCACCCTCAAATCTCATCCCTCCAAGCCACCTGCACTATTACTTACCTGCACCATTACTTATAGATATCTTAAAAAAAAAAAAATAAGAAGGTTTGTCGCATTATCTTTTCTAGATCTCCAACACATAATCAAAAGACAGACAGGCTGGCTAAAGACTAAAGAGCCGAACCCTGAGACAGCGGGCCATTGCTCAAATCATGTGTGGATTCTCGACCGTAGTCCACTACTTGTAGAGCAAACTTCGGATCCTTCTTTAGTTATATGATATCCTCTTTAATCTTCCCTAATTATGAAACTTTCTTACATTTTTTTAGTGCGCTTCCTTCATTTTCACTCATTTTCTCTCGTTGAAGACCTATACTGCTATACAGTAATTGTACACTATGTTAAGCCACTGTAATCCTTCACAATCTTAAATATTTGTCATACACGTTCAAATAAATTACTTTATTTTAACTGTCATGGAAACTTAGTTTGAGGGTCAAAATTTATTAGCATAGAGAGCATAAAAATTGCGGATTATTTGCAGTTGACCATACTAGTGTTTTTGTATTTTAAATCAAGTCCAGATCTATGTCAAGATGACATAACACTTGAATTCTATAATTTGTTACTTCACGACAATTCTATATAAAGATTATTTGTCTTTTTTATTGTTTCGCAATAGCCGGGTTAAAAAAAAAACAAAAAGATTCGTTCAAAAAACAAGATATGTGACCAAAATCTGAGCAGCTGGTCTTACTTGCTCAGTGTGGTGTTACGTCTATGAATACGAAGGCAGCATCATTCTTTAACACGGTATGCCAAACCCCATTTTCATGAACTAATAGAATTGAAGTCCGTGAAATTGACAATGATAATTTAAATTTTTTTCTTTTCTTTATATTAAAATAAACAATGAACGTGTTGTGGGGTTTTTTTAAACCTTCGCTTTCCATTTGTATTGTTGCTGGTACAGGACTACTGGTAGATATTCTCACCTAATTTTGTTTTTGCATGTCATCACTTTTTTATTTTATTTTTTTCTAAGTGAATGAAAAATGAATGTGAATGAAGTTTTTAAGTGTTAGTTTAAAACTATTTCAATACGAATACTTTAATTTAGAGACTTATAAGTTATATGTACCTATCCTTACTTATTGCTCATCACCTAAACGAATTAAATACCAATCCATAATGCTAATGCCCAACTCTAAAGACGGCCAGTTAATTTGCATTGCAAATCAAGGCCAAATTGCAAAATCACCCCTTGGGGTTTGGTTCAGTTGCAAACAGACTTCCTGGGGTTTTGATTTTACAATATAACCACCTGGGGTTTTTAAATTGGTGAAATTGACCCCTCTAAATATATTTTTTGTCAATTTTGCTATCAAAATTTGTCATATACACTATATGTGACCACTTTATAATAAAAAATTCATTATTATAAACCCAAGTGCAATGCATATGACAAATTTTGTTAGCAAAATTAACAAAAAAATATACTTAGAGGGGTCAATTTCACCAATTTAAAAACCCTAGGTGGTTATATTGCAAAATCAAAACCTCAGGGGGTCTGTTTGCAATTGAGTCCAAACCCCAGGGGTGATTATGCATTTTAGCCGCAAATCAATTCATTGTCCTTTAAGAAAAAGGACTAAAAATTATCAGTTTTAGTTATCAACCAAACTTTGAGGTACTAAATGCTGGAATTAATTCATTGACGAAGGAAATTTTTGCTTTGCTCAGCGATATCAAGCGAGTGTACCTACTAAATCTCTACCTTGTAATCTTATCAAACATTTCTTTCAAAATATCAAAATTCTCTATCAGTACAAACTGGCAAAAGTCCTTATGAGTTATGACACAAGTTTTTTTAGGTTTTTTCCTACGTGGGTTCCTCCTCCTCCTAGTTTATCTAACGGGCCGACAGTGCAAACTTCATTATTCATTGTCGTTTAGGAGAATCTTATGTCACGTTGCATGTTTTTCTTTGATTTAGCACCATTGAAAATACATTTTGTTTGCTATCTTTGTTTATATTATTGTATTCTATCCTATATGGCTATATATAATAAAAGTACAAAAGTGTTAACTAATAATTATACAACATTATTCAAAAAAATGTTCTTAATACCAAAATCCGTTTTAGTAAGTGAGGGTTGAATAAGCTAGTACTAAAAATAAAAATAAAACCAATGAGGCTTTAATAAGTGTACCAAATTAATAAGCCAACTTTAAGCTTAAACAACCAAGGACTAAGAGTTTCTCTATATTCAATAATAATAGACAAAATTAAGAAAGGAAATAGTTTATATTCTCTACTAAAATTTCCCCCCTTTTTTCATGTCTTCTATTATCAAATTGTAAAAGGGATATTAATAAAAACTTAATTAGTAATTTTGTCAATTTTTAAACTATATATATAATATAATGTAAAAAGTTGAATAAATAATATTTAAATGATATAGAAATATTAAAAAGGCTCACTTAAATTCATTGTCTTATGCCTCAAAATCTATTAAGTCGACCTTACCTAGGGAATGGTTTATGCAACAAATATGTCACTTTTATTTTTTAAATATTTTTGTGCCCAAAGCAAAAACACGAAAAACCATTGAGGGAAAAAGTTGGTGACACTTATTTTTTAAACTAGGGTTAAGTCCGATGACACATGCTATTTAATGGGAAGCATGTGATTTAGAGTAAATTATTTGGTCCTCTAGGTAGAGTCCTCCCCCCTCTCACAAGGGTGTAGGCCTTTGTGTAAGACTTATGAATTGGCCCACAGTTCTTGTGAAAGGAAATTTTTATTTTTTATATATCATGTTACATACAACATCTTCTTATGAGGTGAATGAATGTTACATATAATTGTTATATGTAATATCCTCCATGTGAAAAGGAGGAGGATCATAAAGAAGTCTCAATAATTTGTTATGATTAAGATGGAACTTTTTTTTTGTGTGATTTCGATGGAACCTTTATTGCCATGATGTTGATGTGTTTGCATTTCATTATTATTTCTTTCAACATAACGTGTTTTAGATGTAAGTGGGGGAGGAACGGAAATGTCCAATACTTCATTCTAAACCCAATTATTAGCCAAAGATATGATACTTTCAGTTGATGCTAATCATCATCATCATTTCATTGAATAGACAGTGCTTTGCAATGAAATGATATATAGAACGGTGCATTAGAGTTTGAACACGTCAATTAACAAAGTTAAAATGCAATCAATAATTTGTATGGAAAGGAAAATGGGGTCCTAATCTCTAAGTTACTTTTTTATTTTGGTTTATGCATAATTTCTTTGTTTCTTTTCTCATATCAAGGTTCAAATACTAGTTTAGTGATGAGTAAATAGTAAGCAATGGGACACCGTTCATGCGCCGTTTGTTTCTCGTTACTTTCGAAGTCTCCCCAACCCAAGTCCTACTCCTACATATATTATTTTGGTCCCACACTCCCGCTAGATCTCCGTTCCGTTTACGTCGGTGCAACGAACCGTTCCACTTGTCCAAGACCGGGTTGTTACTTTATCACGTTTGTGCGCTATCGTCACCAACGACGCAAGGATACCAATTCTCAATTATGTCACGCGCTTAGATCACGTGGAATGATTCTTTTCGATTAGGATTACCCTAACTTCTTCTTCTTCTTCTTTTGTTTAGTGCACAGGGTATATCCAATCTCCAATGGACTTGTGGTCCCTTGGTCTTGGAATCGTAGTTAGTTGCCTTTTCCTTTTCACTCAATTAAACATCATTCGGCAAATCAGATTGGTTAAAGGATAGGCAAGAATTTCCCTTAGGATTTGCTAAAGTAGCTAGCGTGAAGTAGAATACTAGAATTAGTTGGTCTTTAGACACAAATAATTTTATATAAAAGACAAAATAAGAGCTATAAATTGCAAAGTTTTCAACTTTCTTTTCTCACGATTTCGGTTTGTCTATTGAAAAAAAAAATAAAAAAATGGATACTAGTATATTACGACATATTGTTATTGTTAATGATGTGTTTTTTTATAATATGTAAATTATGTGTTTTAATATATATAGATTAAATAAAAATATTTTCATACTTTTATTTATAGTCTTAAACTTTTTATATGTAAAATTTTTTTTATATAGAAATAATTTACCTCTAATCCGGTTTGGAGGAATCCTCATCTAACCTACTACAACCTACTATATAGTAATTAAAGAGATCATTCGCGTGTATTTTTAGTCGACAAAGTTTACCTCAAACCCAGTTCGGAAGAATTCTCATTCAACCCATTACGTGTCAATTAAATAAACTATCCAGAATTATTATTTAAAAAAGTTACATGACTCATTAAAAATGTTATGTGACTAAAAATACATGTGAATGGTCTTTTTAATTGTCACCTAGTAGGTTGGAAGAGGATTTCTCCAAACCGGGTTTGAGATAAACTATTTCCTTTTTAGTCACATGACCTTTTTAATGAACTATGTTACTTTTTAAAATAATACACGTAGATGGTCTATTTGATTGACACGTCATGGGTTGAAGAAGAACATGAATATTTTTTTTAGTATATACACACGCACATATACATTTGATTTTGACTAAGTAAAATTAATCTACTTTAAACTAGAATAATATGAGAACATGGATATATTTTTATTGAAAGTTGATAATGCCTAAAATCAATGAGACACGGGCACGTTTTAACTTCGACGAATGGAACATACACTGGTGGACGAATGTACTTGCAAAAAAGAGAAACAGTGAAAGAGTGCACTGGCGGTGGTTCGGTGGGAGAGCCTCTGATGCTTAAGTCAAATACTCGTTATCTGAATAAAGATATCTACTCTGAGAGTGTAGAGGTGAGAAAAGAGTGTGTACTTTGGTTTGAGGAGTTTTCTGCTTTATATAAGGGGTTCCAGGCTCCTAGCCGTTTATATGCATTTAATGGGTTTTATACCTTGATTTGTAACTGCTCGGTTATTGATTTGGGGCCGTTAATTGTGCCCTTTGACTTTCCATGTTAAGGTTTAGGGAATGACGTGTTCGGCACGTGGGGCAATTTATTTTGTATGGCTGGATTTTTTATTACCGTCGTCTGTGACGTGTTCGTCGTCATCAAAAGTAAATGCATATAATTTCACAATTAGTTAGATGATAAATTGTGATTAGTACAACATAATTTTACACGGATCATCATAGACATCGTTTTTACTGTACATTAATCACAATTTACCATCTTTTTAGATATAGCATTTGTAATGAATTTTGTTGTGTCTTTAAACTTACTCTTCTAGAATTGCATGTACACGTTTACAAACTGACGATGAGTGATGACGATTAAACATGCAAAATTTATGAGGAAAGGATGCCAAAAATTCAAAGGATTCCACCTATCAAGCTGTAAATCTGTCAAAAGATGATAATTATTGACCAAACGAATCTGCTTCGTTTGAAAAAGAAAACAAAAAAGTGGAAAGAATATGACCTATGAGAGTGTTAGATAATGTTCCACCTGGCAGAAGCTCACGACAAAACTATAAATGGATTTCGCAACCAAAAAAAGAAGAAGACAGCTTATCTAAAAAAAAGAAAGAAAGAAGAAGACTAAACTATATATGGATCAATACGCAATTGACCCAAATATTCCATCAAAGGGTGGGTTGGAATCAGGACATATTACTTTTGGGTACATAAGCATGTGTAGAGGTTTCACGTTGAGGAAAAATAAAAAATTATAAAAATTAATAAAACACAATTAAACTTTACAATTAAAAGTGACAAGCATATAATCCGTGCAAAGTATGGAAAAAACTCTATATAAACACATAATGTGTATATGATCAAAATATATATTCATAATTATTTTATGGAAAATATGTTCCATAAAAAAAATAAAACTAATAATAACAAATAAATAGAATTGCACCAACAACAGAAAAATAAAAAGAATTCGATAGTGTATAATAATTGAGAAAAAATAGTTATCTTTAATTGATAAAACAAAAAATAAGTTAAAATCAAACAAAAATAAAAGATTACCTTAATTCAATTGCCTCTTAGATCCCCTTGCAATCATATAAACGTACAAAAATACAAAAATAAAAAGAGATCATGATAGAAAAATAAATAAATAAAAAAGAAAAAGAAGTAGAAGAACAAAACTTGTACCAAATTACCATTGTTTAGATGTTACGTAAGCAGATTATGGAAGAATGAGGAACCTTCAATTTAACGTGTTCTATTTATCTTCCTTCTATCAAGGAGTATGTCTGTTCACCAAATGATCTCTTAAGTGATTGTTCATCAATCAATACCTTTTCACTAAAAGAGTACTCCTAACACAGATAATTTGTTATTATCTATTTTTATTTAAAAGTGTTTGGCAGTTATTAAATCAAACCACTTAGGAAATTTAAACAACGTATGAATTTTTTTTTATAATCTTTAAGAAGTCTTCTAGTATTAGGAGATTATCATAATTGTAAGATTTTTAATATGATATTTTATTAAGATGTCTTTTAGTAGTAGGAGACTTATTTTAAAGAATTTGTTATTATCTATTTTTATTTTAAAGATTTTTATTATGATATTTTATTAAGATATCTTTTTAGTAGTATGAGACTTATTATCAAGAATTTGTTATTATCTATTTTTATTTAAAAGTGTTTAACAGTTATTAAATCAAACCACTTAGGAAATTTAAATAACGTATCACTTCAGAAATTTAAACGATAGATAGACATGCAAACCACTTAGGAAATCTAAATAACTATCACTTCAGAAATTTAAACGATAGATAGATATACCACTTGTCATGATGTGAGACATTCTAGATTTTAACGCTCACATCTTCTGCTTTTATATATTATATAGATAGATATCTTAATATGGTGGTTTCTTTTCATAGAAATGGGTATTGATGTCCTCTTTCATCATTTAGGGACAGTACGTGTATTTGGGAGTCATGGATAGGAGGGGGGGATAAACAATGAAGTTAAGATATTTGGATACTATTTAATCCAAAAATTTAAGTTTATGAATTTGAGTTAATTATGTTATCTTCTTTTAACTACTTATCAACATGCAATCCAAATACTATAATTAATGAGTGCAAAGTAGTCAACTTCTAGAAATCGGATATCCATATTTGATTACTTTAGAATAAATTATCATTTACTTTAAATGCTTAAAATGTTAAAAATGACAAATTTAATCATTTAGCTATTATTCTGACATTTTTTCTCTCATGTGTGAGTCTAATTGAACTTCAAATAATAAGTGAGTCCAACACATGATATTTTTTATTTTTTAAATGAGAGGTAGAAACGTAGAGTGGAGATACCATTCAAATTTAGGATTTGCTATGATACCATGATAAATTTTCATTTGTCCTAAAATTTAAATAACTAAGAAATAATAAATTTATAACACTTTACAAAATTAACTACATTGGTCCATCATGCAAATTAACCTAGCTACACACAGCCATTGGTAGAGTCTTGTAGTGATTTAATTATTGCAGTTTAAGTTTGTAATTTATTCAAAAACCTGAACATGCTCTAAGAAGTAAGAAGTACTTAGCATCATTCTGTGATATATATATATATATATATAGCATTTCTCAGAGCTGAATCCAAGTTCATGTACTAACAGTTATCAAGAATTCCAGATTCTGTGTGGAGAAAATATAGGCAAAAGCTAGTCAAAGTAGAATTCTTTAATTTCGGCAAAGATTAAATAATAGTGGTGCCGTTTGGAACATAAGTACTGCATGGAACATTCCTGCAAATTGAATTAACTTTCGGTGGCGATTCTTGATAATTGGTCCTTCAGTCATTCAGTCTTCACCTTTGATTTCAAAAATGGAACTCAGAATAATGTTGCTCTGTATTATCCAGAGAATAAATTCTAAGTCGAATCATTTTGAAAAGTAGTGTTTAGCATGAAAAAAACCAATTTCCTCTATAAATATCTCAAACTACTCCATCGGTTAGACTTGTAATACAACTTCCTAAGTACCCCCATCCTCATTGCTTCATTGTAGTGTTTCTTCTGATTCTTGGAAAACAATGGTAAGTTGATTCATCTTGCTTTACTTACTTCAGCTACCTTTCATTTGGTTCTGACTTCTGAAAAGATGAGGATACCATAATTAAAGAAGCAATCTTCTTCCGCATTCACCATCTTTTTTCTTACTTTTAGACAACCAAGCAAGCTAGTCAAATTTATTTATTATGTTGTTTATGTGACACCAATCGTATTTATTTCGTAAGTTTTTTGTAGTAGAATTGATAGTAACTTCAGTATTTTTCTTTTTCAAGATCAATTTCATTGGTTGATCTATCATATGCACACATGCGCACACACACATGCATATATATATATATATATATATATATATATAATTATAATATTATAGTTATTTGTAACTATAAAAAATTGATCATGTCTAAGAAGTAGTTAGTATTATTATGTGATTTGTAGCATTTCTCGAGGTTGAACCCAAGTTAATAGTTAAAAAGTTATCTCAAATTCCTATTATGACCTGGTTAGTTATTTCATATTTCATTTTTCTTGATTGAGAAGGAAAATTAACTGGGTTATTTTTTAGTGTGAAACCAATAAAGAAATAGAGAAAAAAAATTCGTGTAAATTGTAGTGTTCTTATTTATGATTGATTTATTTTCTTATTGATTGAAATATTTGTTAGGAATTGATTTTTTTTATTTAATTTCTTAATTCACGTAAGATTAGATTATGGCCTAATAGTTAACAAGAATTTGGATTATGTCGGGAGAAAATACTTTATACAGGGCAAAAGCTATCAGGAAGTAAAAGTAGGAATCCGTTTAGCTAAGATGAAAAAATTTGGTCTAAGGCACCATAGATAATTATTACAATATACATGCGTGGAACATTTTCTACAAATCAAAGTTACTTTCTATGGTGATTCTTGATATAGATTGGGTTCTCTCTTTACATCTCAATAATGGAACTTGGAATTAGCTCCTTCCACTACACCAATATTTAAAATTTAAATGACCAATTTCGTCTATAAAGATCTCCCACTCCATCTGTATTCACTTGCAATACAAAGTTCCACACCCCATCCTTGTGTTGCTTCCATTGTAGTGTTTTTTTCTCAATATTCTTGGAAGACATTGGTAAGTTTATTGATCTTTGTTTTAATTACTTTTTAGCTACCTTTCATTTGGTTCTGAAAAGAGGAGGCTAACTACTAAAGAAGCAATCTTTGGCTTTCACCACCTTTTTTCTTAGAAATCCAAGAAAGCCAGTCATCTATAAAGAAATAGTCACCTAACACTAACAGATTTTGTGCATTTGTTTTCCTTGGTTTAATTACATATTTTACATCCTTAATTTCATGCAAATTCTATTGGTTGCCAATGAGTGCATACTGAATTGTGATGCAGAATTATGACGGATATGAGAACGGATACTCAAACATGAGACTGGCGGTAAAAGAAAAAGAAGGTTATATGTATGCACCTAATTATCAAGTTTGCAATGAAGTTGAAACCTATGAGAAGAAGGTGTGACTACTATTATACATGCTGTAGCTTGAATATCTAGATTTAAATGAACCACATTAATTATTAATATTGTATTACTTCTCAGGCGTTTACTATTGCTGAAGCTGAGAAAACATACAGGAGGCAGGCTACGAGACAGAGAGATGATGACTACACATTTGTGCCTAACCGAGTTTTCAACGACTTTGAAACTAAGAACAAGGTGTGTTTTTAATTCTTTTGTTGACATCATATACTTAAAAATTTATAGTAAAAGTTACCTATTAGAAGTGTGATTATGTCATGTGCATGGTTCAATGCAAGTATGTTAGAACCTAGAAGTGGTACCATGCATGTGCTTTCACCATGTAGCATATTATACAAGTTGATACCAAACGAAAACTAAAATTAGATAAAAAATAAAAATTCCACGCTTTTAAATTTGATTAATTTTCATTTTTGTTTTTTAAGTTTTATTTTGTTCAATGCAAGTGAGTTTTATTTTGTTAAGAAATGATGAGTACTTTTAACCATTTAACCATGCATTATTTTAAAACTTCACTCTTGTGTAGGTCTATACTCCCTCTTATTAATTAAGTGTAGATCAACATGTGAGATTTTTTAATTACTTATATGAGAGGTAGAGTGGAGTGGAGACATTTTTTTGACCACTTACTCTAATACTATGATAAATTATTACTTTTTAAAAAGAATTAAGATATTAAGAAATAATGAATTTAATCATCTAAAAATTATTCTAACAATAATTATATGAATATATATTTTTGTGTGTATATATGGGTTTTCTTGTACTAAAATAATCTTAGCATATATGTGTTTGGATTTTATTAATCAAATACGTCTCAAGTATATATATATATATATATATATATATATATATATATAGTGTTAGTGAAAGCCCCATAATTAGTTTTACAGTTTTACTGCTATTTTATTATTACTGCTAGTTGGATGTTCATACATTTGTATAAACTAGAAATCCAATACCTGCTTCAGGTGTGTGGCACTGCCGAAGCTGCCATGGGTTATTCAAACATGAGGCAGACCCAGGATAATCAGTATACAGCAAACAGAATGTATGCGGATTATGAAACCAATGACAAGGTCGGTGATTTTTTCAGCCGCCGTTTATTTATTTATTTGTATATATATATAGATTGATGTTAGCGAAAGCCCCATAATTAGTTTTACTGCTATTTTATTATTACTGCTAGTTGGATGTTCATACATTTGTACAAACTAGAAATCCAATACCTGCTTCAGGTGTATGGCACTGCCGAAGCTGCCATGGGTTATTCAAACATGAGGCAGACTCAGGATAATCAGTATACAGCAAACAGAATGTATGCGGAATATGAAACCAATGACAAGGTCGGTGAGTTTTTCAGCCGCCGTTTATTTATTTATTTGTTTAATAGTTGCATACACACACACACACACACATATATATATATATATATATAGATTAACATGAAGCATATGTAAAATTGTTACAGGTGTATACTACTGCCCAAATTGCAAAGGTACCCCCAATCGTGGGACAGGTTGTGTCATATGGACCTTGGGGTGGTAATGGAGGAATGCATTTTGATGATGGACGCTATACAGGTGTGCGCGAGATTCACTTGGCTCGCACTGGTGGCCTTGTTTCCCTTAGAGTTTGTTACGATAACAATGGCCAATCAGTATGGGGAAACAAGAATGGTGGAAGTGCAGGAGTAAAAATGGAAAAGGTTGATAACTAAACTCTAATCTTGATTGATTTAGAGAAACATAAATCCTCTATCCTACTTTTAATGTTCAATTTTATATTATTACCCAATTATAATATCAAAGTGTATGTTTTTTATTTTATTTTTTCAATTTAAACTTTATTTATAAGGTAAGAAAAAATAATTAATGACAAATTATAATTGGTGGAATATGAAGAATAACACAAAAAATGAGATAAATGATTTGTATTCGATTTCGAGATATATACAATATATAGACAAAAATGCTTATTTGTTATGAAATAATCCACACTTTTTTAATTGTTGCATGGTTTTTGTGGAACAGATAGTATTTGAGTATCCGAGTGAGTACTTGACTCACATAACGGGATATTATGGATCAATAATGTTAAGCGGATCTTCAATTGTGAAATCCATCACATTTCACACTAACAAGAAGAAGTATGGACCTTTTGGAGATGAACAAGGAATTCCTTTCTCCTCTGCCTCAAAAGATGGGATTATTGTAGGATTCCACGGGAAACAAGGATGGGTTATGCACAGTATTGGAGTCCATGTCTTGGAAAGAAAACCGTCACCACCTCTGCCTCCTACTGACGTATTCAACATTAACTTTAAAAGCTTTTTTTTTTTTCGAATTGTTCTATTCTGCACACTAGTCTTCTAACAACATTGGTCAATGTTTTAGTCCATTCATATGTCACATCTAGAATTTTATCTTATTGCAGGTTGATTCTAGGATGGTGAAGGCACAAGTTCCATGTGGACCAGGGGTTTTCCCAGCTGGAATGGTGAAAAAACCAGCTCCATATGGTCCATATGGACCGGGGGTTCTCAACTCAGTCCCAGCTGGGCCTTTAATGGTGAAAGAGCCAGCTCCATGTGGATTAGGGCCATGGGGTGGGGATGGTGGTAAGCCCTGGGATGATGGAGTATTCACTGGGATCAAGAAGATTTTCCTTACCAAGGGGGAAGCCATTTATTCTATACAATTCGAGTTTGATTGCAATGGCCAATCCATGTGGTCAAATAAACATGGAGGGGGAAATGAGGGCACCTCCCAACTGGTATTATGTGATGCTTGCTAATGCTTTACATATATACTTCTCTTGTTCTTTTCATTTTCTTTTTGGTTTAGAATTATTATCAATTTTACTACAAAATAAATGTTAATGGTGTCACATTATCATAACTAAAACATGGGGTAAAAATTAATACATCAATTTATAACTGCACCACATAATTTCCAATTATATATGTGTGTTTTTTTTTTTTAAACTTTGACACTTCAATTTATAAAACCATGTAATCAAATTTGTAGTAGTGGTAACATTACTTCTTTTTTTCTTTTCTTTTTTTTGTGGTAAAAGTAGTGCTGTATATAATTTTCTCTTTTGTGAAATAAAAAACAGATCCAATTTCAGTACCCGCATGAAATCCTTACTTGCATAAGTGGCTATTACGGCTCTGTTGCTGGAGATGAATGCAAGAAAGTGATCAAGTCTCTCACATTCTATACCAATAGGGGGAGGTATGGACCATATGGGGAGGAGACTGGTACATGTTTCACTTCCACAAAGACTGAAGGAAGGATAATTGGATTCTATGGAAGAGCTGCCTGTTGTCTATATGCCATTGGAGTCCATGTACAACCCTCGTTGAGTGATCGAGTTAGCAGGGAACCAAAAGGATATCCACCTAACTTTCCACAGTTCCAGTTTAATATTTACCAGTAATATGTGGTGTGTATGGACTATAAGCCGAGTGATTGGTCCAAAATAATATTCCAAAAGTTTAAAATGAAAAAGCGTGACTCTGTTAAAGTATATCAAGGCTCATTCTATGGTCAAGGCCCAAGTCTAATACTTAGTATACAAGCAAAGCATATTACTTGTATTATACTCATGTTAACCCTAGTTAATATAGAGTTAGTCTAGGGTAAGTCTACTATAAATACCATGCCAAGGGCTCAATGTAATAAGTGGTGTGTAATAAATATATTTGATAAAGTGGTTTTTATATGATCTTTCTCATTAATGTCATTTAAAAATTTCACAATTTTAGTGAGATAAAATAACTAAATAAGTTATAATTGGTGTAGTATTATTTTTACATGAGTCTTTTTTGACAATTTTTATATTGTACACTAATCAGAATATGACACTTCAACAAATATGATAAACTTAAAAAAAAAAAAAAAAAAAAATTGTATCACTTGATTTATTGTCTATTTTTTCCCCATTTAAGACAATCTCCTCGATGAATAAAGCAAGTAATGATTGCAAAATCTTAGTCAATCCACTCTTTATCTGTTTGAAAACTTTCCAATGTCATTTTGGTGCCGATTGCTACTTGCTTTGCGTTGAATACAGCTAGAAACATGTAATTTACTATTATTGTTTTTTTATACTATGTCTTCTTTTGATTGACTAGATTTTGTTTCTTTTTCAATTTTCAATTCTATGTCTTCTTTAAAAAAAGTACTTTAAGCACAAATTCTCACTCATCCATCCCACTCAGCCTTACGAACCTAGCTAGTTCTATTTTGCGAAGGAGTGAATGAGGATATATTCTTCAATGATTATAAATGTATCCGCAAGCTACCATTTCTTTTGAGGGGAGCTTGAAATTACAAATTTGACTTTTTTTTTTTTTTTTTTTGGTTTTTCGAAAAATAACATAGAATGGTCAACTTTTTAATTACAGATAATTCATAGTTAAATAACACAAAATTAAAAATATAGCTGTCAGTTGCAAATCTCAAGGTATTTTTGTAATTTGACCTTTTATAAATCAAAGTGTGGACTCGTAATTAGGCATGTGTCAAAGATGGGCTGCTACTTCAGAATTTCAAATGCGAGCAATCCTCTTTTCATTCCAGGCCCATGTAGTTGCGCATTCGGGAGTTTTGGCAAGTGCATATACGGAAGAATTCGCTTCCAGGCCTTTGCAATATTTATATTAGAGCATTTCTATTTTTTTGTCAATATATATATATATATATATATTAGAGCAAAAAGAAGAAAAGAATTTTAACATCTTTCAAACACAGTTTTTTTTAATGTGATAAGTGATGATACCTTATATCCTTAGCTTAGAGATTATTTTTATATTTATCACGGATTAACCTCCCTAATGATTTATTATTCATCATTAAGAAAAATGAAACGACATAGTAATGAAAAATGCTAATCCACATCATATTATGAATTATTTGTCTAGTCAATGTGATTGCAGGGGCTTGCACATCGAGATGAGTCCACTTTATTGCCACTCGGTGCTTGGCTTGTTTTGGACTAGGGAGTAAAGACAAGCAAGGTTGTTAAAATCGGAATCCGGATCGTAGGATCTTACAATCCTATGATCCCACATATCGAAAAAGAGCCGGATCAGGGTAGGATTGCACACCCCAATAGGATCGGCAGTAGGATCGTCTAATCCTACGATCCTACTCCGATCCCACTAAACATGCTATTTGGGCCAATTTATATTATGGGTTGATGAGAAGTACACGAGCCTAATAGATAAAAACAGTCCAAATGATTAAAACCAGTCTTTTAGCCCAAAAAACTTGTGAAATGACAAAGAAATCTCTCTCTATTCTCAATTAAAATCTAGCCACACCCCACACAATACTCAGCTCCCAAAATTCCTAAACCCACACGCTGTGTCGCTGCCGCTATGCCTCCGTCACTGCCTTCATCGCTTCCAACCTCGCCTGCTCGCCTTTAACTCTTCATTGTCTTAAACTCTTACTGTATCAATCTGTATTCTTAACGTTTACTAATATTTTTTTGTAGATTCAGATTATGATGACAGGAATCTTAGAATGGATGATTGAATGTTTAGCTTATGACTTATGTACTGTTGATACTTAATGTAGTTATTCACTGTTTTACTTATTTCGTACTTAATTGCTAATTAATTAGTAATTACTTATTAAATTTTTGGATAAATTGTGTTGAGAATTAAGCATATATCTTTTGTCAATATAAGATGTAGCGAATAACGATGTATCAATCTCATGTATTGTACGAATTACATTATCTTGAAGCAAAACTCTTTTTTTTTTTTTTTTTTTTTTTTTTATGGATAATATCATAATTCTAATGAACATTTAACATGCAAAGCCATTATTAATGTGTTTTTACACTTTTTTCAACAAATAAGTAGGATCTTACGATCCACGATCCAATCCTACAATCCGATCCACAAAGTCTCTCCATCGATCCTGTGTAGGATCCCGATTTTAACAACCTTGGAGACAAGCCCTTTTCCTATTTTGGATAATAGCAACCTAACTACAAACCAGTTTGTAGTCAAACTCTATTCTTTTGGATAATTGCTTCTCCTTCCGGTCTTGAATTTTTTGTCCACATTCTTTGTTTATACTCTATAAATGATGTCTTCTTGATCTTCCAATGAGCGAGGGAAGTCCCAAATACTTGTTGCTTGATGTCTTTTTATTTCAAGAGAGCTCTTTTAAGGTACTGACTTTGCACACAAATGTGTCGCACATAGTGCAAAAGTGATCTTGAAAGTGGACACTCAAAGAAACTATGTGCGTTTCTCCACAACCTAGTTCTAATTGATTCGTTGGATCGTCTCTGGTTTGTTGAAAATTCATCGCACAAAGTGGAAAAAAAATCATTTTTGAAAAATTTCAATTTGAACCACCCAAATTTCCATTCGAATAAATTTTTAATCATTGATCCAAATTTCACAAAATTGACAAAATTGGAAAGTAGTAACGTAAGCTTCCAATGATACCAAGAACCCTCAAAATGGAGGATGGAATGACCTTCAACTAAGTGCTCAATTTCGGACCCTCAAAAAGGAATTTAAAAAATCAGAAAGATCTTTGAAAAAATCCCCAAAAACAGACTCATGGGTACCATGAACATTTCTAGAAGCAATCATGGGTAATGATTAAAGAAAAGAAAAGAAGTACTTAATTAGTATTATTATGTGATATTGTAGCATTTCTCAGCCGCTCAGTGCTGAACCCAAGTTAATGTGCTAAACAGTTAGCAAGAATTCGGATTCTGTCTGGAGAAAATACAGGCAAAAGCTATCAGAAAGTGGAAGTAGGAATTCTTTTAGCTAAGAAGAAACAATTTGGTCTGAGCAGCACCAGAGATAAGTATTACAATATAAAAAATGGTGGTGACGCTTGGACCATAAATGCGTGGAACATTTTTCTGCAAATTAAAGTTACTTTCTGTGTTGATTCTTGATAGAATGGAATGGATTCTCTGTTTTCATCTCAATAATGGAACTTTGGAATACGCTCCTTCCACTACACCAATATTTAAATGACCAATTTCATCTATAAAGATGTCCCACTCCATCTGTGTATTCACTTGCAATATATACAACTTCCACACCCTTGCTTCCATTGTGGTGTTTCTTCTCGTTCTTGGAAAACAATGGTAAGTTGATTCATCTTGCTTACTTTCCAGCTACCTTTCATTTAGTTCCGAAAGGATGAGTATAACTACTATTAGAGAAGCATTCGAGAACCAAACGAGCTAGTAATTAAAGAATATGTCAAGCTACACTAACATTTTTATGCATGCATGCAAGCATGCGTTCTTATATCTTGGTTTTACATTCTTTCAAGCAAATTTTATTGGCATATTGTGGTGATGCAGAATTGTGACGGATATGAGAAGAGCCACATTTCAGTTGGACCATGGGGAGGTCAATGTGGTGGCCGCTGGGATGATGGAATTTACTGCACTGTAAGGCAACTAATAATCTGCCATGGAGCTGCAATCGATTCCATCCAGATTGAGTACGACACGAGGGGTTGCTCTGTGTGGTCAGAGAAGCATGGTGGAAGTGGAGGTACCAAAACAGATAAGGTAAACTTCGTCACTCCCTAAAATTGTAATAATATAATGTTTTTACGCGGCTTTTAGTTAGTTCAACTAGTGAAGTCACTTGTCAAAAAAGTGACTTAGAATCAAATTCCGTCTATACAAAAACAAAAAATAAGTAGTGCTTTGTCCTGATAATAAGAATAATAATTATTTTTCATATTGTTTTGGCAGATCAAGCTTGACTATCCAGAAGAACATCTGATTTCGATTAGTGGCCACTATGGTAGCATGCTTGAATGTGGTCCTGTCATTGTCAGGTCACTTGTGATAGAAAGTAATAGAAAAAGATATGGACCTTTTGGTATTCAACAGGGATCCCCATTTACATTTCCCGTGACTGGTGGTAAGGTAGTGGGGTTCCATGGACGGAGCAGTTTTTACCTTGATTCTATTGGAGTGTATCTGAAGCCTCTCTTGCAGCGTAGTAATGGAATTAATGAAAGGTCCAAAGGCTATGACATATTGGTTGCTGTCAGAGAAAAAATGGGTAATGTGTTATTTGAAAGTGTGGACAATAAGGTGGGTCACATTGTTTTTATAAAATCATTAATGTAACTTGACACAAATCGATTTGAATGAACCATACTGGAGATATATTATAAATCTTTCCAGGTTTATACTACTACTACTACTGAAGCTGCTAGAGGTTCCTCACACGTCAGACAAACAGCAACACAAAAAGAGGACTATGCATTCCTACCAAACAGACCTTTTACTGAGATTGAAACCAATGAAAGGGTAGGTGACCTTAGTTTTCACTCTTTTTCTAACACGATAGAATGGAATGAAGTACGATATATGGTTAGAATAATGGTTAAATGATGAAATTCACAATTTTTAAGAGCTTAATTTTTGGGACAAATGATTATTTATCATGTTATATCAGGTGGTTCTAAATTCGAACCTCGTTCTTACTTTACCCCCCATTTACAAAACTTTAAAATTCCAGGATAGTAATGGAACATCCTTACAGGTGTTTATCACTGCCGGAGCTGGGAAAGGATCCTCAAACATGAGACAGGCGGTTAAACAAAAAGAAGATCACATGTTTGCACCTAATCTAGTTTTCAATGAAGTTGAAACCAAGGACAAGGTGACTGTTTATTATACATACTGAGCTTCAATACCTAGATTTAAATGAACCACATTAATATATATTGTATATTTGTATTACTTTTTCAGGTGTTTATTAGTACTGCAGAAGCTGAGAAAGCATCCTCAAACATGCATAGGCAGGCTCGAAGAGAGAAAGAGGACTATTCATTTGTTTCTAACCGAGTTTACAACAATGTTGAAGCTAAGGACAAGGTGTGTTTTAATTTCTTTGATATTCATAAATCTGTATAAACTACAAATAGAATATATGTTTTAGGTGTTTAGCACTGCCGAAGCTGCCAAGGGCTACTCAAACATGAGACATACCGAGGATAACATGTTCATATCAAACAAAGTTTTTGGAGAATTTGAAACCAAAGACAAGGTCAGTGGTTTATTTTATTTATTTTTATCATTGCATATACATAGATTAAACTGAAACATATATATGTAAATTATTTCAGTTGTATAGTACTGCCCAAATGGCCAAGGGAACCATGAGCGCGAGACAGGCTGTGTCATATGGACCTTGGGGTGGTAATGGTGGAATGCTATTTGATGATGGACTCTATACAGGTGTGAGGGAGATTCACTTGACACGCTCTGGTGGTCTTGTTTCCATTAGAATTTGTTACGATCTCAATGGCCAAGCCGTATGGGGAAGCAAGAATGGTGGAACTGGAGGATTGAGATTAGACAAGGTTAATAACTAAACTAATCAATTCAGATATATATACAATGCTTTTGTAAAAATTCACACTTTTTTTAATTGTTGGTTCTTGTTGAACAGATTACTTTTGAACATCCGCATGAGTTCTTGACTAACATAAGCGGATATTATGGATCAATGATCTTAAGGGGACCTACAGTTGTGAAGTCCCTCACATTTTACACTAACAAGAAGAAGTATGGGCCTTTTGGAGATGAACAAGGTATCCCTTTCTCCTCTGGCTCGAAAGATGGGATTATTGTCGGATTCCATGGGAGAAAAGGATGGTTTGTGGAGAGTATTGGAGTCCATGTCTTGGAAGGGAAACCGTCACTACCTCGGCCTTCTTATGACGCATTCAACATGAGTGACATGAGAATTTCTGAAGTAAGTAGTACTCCTTTGAAGCTTAATAAATTAAAGCATTTTCTCGAATTGTTCTAATCTTCGATTGTCTTCCATAATAATATCAACAATATACCATAGACACAAATTTTTTTTTTTCACAACATTAATTTCAATCTGTCACTTCAACAGTTGTGAAATATATTATGAAATTTGTTGTGTCATTAGAATTATAGTAATAACATTGGTCATATTAGTCCATTAATTAATGTGTTACTTACTCATCTAGAATTTTATCTTATAGCAGGTTGATTCTAGGATGGTGAAAGGACACTCTTCCATGTGGACAAGGGGTTTTCCCAGGTGCTGGAATGGTAAAAGAAACAGCTCCATGTGGACCAGGGGTTCTCCCTGCTGGAATGGTGAAAGAGCCAGCTTCATATGGTCCAGGGCCATGGGGTGGGGATGGTGGAAAGCCCTGGGATGATGGAGTATTCACTGGGGTTAAGAAGATTTTCCTGACCAAGGGAGAAGCCATTTATTCTATACAATTCGAGTATGATCGCAATGGCCAATCCATGTGGTCAGTTAAACATGGAGGAAGCAATGAGGGCACCTGCCATGTGGTACTATATATATTTCACTACTTCATTACTAGTGCTTTACATATATATACTAGGTGCTGTATATAATTTTCTCTTTATGTAATAACAAACAGATCCAATTTGAGTACCCACATGAAATCCTTACTTGCATAAGTGGCTATTACGGTTCTGTTGGTGGAGATGAGTGCAAGAAAGCAATAAAATCTCTCACATTTTCTACCAATAGGGGAAGATATGGACCGTATGGGGAGGAGACAGGCACATACTTCACTACCACAAAGACTGAAGGAAAGATAGTTGGGTTCCATGGAAGAGCTGCTTGTTATTTATATGCTATTGGAGTCCATATGCAACACTGGTTGAGTGATCGAGTCGAGCAAGGAACCATCAAAACAATGTTCAACAAGATCTTCACCTAACTTATTGCAGTAACACTTCATTTTCACTTGTAATATGATATGTATGGGCTGTGGACTATAAGCCGAGTGATTGGCCCAAAATAATTTTCCCAAAGCTTAAAAATAAAAATAAAAATAAAAAGCCTGAGTGTGTATTTCAATTATCAAGTATTGGAATGTAATGAAATGCAGTGTCAATAATATGATATGGATTCTCACTGACCAACAAGTTATTTTATTGTCTTTTATCATTACATCATTTTCAACCATCTTAGCCAATAAAGCAAGTAATTAATATATGATTGCAAAATCTTAGTTAATCAAGACTGGTTTTGTAATTCTTCCAAATAATTCATCAATGTTATTTGTTGCCAACGGCTACTTGCCATGAGTTTGACTTTTGAGCAAGGGAAACAAGTAAATATTTTAGGGTAAATTACCTTTTAAACTTTACAATTTTGCTAATATTTCGTTTAAATCTTTAAACTTTCAAAATGTTTAATTAAATCTGCTATAGTCACATGATGTTTAAAGGGGTTAACAAAATAATATTTTCTCAAATATTTTTCTTGGAAGAAGTGAGTTTCATGTTTGTATTGAAAAGATGGACACATTAACTTAGTATCATCAACGTATCTAGGTGGAACTCATCTCTTGAAGAGACGAGATCTATGTTGGCATTTTCCCAAATATGTTTTTAAACAATACTATTTAATCAAATAATTTAAAAATATATATTATTTTTAAACGTCACCCCGCCATTAAGATTCCATTCAATACTAATACTAATAAGTGATGTAATATTTTTCATCTCAGTCATTCATTAAAAAATAACTTTTCATCTCGATTGTTCAATGAAAAAATAATTGTTTTAATTTTTTAAATATTTTTTAATATATTTGAATCGACGACTGAGATAAAAACAAATTGTTTGAAAAGTAATGTTGTACCAGATTTCGATTCCTAATTTAGCAAAAAAAAAAAAAAAAAGGGGTTGTGATTATTGGCAAAAATACAAGTGGTAAATATATCCAACGCCCGAGACAATATGGTATCGACATGAATTTGTTACGATGGTGTATTTATTTGTATTTATTTTCCAATACAACGTCATTCATGGTGGGAAGGGTTTGATTTCTTTTTTTCAATTTTAAATAAAGGAATACAATAATATTTAAATCATTTTTTAATGTAAAACACTTAAAACCATATAATTTTAAAGAGTTAATGACCGTTTTGAAGAACTAAAATGATTTGGTGTCAAAGTTAACAGATTAAAAATTTAAAATCACAATATTAATATATATATATATTATATATATATATATATATATATATATATATAATATATTAAATATATTATATATATATATATATTGCCTATTTTATATTAGTGTTCGGATAATATTGGTGGATGGGACCCCAAAATGTTGGGGCATGGCTTTCCATCCCCAGCTTTCAATTTCTTCAATCTTTCAATCCGTGCATTAGCATTACCCTCCAAAATCAAAAGAAATTTGAAATAGAAAAGAGATAGAGATAGAAATTGTTGAAAGAGTATTCGAACAATGGAGAACTTAATCACACTCTGCAACTCTAGCCCTCCCTTGCCAATCCCATCCAAACTACCCAACCAATCCAAATTTTCATCCAAACCCTCCATCCCTCTCTCCGTAAAGACCCACCCAAAACTCACTGACGCTCATTTGAATTACCTCCGCAAAAATGGGCGCCTCAGCGAGGCCATAACCGCTCTTGACTCCATTGCTCAATCTGGGTCCAAGGTGAAAGCCCAAGACCTATCTAAATCTCTTACAGTCTTGCATTGATTCGAATTCTATTCAACTGGGTCGGGAGCTCCATGCGCGTATTAATTTGGTTAATGATGTAAACCCATTTGTTGAGACTAAGATTATAGGTATGTATGCAAAATGTGGGTCTCTGGACGATGCGCGCAAGGTGTTTGATGAAATGGGTGAGAGAAACTTGTACACTTGGTCGGCGATGGTTGGTGCATGCTCGAGAGGAAAGAGGTGGAGGGAAGTTATGGAGCTTTTCTTTTTGATGATGGAAGATGGTTTTGTGCCTGATAGTTTTTTGTTCCCGAAGATATTGCAGGCATGTGCGAATTGCGGGGATTTTGAGACTGGGAAGTTGATACATTCACTGGTGGTTCGATGTGGGATGAGTTGTTACTTGCGTGTTAACAATTCAATTTTGGCTGTGTATGCAAAGAGTGGGAAATTGAGTTTGGCAAGGAGGTTTTTTGAGAACATGGATGAGAGGGATAGGGGTCACTTGGAATGCAATCATATCTGGGTATTGCCAGAAGGGTGAGAATGAGGAAGCTCATAGATTGTTTGATGCAATGCTTGAAGAAGGGGTTGAACTGGGATCTGTGACTTGGAACATATTGATTGCTAGTTATAACCAGTTGGGGCGTTGTGATGTTGCGATGGAATTGATGAAGAAGATGGAGAGTATTGGAATAATACCTGATGTATTTACTTGGACTTCTATGATTTCGGGGTTTGCTCATAACAACAAGATACGTCAGGCATTGGATTTGTTCAAGGATATGCTTCAGGAAGGGGTTACACCAAATGGGGTTACGATTACAAGTGCAATTTCAGCATGTGCATCTTTGAAATCACTGGACAAGGGGATGGAAATCCATTCTGTTGCTGTTACTATGGGTTTAGTCAATGATGTCTTGGTTGGAAATTCTCTCGTTGACATGTATTCCAAGTGTGGGGAACTGGAGGCAGCTTGGAAAGTGTTTGATATGATAATGGAGAAAGATGTATACACTTGGAACTCAATGATTGGAGGATATTGCCAAGCTGGCTATTATGGTAAAGCCCATCAACTCCTTTTGAAAATGCAGGAATCACGTGTACCGACAAATGTTGTGACGTGGAATGTGATGATCTCAGGATATATGCAGAATGGAGATGAGGATCAAGCCATGGATCTCTTTCAGAAAATGGAAAAAGATGGGAAAGTCAAGCGGAATACAGCTTCATGGAACGCTCTTATTGCTGGGTACCTGCAAATTGGGGAAAAGAACAAGGCATTGGGAATATTTAGACAAATGCAATCTTGCTGTGTTATTCCCAATTCTGTTACAATTTTGAGTGTCTTACCTGCATGTGCAAATTTAGTTGCAGGGAAGAAGGTAAAAGAGATCCATGGTTGTGTATTCCGTAGAAACTTAGAGACTCAACTTCCTATTGCGAATTCACTTATTGACATTTATGCCAGGTCAGGGAATATACTATATTCAAGAACCATATTTGATAGAATGTCTTCCAAAGATATCATCACCTGGAACTCGTTGATTGGTGGTTATGTTTCACATGGTCATGCAGATACTGCACTTGATCTCTTTAATCAGATGAAGAAGTTTGAATTGAGACCAAATAGAGGTACCTTTGCAAATATTATCTCTGCTTACAGTATTGTTGGAATGGTGGATGAGGGGGAGAAAGCTTTCTCTAGCATCACAGAAGAGTATCAAATTATACCAGGTTTAGAACATTATTCAGCTATGGTATATCTATATGGTCGTGCAGGCAGGCTTGCAGATGCAATGGAGTTTATTGAAGAAATGCCCATTGAACCTGACTCCTCCATTTGGGCTGCCTTACTAACTGCCTGTAGGATTCATGGAAATATTGGCTTGGCAGTCCATGCAGGGGAAAATTTGCTTGACTTAGAACCAGGGAATTTTTTGATTCAACGGTTAATTTTTCAGGCATATGCTTTATGTGGGAAGTTTGAGGATGCTTCAAAAATGACAAAGCTTGAAAAAGAGAATGCATCAATAAAATCTCTTGGGCAATGCTGGATTGAAGTTAAAAACACAGTCCATACGTTTCTTGCGGGTGATCGGTCCTTGGATGTGCTATATACTTGGATACAAAGAATAAAAGGGGAAGTCAAGGGACCTGATACGCAATATGGGCTTTGCATTGAGGAGGAAGAGAGGGAAGAGATTGGTGGAGTTCATAGTGAAAAATTTGCATTTGCTTTTGCCCTTATAGGCTATCCTTCTGCACCTAAAGTTATAAGGATTGTAAAAAACCTGAGAATGTGTGGAGATTGCCATAGGACAGCCAAATATATCTCTATGACATATGGATGTGAAATATATTTGAACGACTCAAAGTGCCTCCACCATTTTAAGAATGGGCATTGCTCTTGTAAGGATTATTGGTAGAGTGGGAACACAAAATGTGGGAATTTGGTTATCAGATTAGTTTCATCAAAATCATAGAGGCTTGTTGGATGGGTTCCAGATATACTTCAAGCTGTCATGCATCTTGTTACAGCATGTAAGTGAAAAGATTTACTTGAATTTAAAGTTTTCTTGGTTACTTAATTTGCGTTTGACATGTATCAAATAACTTTTCTTGAAACTTCAGATGTTATATCTGTGTGCATTTCGTGAAATTATTAGCTGATGAGTAGGCTTTTATGCTGGGCTGGATAGAGATTTGAATGTATTTACATTCAGGCAGTTTGAGAAGATATGCGTCCATCCCCTGGAAAGTCCATTTGCTGATAGGTATAGTGTATCTTCTTGGACAGTAGCTGAGTTACTGATTCTAAAGGATTTTGCATTGCTACAGTGATCATATGTGTGGCCCATCACGAAGTTCCCAATCATGAATGGTCAATTTAGTGCATTTTCTTCTTTTTCATTCCTATGATGTGAATGAAGTCATTACCAATGAGCTCTAACTCAAATGGCACTTCCTCCCCTTGTAAGAAAAGGTGGAGGGTGAGGTTGTGGGCTCAAGACTCACTAGTTGATTGTAATTACTAATAAAAAAAATATTTGAATGAAGTCATTATCTTTATGGCATGGATTAAGTTTTCTGGTCACACCACAGGCATTATTTTATGTCACTTTAGGAACAAAGTATGTTGTGCGGATGTGAGTCTTCTTTCATCTCCAATCATTGGGCACTATGCCATTAGATGAAATAGATGTGTATAGTTTTCGTTTCTCAATTCCATTCTTGATTCTATTTTTATCTTAGTAGTCACTGTTTCTATGGCTTGAAATCATAAAGATACATTTGGTCTGCTAACCACTTTTACTATATTACTTGATTCTCTTTTTTTTTTTTTTTTTTTTTTTTAGTAGTCATTGTTTCTATGGCTTAAAATCAAATGGATACATTTGGTCAATTAACCACTTTCACTGTATTTTCCTGGCCTTTTCTCACAAAACTTACCTCCCTTTGCAGGTCCATATACTTAGTTGATAAGGAAGCCCTCTTGCAAATTTGTGTACTCTTTTGTGTTTGATTTCTTAGAGGACAGGTTGGTAATTGAACTGAGTAATTGGCCATGTTATGTCCTGCATAGCAGAGCTTCTTGTGCAGTTGACTTTTGTGCCCTAACGCTTGGACCACATGATTACTAAACAGTATATAATTTGACAAGTAATTCTTCTTTCACTGTTCCGCAATAATTTCTGCTAATGAAGATAATGCTTTCTTTAATATGTGATTAATGATACTCTTCTTTGGTACTGTTTGATTGATAAATTTCTTATTATCCCAGGGTATCTTGACTTGCTTCATTGGCTTGGATCAACAAATTACCTAGGGCCTATGGTCATAAGGCATCATTTCCACACCACAAAGATGGGCTGGTTCGATATGAACAAGGGATCCTTCAAATCAGGCAAAAACTGTGGTGTACTGTTTGATTTGCTGCGAGGAAGATATGGTTTTTAGAGAGGTGATGATGTAGAAGTAAAATTTATTTTATTCTCTGGCTGCATGATATCTAAAGGCTCATATTACATAAAGAGGTGAGCATGCAACTATCAAGCCAACACTATAATTACTTTAGCAAAAAAAAAAAAAGTCAACACTATGAGGAACTTAAGCCAAATCCAGATATCCTAGTCTTTTTTTTTTTCCTTCTTGTTTTGAGGTTTAGAGGTGTGATATACTCTGAAAATTATTGTTGGAAGGGCCCAGCTTGTTCTCATTCAAGGTTTCCTATAGTAATTTTATTGATGTCAGATATGAATGAACAAGTTACTAAATTCTGTTTTGGTGATACATTGTGTTATAGGTTCCATTCCATGGAATTTATGGTTTGTGGATAGGGGCCGCAAAGCCATGAGCATATGGACTTCGTCATGATCAAGGTATGCAAAAATTTCACCCATTAAAGAGGACATCTGTGTCATGTGTTTCAACAAGATGTATTCATTTCACTTTTTTGGTGTTTCTCTACTTGAAGTAATTGCAATCTTATCCCACCCAATTGGGGTCTGCTCTAAAAAGGAGCAGATCCAGTTGGGTGCCTGAGACTTTGGAGTTTGGATGGGTCTGACCCCACTGTTGCCGCTGGCATGCATAGTTGCTCACTACTATCCTAGTTGATGAAGATAGGAAAGACCATATCCCATTTGTGATTTAAGTTTATTGCATGGAAGAACCGCATGAGGACATTAGTTGTTAAGGAAGGGGCGGAGTCTGGGATGGGATGAGAAGCTCCTTAGTTCCCTACACGTTAATAATTTGATTGAGAACTCCAACCTGAAATAGACCTGGTTATTATGGTCAACCAGAACTCGATTGCCATTCCTAATTTCCTACCTGTATATGAGGGCCCAAATCAGCAAGTGGCTGGGTCATTAAAACTACACTGTGGTTCAGTGGATGGAAGCTTAGGTTAAGATTATATTCTCTTTCCTGAACCTCTCCCCACCCTTCACTCCATGTGTTGGCCAGGTTGTACCTAGATCAGTGTTAAGTGCTAACTAATAACATGTAAGGCGTTTATACTCATCCACTTTGAAACATATTCTTTGAGTGCCTACCCTTATTCCAATATTTATTAAAATGACAAAAACAGAAAAGAAAAGAAAAGAAAAAAAGGGTTTTCAGTACTTCTGCAGAACAGCCAATACTCAGCTTTCTTTTAAAGATATGGAAAAAGTTCCAAAGGCCCACCTTTGCAGGCAGGGTAAATTGGAGAACGTTGCTTCTGGATGTTGCCTTTGATCCATAAGGTATCTGCAGAAGCGGCAATGCCCAGATTTGTATTATAGATATGGCCAAAGCTGCAAAGGTCCACCTTTGCAGGCAGGGTAAATTGGAGAACATTGCTTCAGCATATGGCATATCATCTATAAGGTATCTGCAGAAGCGGCAATGTCCAGCTTTCTATTAAAGATATGGCTAAAGCTGCAAAAGTCCACATTTGCAGGCAGGGTAATTGGAGAAAGTTGCTTTTGCATATAGCATTTGATCCATAATGGAGGAAGTGAACATTGCGATTTGTCTTTGTTAATTATCATCTCTTTAAACTTTAATCACCGTATAATTGAAGTCCGAGAAAGGCTATTGAAGACAACCAAGAAAATTAACATAATAGAAGAGTGAGACATGAGCCCTCTTGAATTAGATTTGCAGCCTATAGCTCAGCATTGGAAAATATAAACTTTAGTTCTTGCAACTTGGCAAAATTATTTTCAACACATGTAGCAAAAACCATCAGCTGCACCACTAGGAAGGCTGGAACGGTGTTATTCGAGTCGGCAACACTCTGGTCTGGAATTGAGTTGTAAATCAATGGCATAAGGTGATGGGATTTGTATAATGTGCAATGATAAAAACGAGATTCTTTGCGTCTATTAGGTTAGGAGCAGCTAAAATAAAAAAGGAGAATATCTTTACGTAAATTTTATACTGCATGGAGATCCTGTTAATAATATCCCATAATAATTGGCCATACCAGAAAGTAAAACATCAAAAAAGTGATTTCATTTTCCATAGCTGACGTTAGGGAATAATTAATGATTTGACCATATTTTATTTTGGGTACGTGTATGCGATGCACAAACATTCAAATATTCGGCAGTCAGAATAAAGAGCCTAACCTGCTGGCTGGCTCCAATTCTGAATTCCTTTCTCTTGTAATTGACTAATTGTATTTTGTACACCGAAAATAAAAATAAGAAAAAAGAATAACGACTGTGCAATTAAAATTGATTTAAGAATAAGAATAAACGTAAAATTATATGTGATTGTCACAAAATGCATGGGAGTATGGGACTCTTCTATCAAGAGTTAGTGCTCTTGCCAGTTGCCACCCGCTACACACCCACAAAAAAAGAAAAAAAAAAGTTAGAGCGATAGTGCTCTTTTTTTCTGGGGACCTGTGGTGTATCTGATTCTCTTCTATTGAATGTTTTCCCTCCTTAGTGGAATCACGAATTAGCTTCTTCTTCAAAATTGTCTCCACGCGCAAAAACACCCTTTTAGCTCTCATAAATTCCTCCCACATCTTGCTTACAAGTCAGTGCAACACTTGTTCAAGGCCCCTCAACTTGCTCTCTCGAGTCTCGATCCTCCTCCAAGTCTTTGATCACTACTGGAAAATGGTAAACATGGCTACGTTTTTGTTTTACGAATTACATAGTGATACTTTGTAGCATATCATTTTGTTTTTAGATCAGGAAAGTTGACAGATCAGTTGGATGTTGTTGACAGAGTTTGGAGGCTAGCCAGAAGAAGCCTATAACAGTTGGGCCATGGGGAGGCCAGCATGGCTTGTATTGGGACGATGGGGTTTACTCAACTGTGAGGCAATTGGTGATAGCTCATGGAGTGGGCATTGACTCCATCCAGATTGAATATGACAAGAAAGGGACTTCAATTTGGTCAGAGAAGCATGGTGGAAATGGAGGCAACAAAACAGACAGGGTTAATCATATTTTGCTTTAATCACTTACTAACTTAAAACATTATCTAGAAATGTCTATCATAACAATTAACAATATTGAAGTTGCTCATAATCTTGTTTAGGAGTTTAGCATCAATGAAGTTTGCTATGTGCTTTATAAAGAAGGAGACGTTAAAAATATCTGAAACTACTCAATTTTTACAAGTATTTATGCCTTGCAGGTCAAGCTTGACTACCCAGATGAGTTCCTAACTTCAATACATGGACACTATGGTTGCTTAATTGAATGGGGACCGGTGTTTGTTCGATCACTTACTTTTGAAAGCAACAGGAAAACATATGGACCATTTGGTACTGAACAAGGAACGTATTTCTCATTCCCAATGGCTGGGGGAAAGATTGTTGGCTTCCATGGCAAGTCTGGCTGGTATCTTGATGCAATTGGAGCTTATTTGAAACCAATTGAGAATCAATATCCATCCAAAGTTTTGGTTCAATCACAAAGTTATGTTGCTAATGGGACTGAGAGGGTTGGCTACTCTGTAATACAAGGGAGCGTGGGTGAAAACTTTGATATAGTTCTTGCCGTTAGACAAAAGGATGATTTTGGCAACCCTATACTGAAAAAGACCAGGGAAATGTCTAGTAAAGAATACAAAGACGTAGAGACCAAAGAAAAGGTAAGCAATCTCTTAGGTAAATTTCTAATCCAAAAATTGGGAGTTTTACAAACTAAAAAAAATTCACTTTTATATGTTGCACAAGATGATGTTAGATTTAAGCTTCATTTCATATGCCTAGTATTGAATAATCTCTATTAGGGAAATTTCTAGTCCAGAAAAATAAGTACATTTTTTCACTTTTATATGTTGCACAAGATGAAACTTAGATTAAAGCTTCATTTCAGATGCCTAATATGGAGAAGGTGCCCCTGAAAGTTGATGGTTTAATAACATATGGACCCTGGGGTGGTACTGGTGGGTCGACGTTTGATGATGGAAACTATACAGGTATCAGGCAAATTAATTTGTCGCGCAATGTTGGAATTGTTTGGATAAGAGTCTTGTATGATTGCAATGGGGATGCCATGTGGGGAAACAGACATGGTGGCAGTGGAGGATTTAAAAATGAAAAGGTGAATTGAGCTCTTTCCATATAGCGTTTATATAATTATCTGTAGTACCTATTAATTTGGGACATCAAAATTCACTAGCATTTTTTTTTTGCACTTTCTGCAGATAATCTTTGATTATCCATCTGAAGTTTTGACACATATAGTGGGCTCATATGGTCCTCTGATGTACATGGGGCCTAGTATTATCAGGTCACTCACTTTCTACACCAATAAAGGGAAGTATGGGCCATATGGAGAAGAACAAGGAACCAGTTTCGCCACCAAATTGAAGGAAGGAAAGATTGTCGGTATCCATGGGAGGAAGGGTTTATTCTTAGATGCTCTAGGCGTGCATGTTATAGAAGGGAAAGTAATGCCAATGAACCCTTCTCCTTCCAAAGCAATTATACCTTACGAACCTGCTGTTTCTGAGTTAGATAATCCTCACTGGTCCAATAAACTTGTATTATCAAAGCAAGTACCAAATGAAGAGGTAATTTAGAAGCATTCTCTGCATTCCTATTTGTATGCCTCTAGGAAACATTATATGGATGGTTTATTTATCAAAAGCTTTCTATCTTTTTCCAGGTTGCTTTTGGTGTGATGAAAGAGCCAGCTCCATGTGGACCAGGTCCATGGGGTGGGGATGGAGGGAGACAATGGGACGATGGAGTTTTTTCAGGGATCAAGCAGATCTATTTGACAAGAGTAGCAGAAGCCATTTGCTCAATACAGATTGAGTATGATCGAAATGGACAAGCTGTTTGGTCCACTAAGCATGGGGGTAATGGAGGAACCGCCACACATCGGGTACTTTATTATTGTAGTTGTTGTATGTACCATTACATTGTTTTATGAGCATCCATTGATTATCCAATATTTACAAGTTAAACTATTTTTGCAGATAAAATTGGAGTACCCAAATGAAGTACTGATTTGCATCTCTGGCTATTATGGTTCAGTCAGTAGAGATGAGAGGCCTAAAGTTATAAGGTCACTAACATTTTACACCAGTCGTGGGAAGTATGGTCCGTTCGGTGAGGAAATGGGAACATTTTTCACATCAACCACGACAGAAGGCAAGGTGGTCGGTTTTCATGGTAGGAGTAGCTCGTACTTGGATGCCATTGGTGTCCATATGCAACACTGGCTTGGAAATCAACGACCTGCAAAGTCATCCATCTTCAAAAAGTTCAGTTGAGCGAAGCTTTGATAAAAATAAAAGTGGTAAGTTGGCATTCATGGACCATAAATCCATGTTTGCTTGAAGTCATTGGAGTCCATAGGCAATAATGGTTGGGATTCAAAGACCCACAAAGCCACCTCTTTTCAAGTTATTTTGAGTTTATTGATGTTTTCTTAATATGCACGTATGTTCTCCAAGGTCAAAAACTTGTGCTTACTCTCTCTAATAACATCTGCTTGATTTGGACAGTTCCAATTGTTGCATAAGTTTGTTGTAATTATATGTGGGATTTTCATTCAAAGGGGTATGATCCAGAGTGGGCTTAAAGTTGTGATGCGAGTGTAAATTTGTGCTTGGTTCACATGGGTAATCCTTAACTAAATCCTACTCGTAGAATTTGAAGATGCCTGAGCTAAACCCAATTTCCCTAACCTTCGTATGACCCCAGTCTCTCAATTCTAAAAATGCGGCCCAAAATACTCTGGAAGTCTGGAACACCATTTGACTTGTGATTTTTTGCTAAGTTGGCCCACCAAAATTTAAAAAATTTAGTGATTTCATATCCATATTCTCACCAAAAACTAGTTTCAGATTCGACATTTTATAAATTACGTGTTACGTAAACTTTATTTTGAACTAGATAAAATAAAATCAGTTCAATTTTAAATTGGTTTTATTTTTGGTTAAACTTGTATAAAAAATGAGTTAAGTTTTGTGGTTTGCCAAACACTCCCTAAATGATACACATTAGAGATTAGACCGTGCCAACAATAAGTGAAGGTAATTTAGGTAAGAAAAAAAAGGATTTCGTTTCTTCTTCCTTTTCTTTAGATTTGAAATATTATCTTTATTTTTACGGGACTCTTTTTGGTGGTTTTTAAAACTAAGGTCGGTTGAGCCCACAGATTGTAACCATAGGTTACTGTCAAAAACATAATTAATCTAGTCAATCAAAATAAGTCATAGAATTGCTTTAACTTGTAACCTTCTACTTCTTCAATTTAGCTGAATTAAACAGAGACAATTACAGGTATAAGACAATTTAGGAACCATTTTTGGGATTGTGAAACCCAAGACGATTACAAATATAGAAGGCTAAGTACTTCATAATCTTGTTGTTTTGCGTCACTCCCATCCAATCAAACATAAACATTTCAGGAGACAGTTTCTTATAGCCTTAAAAAATAAAATAAAATAAAAAGGGGGGGGGGGGGGGGGTAAAATGTGTGGAACTATTGTTGTTAGTGAATGGTAGGTTAATTATCATAAATGAAAGTAGAGGAAAAAATAGCATTTATTGACAAATACAATAATATCTTACTCTTTCATCTTACATGAATAATAGGTCCTATCATGAATTTAATTAGTGTAATCCATCATTCATATGAGAAAATAGAACATGATATTATTGTATTCTGAAAATACTGAATAGTTACTTTTTTTTTTTTTTTAAGAAACTATAATTTTGAATATGAAATCACAAGAACCAAGTTGCATTCAATGATGGAAAAACCAATCTTATCAGAGTCATCAACATCTTGGAGCAAAGAGTTAAAGAATACTTACCAATCATCCATCAAGAAGCAACACAACAGCTAGTTGAGTCTATTCATTGGACTTGTCCTTCAAGTGGCATGATCAAATTGAATGTGAATGTTGCGATCTCAAAATTCCACACTATCTTAGCTGTAGTTGTCTGGGACGAAAAAAAAAAAAGGGCAATTATTAAAGCATGGGCAAAAGACAAACCCCTCTGTGAACCTCTGAATGTAAAAGCTGATGCGATACTCTGGGCATTCTCATTAGCTGATGCAAAAAATTTCAAAAGCACTATAGTAAAAGGTGACTCCAAAATCCGCCTCGACTCGTTGCTTTATGAATCCACTGATGTATGACCTATTACAAATGTCTAATACTTTAGAGCTTAAGATAAATTTTGATTCTTGTATTTTTTTGTTGGGTCCGTAGAGAAGAAAATAATGTAGCTGACTTTATGGCTAAATTTGCAATCCCATTTAGATCTATTTTATGTTGTAATACGTCTTTCATCCCCAACTTTGTTTTGGATGTGTGCTAAAAACAGGATATGTTTGCTTTTGCTTTGTAATGAAATTATCTTTTTTATCTAAAAGATAATAATAATTTCAAATAATTGTGGTCATCTATGAGAACCAAAAAAATGAAAAAATAAAAATAAAAATCTGATAAGGATGTTCAATCAGTATCCAAGTTAGCATTCCATATCAACTCTTTTAACACAGCATGCGACTACCACGAAAGGGATAGATTGAATTATTTTTAAATTATTGTCATGTAAAACGAAATAGATTCTTTTTCGAAGGAAGTGAACGATGACATACATGGATGAAACTTATAAGTGTTCATTTCAATCCCATCTTAAGAAAAGTACTTTTAATTAAGCACAAATCCTCACTCATCTATTCCCACCCAGCCTTACTTCTACTTCTATTTTGCGAACGAGTGAATGAGGATATAACATATATGCTTTAATGCTTATAAATACATAAGCTACCATTTCTTTTGAGGTGAACTTGAAATTAACACCTCTATAAATTTAAGTTTTTTTCTTTTTTTTTTTTTAAATTTTGGTTTGTGAAATATAAAAAATAAAAAGCCCGTTTATAAGTTATAACCCCCAGTCAAAAGAAATGATATTCTAGAAAAAAAAAAAAAAAAAAGTGAATAATGCAATTATATGAGTGTGTTCCATATTTCTCCCCGGTGTACTTGGAGACTTCACAATTCACTTGGTTAGCTGTAAAATAGGTATGAGTCATAAGTGGTCCTAGAAAGTGAACTTCATTCATTTGAGTAAGCTTTTCCGAATTGTCAAATCATTAACATCGAAATTGACATGATTTGAACATAATGTGGTTGGCCCTATACAATAGCTAGAGTTGGTACAAAATTTCATTGTCTGTATTTGTAGGTTTTGACTTGCATTAGGTGTATACAATTATATACAGAGTTGGTACAAAATTTCATTGTCTGTATTTGTAGATTTTGACTTGCATTATGTGTATACAATTATATACATAATGCAACATTGGGATCGTATGCACCAATATTAACACGTGGAAACATGGACGATGTATTTCACACCGAAAACTCAAGCCTTTCTCGTATTTTTAAATTGGACGACGAGAGATTTTGGTTTGTAAAAAATGACATGGGACCTAAACCCAATGACCCATCATTCTCCATCATGATGTAGCAAGTTGCAACTAATTAATTAGGTCTTGTATTGTTACATCCTTAATAATGGACCAAGATTATGATCTAGATTTTCTGTGGCCTACCATTTGCATGGAGGAACATAGCACATTCAGATAGCCAATCACATTTTATTTAGAGTTCATTCGGGCTTGGATGGCCATGTTATAAACATGTCCAATATAGCAAAAACTTTCACGTGAACGTCTTGACAGTCGACAATTTGCATGTACCGCTCTTTTAAAAATTAAAAAATAAACAATTTGTAGCACCACTCATGGTTTTAGAGGTGGTTCTTGGAATTTTGTTTAGGGTTTTATTAAAAATCTTGAATATATTGATATAAAAAATATAAAAAATGTAATACATTAAGTTTTACGATTTTCTTCTACAAGTTTTTATATTTTGAAATCGTTAAATGATAATTTTATTATAAATGCCATCAAATACATCTTTATCAATGTATGTAAATTTATGGGGTTTTTTTTTTATGAGTCTGTCAATTAGAATCTCAATTTAGGGTGGGTGTTAAAAAAGAATTTTGAGGATAATTATAAGTACCTATATATATATATATATATTTTGCATTGTTTGAACCCCTCACTTATATGTGGAGCCGCCCCTGCATGGTTTGAACTTTTCCACCGGAAAATAAATGGCCTCAAGTTGTTTGCTAGAGGCTAAAACCCAAGGCCAATAATGAGTATAGCAAAGGGCCGGATTAGAAAAACCACAAATGGTATAACTAGCATTCAATCTTCAGGTTCCATATAGTGACAACAATCTTGTCTTTCAAGTTACTTTTGGGTGTTTACAAAAAAAAATAAAAATAAAAATAATTTTCGGTGGTGATTTTTGGCTGTCTGTTTTTGTTTGTTTGTGTGTCATTTATGGAAAACTTGAAGTTAATGTAAATTCATAGGACCAAATTTTCTTCCTTAACCGCGGAATAGAAAATAGAATGGAGAAGATTATGTTGTTAACTATTAAGCATGTTATAATCGGTGAACCGAGGTGCGGTTTTCTCCGGATTTATGCACCTACACCTTATAGTGCGTTTTTCCTATTACACGCACCTACACCTGCACTTATTAAGATCGGTTTTGGCACAGTGCGATATAGATGTGGTATTGTGGTTTGGGCTGGACTCATTTGGGTTGGATTGGACCAGCCAAAATGTCAATTTTAATCTAAAAAATCCACCTTTACAACAACTCAAAAATTTGACTAACTATAACATACAAATATAAATCATAGTTTTCAATCTCAATCTGAATATTTAAGGAGAAAAAAAAATTATAACATAAATATCTCATAGAATGAATCATAATTTCCAATCTCAACTTGCACATATATGCCATCCTTATACAAATATAACTCAATCTCAATCTTCACATACTATTAGCATACAAATCTAACATAACATCATCTGCATATACCATTAGCATACAAGTATAATAAACTAGGGGTGTAATCGGTGAGGTGCAGTGCGGTTTTCTCCGGATTTATGTACTTACACCTTATAGTGCGCTTTTCCTATTACACGCACCTGCACTTGCACTTATTAAGATCGGTTTTAGCGCGGTGCGGTTCTTGTTATTTACTCGGTTGTGTCAGTGAAGCTTACACCTCTATGTTATATGACTAAAAATATATGTTGATAATCTTTTAAATTTTCATATGGTAGATTGGAAGAACTTTCTTTTTAAACTATCTTGGAAGGAAATTTTTTCCACATTTTAATGTGGAAATTTGTAATTATTTGACTAGTCAATTATAATTGTCATACACTCACGCATGCGTCACACTCATGTCGTAGAACATCGTCCTTTTCCCTTCCCACTTGTTGGTTTCTCATAAAAAGAAATTAGTCAAACAAAAACACAATTCCCTAATAAATATATACTCCATTCTCACTAGCTGGCATGAACATAGAAATTCAAATTTGAAAGGAACACTGTTTTTTTTTTGGTAAAAGTAATTTGAATAGAACACACAATACATATAACGTGTTGGATACGACTTATTCTTTCCAACATTTCTTCAATTTCTATCCTTTACAGCTGCATCTTAGGCTCCGTTTGTTTCGACGTAAAACATTCTCCACCGTAAAATGTTTGCAAATGCAAATGATTTACAGGAAAATGTTTGTTTTTCCAGTGTTTGTTTGCATTCTGGAAAATGCTCCGAAAAATATTTTACGGTGTTTGGCGCGACGTAAAATGAAAATTTTTTTTTTTTTAAAAACCGAATTACCCACCATTCCCATGATCAATCCACAACCCCAAATCACTACCAGAAATCTCAAATACTCCAAGATGGTTAACTCATTGTTGGCATTGGATATTCATGAAAATATGACATGAATCAGATTACCAAATAAGAAGCTTATCACATTCATATAATATTAACAGACCCAAATACAATGTTAAATTTGAATTTATCTCCAAGTAAAATTGTGTTTAACAATCTAATTAAATAAACAATTCTCAAATATCATTGTGTTTATACCAAAAAAAATCAACAAATCCCAAATATTAAACGAAAAAAAAAAAAGAGATCAGATCAGATCAAGATCATGATCAGATCAGATCAAGATCGAGATCTGATCAGATCAGATCAAGATCGAGATCTGATCAGATCAGATCAAGATCGAGATCTGGAGATTGGTGCAGGGATGCTCGGCGGGCCTTTGAGGTGGCTTCGGAGCGACGGTGGCTTCGGTGCGACGGTGACGGTGGCTTCGGTGCGAGCAGAGAGATCAGTGAGAGAGAAAGCGAGGTGGCTTCGGTGCGACGGTGACGGTGGCGGTGGCTTCGGTGCGAGCAGAGAGATCGGTGAGAGAGAAAGCGAGGTGGCTCGGGGTTGGCTGGGCATGAGCTGGGCGAGAGAGAAAGCGAGGTGGCTCGGGGTGCTGGGGGTGGCTGGGGGTGGCTCTGGGTGGCTGGCGGGGTGGCTGGGGGTGGCTCGGGACGGTGAGAAAGAGAGCAGAGAGCAGAGAGTGAGAAGAGAGAGAGAAGAAATGCGTGAAATGGGTCTGAGCTCTCTCGCGTGTTTTGGAAAATGGTTTACGGAAAATTTTTCCGTAAACCATTTTCCTCTTTTTCCTTTGCTATTTTACGGTCAAAAACAAATATTTTCGGTTTGACTTTCATTTTCCGTCGAAACAAACGTCTGCAAATGCTGAAAACGTTTTACGGAAAACGTTTTCAGTCGAAACAAACGGAGCCTTACTTAAAATAGCGATGTGGTTCACTATTAGATATGACTTGAAGTTCGGGATGGTCCCCAAATAGTACTGCCGCCATGGATATCTCAGTGAGATCATATAATGCGGACATCTGACATGAAGTTGGGACTAAGTTAGGCAAGTCTTTACTCTCATCTCAACAATAATGAAATAGCTACCTTGTACTATCAATTTGATTAGCACAGTGGATGCAGTTGCCAAACTTGTATGGTAGTACCACTTGCTCAGAGATTATATCATATTTGAAAACAATCAACAATGCTACGTCAATTTGTAATTCCCTCTCTATCCCACCTCTTGTCTCTAGGCTTGATATAGAGATATGCTTATATCTTCTAGTTAATAAAATCTTTGGATTTAATGAAAAAACAATGCTATATCAATAATCATATATAATAAATTTCAAAAAATTTGTTCACAACTTGTTGAGGTGTCAAAATGCCATTAGTACAACATCAATACTTTTACTAAAATCACCTTTGAAATCACTTTAATTGTATACCGATTACAATATGTCGTCTTAACAATGATGACAAATATTATGTCATTAGACTTATTGGAAACAATAACCCCATAGATAAACTTTCTCACAAACTTTTTCATAATAATTGAGGTGATAAGATATGATTTGAAGATACTAGGTCTATATGAAAGCGATGTTACTCAAATTACAACATAACTATCACGTTAACAGTTATAAAAAGATAGTAAAAACATTTGTATCCCTAATATGACTCTAGTTTTTTTTTTTTTTTTTTGATAAGTAATATGATAGTTGAAAATACTTCTACAATACAAAAGTATAGATTTGTTTCAGTTTTTCAATACTATATGTAAGTCTATAATATTGTGTAAATCTATGTATTTAAGAATTACAAATATTAATTGGGTTTTGTTTATTCACAACATTCTTTTAATTTTTCAAGTCTAAAACCAAACTTTAGAATCATATGAGAACCAAATATGTTCTTGCACGGATGTTTCACTTATTTTTTATTTCTAAATGAATGATATTCTCCAATATCAAAACCATGCTAGCATGCTTTATGCTTCTATATTAATTATATGGTAAAGTGAAAACGGAGGGAACCAATAATGATAATGATAACAATTGGGATATGAGCTGTAAAATTATGAAAAGCATGGGAAGCAACCTCTCTTTTTATCACATTCCATGCGCTACCTCCCTTTTCTAAAGTCTATAGGGATTTCTTAAGCCACTGAGGTCTCTAGTACCATTTATGATTTAGCCTACTTATAAACTGAAGAAAAGAAGAATCTAATCTTTGGAATAATTGATGTCTGGTAAAAAGAGATTGATTCCCCCTTATATACTAACAAAGAAGTCCTTGTGTTTGTAAGTAAGCAACTTTGTCTACAAAGTGCTAGTTGTGTAGGACCATGTTGCGTAATGTTTTGCACTTTGTGAGAGAAAGACTGAAAGAGAGGGATTTGTAAAAGATGGGTTTTAACTCAAAAGAAAGACAAGATGAATGAATGAATGATAAAGGAAATATATACAAAGATTTTCTTTTTTCGTATAAAAGCTTTGAAATTGGAAAGTTTTATTAGAAAGAAAGGGACCTTACCTTACTTCATATTCGTAAAAAGAAGACGTAAGAAGCAATATTTCCTTCTTTTTTTTTTTTTAATACAAAGTATAAATTAACCATCTGACACACCACTTGGGTAAATCACATACCTACTCAACTTTTAGTTTAATGTATAGGAGATTAAACCAAAAGAAAGCCAAATTACGCCAACAAATTGACTCGAAACTAAACCATAAGAGCAATTCCAACAATCTCTCTTTTCTTTTTTTTTCTTTATTTGTAGAGAGTCAAGCAAGAAATTAGTGCTCCAGTAACTTCTCTACAGACTCTCTACAAGTTCTAAATGCAACTGGAGAGCTACTGTATCTCTCTACCCTTATTAAAAACCAATTTAACTCCCACTTGTTTATAATTTCCTTTCCTCCCTTTCTCACCTCCGTAATATTTAAATGAGATAAAAAAATAAAGAAATAAAAAATAAAGTATATTTAAATAAAGTATAAAAAATAAAGAGTTTGTCTTGAGAGTGTATTTAAAAAAGTAAGTAGATAGTGAATTTTTTCTCCACATGTGAGTAAATGAATAAAGAATCTGTTGGAGTTGCTCAAGGTTACATGCCTAGACTCTTAGTGGCCAAAGCATAAATTTTTTTTGGGGGGCGTGCTTAACGTTAATCTTTTATATATAGAATTCAAAGAATTCTTTTAATTTTATGGTTTATTTTAGAAAATTTTAGAGGTAAAAGAATATTATATAACCTTAATGATTTATAAACCACGAGAATGTTATATGAAACAATCTCTTTAACAGTTTTCTGATAGTATATTGGATTAAGACTGCGATTAAATTAATTATAAATTGTAGACATGTAATCAAAACAATTGAAAAGTAAATGACGTAATAAGAAATGAGTTAATGTTGGAGACATATTGCATTCTACACAACAACACTTATGCTAAATTTATAGCCTATAATAAATATATATATATATATATATAGATATTTATCATCACTTAACATATATTTTGGGAGGGTTATGACTTAATTTGTTTTGGTATTATCTTAAAAATTATGTTTACACTAATAAGAATATAAACATTTCAAAAAAAAAATTAGAGGAGCAAGTGGTAAATTAATTTTCTATGGACTACTTATAAATATAATTATATTACAGTGAAAAATAAAATATTTTAAAAAGATTTGGGGGCCATGGCCTCCTAGTCTAGATGTGGTTCCACCACTGCAGATGCCTATGGAGTATGGACCATAAAACCACTTGCATTCATTGTCATTCATTTCTATTAACATCATAGTCATTCATTCACACTCAGAACTATTAAAAAAAAAAATTGCGAAATGTTTTATGCTGAATGCTAATCCTTTCAGTCAAAACTCGCACATCACGTGCTCCTTCTCGTCACTCATATTTTTATTAATTGCTATGAAGAAATAATACAAGTGCATTAGTTATTCTAGTTATTTTTGGATATAGGAAATGAGTGGAATGAAATTGACGTGGATCACAGATCACATTGCATTAACTTCTTCTTATTCTTTAATTTGCAAAATATAATTGCATCAAGCAAGATGCTTCCTTCTAATTGTGGGCCCTCTAATAGGTCGCATATGCCTAAAATGCAGTGCATTGGGTTGTGGAAAATTTACCCATTATCATGTGGCATTGATTTTATGTCTGTCCCGATTATTGGTTGAGTACTCAATTGGTCAGGGTCGTACTGATATAAAATTACACAAATTATTGCCAAATGATCTGAAAATTCCATAATATATCACCAGCATAAACTACAATATTCTCAGACCACCCCAAGTCTAATCTTATTGAATCGGGTACGAATAAAATAAAATGTAGATTTGGATGTTCAAAGTCTTTTTATGTGGATATATATATTACAGAACTTTAGAATTGGATACCTACGTTATATTCCTACAATCTGAAAAAGAATGTCATACTCTAAAAAAATAATAAACAAACGAGGGCATCTTGGGCACGGTACTTGCGTTCTTGTCTTTCAAAATCGCTGGTAATTATTAGCTATATAGAATGATACTCTAAGTGTATCATATTAATTGATTTAAGAAATAAATTTTTAGTTAAAAGTCTTGTAACTCACTTAATACTTTCAAATGTTTTTAACATAAATAATAACTAGAGTTCAAAATTTCGAGATTCCTGCTCTACCAACTATGGAATTATCAACAAAAATAAGGAAGCCAATCTCTCAAATAACTTCATTGCTAGCGTACGGTTCAAATTAAATAAGCAATGTACTTCTAATGATGGATTTCCCCCTATCTCAATTTGTTTGTCTTTTTTTTTTTTTCAAGACATCCTAAAATACATGTCTACTTACCAGAAGTGAAGCTTCCTAATTACTTCTTCAAATTCTTATATAAAATAAATCATTTTTTTTAGCAAAAAAAAATGATGAAAAGTTATGCCACTTTATGATAAAATAAAGACATTTAAAAAAATTATAATATTATTTTTTTTATTAATAATTGTACCATTTCATACTAAGATATTTAAATTGGTAAATAGGAAATTTTTTCTCCTTGTTTTAGCTGTACATTTTATTGAAAAGACAAGCTATAAGCCTATAATATATTAATATCCACAACGTGATAAATGAGATTACAACAGAAAGATCACAACGCAACTTTAATAATTATGGATATAAACTAAATATGTGCAGTTGTACTTATATATATTGAATTTTTTTTTTCTTTCTTTGGGAATTTTTTTATTTATTTGGGGGTGGAAAGTGGGTTGTGAAAGTGTTTTTACTTGGATTTAAGTGATGAAATGCAAACAGGCTTGTACCCTGATTGGCACCCACTTGTCCCCAATCCCGTGTCATGGATGCCTTCCCCTTCCCCTAAAAACAAACAAACAAGATTGAAATAGGTTTTCATGTCTGATACATATCTGCAAGACTGCATAGTAAATTTTGGTTGTCCTTCAATAACGACACCATGAAATATAGCTGTTTTCCCTCTCAATAGCAAGGGTGTCTAAAAAGCACATCTCGTGTATACTCTTTCTGGTTAATCACTTTCTATATTTATAATTTCAACAATCTATATTTTTTTATTCAAAATTACCTGCATAAAACAATAGCAAAATCTTGAGAAACATCTTCAATAGACATGACTCATGTAGTCATGTTGCTATCCCAAGTTCAAAGGAAATTAGGCATCGTGACAGGTAAAGGTTGTTGTTCTTGCTGATTATGCAACGGAGAAAAGGTAGCTCAAATTTTGAAACCTTTCTTGTCATCTTTTGTCGACATACGAAAGCTCTTATATAAACAATCAAATATATTTTCCACATTGAAATCATTGGTTTGACTAAAGAACCCATTCAAAGGAAACTTGGTCGCCGTTTCATACCTAATTGTAACAATTAAATTACAGGAGAAATACCACTGTGTTTCTCAGAGGAGTAAAACTGTTCACACCAGCTTTTTTTTTTTTAGCCCATTAATGAATACATGTATATTATCCATGGAAAATGATTTTCTCCATTTGAAAGGATTCCATAATCCATAATATAGGGTCGTTTCCTCAATTGATTGTGTTACCATTAATTTCTTATGATCAGTCTCAACTGCAACCTAAGAAGCATGGGTATGAGTACAGTATGGAGGTATGACAATTTTTGAAAATTAGGATACAGGTACGGCAAAAATATATTTTTTATTAAATTTTTTTTATATATATATTATGCATATATATATTTTCAAGCATATGTGAATTTAAGAGCAATTATGGAATAATAAAGTATATCCATTGCCATTAAATGGTCTTTTAAATTACAAATCAAGATCCAAAAGAGTAAATAAAAAAAATGTACATCCATATAGTTACACTTAAAGTTCATGTTTCCACTACTTTTTATCTATTTTTGTGACATAAAAAAAAAAAAATGAAAGAAAATGATTTTTTTTTTTTGTGTAAATTTGGGTACGCATGGACTACGCAGGCAACAATAAGTACCCCAAGGGTACTAGTACTCGGTACCAGTACGACTCCATTTTTGGAGTACCTGTGTTTCGTAGACCGCAAGCAATTCACCTATGTTGTTATCCCATCATAACCCCGTATGTTTCTTTGGTACAATTTGGTTTTCCAAATTAAAGAATCATAATCATGTGTTCATGTTCTACTATTATGTTGTACTAAAATAGAGGTGGCTCATTTCACGATTAAGATCTTGTTGACACTTGATGCATTTTTAAATTAATATATGATATTTAATTTAAACCATAAAATATAAATATTTGAAACAAAGAATGTGCTGCCAAGTTGAAGAATGTAATCAATTTATTGTTCTTAATTAACACCCTTTCGATACACAGAGTGGCTTTAGATTACTCTAACTAGTGTCGAACTACTTCTATTTCTGTTAGGACTTGAATGAAGCTTTATTTACCAAAAATCATGTTCCGGTACTACCAAGGGAATTGTTCTCAAATAATTCTTGTTACATTATAAGCCGGGTGATGATGGACTGCGCTCCAAGCCTCCAAGACCATAAATTTGTGGTCCAAAATCCAAATATTAAGATCCAACCTAGCTTGTAGTTTACCGATTTCTTTTTCTCTCGTAAAAGAGATTGTGAATATTTTTATTTTTATTTCTGGTGAATAAGAGATTGTGAATTTGAATTTGTATGTATCGGCGCAACTACGTATATATGCCCTTAGGGGGCCAGCCCCGTGGCCCTCAAAATTTTATTTTCTTTTCCTTTTTGTAGTCTTTATATATTAATTAAACCTTTTCAAGGTTTGGAGGACAAAAATAGCAATTGGCCTCTCCCAAAATTTGAGTTGGGTCAGTCTTCTTAAAAAAAAAAAAAAAAAAAAAAAATTGGTAAATTAACTGCCTAGTATTATAGAGACAATGAACTTTTAAAATATATATATATATATTCTTTATAGTAAAATTTTCTCTTGTATTAGTTAAAGTTTTGGATCATTTGTGGTTTAAAAAATTTATTGGTTCCATTGAAATGTTTTTTATTCACTTTTGTAGATAACTTGGTCATTTATATTGCAAATGGAATTTTTAAGGATTTCAATTGGAGATTATAATATACTAATTTGATTCTATGAAAAATTGTTATACAACATAACATTGATCGGAGATATTAAGTTTTTTTGATCTATATATATAATGCATGTACTTGTAATACCAAATTGACAAACGATTGTATGCTTATTTGTATGGTGTATATGTGTGTTTCAAAGTAGATAATTTTTTTTACGTAATATATTTATGAATTATGATTTACTCTAATATTAAAAAAAAATATTAAGATTTGTAATTTTCTTTTTTTTTTTTCATATGTAGTGTGTGCGCACTAGTGTCACCATTAATATATAGAACAAAACACATTTTAGAAAAATCATCATCTCTAAGTTTCTTAATCAATTTTAAGAAGGGAAAAATAGATAAGATCTTACAAATGTAATCTGTAAGCTCCAAGAGCGAACACTCTTAATTCCTAAAAAACTTGCAATAGTCTCACATTTTTCATTACAAACGTTGTCATTTAAATGTTTAATATATCAAAATATTTTTTCCAACGAAAAATCGGCAAATAAAACTCTAACAAGTCTTGTGGAGCAGAAGCTATTATTAGTTGGGCACACAAACGTACATTTGGGTTTAGATGCTCACATTGATCGGACAATCATTTTCATTCCTGCCTAATAGGCCCCAGGAGGTAGACAAGCATTTCTTTTAATGAATATGCCTTGCTCATGTAAGATAATGGTTTATGAAATAAAGCCTGATTTTTAGAGGAAAAAATTCTTCCATTTTGCTGTCCATACGTTTTCTTTCACTTTATGATGTCCAAGTTATGCAATAAAGTAATTTGTTTTACATTTATTTAACAGACTAAACTAAGACTTTAGTCACTCCATGAAAGTGACAAAACAGTTGTTATTCACGATTAAGATTTGGTAATGCACTGTAAAATCTAGGCAGCTTCGTTCCTTTTAATTAAAAGAACATTCTCTACTTTTGAGGTCAGATCACATCTTGGCCAATTACAATTAAGACCTAGCACGCATCCGTTTACCCTAAATAAAGTAAAAAGTGAAAACAATATTCCAAAACTTTCATAAAGATTCACCATATCTTGTTATGGTGAAGTAAAAATCGAATAATTTATCCCAAAAAAGAAAGTTAAAAATTAAAATTGAATAAAGCCCAAAAGTTGGTGCTGAACACCCACTTGGCAATTTGTCATTTTGTAACAAACTAAATTACTACTACTACTACAAAATTATAAAATTGACTAATCTGAAAGCACCCACTTGTTCTTTGTCATTGTTTTGGCAGACTCTAACAACCCTTATAATCTAAGGCTTAGATATTGTGAATTTCTTGGACTTCAAAATTTATGGGCTCTAGCATTATACAGTGATCATGACCGTATCATTTTTTTTTTTTTTAATATATATATATATATATATATACACGAGTTCAAGCATCTGCTTCTGTTGATGCCTATCTATTCGAATTAGAAAGAATGCAACAAAGACACCACAGAGAAAAAGAGAGAGAATCTTTATTGGTTGCATAAGCTTAACATCGTCCCTGAGTCTGAAACCACGTGAACGTTCCCTTGCTTGTGTCCCCCACACAGATCCTCCGTATCCATATGTGGGCCCCCACACAACCTCTCTCTTGTTCTGACCTAATAATGCTGTGGACATAATATTTTCACAATATTATCACTAATATAAATTAAATAACGTTATTTTTAACCTAGATTTATAACGGATATTATTTTTATCATGCATTAATCGCGTTAGACTATATCAATAATTGTGAAAATATTACTTTTATCATGCATTAATTGCGGTAGACTATATCAATAATTGTGAAAATGTTTGTTACTATAAACCTATATGATCCAATCATTCCCTTCCATAAAGGGACCCAGAAGGCCACAAAGTTCCTGCTCTTCTCCCCACCGCACGTGTCTCCTCATCCCTCACACGTGAACAGCCACGCGGATCTCCCTCTCCCAACTAAGTCATTCCCCACCTTGTCCTATAAATTGAGAACCTGTATCTCATATCCTAGACACAAAGGAAAGAGAGAGAGAGAGATAGACACAAACACACACAGAGTTAGTCAGACACACATACTCAATTGGGTTTTCACAAAAAGAAAAAAAAAAAAATTACAGAGAGAAAGAGCCCTACACTTCTTGAATTCCTCGTTGCCTTGGCTTTGCTTTAACACAATCTGCTAAACAATAACGTGGGCAAAAGAGGGTGAGAGAGAGAGAGAGCAGAGAATCTCGTGCATGTTGCGTAGAAAATCTTTAAAAGCGCAATCCGGCTTACGTTAGCCTCCACAACCACACACACACACACAAACCCATAACTCTGCCACAAAGATTTTGTTCCCTCCTTCGTCCATTGCAACTTTGCCTAGACTAGCTCTACACAGGTACAAAGTACCACTTACCACTACCACCACCACCATCACAGCCTCTTTCTTATCTCCGCTGGTGTGCGCACTTTTCTTATCCTACACCACCATCATTCTTCTATAAATATATCCCTTCATTATCATTAAAAATAACCAAAAGCAATAGTGGTAAACATAAACTACAACAGCAACAACAACAAAAGAAATACATAGAAATGGCTACTAAGCTTCTTTTAACATTTGCTATATGTCGATTAATAGTGACCGTTGGATTGACCGTTAGGCCCACGGAGCTTCTAAGGCTAGGAGTGGACGGTCAACTCAGCGTTGACCCAACAGACATGGAGACGGCTTCGCTTGACTTTGGCATGATGAGCCGAGCCGAGCCGTTCGCTGTTTTTCACCCTGCTTCTGCGGAGGACATAGCCAGGCTTGTCGGAGCGGCTTATGGTTCGGCTCAAGGCTTCACTGTCTCGGCTAAAGGTCACGGGCATTCCATAAACGGACAGGCTCAGACGAGTAATGGGGTGGTCATTGCGATGAGCGGCGGCGGCTCAGGGAATAAGCCGGCTCAGCTGAGGCCTTTGGTCTCGGTGGAAATGGAACAACAAGAACAACAAGGCCAAAGGTATGCAGACGTGTGGGGTGGAGAGCTGTGGATAGATGTGCTGAGGGCTACGCTAGAACATGGGCTTGCACCAAAGTCATGGACAGATTACTTGTATTTGTCAGTGGGTGGAACCCTTTCTAATGCTGGAATTAGTGGCCAAGCTTTCAATCATGGACCTCAAATTAGCAATGTCTATGAGCTTGACGTTGTTACAGGTTCATTTACTATACTTTCTTGCATGTCTAGCTTGTGTCCAACTTTTCTTTTTTTTTAGGGGGAGGGGGTGTCACTAATTTAAATTCTCTAAGGTTTTTAGTTCATAGATCTTACCCCTTTTTTTTTTATTCTTAAAAAATATTGTTATCTGGGTTTTTGTTTCAATTTGTTGAATGTTCTATACTTCTATTGTCTTCATCATTATTTTTTAAACATGGGTTATTAAAATAATGTTGTATTCAGCATCATCTACCGGGTACCCTTGGTGTGCTTGTCATTTTTAGTTTTGCTTTTGAAATCTACCCCAGTATATGAGCATCATAATTTATTTCCTACGTCTTAAAATTTTGGTTATTAATTATTCTCAAAAGGGTCCAATTTAAATGGACACTTAAATCTATATTTTGGTAATATTTCTCTAGGCCTCTTCAGTTACGGATGATTTTTTATTGTTTGAGTATTCTCACAATATTATTATTATTTTGTTGTGGTTGTTTTTTTTGATAAATTATTTTGTTGTGGTTGTTGTTACCAAAGTTTGTCTGAGTCTCATTAATTATGAATATACATCTATATATGTTTTCTCTAACATGTTCTTATGGCTAATATAGGCAAGGGTGAGCTATTGACATGTTCAGAAGAACAAAACTCAGAGCTGTTCCATTCTGTTCTTGGTGGTCTTGGGCAATTTGGAATCATCACCAGGGCTAGAATTCCTCTTGAACCTGCCCCTCAAAGAGTATGTTTCATTGTCCCTCTCTCTCTCAATGACAAAAATTTTGCTAGTTTGAAATAGGTTTTAGTTGGTTCCAAGGTGGGGCACACACCTTTGCAACAAATTTCCTAGTATTGAGTTTCATGACAAAACCTAAAAAAGTAAAGCATTATTACCTAAGAGAGTTTTTTGAGGGGTTGGGTCCATTTGAGCTTTTTAACACATTCAAACGGCTGTTCTAAAGCTGGCAATGTTGTTGACATGTCCTTTTTCTTTTTTGCTTCTCTAGCTAACGTGGTCTCTTTCTCTCTTTTTGGTGCTTTTGTTTTTAATACTGTTTTAATTAATTGATTAATATTTATATAGGTGAGGTGGATTCGAGCACTGTATTCCAATTTTTCCACTTTTACCAAGGACCAAGAGTTCCTCATCTCTCTGCATGGACATCCAAATAGCCAGAAATTCGACTATGTGGAAGGTTTTGTAATTGTGGATGATGGGCTTATTAACAATTGGAGGTCCTCTTTCTTCTCTCCGCGTAACCCGGTTAAAATCACATCTTTTAATGCTAATGGAGGTGTTTTATATTGCTTGGAGGTCACCAAGAATTATGATGAATCAAGCGCCAATACCATTGATCAGGTATAAAATGATTAACCTATTAACAACTACTACTATTTAAATTATACTGCATATATAATGAGATGATAAAAATAAAAAATACTGCATAATAACAGTAATAATAGAAAAATATTATTAGCAATCAAAGAGATAAAGAGAACATGATCATACAAAAATTTATGCATAACGCTAAGAGTGGCCTTAACAATACTGCAAATTTTACATAGGTAAAAACTTCTACTGTCATGTCAATTTTTAAATACAACCAAAAAGTAATTTAGAATTTTATTTTTTTATGTTTATGTTTATGATGTGGTACCAATTGAATTCATTATCACGTGATTTTATAATAAAATTATTAATAGTTTTGGCATTTATCAATTTATAGTCTGAGTTAGTATTTATTATTATTAGTAACCAGCCTTATTCAAAGTAGGTGGCGCTGTGGCTGGTGGGGAAATTTATTAGGCGGCTGGTATATTTATATCCAGTCTATCAAAAGCTATGACTATCTTCTAAATATGACATTTTCAAGTTGTATGTGAAGCGTGAACAACTGGTACTCCACTTATGTACAGAAAGAACCTACGGTCTTTTGAGTGGGCCTTATTTGTCTAACTATGTTAATCAGACATGCATACTGAAGTTATTCCTAGAAATTTGCTTTTTAGGGTTTTGAAAAGAATTATTGGTGGGATGTAATAAAATAAAATAAAACGTATAAAAACCTGTTGTTTGTAATATTGTACGTTGTACCACGGTATTGGTGGTGCTATCTTTAAGCATCCCATCCAAAACTAATAGCAAAAATCATAGAGAGTGAGAGATCACCAAACTACTTCATGGGCCAGAGGGCTACATTTTTCTTCACAATATTGAGAAATCATTTAATTTAATTGGCCTTTAAAAGCCAATCTTCCTTGGGGTAGCTTTCAAAGACGCACGCTAAATCTTTTAAGTAATTAAACATTTTATTCGCAGAAGTTAGAACCTTCTACCATTATCAGTATCCTCTTTGTATTATTGTATCCATACGTATCAATTTTGGCTACTTATTTATTACAAGATTACTGACCTTTAGGGGTGTCCCATTAGCATTTGTTTGATTATATTATTAAGATTGTTCTCAGTGTGAATAATTTATACTAATATATGCTAGTTTAGAATGCAATAAAACATGCACAAGAAAACATGGAAGATCTTCTGTAATCTATCATGCCATCTGAACCCAAGATTGAACCCAACTTTTTATTATATTTTGACTTAATCTAGGTACCCACTTACCCAGTTATTCTCTTCTATGTAACCTATCTTCCTAAGTCATATATTTAATTAAAAAAATTGATTGGAATCGAACTTATCCTGACAAGACCAATTCTTTTATAGCAGCTTTTTTTGTTCTTTTTTTTTAAATGTTTTGTGTACTTTGATTGTATTTTTAAAATCATCTATAGTGACAAATAAATTTATTTTGTGTTGGTGAATCCTTGTAGGACATAGAGGCTCTGTTGGAAAAATTAGATTTTATACCAACATCAGTCTTCACAACGGACCTGCCTTACGTGGATTTCTTGGACCGGGTCCACAAGAACGAGCTGAAGCTCCGGTCCAAGGGTTTATGGGACGTGCCGCACCCATGGCTAAACCTTTTTGTCCCTAAGTCAAGGATTGATGACTTCGATAAGGGCGTGTTCAAGGGCATTTTGGGGAATAACACAAGTGGGCCCATTCTCATATACCCTATGAACAAAGACAAGTAAGTCCCGAGATGCACAAGATCACAGTTTATGTCCTTTTCTTCCTTAAAAGAACTGCATGCATGCAACATACAAGTATTATTTTTTACATGGCTTATAACGACATGCCCACACTTAAAATTGGAGAGGATTGAGGAGGGTCACATTATCCGTACATGCAAACATATATTTTATTTTTAATAAAGTCTATTCCAAAAAATAGTATTATTCTCTTCCTTTTATTACTTCGCATGAATTAATGATTTCTTGGTTCATTTTAGCGGATGGGCCATGATTCCATGACAAGTATATTCTATTAAGACAAGGTAGTTAAGTGCCCTACTTATAACACCAACTGGTCTCGTATGCAAGCTGTAAACCTCCAATAATTGAGGAAGTAGCACTTAAAATAAATAAATTTGTCTCTTATACAAGCTGTGAAAGTCCAATAACATTCCTTCTTGTTCTTGAACCTTGTATATAAGATTTGGTAAGAGAAACCGTCCGTACTTGAGTGATTTTGGGAACTTTGGAATAGTCTGAAATCCTTAATTAATTTTGGAAACTATAAGATGATATGAACTAATTATTAAAAAAGAAGAAGATATGAACTAGAAAATCTTGGTATTTGAGTCGGCAGCAGCGCCATTAAGCAAATTAATAAAAGAAAATACAGTTTATTGAATAGGTTTGTAGTATTGGCCATTAAGAAAATCCAGATATATATATACCTCCAAGGCTAGCTCCAAAACTCTTGTTCACTTGTTGAAAATACCCTCACCTAGCTTATCGGGAAATCTTCTTACTTAAACACTTCTTTTCACACACACTGACGCCTAAATCACAGCCACAGGCCCACAGGGGAAGAAATTCACAGCAATATTTTTATGGAATTACTTTCTTTCTTTTTTTGCTAGATTTTGAAATTACATGTCAAAAAGATAAAAGTGTGACTTTTGATACATGTTTATCTTCAAAAGGTACAAGATGATATTGGCTGGGAGGCTGAGACACCATGTTAATAAAATAAAAGTCTTGACTTTGGATACATGTTGAGTTTTACACCTTTAATTATAATATTGTCAATTTTACTAACAAAATGATATTACATTCACTTTAATAAATAAATAAAAATAGTGATGAATAATACATTGTAAGACTTATTTTTATTTACTGAAATGGCTAGCAACCCTAGAAAAGGTCCTGAAAAGGGTGGTGTGCAGTCTGTAGTATGTTCATGAACTTGCACTTTTGTTTCTTTTTTGGTTATGAACTTGCAGTTGCTCAGCAAACATAATACTCTCTAATTGACAACTAAAAAGGTTAAAAAAGAAAAAAGTGAAAAGGCAAAAATCATGAGATGGACCCATGATCCTATGATTAGGTGATGACATCTGGCGCATATAGCAAAGGGAACAAATGGACCACATGCACGTAGACAACACAACTGGATGAATATTGTATATATCAGCCAGCTAGGATGACAAACACTTTTCTCTTTTGTTGACTGGAACCCAACAAAAATGGACGGATATGATCATCCAAGTGGGAAGATTCTCATGTCAGGAAGATCTTCTGTAAGGGACCCATTGATGGGATGCTACCCATGTCTTGTTACAAAACCAAGTTCCAAACATTGCCGTTAGTACAAAGTAACGACCCATCACCCCTATGGGTTTGGGTCCCATTGATTCGCTCCAAACCATCAAATCCCAACTACCATGCATTTTGCACGCATGAGAAACCTCCAAAACCCTTTTTTATTTTTTGTCTAATTGGTCTGGTCTTGATTCTCTGTAGGTGGGACCATAGGAGCTCGGTTGTGACTCCAGATGAGCAAGTGTTTTACTTGGTGGCCTTTCTTAGATCAGCTTTGGATACAGGAGGAGATGAGACTCAGACCTTGGAGTACCTGACCAATCAGAACCGTCAGATACTCAGATTCTGTGATGATGCAGGGATCAAGCTGAAACAGTACCTACCTCACTACACAACACAAGAGGAGTGGATGGACCACTTTGGAGATAAGTGGCCCCAGTTTTATCAAAGGAAGATGGAGTTCGACCCTCGGCGCATTTTAGCCACTGGCCAGCGTATTTTTAAGCCCTCTTTCACTACTAAACTCGCTTCATGGTGATGACTGATGATTCAACAACCCCCACAAGTACACACTACATAGAGTCATAGACCATAGTACTATACTAATAGTAGTAGTAGTTTTAATCACTTTAGGAATATTTTTGTACATACTCCAAACTATATAATGGCAACAATGGCAAATTAAGAAATTCTTTTGTTCTTTGATGAGACTGAATTATTGATTAGAGAAGGGGAGGGGAGGGGAGGAATTGATATCAAAGGGTAGGAATGGTGGGGTCCATGATCACGTTGTGCACATGTCATATTGTTGTTTGCAGATCCCGTGATCCCGACCGTCCGTCAGGTTTGCCTCTGGATCTTGTCTTCAGCATCTTCACACACAGCTGGTTCCAGTTCCACCATATATGGCCTTAAAATGTCACTGTTTTACCCACCCAAGTAACTTCTCAATATAATTGTGGTTCCAGCTCCCACCAATTTGGTGTCTTCATGCAATTTAACAATCCCATTTAATCAAAACTTAATTGAGATTAGGCAAGCGACTCAAAATCATCAGCCAATCTCAGAGCAAAAGCCAAAACTTTATGACCAAAAATAGTACTCTGAAGACTTACTCAACTCGAGCAAATGTGGTGAGGGTGTGAATTTTAAAACTGTAGGAGCCATTATTCTCCAATGCATAAAGTCAATTTATCATGAATTGGCAAATTCGGTGGTTTCTGATTTTGTATTACACTATTACTACATTGAATCTATGTTTCCCGCTGGCCCCACTATACACACAATGTCGGCAGAAGACAAACTCCAAGTAGCTACTATGCCAACTCCGTAGGTAATATCCATTACAATGAGACCGTTGCAGGTTCATAAAATCATTCGCCAGCCATGACCAAGTTTTCCCTTTCGGCTCCACAGTAATGGCCCAAGTTGTGCATGTTCCGGTTGGAAGTATCTTCTTGGTATGTCTCAGCTTTGCTGGCATGTAGACATTATGCGCAGCACATCCAGGATTCTTTTCATATTATCAACTTGCTCGAAGAAAAAGATTTACTTGAAGCTTCTTGGCACTGCAAGAGGATAAGCAGTTGCACATACACATTAGAAAATGTTACGTGTGAGATTCAAAGCTTAAATAGTGAAAGTTAAAAATGGAGAAATATCTTGGAGGACCATTCGTACCTTTGCTTCTGCTCTACTATTGGCACCATAAACAAAAGATACTAACAACAGAAAAAGGGGGTTCCATTGACATTCAAATGCAAGCCCACAAAAATTAGCTAAGCACAGATTTGCCTGTTCAAGCTAACATTGGTGCAAGTAAAGATAGGCAATAGCAATATGTAGTAAGATGTGGACAGTAACAGGTCACTTTGGATGAAAGAATCAATAAACATGATGACCTGCTCTTTAGTCTAGGAGTAACACAGTGTCACTCACAGTGTGGTTCGCATTAATTTGAATCATCCTCCACTCCAAGTTGCTTCCCGAATTTCCGCAGTGCAAGGGAATATATTGTTTTCCTACCGACTGATGTTCCGCCAGCCACCAACTTGACAGCCTGAATGCACATAAAAATTGTCATAAGCAACAATTAATCTCACCATCAAGGTTCAACTTCATCATAGAGGATAAGCAGAAAGGATAACTATATAAAAGGCAGAAAAGGTGGCGCTATTGAAACTTCTCTTGTTGGAGTTCATTCCAATACAGCTTTGCTTCAAGTATTATAGTCCGAAACATAACTATCATTGATTGGGAAATCATCCAGTAATTATTTTGAAATGTCTTATATAATGTGTGTGCATAAAAAAAATTGTTTCCAATTATTTTACAGGAAATGGAATATGCATGCAAAGTTGCTAGCGACAATAGTATTTAGTTTGCAATATAACTATCATTCACCGTGGAAATGTATTATATACTGCATAGTATGTATATGTGCATGTGTGTTAGGAGAAGTGTTGCCAATCATCTTTTTGGGTCCTGGAAAGTGCATATTAAATACATTTATTGTTTTTTTATTTCTAAAGACCTTGTTGCTAGCACCTTGCCATGGTTGAATTGCAGAATCATCAAATTGTAATTTGTCTTAACTATCATAAATTCCTGGTTTCAACTAGCTAAAAATTTTGCTTAGTAAATTGAATTTCTATCAAGCCTCTATAACTTACAAAGATGTAAGGAAAAACTTAAACTTGTTAAACTAAGTGGAAGCCATTACTGTAGAAAGACTATGCCCACTGGAGATCAAGTCTCTCAATTTGTTCTCAAGCTCACACTCTGATGGAGGTTCAATGATAGCTTTTGCCGTCCCTTCAATTAACAGTGTAATTTCTCCCTTTGGTTGGTGAGTTGAAAACACTTCTTTTGCATCCCCCAATGTACCCCGCCAAAACTGATGAGGCATCATCATCTTTATTAGTAAATCAAGAATAATGGGGACAATCCACAAAGCATATAAATGTCAAACAGATTAACATGGAATCTAAAAGAAGTACAAATAGTATTTGTCAATACATGTTAGCATTGACACCTTAAATTTGCAAATGACAACTCTGTATAATTTTACTTATATAACAATGATACAACAAAGTAATGTAACATTCAGATGCAAATCAGTACGTTGAGTATATTGTTACCAAACTAATCTTAGCCTGACTCCCCTGAATACAATAATGAAAAGACGGGGGAGAAATGTTACATAAGTGACCAAACTAATCCATTCTATTTAATGAATCTCGTTTCCTAGGTGTTGAAGTAAAATCACCCTGTCAATAATAGGGAAAGATCATGGTCAACTTGTAACACCTTAAATACCTGGAACAGTCCACCAAATGTATCTAAATAAATTTAGCAATTGTATGTTTATTTATCAGCCTTTTCCTTTGTACATCTTAAATACCAAGTTCTTTCCTCCCACATCACCTCCCCCTGAGGATGCGGTTGAGATCATCTACTTGAAAATCCAAAACCTAAGTAGCCACTTAGGGACCAACAACTGCAGATACAGGTCTTGGAAATACCCAAGCCAGCAGGAACCAAAAGCAGTGAAAACCACAAAAACTGAGCGTAAATCCAGATGCCCAATCACACACCACCTTTCACATAATCCTTCCTTTCTTTTTGGTTAACGAGATGAAACACTTTTGTTTTCACAAAGTTACATTATTCAATCTACTTACACATTATATATATTGGAAGACAAACAAGTACATGGAAGCATTCCAAAAAATAGTTTTATTTCAAAATCATAATTAACAAAGTAGTGACAGAAAGGAAAAAGTGCATCTTTCACTGATTGTAATGAAGCATTAACGATGGCATGTCCTTTCGGTGCCAAAGAAAGCCTAATGATGATGCAGGAGTGTCCAATAAGCCTACCAACATATAATTCTAGGCTTATGTTTGTAGTCTTTATGAAATATGGGATTAGCATGTGGCTTTTGATGAGTTTGGTTAGCTACAATTAAAAGGATTCATGTGTAGATAAGAATTAGTTCTGCAGTATTGAAATGGACCTCATTTAAGAGTTCTGTAAGCAGTCTTTTGCCATCTATCTAAGAATTATATATCTGGAATATTTCTTGGGTGTCTTGAACCTAGAAACAATTGAGTTTCAAAATACTTTTGCTATCTCTTTTAGCCTTTTCTGTTGGATCTTCCTCTTAAGACCTATCAATGTGATAGATAGTTATGAAATTGCAGCATCATAAAACCAGACAAATGTAGTACTGAAACAACTTTAACTTCCTTCTTTGGCATAGCAAGTGTGATTCTCAGCAAGAACTCTTAGGTGTTTGTTTTCATCATTTTAATGAAAATCCAATTGACAAGAGCTTTAAGAGTTTAAAAGATGTAAGAGACAAATCACTCTTGAGTTCCTTGATGGCATCAGAAAACTGTCCACACTGCTGCTCCATATACCAACCAAAACAATTAAGACTTCATTCATAGTACTTGATAAAGTAAGATCTCATCACAATTCACAAATAGGTCACCATCACAAACTTTGTGGTACCTATTTGACCTAATACAATTATATTCATCACAAATTTATTAAGGAAATATTGTAGCTCAACTAAGTTAGTCTCCAGAGTCCAAACAGCATAACATTCCAAATTCTCAGACACCCAATGAAGCAATATGAACAGGATGTAAAGAGTTACTGACATAATGTAGAACCTACCTCTTCGTGCATTTTTGTCATCTCTCGAGCTATGACACATCGTCTGCAACAAAATTGTTATGAACTGTCAAAGTCAATTCTCAGGAATCATTTATTTACTTAAAAAAAAGTACATATACCTAGCAAATAAGCAATAGCACATGAATTTACTACTGCAAGTTCATTTTATAATCCACCATCACATGAAATGAACCATAATTAGAACTTCAAAGGAGTGAAAGCTCATATAACCAGGTATCATATCTATATTGAGTGGTTATCCCCCCCTCCCCTATCTTTGATGTAAAACTGCTCATTGTAAAAGGAGCCCCGAGGATCATCTCCTAAATGTATTAAGAAACCAAAACTTGGCTGCAAACAATAATTAAATGGTTAGAAACTAACTTCAAGCAAGAGGCTACAATATCAATAAGTTACACATCCTCATCCAGTAAACAATGGTTACTGATGTTGATATGGTGACCTTGGGTGTTCACTTCCAGCACTCCCCTTAGAAACAAATATGATATTTCCAGTAATAGGAGAGGGAAAAAAGAAAGGAGAAATAAAGAACAGGGCTCATATTTCCAATAATCAAGTTAAGCAAAACTCAAACAGACTCAGCAAGAATTTTACAATTTTATCATTACCCACTAAACTGTTGATATGTTTTCCAGCAACTACTATAACAGATGAATAGATTTCAATTCCAAGAATACCATTCCATAGTAGTTAATACCAGTAAATAGGAGATATGTTCATTTAGATAGAAGAGGAATTTACCTAGAGTCACCAAAATGTAAAGATGTTTCTTCAAGAAACTGGGCAAGCTTGTGTGGAGGAACATAGAATATTTGAGTCATAATCTCATTTGCGGAAACCATCAATCTCTCTCTTCTTGACCCGGCATGTTTAGGAAGAAATCCAACTGCAGCATTATATATCGTATAAGCTTTTAAAATCCTAATGCCGATGAGCTAATAATCCAAATGCACATCATCCTCTTGTGAAAACAAGGTAGAGGATGACGGTTGTGAGCTCATAACTTACAGGATATGCGTATAATTCACTAGTAAACAAAAAAAGGGGGTTTTCAAAATCCTAATATTTTGGACACCATATCCTCCAATAAGCATGGCAGCCCACATTATGAGTAAGAAAATTACCAAATGTAAATTCATCAGTGCCCAAACCAGAGGCAGAAAGAGCAGCTACCAAAGCGGAAGGCCCAGGGATAGGAATAACAGGAATATTCTCATCCACGCATAACTTTGCCTGCACCAAGATTCCAAACATGTGCTCAATTCTCAAAATAAATCAACAGTGAAAACTCAACCGCAACAAAACCCAAGTATGTTTTGGAACCTTACAGAACAGGGGAATTCACCTACTTTGTAGTGAACAAAGAAATAAATACTATAACTCTGATTTGTTGCAAAAATAAGTGTTCTACACTATCCACATTTATAACATAATAACATATACGAAGAGTACTAGACCCTACATTTTAATTTGACTCAATTCAAGCTGAAACTACTTACACTAATAACAGTGATCAAGATACATTTTACCACAATATTCGCCCCGCCGCATGGGAACAAGGTCTTATTATGACTGATATTTCAAAGTAGAGTGCAGAAAACATAACAAAAGTAATACAGCAAACCAGAATGTACTATAAAACTCACCAATTCCATACCGGGATCACTAATGCAAGGCGTCCCGGCATCACTTATCAATGCCACGATCTCGCCTTGCTTCAGCCTCTTTAACACGGTTTGTTCTCTTCGAGATTCATTGAATTTGTGATAACTCATCTGAAATTCTAAAAAGAATACAATCAGAATAGAAAAAACAAGAAGAAGATAAGATGTATAGATCGAAAAAAGCCTGTATGTAAGAGACTCACAAGAGGAGTTTTAATATTGTAATGGTGAAGCAATTTCCCTGAATGCCTTGTGTCTTCTGAAAGTATCACATTAGCTGATTTTAAAACACGGAGAGCGCTGCATTGGCGAGCAAAGAAAAAAAAAATGAGATAAGATATAAATAGCAATTTTTGAAGTTGATAGTGTGAAATTAAGCGAGTACCGTAACGTGATATCTTCGAGATTTCCAATTGGTGTTCCTACTAGATATAAACCCGGTTTAAGCAGGCCCTGCAAGAAGAGGAAAATAAATAAAAGTTGAAGGACAAGAAAATAGGAAGGAGTTAAAAGGAAAGTGGAGCTACGCGTTTTGGAGACTCTTCGGGGACTGAATCGGTGAATTGTGGGGAAGATTGGGAGCTGGAACAGAAGGCGAGGGCGAGGATTTTTTTATGGAAAACAGAGAGTGATCGGAAAGTTGTAGACGGCGTTTGAATATGGAAGAGATTGGGAATAGGGTGGGGTCGAGACCGCCACGACAGAGATGTAGTGAAGGAAAACGCCATCGATGGAAGCCGTCGAGTTAACATTTTGCTTTTCCTCCGTTTGTGTTTTGTGTATCAGTGACTGAAAAGAAACGCTCAACGAGTTTCGGCCTTTTGGGCCAAACTGGGCTTTCCGACCTTTCACCTTTTTATTTATTTTATTTATTTATATCAAAAATAGAGAATTTTATTAAAAACTTGAAGAAGGGAATACAAGTAAATAATACGAGAACAGAGAAAGTAAATCGCAGAGGCATCAGACCAGGTATGAGTATCCTTTTTCACACTGACTGGTAGCAACAAGTCATAAGAAGACAAAACACTTGAGAATGATAAACAGCTAGTATCCAAGTAAAGATAAAAAACTCGAGCCTTACAGCCTAGTAACAGTAGAAGTGCAGTGATAATGATGTAGCAAGTCCAATCCCATATCACGGATCAAGTCTGGAGGTTTCTTGCCATTTCTAAAAAATGAACTGGTTATGTGCATTCTAAATTGCCCATGAGATCATTAGCCCATTCCATCACTGCTTCCGGTTGAAGATGAGAGAAGATGCTGGTGAGCAACTGAGCAAAGTTGTCCACTTCGTTCTTCATTTTATGGAAGGGCCCCCGAGTAGTTGCCCAAGTATTCTGAGCTAAAGGACATTGCCATAAGATGTGTGGGACTGTTTCAGCATCCTGAAGGTAGATAGTACACAATGGCGAGTCTTTAATCTTCCTCCGATAAAGATTGAAATGTGTGGACAAAGTGTCATGATAGGCTCTCCAGAGAAAATGTTTAACTTTACCTGGAAGCTGGAGCTTCCAAAATTTCCTCCCTACCTGACGGTGGGACTAACTGCAGGAGCTTTCGCCCTCTACCAGAGTCCGAAGGTCTGCTTCCAAGCAAGTATACCCCGACTGCACAGAGTACAAACCCGATGGGGTAGCATTCCAAATAGCACGAGTAGTACCTGTGACACCTGACTTCCACACAACCCGATTGACCAAAACCTTCCGACCCGCCAAAACCTTTTTTCTTTCTAATTTGGTAAATTGTATATGCACTCATGCATTTTGCATTTCCTTATCAAATTACATTATCATTTATCCCTTTTTTTTGTGTTTTTCTTTGCCGTCCTTTGTTTGAAAAAAAACTCTAATCAATTATCTTTTATGATGGGTGTCATTAGTTCATTCAATTAATAAAGATCATCAAATCTTGTATAATTAAAAAGCCTAGACCTACTAAGAAATAATGGCTGAGGCATCATTTGAGAACTTTTATTGTGTATTATCTATGGCTCAATAGGCCTATAATGAAAAAGTAAATAAAATTTGTCCGCTACCATTTTTGGAGTAGGATGGCAAAATGTCAGGCCTAGCCTTGTCCAACTCTGTCCCATGGGGGTTTTCCCAATAAGACGAGACATGATGGTTTATTTTTTGATACATGGATAGTTTTATAAATTGTTACATAATAGACCCGAGAAGAAACACTATCTTTTACCCGCCTAATCCCATCTCGTCTCAAGTATGTATATAGTTTTTATTTAATATATATTTAAACTATTCTTATATATAATTTAATTTTTTATAACTATCTTATCTGCAATGTAGTATTCTTTTTATATTTTCTAGTACCATCCCCAAAGCACTCAGTTTAAAGTGACCTCTAAATCCTTATACACCTGAACCTCATTGACAATCTTTCCTCTCCATCCTTTCTGAGCATCCATTGTTGTTTAATACACTATTGAAGAATTACTCCAGCTACTTGGCTGGGCATGATGCTTTAATTTCAACATTTCTTGCATGATTTCCAAATTCTGTCCACATTGAGAGAGAGGAGAGAGGTTAGCGCTCTCTCCCCCTCTCCCCCCACCCCCCGCAGTTCATGTCCTGTGTCTCATCAACTTACCAGAACTCCAAAGCTTTTTCTGTAAATATTGTAACCATAAAATGTTTCTCAGAAAGCAATACTATCTTACCATGTGCAATCACCCTGTTACCAAAGGCCACCCCATTGAAATCCATTAATCTGTATGTAATACATCATAGTTACACAGCTGTGAAACATGCTACGGGTTGTCAGAGCTTTCAGGGGTACATTTCTCATGCCAGTCCGGCAGTCCCCCTTTCCACCACCCCCTAACAAATTTCCAATACCATCGTTTTTACATAGGTAGTAAATATTTATATCATTACACTTTCTTGATCCTTCATAAGTTCTCATATACTTACCCCCTCGGCACCCTTTGGTTTCGGGGGCTCAACCGGCCTTCTTGATCCTTCATAAGTTCTCATATATATATCATTACACTTTATCATCATGGAACCACCACCTTGTCTCCTTTGGAGATCTACCGTTCCTACAGTTTTTCACATAGCGATCATTATCCGCTGGGCGTTGCTGCACAATGACAAAAGTTTTTCACATATTAGTTTTAGGGTAGTGAGAAAGAAGAGAGGCTTTTGGTGTGTTTTGTTGGGGGTGGGGGAAGCTTAAATCTTTGACAATTTTAACCAAACCTTAACAGTTGAACTTGATAACATGGATAGAATGCTGATGCAGATGGAACTGACAGTCATGGCTGGAGACCATGAATCATACAGGATATCTGCAAACATAGCACATAATTTTGAATTTTGTAGTGCAATTGACCACCTATACTCACTTGAAGAGAACAAATGAACAATAAAAACAATGTAGTTCTTAACACCTTCACGATAATCAGGTTTTTTTCTTTAACATTAATTCTTTTACCACCTTCACGTTAATCACCAATATTTTTTAGTAGTAAATATAGTGAAATTATTTAACCAAGAAAAAGTATATAAAACCTGGTGTAGTCTCTTGGGCTGCCTACCACAAACTCTAATATGTACTAAATTCTGAAAGCATTCCATTCAGTTGGCGAGAACAACATATTCTAGAGGGAAAGAAAACTATTCAACTTACTAAGCCTCATAATCCAGAGGGGAGCTAGAACAACACAATGAAACACGCACAGGTACATACAATCCTCATTAATTTTCCCAGCAACCAAATGGAAGGTGAAGTGGATAGACAAGCATAAACAAATATCAACTAAGCATGCTCAGTTTCTCCATTTTGTTTGTGCTGAGGTTTAACAAGTCACATGATACAAAGAACAGCAAAAGGATAAGAACATATGGACAAGCAAGATTCATTTCATCGATTTGTTTTACACAAGTGTGTAAATGTACATGTGTGTTATTATTGTTTCTATAAAGAATACATGCCCAGCAGTGCAAGATATATGTGCAATCTGGTTTTGCTAGGTAGCTTAGCATAATCAGTGCATCAGAATCTCTCTTGTACTTCACTTAGATATGCAATGACTCAAGCCAATAAATTTTCCACTTTAGCATCAGAGATTAGATGATTAAGCATAAATATTCTTAAGTGCTACCGCATATCAAAGTTCACTAAGGTTAAACTCCACAAGTCCAAGCAACTGTGGGTGCATGCCAGTAACATAAGCTTCCTTGACTTCCCCAAAAATTTTCCAGGATAAAAATATCAATTAGACCATTTCTTCAATATCTTATCATTTCAATTAGGGTTGAAAGATTGGCTGATATTTCCTCAAAAATTATTTACCCACTAACAATATACAATACATTAATCTACCTATTACTTGATAGGAAAGTATATTTTGATATTCAAATCAGTAATCACAGCTGGAGCAGCATTGAAGTCCCAAGGACAACAATAAATAACAAAATTGCAGAGGCCACACATCTTGCCTTTACATTAAAGAAGAACGTTTTTTTAGAAAACGTCTGTTCATAACATGGGGTTAATTAAAGAAATAAAATCATACATCATCAAACAGTGACGTAAACATCAACACAGCTGACCATATTCACACAGACAAAGACTCGTATCCAGTAAAATAGATAGTAACAACTAGTAGAGTAGATGGTTGCCGTTGTTCATTAAATATGTAGACTATGTTAAGCTGGCATGATCACAAATAGGGACTGAGAAGCAGAAATTAATGCCAGAAAAGTTGAAAGCATGAGTCGAACTGACTTCAACATACTCAAAAGGTAGCAAAAAGATATCATCACAAAATAGAACAACATTCCATTGAGCATAACTAATTTAATTCCCTCCAACACTCTGCCCTTAACTTGATGATATATATATTGCAGTTTTAAAATGAAAATTCCATGTCCTTCAAATAGATAGTTGCAGGAAACAGGATATAGTGCATAACCATGCATCACAATGAATATTACAGTCACCAGATGCACGGAACCTGTAACTTTCCAGGATTGTTACTAAAAACATTATATTAAATGTAGCATATAGGGCATTTTTACATTTTAGTATTCTAATTTTTGCAGAGGATCAGTTTTCCCAGATAATAGAGGAGCTAAAAGATATTCATTTCTCAAGCTATGAAGATATAACAAGACAACAATTACTTTTGTTAAGACACCCACCTGAGGTAAAAGAAACCAAAGCACCATATTCATAATAGAAACGAAGTCCATTTACCAAATGCATTTCTTTCTAACATGAGTATCCAAAATTTTCCCAGGAAAGACTTGCATCTCAAACTCAAATTGTTTGGTTTAATCTTTATCAGTTTGAGAGCAATGTTCCCAAAGACCACTTGCAAGCACCATAACGTGAAAAATTATAGCCGTACAAAAGAATTAATAAGACGTGCAAAACTTAGTTACAGTTCCTTAGACAATATACGCTAAGTTCTCCAACTAAATTCAACCACATCGGAGCCATGTGGTTAACTTAATTGTTCTTAAGGGAAGATAACAACATATATGCTACATTAGCCAATGCAGGTATATGATTGAATTTAATTGGAGAACCTAACGCACAGTAACTAAGCAAGAATAACAATTTAAGTTCATAGTTGAAGCAAAAAAAAAAAAAAAACTACAATGGTACCTAGACAGATATGGCCGTTGCTATAAATGTGGGGATGCAGAGGAGCTGGGTGAAGAAAAATCACCTGGTAAACCAATGTAAAATATATCAGAATTAATTACAACCAAATTAAATATTTTTTAAATTTCGTTGTGGATTATCCACCTGTGGTGCTTCCATAGGGTAATGCTCAGGAAAATCAACTTGAAGCTGGTAAGTTTCATTTGCGTACAGAGTCCCTGGAGCTCCATTCACTTCGATCACCCATCTTTAATTACAAAGCATAAAAATAAAAATAAAAAAAAATTAAAAAAAAAAAAAAAAAAAAACCGTACTTAGATTAAAAAAAAAAAAGTAATGTCATATTGTTAAAACAAAAAAGGGTAGAAGTGGAACCTTTGAAGATTGTCGGTAACTTTGTGTTTAAAACCTGCGGGAGGATTAACCTGCCACTCCACGAGCTCTTTCTGGAGCCGATTGCAGGCGATCTTGCTTAAAGCCTAAGCGCGTGACGATATAAATTTTTTATGAATGAAAATGAGAAATTACGAAAAGATTTATACAACTTTATGGATTTTTTTATAAACACAAACACAAATATACACTACATATATACATCTATAAACAGTTAGAGGAGAGAAAGAGAGAGCGAGAGAGAGAGACCTTGCGTGAAGAAGAGCTGGTCATGGCTTCCAAAATAAGCGAGAGAGAGAGAGAGAGAGAGAGAGACAGAGAGTGAGCAAATAATAATAAGTATGGAATGGTGTATGTAGGTCACTCACGGCGTGAAAATAATCAAAATATTATGATTGGTCAAAGAAAAGGAAAAAAATGAAGTGGATAGGGCAATTGGACGATCGAACCACTGCGCTTGTTTCAATTTGTCGCATACTGTTGGTAGATGCGAACTCGCTTGTCGGAGCCCAACAACTCGGTGATCAGGATGCTCTCTGATTTTGCCACGCAATAACATCGCGTATTACGAAGTAAAATTAATTTTTCTTTTGAGAATAAATTCTTTAAAATATTCTTCTCTTCCCTTAAATTTACATTAAAAAAAAAAAATTGTCTTTTAAAGATTTTTTTTTACCTCTCAATTATTTAAAACCTGAACTTTCGATCATTAAACTTAAAAAATATTTTTTTTCATCCTATTAAGATTTTTTTTTTGGTACATATTTTTATTCTTCAATTATTGAAAAAAAAAAGTGCAACATTTTCAATAGTTTAGAAACGAAAAAATAAAAATAAAAATGTATATGTAAAGAACAATATTTTAGCTTAGATTCACTAAGGACTTGGGGTAAAACTCCTCTTTGCACCCTCCAATAACACCTAGCTATATCATCATTTTTCACACATTAAAAATATTATCACCCACGTACCAACTTTCCTCTTAAAATTTATATTCGTTAAAAAACATATGAGAAGTGAAAAGTGTGATTTTGAACCCGATTTCCGTAGAGCCCACTTAACATCATATGGGTTTTTAGGCGCATCACCTAATGGTTGCCCCTAGTAGTTTGAATCGGCCTCGACTCGAATCCTCCAATCAAAATCAGGTTGGGATGCCTGACCTCTCTAAAACCGCTCACTCATAGTCATTAGTGTGCTTTTCTCTCTCTTTATGTCTCTCTAAATTGGGTTGCATTTCTTTTGTTTTTTTTTGTTTTTATTTATTTATTTTTTATAGTAAATATAAATTTTAAGTGGAATATGTTTTTGTATATGGGTGAAGATATTTTGATGTGTAAAATATCATTATGTGAATAAATGTTATTAGAGGGTGTAAAAGAGGGGTGTTGAGTGTAGACACATTATTTTGTACTAGTTAATAAGCTAAAGTCTCCTGGTCTCAATGAGGAATAATCCCAACACCCACCAGTGAAAACGCTCAACCACTTTAAGGGTCATTGCTTGAGGTTATGGGTTGGGTGACGAGTGAAGTAGAAACCTGCTCAAAACCAACTCATGGGCACCCAGTATTGATATTCTAAACCTACTTGTTATGTAACAGTGATGCCAAGAATGTGAATTATTTGGTTTTAAATTGATAATTTGATATGGTATATAACCATATGATAAAGACTCTTAAAAAAAAAAGTTTGATGAAGACTTATGTATATTTATTTTGTATTACATATATTTTAATTATAAAATTAATTGTAAATTTAAAATAGTACAACGAAATAGACGATATCGAAATATTTTGTTATAATGAACAAACCACAACTTCGACCCTAGCATAATTGACGACTTTGATCTATGGATTATTACAATTTTTTTGTTGGTTGACTTTTTGTCTGTTTTTTCCTTTCAGGATGCCTCCTAGTAATGTTTTAGGGTAAAATACATAAATCATCACCAAGGTTTTAGTTAATAATAGAAACTAACAAGACTCTTTGTAAATATCCTATTTGCCCCTAAATATAAATAGTTTTGGAGAAAAATATATAAACACTATTAAATGTTGTTTGTACTTAAGAAGCAAATTAAATATTTTTAAAAAATTTAAGTAATTCCAGTCATTAGCTCAAAACTCAATATAATTTATGTATTTTAACTAATTTTTTATTTTCAATGTTTCTTTGTTCTTTCAATAAAAAAAATCAAAGAGCCTTCCACCTCAAGTCATGTCAATGGATTCAAATCCAGATTACTTAAAAATAAAAAAAATAAAATAAAAAAATCCTTTCAATAAAAATGAAAAAGAAAAATTAAAAGTCGTGCATTGAAGACCTCAAAAGTTCGAAGCCAAGAAGCATCACGTCTACCCGTGAGTTCGTCACTTTCACCTACTGCGTGCGTATACAGCTAACATATACGATTGTGCATTACAAAGCTACCACTACCATTCATTGAATCCAACTTTTTTTTTTTTTTTTTCTCCAACGTTAACCAATCAGAAAGTTTATAGTACTTTAGAATTTAGATGCTTCTTTGGTCGTTGGTACATAACAAAGAGAGAGAGACAGAGAGAGAAGTATTATGCGTTAAAAGCAGGTTTAAGGGAGGGTTATAGGTCCACCAACTGGTGGTTAGGGCATGAACCCTTCCAAGCAAACAACCACCACGCCCAATCCCAACTCTCTAGCGTGTTTTTGCCGTCCTAGTGTTTGTGACACGTGAGAAACGAAGCATGATTTGACATAGATATATAACAATTATTATTATTATTTAAAATAAGATTACCAAGATAATAATAATAATATATTGTAGTTGGTGCTTGCTAGAATTATATTAATAGTTTAATGTTTGATTGCATTTTTATTGAGTTGGTATCGTTGTTCCAATGATAAGGAGGTCGGTCTTTGTTTGGAATATATCTCTTGGGATTGGCATTTGTCTACGCTTGGAGAAGATTGTTTCAAGCCTCTACCCACTTGGCCTATAATCCTTAAGTTTTGCTTCCCACTACAGCCTTATCAATCATTCTTATGTCTTTCAGGTATACATATTTATATATATTCTTTTTTCCAATGCTTCTTTTAGCTACCTTTTCTTTCTTTTTGATGATTATGCACTGTTATTTCTTGTAAAATTTGATGCCTGAACTGCATGATTATGTTATGATGGGGTCATTTAAGATTTGAAAGAAGAAGTCATGGAAGTGATTTGTTATAAGGGTTATTATCAGAACTGTGCTTCTGGGTATTTTGAAGGCTGAACTTTTACTTGATTTATGTTTTATATATACAAAGATTGTCTGTATATATGGGGTTTGACTTTTGGCTATTAGTTTCTGTTTATGCTTGATTCTTAATGGTATTTCCAATTTCGGGTATTTACATGAGGTAGCTGAGATGTTCACCTGAAGAAAGAGTTGAAAAGGTAGGAAATTTTGCTTAGGATTCTTTTTACTAGATGGGTTATTTGCTTCTGGGTAGTTTTTGTTATTTGGTAGTTCTGGTCTCGTGTGTGCATGGTATGCATTTTTCAGTTATCATTGTGTTGTGTTTTTGATAGAGTTAGGTATTTAAAAAAGAAAAGAAAAAGCATAATGTGGTTTTTGTCAACACAAAAAACATGATGATGATGATGATTGTAATCTTTTTCCCAAGAAGATGGTTGGGGTGGGGTAGGAATTTGTAAATAGGTTCTTGGGTATTCTACACTGTACTGTTTTATATTTGATATAAAAGTTTCCTACTTTTTCTTATGATCGGGGTTTTTTTGGTGTGTATAATTCGATTTTGTTTTCGTTTGGGAATCTGTGTTTTTCTGTAATTTAGGAGTTCCTAATTGTCGGTTATCTCCAACACTTTTGAGTGGCTGAGCCAGTTGCTGCACCATTGTTGATAATAGTCATTGATTTGATGACTTACCTATGTATTCTTTCTGAAATTGAATGAAGTTATATAAGTGTATTTGCAGACTATGTAATTGTTTTCTTTGATTATAGGATTTCATTTGTGGAATTCTTAATTTTGTCTCTCTTTCCTGTTAGGATTTGTTAGCTGCTCAAGTTGGGCATTATCACTTATCTCCAGCTACTAAAGTGAAAGATTCTGAGACAAAGGAAGCAAAATATGGCTACCTATTTCCCAAATTTAAGCAATCAGAAAGAAATCTTGCAGACTCCATATCTAGGAGACCAGAAATTCGCTTCATATTCTGAACCGCCTTTTAATCCTGGTAATATAATGATGTATATGAACCAAAATTCTTCTGGGTCCTATGCAGACATCTTGTCTGGGAGTTCTCTATCTTCTCACAACTGTGATGAATCTGTGGGAGGCAGAAATGAGATGATGTTCATTCCACCTATGGGTGACAGAGTAAGTATGCAATCCATTGATGGACGGTTAAATTCTGTAACAGGTAATCCTCTTGGAAACTCTGTTACTAGGGATTCCCAGGTGTTTCCAAGGAGACAGCTGGGACTTCCAGACGGTGAACAAAATATTCAGTCTCAGGGATTATCTCTTAGCCTTAGCACACAAATACCGTCTGCAGTATCTGTAGCTTCATTTGGTAGTGAGTATCCAAACCCAGGTCTCTCTTCATTCATGAGTACCAGTCTCCCAATCTCAGGGAAGGGGGCAATATCTTGTAAAGGTGATGAGAGCAACCAATATAAGGATTTGAGAAGTGCAGAATGCTTGCTATCTGGTTTTTCTGGAGGCAACCATAACACTAATAAAACAGAGGCATTGTGCAATCCTCATTCCACAGTGAGCCCCAAAGAGATGCTCTCTGATCAATACCTATATGAACCATCAAATTTTGCAAACATGATCATAAACTCAAAGTACGTCAAGGCAGCACAACATTTGCTTGATGAAATGGTTAATGTCAGAAAGGCTCTGAAACAGCGTGGATTGAACAAGCATCAAATCCAGGGGATTGGTTTAGATGTCTCTAAGGAGACAGATGGGAGGTCTAATACTCAATCTATGCAGACGTCTTTAGACCTTGGCGAGTCAACCACTAATTCCTCCTCTGAGATATCACCTGCAGAACGACAGGATCTTCAGAATAAGAAGACAAAACTTTTGTCCATGTTGGACGAGGTAGACCTACCACCTTCATATTCTTCCCCTCCTTTTTAATGTGTATATATAGTTTGGAATTTTTTTTTTAACTCTCTTTTGTTTTCCTTGAAGATCATTTGGAACATGACATATTCTTCCCTCACACCTACTATATACCCACACTGCTAGTTGCAGATTTAGCAAGTTGCCATAGTTTATCTTTTTTTGACAGTAAATTTTTTTAAATGTCCTTATGTTTTCATCTGTTTATACAGATGCCGAAGAGTATACTCGTGGTCAAATACTTCTGTGCAGAAATTCATTGTGTTTCAGTGTTAGTAATAAAAGTTTGTTTAGCGTAGTTGAGAATATGTTCTAAAATCAGGCTAAAAGAAATATTTCTTGTTAAGTTTCTTTTTAGAGGGATGATATTAAAAAAAAAGGCATTGACAAACACCTTGTTCAAAGCAAAAGCATCATAGGATATAGTTGTGTTTGTTGATAGATTAAAAAGAGGATTCGATGCTGATAGAAGTATTATATTTTGGAGAGTAGCTAATGATTATTGATATAAGACACATTGGATCTCTTCCACATACTTTAGGCCATTTTTATGAATACATTTGCTGGTGGGACATGGATGTGAGACAAATTCAAAGGAGAGTTCAAAGTATCATGCTTTGATTGGGAGCAGTTTGTGCTTCTAAAGTAGGGATAGTGTTGGGGTGGGTGGGAGGATGTCCTTATCAGTTGGCAGTGCTGAATACAGGTTTTTAGTAAGATGCAATGTAAGTTCAAGATAAAAAATGAGAGTTTGTAGAAAAAGGTTCTGAAGTGGAGGTATGATATTTAAGCAGTGGCTGGTGCTCAGAGATGTCTGGGCAAAGGGATTATGGAGCATTTGGAGGATTTTTGGTTGCATTGATTGTTACTAGGAATTTTTTTCTTATGTTTTATGTTTCTATCTCTATTTGGGTTTATATACATGTATCTTTCTGGATATATGGATTTGCTCTCTCTCTGTCTCTCCAATGATAATTTATATTTGTTACCACAAATTTTTTAGTGAGCTTCACTTATTTTGAACGATCAGTGATGGACGTGCTCTTGTTATAGGTGGATAGAAGATACAGACAATATTACCATCAGATGCAAATTGTGGTGTCGTCTTTTGACATGGTAGCTGGGTGTGGTACAGCTGAACCATACACTGCTCTTGCACTTCAAACAATTTCCCGCCACTTCCGCTGTTTGCATGATGCAATCACTGGCCAGATTCAAGTGATCCAGAGAAGCCTTGGGGAGCAAGATACTTCACCAAATGGTCAAGGAGGGATACCTCGTCTCCGCTATGTAGACCAGCAGCTCAGACAACGTAGGGCTCTTCAGCAGTTTGGTGTGATGCGACATGCTTGGAGGCCTCAAAGGGGACTTCCTGAGAGCTCTGTTTCAATTCTTCGTGCTTGGCTATTTGAGCACTTCCTTCATCCGTATGTTCCTCAATACTTATTTTTCCCAATTCAAAATTGTACTTGGCAATTGACTGAGAGCTTTGATGTACTAATTCTTTTCCTTATTTCGTCAGTTACCCAAAGGATTCAGAGAAAATTATGCTCGCAAGGCAGACAGGCCTGACCAGAAACCAGGTAAGATGATAATCTAGTTGTCAATGGTGGATTATAGTTACATATTCTGAAAATGGATTCTTAATATGCATCAGTGGATCTGGGATCTGAAAAAGTCGGTAGGTTGAACACCTGAATGTAGATCCTCAGTTTCCATTTGTATCACAACCTATTGACTTCCCTATAAATTCTCCTCATCAATAGATGCCTTAGTTTTCCTCGAAACTCATACAGACCCTTCTTTTGGTCATGTGGCATGATCATTAAATTTTTTGTACTGATCAGGTTGCAAACTGGTTTATTAATGCACGGGTGCGTCTTTGGAAGCCCATGGTTGAGGAGATACATAAAGAAGAGTTTGGTGAATCAGAGATGAACTCCAAATCTTCACCAAGAGAGAATTCATTGGCATCTGAGGATAGGGGGGAAGAGTTGCAAGACAGTGTGATATCCACAACAGCTGATAGTGTCCACCTAGGGCAAGCCCATGACTCAAAGTCTGTTCATATCCCCAATGTAGAAATAAATGGGCAAACATCAAGGATAGTGTTCGGGAGTAGTGCTCACAGAGATAATGTTTTGGGGTCTGGAATAATGAAATTACAGGGTGACCAAAGGCCTAAAGTGGATGACCATAATCTTTATTCGGATGAGATTATCCTACCCCAACATGGTGGTGGGAGTCTTATGGCTGCTGCTGCCACATATGATATGTCGGAGTTGGGAAATTTCGTAGATGGCAGCCAGGTGTCACTTGCACTGGAGTTACGGCATTGTGAAAGTGATGGATTTCCAATGTCTGGTGGTGCCAATTCAAGAGGTAATGACACTGTAACTAATTCTGCAGGGCCTGAATCACTAGATTTTCAGTGCATGGATCGGGGGAAGCAACATCACAGGTTCAACAATTCCCATATGTTACATGATTTTGTAGTCTGAAACATCGCTTGCCTCTAGCTTTTTTGGTGAAAATCAATCTTATCAAGAGAAGGGTCATTGAAAAATAAAAACAAAAAACATAAATAGAATGCCATGTGCTGTTACTCTGGCATTTTTCACCTGCTTGCTTATTGTTTAAAGATACAAAACTAGCAGTACAAATATACATGTAGATACGAGTACGATTTCCAATTGTTAATTGTAATATAACAAAAAGATTGTTGGAGCTGTAGCCATGTTTGTATAGATGAGATGCAAGGGTATTTTTGTGCATTTTGATGAATAAGGAATCTTGTAGAAGTACACTCAATTGTGACATTGATGTATCATTTCTTATGGAAATAAATGTTGTATAATAATTGATCGATTTGTTTTCCTGCCATTTGTATTATGAAAGTCGAAACTCTGTCTCTGTTGGTTTCTGGTACGTTTGCACTCCATTTTGTTTAGAGCTTTGCAGAAGTTTAGAAACAGGAGCATTCCAAGCCTAGAGTTTAGCCTGATCAAAGTGTCAATAATAAACAAGTAGATCCCAACACTACCCTTCATGTTCCTCATATAATATCCCTCTTATTGGTACACTGTTCTAAAATTGAATTGGTTCATGCGTTCAAGTTATAGTTGGTATAACTTCTCAAATGATACACTCTTGTAATCTCTTTTATTTATTTATTTTTTCAGTCATTTTATGCTCTTCACCTCCAACAGCATAAATGCTCAATGGTCCCCCCCCCCCGCATGGACCCAAGGAGGTACCTTTTTTGAGGATCTAAAATTAGTGCTACATAATTGATGGCCCCAAATAGTGGTTAAATTGATCGAAATTTAAAGCAGGCGACCAAGCCAGCACTGTTTAATGCTTTTGTTTGACAAATGGATGAGCATTGAAAACGCAAGGACCGCATGGTTGACGAATTGTTCAGGTTCCTCTACTTGGACCAACAAAGGCTTTGGTTAACAAAGAAGCGGTGCAACTATACAAACAAAGTATATGCTGGAAAGTATATGCTTGCATTAGTCTCCATTTTAGTAGAATACTTAGGGGCACTAGACAACTCGAAGGTACTCAGCAAAATAACTCCATAACTTTCAGAGAAGGGATGCCTCCACACAAAGGGGGTCGTAGTGAGCAGCCTAGGCAACTGTTTACCATACATGTTTGCCTCCCTTCAAAGCTCCTAGTGCTGCAACTATCACCAGTAAATTGCGTTGGATCAACTTCAGGATTAAAAATCAACTGCATAACAATCGAATAACTTTTGGTATATGCATGAGCAGGAATTTCATAGAGTGACTTTTTAGCGAAAGTTTAGCATTAATTGTTAACTTAGATATTGATTTCAACTAAGATAGACATTACAAATTAATGTCAAATTAAGGTACTGATAGCATAATTGTGTGTTTAAGATACACATTACAAGTTAAGAGTAGCATAATTGTGTGTTTAAGATACACATTACAAGTTAAGAGTCTTGTAACTGAATTGATTTACACCTCTTTGTGTTTTCCAAGGGAAACATCTTGATTCAAATATCCCTCTTCCAACTATCAAATTATCAAAAAAAAAAAAAAAAAATACACATTACAAATTATCCCATAATTTAGCATGAATGATTGTAATTAACCATTGCATAATGGAAACAAGGGGCCAAGAATTACAAAAGGTAGATTCTTCATCCAAAACTGGTTTGATTTTTGGAAAGGGAAGTGATTATTCCAAGGCAATAGTAAGCTGGTATAGTTCTAGGCTTCTAGCTAGGAAAAAAAAGAAAGAAAGAAAGAAGAGAGAATACTGGCATAGTCCAGATTAAGCAGACACTTTAATCTATGTTTAGACTGTGTAGAGTGTTGGTGTGTGGCTCTCCGGTTAGAACTGAGCAACAAAAGTTAAGGAAGCAGAGCGAGAGAGTGACAATAGGAGGAGGCCAAAGGAACAAATATAGCAATCATTAAAGCAGTCTCATCAGCACACAACAAAACCAAACCCAACGACACCCGGAGAGAGAGAGTGAGAGAGAGGAGAAAGCACGAGAACCCATTTTTATTTTTAAGCCATTCTTGAAAGATTGTGATATTCAGTGTCCTTTCAACATCTCTATGCATGACTACAGTCTACAACACCTAACAGTAAAAAAAATTAAGATATTCCAATATGGTTTACAGGCTCGTAAGCTGACAATCTTAGAACTGGGAGTGTGCAAAAGATAGCCCACTTTTTATCCTCTTTTGCAGAGTGAACAGAACAATTTTAACATATTCATAAGCACTCCTGTGACGAGATGAGGGAGTGAGAGAGTTTTACACTGTTCTCAGTTAATTTTTACTTTTTTGAGTCTCCCAAAGAAATGTGTATCTGCTGGCAATAATAAAGCTGGAGCATTGATACTTTTGCCTTGTTGTTTTATAGTCAGGGAAGTTGGGGACCATCTTTTCCTGTCATATTTTTGCTTAGCCAATTAACTTTGTTTCTTTAAATAACTAGCAGAAGTCTATGTCTCTAGCTCTTCTGCTGCTCAGTTTTAGACCTGTTGTTTGTGTCATGTGTGTGTGCGTGTGAGAGAGAGAGTGAATTATTACTATTAAGAACAACAAAGGTATGTATGTTTGAACTTTCCTGCTTGCTTTGGCTTCTGCTACTTGGCCATTTTATCTTTTGGTGGGTCTCTTTTCTTTTTCACTCTCTTCAACTTTGTTTATTAGTTCTTCAACTCTGCCCATCAGGGATTGGCGTTGGTTGCCAAAGAATTGTTGGATTTTTGGTTTGGTGATTTTTGTCTTGCTTTCAGTTAGTCTGGTCTTGTACTTTTTTTTTTTTTTACCTCATATTTTTTTAATGCTTTTGTTTTACTAATTTACATATTTTTTTAATGCTTTTGTTTTACTAATTGAAACTCTTTGCTTCATGTTTCTCTCTCCTTTTATTGGATTCTTCAATGGGTCGGTTGTGTAATTATGTTTGCACTTCTTTTAGTTTGGATTCTCAGATTTTTACTTGCACTGAACTGGTTTTTTTCTTTCTATGTACTATCCTTTGAATTTTGTTTCTCCAAAGTGTTCCCTCCAAGTTGAAACTTCAGTTTTAATTAAAAACTGGTACTTGTGCCTAATAATTGAGGATCTCTTTCTGCTTCTAGAGTGTAACTTAATACACATTTCCACTTCAGTGCTTTAAGCTGTACCTTTACTTGGTATCTCTGCTTAGTGATCCAGCTTATCCACTTGTAATTTACTGCAAACACATGACGGCCACAAGTTCATGATTGTTTTGCTTACACCATTTATTGCTTCCAGAACAATTATTGTGGAAATGTGATCCATCTTTTCCTTTGGCACTTCATAGTTACTAGTTTTCCTGACTAAAGTTATTAGTTTCTTTTCTCTGAGAGCTAAAGCTTTTAGCTTTTCAGTTCTGTTAAATGGTTTCACAGGATTCACCTCCAAACCCAAGTAGCATACACCTATTCACTATCTCAGACTCTATTACTGGTCAAAACCAATTCCAAAACCAAAACCAACATTTTGATGCATATGGGTCTTCATTAGGTGGTGGTGACAACGCAGTACTCCATCACTCTCTTGGTTTATTGCCCAGCATTCAATCTCTTGGGGAAAGAATGTCAAGGTCAATAGACCTTGTTCAAGCTTCAACAGTAGCTGAGGAATCTGAGATCAACCACACTAGACATTTCATGGATCTTCTTGGAGCTGCAGCAAATGAGACAAATCAACAAGCCCAAAGGCTGTCACTTTCTTTAGGCTCTCATGTGCTTGTTCCTTCTGGACAATACAGGCAGAGATCCTTGAATTCAGACCTCATAAGCCCCCACAGTTACTTAATGCCAGGAGAAGAAGCAAGAGAAGCTTGTAATACAGGAGTAGAACATGTAAGAAATGACTATTCTTTCACAGGAGGTGCATTTGCTTCATCTTCAGCCTCATTAAATCGTTCTTATTCAACTTCATATGGAACAGAATCTTTTGCTAGCATTATTGGCAATTCAGTATATTTAAAACCAGCTCAGTCCCTTTTGAGAGAAATTATTAATGTGGGTGGCAAAGAAGTTGATTTAAGCAATGAAAAGTATGTTGCTAAGTTATCTCGTGGAGGTAGAATAGGAGGAGCTCTTGGACTTTCTTCTGAACTAAAAGCAGAAATGTATAGTAATGGCCTCTTATCAGCTGAGAAACATGAACTTCAAGTTAAGATTGCAAAGCTTATTGCTTTGTTGGAGGAGGTGGGTCTATCAGTCTACGCAATTAACTTGATTGCTTCTCAATTTATTTATTTATTTTTATGGTAATTTGCCTCAAAATCTTCTCTCAATTTTCAGGTTGAGGACACATATGAGAAATACTATCATCAAATGGGAGAAGTGGTGGCATCATTTGAGTCAATAGCAGGACTAGGAGCTGCCAAGTCTTATACTGCACTAGGACTTCAGGCCATGTCTAGGCATTTCTGCAGCTTAAGAGATGGCATAGTTTCCCAATTAAACATCATGAAGAGAAGATTCTTGCAGGATTTACCGAGACTAAGCACCGGTTTCTCACAGCTTAACTTGTTTGATACAGAGACTAGACAAAACAGAATTTCCCTTCAACAGCTTAGCATGATGCAAAGCCAAAGGCAAGCATGGAGACCAATCAGAGGGTTGCCAGAGACTTCTGTGGCAATCCTGCGTTCTTGGCTTTTTGAACACTTTCTCCACCCGTAAGTACTTCAATTTTTATTACCCACATTGTGATTTTCATGTCTTATTATGACACTAATGCTTGGTGGGTCTAACAGGTATCCAAATGATAGTGAAAAGCTAATGTTGGCATCACAGACAGGCCTGTCCAAGAACCAAGTAAGTAATTCATTTCCTGTTTTACTCTGCCTCCATTTGTAAACTTGTTATAGGTATTTCTCTTTTTGTTCTGCCATGAGCATAAACTGTTTAACCCGTCAAGGTTAATGCTCTTGGATTACCCGGAAACTGGTTCTGCAGGTAACTCGTAGGAGTTAGATAGCAGTGAGAATTGTTGTATGATTGTGATGTGAATGGGGTCAACTTCATGGTTGTTTTCAGGTTTCAAATTGGTTCATAAATGCGCGTGTTCGGTTGTGGAAACCTATGATTGAAGAAATGTACAAAGAAGAGTTTGGGGACTCCTCAGAAGACTTGAACCCATTAACTAGCGAATCAATGACAAGGGAAGGTGTCACAGATCCTGCAGAGGATTGAAGGGGTAGGAGAAAATCAACTTAGGATAGCAATTAATGCAAACTTTTGTAAAGTGAGCCTAGAATGACCTCTAGTAACTGCTCATTTTTTGCATATATAGATTAAAGCCTGTTAGTTTCTAAAGCCTGTAAGTTGGCTGCTAAAAACATTGTCAAAGTGCTTCATTAATTGCATGTCAATTTCAACTAGCATTGAAATAGGTTGTACTTCTCATGGAAGGAGCCCCATTTAGTGCAGTTACTATAAAGAACCTACAAAATTGGAAAGGTTTTATTTTTTTATTTTTTATTAGAGTATCTTTTAAAAATATCATAATTTGAAATGTTATAAAAAATAAAGAGGAGATGGAAAAAAAGAACAAAAGAGATTAATGTGATGTTGCTCTAATGGTCAAAATCCAAAATATAAAAACCCAACATGTTCCATAGTACATATTCATTATGATTGAAACATATTACACTTGAACTCATATTTATAATGAGATTTACAGAATTTAACATATGACAAATATCAATTTGAATTTGAATTGCATATCAATATAATTGATAGTCCAATTCTATGATTTGCTCCCGCAATCAATTCCTTGATATAATCATCATATGTGAAAAGTAAATTATACATTCCAATAAAAAAAAAAAAAAGGGTACTGAGTATTTTGTTTGCCCAATAAACACATAAAATTCAAAATTTTATTTACAACTTGTTAGTGATGTTAGTAGCAAGAAACCTCAATAATTAATAGTAGTATGTAAGAGTGGTGTTAGTGGCAAATCTATATAAAAATAATGTAAGTACTAAGATATCTCTATAAATTCTGAATAGGATTGTGAGTTCGTGTGTATTTATAAATTTTATTGTGTTTTTTAGTTGTTGAGAGAATTCATAGTACTATGAAAGTAACTAAATAAAAAACTGAAATACTTTTCAAGATGGGAACCATCAAATCTGATATCACCATCATTACGTCCTCAGGAACTTCATTCTTATATGCAATGAGGATGAGATAACTTCTGTTTGCCCGACTGCTGGGGTCCTTTACTCCTTTCCTTTTCCTACTAAAGGCCACATGTCAATTGTTGAATGGTGGCTTTGTTAGATTCGAGTTATTTGGGCCAAGTTTGGAATTTAAACCAGAAGTGGGTCATTGGAGACTACCGCTGTTTGAGCCTACAAGACAAAACCCAAAACTCGAGAGGGAAATAATAGTAAAGGTAACAAAATTGTATAAACAATAAGATAATGAGGGTTCAATGGGGTAGAAGTAGAACAACATGTATTCAACGATAACACTTTTTAGTTAAATGGGGATAAAATGAGTGTGAGCAAGGGAGAGAGTGTCATTCAATTATGCATGTTGATAGTTGAGTAATTATTCGATATTTATATTCTCTCATTTTACATGAACATGTGATTTCAAAAATTAAATTTATTCTAAGATTTATTATTCATGTAAGAGAAAAAAATACGCATTTATTATGTTATAAAAATATTGAATAATTTTCCTCAATAGTTTGATCCCCTCTCACAAATCATTAGACAAAGACCATTATTTAAAGTTTTTTTTGAAAGCTCAGAGCTTAATATGTTAGTTTCAAAACTATATAATTTAATTTGTTATTTTTTCTAAAGTAGGAGTTCAATTGGTTACATCTCTTTAACATTTTTTTCCCTCTCTTTCTAATTCAGTACATAAACTTTAGTATTGTTACAAATAGACCTCTCATGTCTACTATCCATCTATTTTAACTTCATTTTGCACCAAATCATTAAAAAAAAAAAACACTAAAATCTTCTAAACCTTTTTGTAAGACTCATCCCTTTTCGTTTTCTCTTTTTGTTTTTTCAGTGATTGGTAAAAAAAATGTTTAAATAGACCAAAGAACAAACGAAAGGGATCTATTTGCAACCATATCAAAGTTTACATACTAAATTAGTAAAAAATAAATTAAATTAAAAGATCTTACCAAAAAATGTAAGGGCAATATTATAATGCGAGTGCCACGCGGGAGTCCATGGACCATCTGATTATTTGGGCGTTACCGTTAACAAAATGCAACCAATAACCACAAAAACTGGGCATAGAAATTGAAACTCTCAGTAGAATCAAGAAGAAAAAGTGGTGGAAGCTGCAAAATTATCATGAGCTCATGCTTTTGTTGTTGTATAATTCGACCCTCACTTCTTAATCAGGATCCCAATTATTCATCCTCATGGAATTCACCTCCAATTCGGCCAAATTTCCCTCTCACACTCAAAAACGATTGGAACCACAATATCTCTTCAAGACTCATCACTAGAATTCTCCACCAGGACCAGCAAGGGCTTGGCCTCGGAGTCGTTTCCACTGATAGCTCCGTAGCTTTTACAAGCCCAGTGATCGATACCAAAGAAGAAGAGGTGGAACATGTACTCCTCAATGGAGTGGCAGACACTAAATCCCCAACTCATTCGACTAAATTCAAAAAGAAGAAAGAGGACGACGACAGTTTCGAGAATAGGTTTAAGCTACGAAACGGCAGGGAGGTCCGTTTCTTTTAATTATCTCATTATTATATGATTGATTGCTTAATAATATTGCAAAAATGATAATGCTTTGTGGTAGAGTTTTGGCTCAATTTGTGACTAGTTGGTTTTTGGATTGCTTTGTAATCCTAAAAGATTGCTTCTCTTTAGAGAGAGAGATATTGAATTAGTTGGAAAGACCTAGAAAGTTTGAGATAACTCTAGAGAGATTATTATTTTTTGTGAGTTTTTTTTAAAAAAAAAACTTTCTAAAGAAGAGTCATTTGGACTCGTTTCTAGACAGTAAAACCTACAAGCAACTGAACCCACCCGCCAAAACTAGTTAGCGGGTAATCCAAGGGTATTCACTATTCACACTTGACGAGCTAAGCAATTTATGCTCATGCCGAGGAGCAGTGTTCTTTGTTTATGATATAGTGAATTCATTCCCTCATACCCTGTTGCTAGTGGACGAGGTAGGCTATTGTTGAACAATGCAAATATTTTGTGGTCTTCTCTTGTGTGATTGTTTTCTAGTCTATTCACAAGTCCATACTAGTGTTCACAATCAATTTTGTGTAGGAGTGCTTTCCGGAAGTCCTTTTGCGCAACATGCTTGGTCATTTGGACAATATTTGTTGCTTAAATTAGTAGTATAGAGTAATTATTAGTGTAAACTTGTTTTGATTCAGTATTGGTAAGTTCAAATTTGCTTAATTTGGCTTCTTCTTTTCTTTTGTTAAAAGAAAGAAAAAAGAAAGGGTAATTGGACTATTCGTGTTTTCAGGTTTTTGAAGAAAAAGCCTACCTTGTTGGTGTTGAGCGCAAAGGTGATGAGGATTCTTTTGGTATAGATGAATCGCTTAAGGAATTGGCTCAGCTGGCTGACACTGCTGGAGTTTTGGTTGTTGGTTCCACAAATCAAAAGTGAGTAGTCCTGGTTACCTCTCTGGTTCTTCTTGACTAGGATGTTTTTAGAAAGTCTTTTAAGTTTTATGTGAGATACATATGGGCCATCGTAGTATTTTCTACTTGTGTAGTTAAATTATGTGTTAACTGGAAAATGTCTGTCTTCATTGAAGTACTATGGTGGAACCAACTTAGGTGTTTTATTGCATTGGAGAATCACCTATGACCAGCCTTTGGTACCATAGAAACTAGGCAACAAAGCAATTGTTGCCTTTAGGAGAAGCCTCTGTAAGATTTTGCAGTCCATGACACTTGGAAACTTCAACATATTGCTTTGGTGCTTTCCGTGTTTTAGCTTACCCCAAATTGCTCTTTCTGGAGCATGTAGAAATTAGTTAATCCTCCATAATCAGTGATTGCTCATTTAATATGCAACTACCTGAAGTGATACATGAGTTTGAGCATGTTTTCTTTTTGAAATATAGTGCACATGTCTTGTAAATATGTAGTGTATTTATTATGTTCACCTCCACCAGGGCATTGCGAATTCTTATAATTTTCTATGCATTCTGCTAAACATACTAAGCAAATGCATAGCTACAAAGGTTGATTTCTTGCATTCTGTCTCTATCTCTTATGTCCTCTATTAGGAATCATCCATAAAAAAAAGAAAACATCGAAAGGAGAAAATTGATTCTAATGTTATATACCAACTGAAATTATGTTGTTGTGTCTTCGTTTTTTTATTTATTGGTAAGTTACATGCGCACCCGATCAGTTTTGAACCCACGACCTCACCCTTTACCTAGGACTTATAAGGAGAGGAGGTTCCAGTTGAGCTAGAGCTCATTGGGGTAGTAACTTTAAGCAATTGTTTTGGTTCTGTTCACCTAGGAGCGACTGCTAGGCTTTAGACAACATCAAACCCATTTCTTGAACATATTCTGTATGTCGCTTACTTATTGGTTCTAAGCTTATTTCATTTTGTGCCTTTGTACAAACGTAGAACATAGATGTTCTAGCTTGCATATTTATAACACACTCAATGTTAAAGTTTAGGATTTTCTTTCAGCATTTGGATGGACAGTTGCTATAATTTTTGTATGCTTTTGAAATCATGAAATCACAACACATCAGCTTCAATTGCTCACTCTACTACATGCTGCAGACTAGCTTCTCCAAACCCTAGGACATATATTGGCTCTGGCAAGGTTGCAGAGATAAAGAGTGCAATCCATGGACTTGGTGTTGAGACTGTGATTTTTGATGATGAGCTTTCAGCTGGGTAAGATTCCTGACTTTATGGTTATTATCCAATGGAACTTTGAATTTTTTACTAAAATCTAGTTTCTGTATTTAAGCTTTGATTTTGGGTCATATTAAGATATCTGTGGTTTTGACCTTATTCTGTTTTGCATTTACATGGAAATTATATTTCATTTTCTTTCAATTTTGAATGACAAAAAAGTCGGTGCTAAGATTATTTCTAAGACCTTGGTTCTGTTATGAGCTTTAAGTGTTGCCTTACTGGAATTTATAACGATTTGAAAACTGGAAGAAAAAGGTTATAAGATGGCTCGTAGTGTTGTATGTCATGGAGTCAGTGTGATCCTAATGTGTGCACTACACATGTTTGATGTTTATATTTAAATTTCTTTTTCATTTAGAAGGCATCATTATAGTCATTCCCCTTCTTATAAACAAAATTGTGATACAAAGATCATGTATGTTCATGTTGTTGACATTGTCTTATTCTGATTTTCTTAAGCAGCTACATAAATTCTTTATTATGCACATTTTGAATCTTAAATATGTTTTTCATTTTACTGTTAAATTTTAGGCAATTGCGAAATTTGGAAAAGGCTTTTGGAGGAGATGTTAGAGTTTGTGACCGCACTGCCCTTATCCTGGATATCTTTAACCAGCGGGCAGCAACACATGAAGCAGCTTTACAGGCAAATTTATTATAGTGCTTTTAAATTTATTTATTTTTTTATGTATAATTAGAAAGATACCAAATTATTTTAGTGCTTTTGGTTTTGTTTGAGGTCTACCACCTACGTGGGTGCAGATATTCAAGTCTTCGAATGAAACTGAATAGCTCTTCACCCACTAATAACTAGCAAAAGGAAGAAACTCTTTATAGTTCACACTGACAACTAAGAGGTCTTTCTAGGTTGCATTGGCACAAATGGAATACCAGTTACCTCGACTAACAAAAATGTGGACTCACCTTGAGCGACAAGCTGGAGGCAAGGTGAAGGGTATGGGTGAGAAGCAAATTGAAGTGGATAAGCGTATCTTACGTACACAAGTGAGTGACCTTTCTTGACAGGTTTCAATAGAATATCAGTGTTTCCATATAACTGGACAAATGATCTAGACATATCTTTATGTAGTTCCTTTCTAACAATTGTAGGCTATAAGCTTTTAATTTCGTTTAGCAAAGAAAAAAAAAATCTGTGGTTACCATGGTGGTTGTTCCATCAGAAGCTTTCATGTTATGCTTTTCTTATCTTTAGAAATTCAATTTGGTTGTGAACACATTTGCAATTCTAGATTGGAGTTCTCAAAAAAGAGCTTGAATCCGTTAGGAAACATCGAAAGCAGTACCGGAACCGACGTATATCTGTACCTGTCCCAGTAGTATCTTTGGTAAGTATATGCATGGATTTCATGGCTTTTGAAGCTATTAGGATGCTTGTTCATTTCAGTTTCTAATATAAGTATATGCATGGATGACATGTTAGGTTGGGTACACAAATGCTGGAAAAAGTACACTTCTAAATCGATTGACTGGGGCTAATGTACTTGCTGAGGATCGGTTATTTGCAACCCTTGATCCAACTACAAGAAGGGTTCAGGTCAGTCAACATATTCAGGGAAGACTGATGTCATAACATTCTTATGAGAGTATTGGTTACATCAATTTTTTATGCAACCAGGGGTGGAGCCAGGATTACATAATTGGGGGAGGGGATCAAATTAGAGAAAATATATTTATAATTTAAGATTTTAGGGATATATCTGTAATAGTTTTTAGGGGTGATCAATATATTTTAATAAAAATTGTCATTGAATGTAAGGAAAACTTGGAACCTTTCAAAAAGTTTGGGGGCTATGGCCCCTGAAACTCCAATGTAGTATCACCCATGTATGCAACTATGTAGTCAAAGAAGCAAACGTTATACATGGTTCTTTCCATGCGGTAGCAAATGGTTTCAGTTTGCTAAACTGTTCCATTGATATGTTGCATGTTTTTTATTCTTCAATTGACAACAAAGTACTTTTTTTTCATAACATAGGGAGCCTTTCTAAAGAAGAGCCCTTTGGACTCGCCTCTAGGCAGTAAAACCTACGGGCAATAGATCCACCCGCTAGAACCAATTGTCGGGTAATTCAGGGGCATCCCGCCTGACGCGCTAAGCAGTTTTTGCTCACGACAACAAAGTACTTTTTAGGACTTATAATCGAGAGTCTTGACTTTATGTAATCGAACTGGGTTCTTTGTTTAGGTGTCACCTTATAAATGTTTGGAGCTTGCAAATGAGTTTGGATAGATTGACTTTGAGTGTGCAAGTACTATATAGACTTATTTGAGATACTAATGTTTGCTGTATTAGATTGTGCTTAGACTTACAGTTTCTGATGGTAACATGAGACACTTTGACTCTATCTTTCTGTCCAGATGAAGAATGGGAAGGAGTTTCTTCTCACAGATACTGTTGGTTTCATCCAAAAGTTACCAACTACGCTGGTGCGATCCTCCTCAATTTATTGATCATTCTACGACTATCATTTCTCTTCTCATGTCTTATACTAAGTGCCTGCTGGTACCTCTTATGTTTATTTTTTAATCAAAATTATATTTACATCATTACTGAAGAAGAGGTTTCAATGAATTTTGATCCAAATTTGGAGTGAAGCCCAACAAATCTTTTATGTTCTCTCCAACAACTCCTTCCTGCAGGTTGCTGCCTTCAGAGCTACATTGGAGGAGATATCAGAGTCGTCGCTTTTGGTACATGTGGTGGACATCAGGTAGAATATGGTAAATGTGTTAACAAGATATTGATGGATAAAATTAGTCTTATAATATATTGCTATGAACCTCAGCCATCCTCTAGCAAAGCAACAGATAGAAGCTGTGGAGAAGGTTCTTTCAGAACTAGATGTGGCATCAATTCCTAAGTTGATGGTCTGGAACAAGGTAAAGAGGGATATATTCTCGGTGGGGTTACAAAGTAGTATAGTGAAACAACCGACTGGCTTTCTGTTTTTTTATCTTTGATTATGTGAATCTTCATAGTTATTGGGTTTTCTCTGTAGTCCTTTCTTTTGTGCTGTTCTTTTGTCAAACTCCAAATGATGGCATGTTTTCTTTTCCATAGACCTTTTTAATATCCTGTTTTCTTGTTAAAATCTGTACCCTATTGCGTTCATTTACGTATTCTCTATTTTCTACTTTATTCTATTTTAAATTATTATTATTCTGTTGAGGATATATTAGTGAGTAGACAACCAGCTTTCTCATATAGATTCGTCTTTATCTGCACGCACTATTGTACTTCTTCTATGAAATTATAAGTGATGATTTTGTTATCCATCAAATTTGTCATTTGTATGCATAATGTACGTCCTTATAGGTCATGAAGTGCTTGCATTTATAGTTTATGATTAATGTGAAGCTTGTAGGTGAGTTGTCGATTTTCTATTTGATTGGCTAGTCTTAGATTTCGTTCTTTGCCACATAAGCTCAAAGATGATATCGGCGGTAGCCTTACTTTTGCAGCTGCTTATGGCAGGTTGATAGGGTTAGCAATCCTCAAACAATAAAGTTGGAAGCGGAGAAGAGAGAAGATGTTGTTTGCATATCTGCTATGAATGGTGAAGGCTTACATGAATTCTGCAATGCAGTTCAAGAAAAATTGAAGGTAGTGAGTTGTCATCGGTATTTCAAGTGTTGTCAAAAGTAGTTAGTTTTCCTTGTTCCTGATAGTTGATACACAGAGTGGAGTCTGCGTTGTGCTTAAAAAATTATAATAATAAGATTAAACAAATCTAATGCATGACAGGATTCTATGGTATGGGTGGAAGCTTTAATCCCATTTGACAAAGGAGAGCTCCTGAGTACCATACATCAGGTTGGAATGGTAGAGAGAACTGTAAGTATTTGCAGGATTGTGAACTTATTTCGTTTTCTTTTAGTTTACCCCTTATCTGTCTTCGTTCCTAGTCTTACAACTTCTTGCTAATAATTCCATCAAATTCCATCAAACTTAGTAAACAACCCCCCACCCCCCCACCCCCCCCCCCCTTCTCATCATTCTCATTAAGTGGTGATCTGCAAGCATGGTTACATTTCTCATCTCTAGTAATTTATGTGGTCCTTACATCCTGCATCTCAAGGATCCTTTAGATAGCATCTTCACATTGCTTTACTAGCTTTTGAAACAGAAAAAGGCAAAGAAAAAAAATTGTTTCTAATGAACTTGGTTGTAATATGTTGAAAAGGTCAAACTACAAAAAAAGTTGCCTTTTGATATAAGCATAAAATTCTTGCTTGAAATGGCAAGAGTTACTTTATCCTTGTACCACTACTACTTCCATCGCCAACTTATTGTCACTGCCCCCATCCAATACAGAAGAGAGACAATTTGGGACCTTGATAAATTTAGTACAGAAAGTTTAGCTATATGCTCACTTGACTGAACGGTATAGTTAAGGCAAAACGTGCAATAAGTAAATATTTGTTTTGCTTAGAACGTTCTAAGTATGGTTCAGCTATGCCCTGCATATTTATTAACACAATGTCATTTATTGTTATTACTTGTTAATATTTTTTCCCCTCTTCAAATTTTGTAGGAATATAAAGAAAACGGGACCTTAGTCAAGGCATATGTTCCCCTTCGGTTTGCAAGGCTGCTCACACCGATGAGGCAACTGTGTATATCATAGCCTCCAGCATTTACAAACGTCTTTACGTTTCCAAATCATTGATATCTTATACACTTCCATCTAACAAGCGATAATAGTTTTGTTGCTGCAGAGGAGGGGAGAGAGTGAGAAAATTTGGTTTTAGTCTGTACAGCGGTTCTTGTATCATATTCCTGTCTGTAAAAAGATCTGTATGTAGACTAGACAGATTTTATTTTCTTTTGAAAGTGTAAGAAAACTTAAAAACTAGCATGCTAGAAATACTGTCCTAATTCCAGTTATTCATGTTAATGGAGTTATTTGCAAAATGTGTGTGAACTGTAGCTGCTCCTTTAAATGATAAAGAAGAAATCCATCTAGCAAAAGTTTAAACCATTCTTGATTGGAAGAATTCCAATTAGAAAAGCATTGTTTGAATTATTTTGGGTTTGAATGTGTTAAGTTGATTTCTACAGCTGTATAAGTATTTACTTATTTCTTGTCAAATAATACTCGTCCCTTTATCCCAAAAGAGAAAAAAAGAGAAAGAGTAATATCAGTTGTTCAAGTAAATAACCTAATATGGTATTTAGACTTTAGTGTCAAACGTTGATAAAAGAAAGATGTGTGTGAACTGTAGCTGCTCCTTTAAATGATAAAGAAGAAATCCATCTAGCAAAAGTTTTAACCATTCTTTATTGGAAGAATTCCAATTAGAAAAGCATTGTTTTGAATTATTTTGGGTTTGAATGTGTTAAGTTGATTTCTACAGCTGTATAAGTATTTACTTATTTCTTGTCAAATAATACTCGTCCCTTTATCCCAAAAGAGAAAAAAAAGAGAGAGTAATATTAGTTGTTCAAGTAAATAACCTAATATGGTATTTGGACTTTAGTGTCAAACGTTGATAAAAGAAAGATTCCGCAAGGGGGAACAATAATGTAGAAGGCAGACACATCCAAATATGTCCTTGGAGCAGGTAATACCAGAAACACTGTTTAAACCAAATCCCCCATCTCTATCAGACAAAGAGGTTTACAAAGACTTAGTCATCCCTGGACATCCATATTAGGTGAGAGGATTTGGTTGGGAGAGTGGTTGATTTGATCTCTTGAGCTGTATATATATATATGCAAGCAAGAGCTAGCCAATCTCTAAAACGTGCAGCTATAATTTGAGTCATAATGGAATTCTTTAAATTTATTCTTAGTCTCATTGTAATAGCTTCCCTCTCAGCCTCACTCTCCCTAGCTCACCCTGGCTTCAATTATGGCTGGGGTGGTCATGGTGGAAGTGGTGGATGGTCTTTTGGCCTTTTCCCTGAATTCTATCAGTACTCTTGCCCCCAAGCTAATGACATTGTCATGTCTGTGTTGGAGAGGGCCATTGCCAATGAGCCCAGGATGGCTGCTTCTTTGCTTAGGCTTCACTTTCATGACTGTTTTGTCCAGGTTCTAGAATTACTTTATTGATTCGAAAAGCGCAAAAGTTTTTTCACAACTTATTTCACAATTTGTTAAGGTGTCAAGTTGTTACGGGTGTAATATCACTTTTACATGGCTCCACAATCGATATCATTTTTATATTGCACCAATCACAATATATCACTCATTAACAAAACCATTCATAAAATTTAAAAGAACTTATGTTTTCGTAAGTATAACAATCATTTAGAATTTACAACCCATTGTGCTTGCTATCACTTGCATAAAATGATCCAATTGTCTCATGTTACAGGGTTGCGACGCCTCAGTATTATTGGATGATAGTGCCACAATAGTCAGTGAAAAGAAATCTTTGCCAAACAGGAATTCTCTTCGAGGTTTTGAAGTGATTGATGAGATCAAGGCCAAGTTGGAAGAAGCATGTCCTCAGACTGTCTCTTGTGCAGACATTGTCGCCCTTGCTGCTCGTGGCTCCACTTTATTAGTAAGCCAAAATCGTGTTTTTTCGTTTATGTACTAACTTTTTAAAATCTCGTTTCTATTGTTTTTTTTAGGAGCGATTGTAGTTTTAAGCAAATAAGCCTCTAGTTTATTACGTACACAACTGCATGAGTTCCTTGAAACTAGAAATTCAAGGAAAATGATAGTAGCATTCATCATCATAATTATTAAACATGTCCTTAGAAGGAACTTGATAGAAGAAAAGCTTCTCATCTTTACTAGAATAATTTCCAATGGCCTTAAGTGGTACTCTTAAAAGATTTCTTATCAACCAGTTTGCTAAGTTTGTTGGATGTGTTGAAACAGAGTGGTGGACCGAATTGGGAGCTCCCATTGGGAAGGAGGGACTCAAAGACAGCAAGCTTAACTACTTCAAACAATAATATTCCCCCACCAAACTCTACTCTCCAAAACCTCTTAATATTTTTCAAGCGTCAAGGGCTTGATGAAGTTGATCTCGTTGCACTCTCAGGTAAATTTGGCCTTTTAGATTTAACATCTATTTTTTTTAGATGTAACATTTATATGTATCTGCTCTCATACCGTGATAAATTATAACGTTTAAGCATTATTCATAACATTGTCACTCGAGCTAATTTTTGTGCAGGGGGACATACAATTGGTGTGGCAAGGTGTGTGACATTCAAGCAAAGGCTGTACAACCAAAATGGAAACAACCAACCTGACGAGACTCTAGAGAGGAGCTACTACCATAATCTGAAATCAGTTTGTCCTAGCTCTGGTGGTGACAATAACATCTCTCCCTTGGACTTTGCCACCCCAGCAAAATTTGACAACACATATTTCAAGCTCATTCTGTGGGGAAAAGGGCTGCTCACTTCAGATGAAGTGCTTTATACAGGAAGTGGTGGGACTAGTATGCAATTGGTTGAGAGATATGCTGAGGATGAGGGCCTATTTTTCAACCAGTTTGCTGAGTCTATGGTTAAGATGGGAAACATCACCCCTCTCACTGGTTTTAAGGGTGAAGTTAGGAAGAACTGTCGCCAAGTTAATTAAGTAACTAATTATCCACATAAATTATTCGGCTTATAATGCTTTTAAGTTGTGTTTACATCTAAATGTGGGAAATTATGATGATTGTAAGTTGTAATAAGTGGCAGCTTTTTAATTTTAATGTAATTCTTGATTATTCTAATTCTTTGGCTTATTTTGCTGGAAAAACATGTCGGGGAAAAACGTAAAATTACAATATACCTAAAAAATATGAAGAGATCTTAAAAATTGTATCTATGAAAATAACTCAAATAAGTTAATAAGCACTTTTTCATGTTGGATCATTTATAAGATGGTTCAAAACTTTGAGTCCAAAATCAAATTTTTATGGTATGTTTGAAACAGAAGGAGAAGGTGGAAGAGGAGAGAAAAACAGAGGGGAAAGTTTATTGAATATACTAATTTATAGTATATTTCAGTCATCTTCTCTTCCGCTCTTCTCTACTCTCCCTTAATTTCCCTCCATCCAAACATACCATTAATGAATAAGTTAATTCCCACAAACCTTGGGGTGAAATTTAAGCCCAATAATATATAATTGTCGAAAACCATGTAGTTAACGTAATATATATGTCCCAAAAATATGACAAAAAGTTCAAGTCCCAGGCCCAATCTTTTCGCATTTCTCTAAAGCCCAAAATTTCAAGTCCAAGATAAATCCCACTAATTTTAGAGCCCAAGAAACCGCTCGCTCATCTTTTTTCACATGCCGTTCCTTTGCTTGGATTAGCTTTTTTGTTAAAGTTAAAAAAATTATTTGTTTATTTATTTGTTGAACGTTAATAAAAATATTTAAACAAATAAATTAATGGTATATAAAATTTAGAAACAAAATTAATACAGCTGGCTAATTTGAAAGGCCAAGAAACTCGTTTCTCATTAATCTAACTAATCGATTACGTTGCATCATTCTCATTTTCTTTTGAACTCTATCAGTCAATCGTAGATTCTCACTCAAACTCAAAGATCCATGTAAACGCCGCAACAGATCGGAAGAACCGAAATTTGTAGAATGCGAAATTGTTTTTCTTAGCGAGGTTACAATACAAACGAAGAATGGGGAAGCAGAGCGCGTGGGTGGCGATTCAGAAGAAGCGGTGGCCGCTGCTGATTCTGGCTCTGTTTTCGCTTTTTACTGCTATGGTTTTCTTCACGAGAACCGCATTCGATTCCTGCGCCACCACTAGTGAAACCAGTAGTGTTATTATTAATAATAATCATTTTGGAGAAGACAAAGCTACAAGCACTGAGATTCACTCAGTCGCGCAAAAAGTCACACCGAATCCTCTAGATTTCATGAAGTCCAAGCTCGTGCTCTTGGTTTCTCACGAGCTCTCTCTTTCTGGTACTTCATTTTTTTTTTTTTTTTTTTAACTTTATTTTAATAAAAGTTTTTAAAATGTTTTTATTTTTATTTTTTGAAATTGATGTACAGGTGGACCATTGTTGTTAATGGAGCTAGCGTTTTTGTTGAGGGGTGTGGGAGCCGAGGTTGTTTGGATAACTAACCAGAAACCGGTGGAACTAGACGATGTCGTTTACAGTTTGGAGCATAAGATGTTGGACCGAGGGGTGCAGGTAAATTTTTCAAATTCATATTCTCTTGTCTTTTTGCTACTTTGCTAGAAGCTGTTAGGACTAAAGACTAGATTATGTTCATAACCATTGGTGTTGAATATGGTATTAGAAGATTTGTGGATAATCTAGTATTGGTTTTGCTCTATCATTTGAGAAGAACATAGATTTCTTTATTATAGAAAAGGTGTTAATAAGGGATTTTGTTTGGTGCAATGGGTGAAAGTTTTTGGATTTGGATATTGGATTGTTTTTGATGAGTGTGTGTTATGTGGGCATGTGTTGAGTCCCATATTGGGCATGTATTAGATAAGTTTGTGGATTACAAGGAACGCTAATTATAACTTGATTAGTCCTTTTGGGGTATAGCACAGATGTGGCTACTTATTAGGTAATGGCCTTCCAGAAAAAAAGAAGTAGCTTTTAATATTATTAGATGTTAGAGGCAAGTTGAATTTGAGCTGAAACAAGGATCGAAACGTGGTCTGTGGTCACAAATATCATCTTTTGTTGATGATGTTAGAAATTGAAGTTTGGAGAGGCTCATATGTCAGGGAAATTAGGTGGTTTTGTACAGAATTATGCAATATAACCTTGAGGGTTTGTTATATCAATTGTAGAAACTTATGGCTATACATCCAATATACTCCATTGGTTTTCGTAAGGATGGAAGTTCCTGTCAAGAATCATCGTATTTGGGACTTGGGCTGTAATGTATTGTTTTATGGTTTTGCTTTCTTCCATTTGGATAATTGTAAAGCTTTTGTTTTTAGTTAGTCATAGCTTTGACATAATTGTCCTATGAACCCTTTGTAACATTGGAGCAGGTCTATCTACAAAATATTTTATAGAATTTTATTATAGATGAAACATTTATAGTCCAATGCCTCCTGCTATATTAGAAGATTTCAAGGACTCAAATTTTGCTTAGTGGGTTATCCCTGGTTTTACATTGGACTGCTATCTATGGCAGGATTCATGGTTCCTTTGTCATGTTCTTCTAATCTCAAATTATATGAGTTACGATCTTAATTAGTTAGTGGAGGCACAGTTCTCACAGTCTTTCAGTACATCGTGCCATGCCATAAATTTAAAACAATATGTATAGTAGATTGTGTCTTGACTGTATAGGTGCTCCTATATGATGCTTCTGCCAGTAAGTTGATAGCTTGGGCTAGACAGGAATAAAGGATGGTTTGGCCTTTGTTGGTTCACCATTCTTTCTTCCCTTGCAGAAGAAACTATGTTTTTATATACTTGAATAATCAGCTTTTTAGATGATGTTCAAGAGAAGGTGTAACTCATGTTCTAGACTTCTCCCTCGCTTATTTGTTTTTAATGGCTTTCATATGTGTTGCCTTGGTTCATTTCTTCTAATTTGTGACCAAGAAACTGGCATTTTTTGTGCCGCTAAAGTATTAGCCATCTAATTGTGAATTCTCTGACACTATTAGGTCTTATCTGCGAAGGGTCAAAAAGCTATAGATACAGCTCTTAAAGCTGATTTGGTCATTTTAAATACTGCTGTTGCTGGGAAATGGCTGGATGCTGTCCTCAAGGAAAAAGTTCCGCATGTTCTTCCAAAGGTTTTGTGGTGGATTCATGAAATGAGAGGGCATTATTTCAAAGTGGAGTATGTTAAGCACCTCCCTTTTGTTGCAGGTGCAATGATTGATTCACATACAACTGCAGAATACTGGAAGAACAGAACTCGAGAGCGTTTAGGGTATGTTACTAACGTTAATGAGTATATACTATCTGTTTCATGTTTATTTAATTCTTGCTGATGCTTTTGGATGTTACAATAGAGTATTAATCTTTTGTGCATGGGATGTTTTGGCTGCCTTCAGTTGCTTGGCTTAAGATGTATTGAACTGATTGCTTTTTGAGGCATTCTCTTGCTTCAATGTTTTCTCTAGCTTTGTCTTTGATCAAGCTAGTATTGGAATTCTGATAAAAAAAATGTCTTACTAAATAAATAATTAAGTATGTCTTACACCTGAATTGATGTAAATATTTTTCTTCTGACACACAAGTTATTAGACATGAAGTGCCAACATTTAAGAAACTTGGCAGGGGACATGGCACTCTATGTAATGCATTAACATTTCACAGAGCAAGAAGTCCTGGATTCCCTTTCATTTGGCTCCTCTATAAGGTATAGGATGCATTTCTAATGAAAATAAATTATTATGGGTTAGCTTTGTGCTCTATTATATTCTTCATTTCTAGATCTTCTCATCCATTGCATGAAGTTAAGAGAAATGGGACTTTAAAAAACACAAGCTGTGGAAGAGGAAATATGGCCTAATGGATGGGATTGCACAAAAACATCTTTATGAGACAACAGGATGAGTGATATGAGCATCAAAGAACGTAAGGAATCTAAGCTCAAAAAGAATCTGTAAAAGTTGAAGAGAGTTAAAGGGGCCTAAAAGAAAATCTGAACAAATCAGATGGATCTCAAGAGAAATCAAAATTGAAGAAAAATTGAAGTGACAGTATGATCAAAGAATTTCATAGCAGAACTGATTGGAAGTGAAAAAGAAAAACAAGCAAGTGAATTTGATGAAAACATAATATAGTCAATGGATAAACACTACTAAGACTTCATCGAATTGGTGTACATCAGCATGCTACTTTTAGTGGAGAGCATCTTCAGGTCAATCTTCACTTACCATTGCCATTAATCAGATTTTCTTGAGAATGAAATAGTTCTCTTGGCACATAGACACCACTTGCAATATATATCTTCGAATGATTGAGCTAAGGTATTGAAAAAGTTGACTCACTTATAAAGTTATAATATCCCAACAGCAGCAGGTCAATGTAGCATTTAAGTTTAATTTCTATAATATGTAAGTGTGCCAAAGAACTGTAGAAGTACTTAGACATTTATTACTGGTTTTTTTTGATATAGTATGTAATGTAGAATTGGTATTCTACCTATTCTATGTAAGTTTGATTCTATAGATAGAGCACTATTTCATATGCTTATCAAGTGACCTTTTCTTATAGAAGTTCCCACCAATGCTTTACAGGATTAAAATGCCTGAAACTTATGTTGTGCACCTTGGAAATAGCAAGGAACTAATGGAGGTTGCTGAAGATAGTGTAGCCAAGAGAATTCTTCGTGAGCATGTCCGAGAGTCTATTGGAGTGTGGAATGAAGATCTAATTTTTGCCGTCATAAACAGTATGCTCTCCTTGTTGATGAGATAAAAAATGTTCTCCTTGTTTAGTCTGATTGGTGAAAAGTAGTATAGTAGTGTAAACTGTAAAGTCATTTGGTTGCAAAATATTCCACTTTTTCTTTGGAGAAATATTACCATATGGCATGATTCCATGGTAGTTAAGTAGGGTTTGAGTCCATCTCTTACTAAGTTGACATTTTGCATTGCGACTGTGATTGTGTAGCCAACTAACTGGAGCTATATTTTTGGGACTTATTTGTGTGAATTTTTATATTTAACGCATCTTTAGCTGTAATCTTTATGACCCTTACTTTTGTATATCCTAATAAATGTATCACTGCATGCATGCTTATGATCTGCTTGAGAGTCTGTCACTACTTTCACATCCTTGCTTTAGGAAGCTCCTATATTTCCTTTTTTTTGTGGGGTGGGGGGTTGTGGTGAGGCAAACAATGAAACTCTGATTAACAATGTGTCTCTTCCAAGCACTGCGGTTTTTTTAAGGACAATTTGTATTCTCAATAGCAGTACATGAACCCCATTGTGCATGGTTTTTCAGTTTGGAGTTAAAGTGGTAATTTGTGACCTCTTCCTCATTTGTAGAACATTCTGCTTTTGTGTAGATGTCAACCCTACTTTCCAAACTGTAATCATATATCCCCCATCTTCCAATGTCAGGATGGCATATTTTGCTACTTGGTATTGTCTTTCTTGGATATAACATTTACTTTGTTGCATTATGTTGCCAAATTGGTTCGTTGTTTGAATACCCTAGGTTAGATCCATTTGTGATTGAACTATTCTAAATTTATATTTTCTGAGCAACATGCATGATATAACAGGTGTTTCACGTGGGAAAGGTCAGGATCTATTTCTTCGTTCCTTTCATGAAAGTCTTAAACTTATTAAAGAGAAGAAACTGCAGGTGCCACCAATTCATGCAGTAATAGTGGGAAGTGACATGAATGCTCAGACAAAGTTTGAGACAGAACTGCGGAACTTTGTACTAGAGAACAAAATTCAGGACCGTGTTCACTTTGTCAACAAAACTCTGACAGTAGCTCCTTATTTGGCTTCCATTGATGTTCTTGTTCAGAACTCTCAGGTACTTTCTGCAAATATATCAAGTCAATTTATGTAGGACACAGTTTCTATGTTCTATTTATGATTTACTCATTCTGCTGATAACTTTTTTACTGATATGAATACCTCGGCTCTTGCTTTAATACTTAATTGTTGTAACTGCTTTCTCATCGTTCTATTTATGTTCCTACCCCATTTTTTTTAATAAAAAAGAAAGAACGAACAAATAAGAAACCTTGGTTGCCATGTGTCATATTAATCAAGCTGCATTTTGAGTATCACCACTTTTAGGTTATGTTGTTCCCTTGTTCTTTTTATTTCATTTCTAGTGTTCACTTGGTTTAATTTTCATTCCATGTACTCTATTTGATTTGTGCTCCACTCCAAGTGTTTAAACTAATCCAACTGCTATGTAGGCCCGAGGAGAGTGCTTTGGGAGGATAACCATTGAAGCAATGGCCTTTCAGCTGCCTGTGTTGGTAAGTCTTCATTACATGATATGACTTCCTTTCCCTCCATTTCTTGCATTCTAAGTAGGCTATATTGTAAATGAAATGCTATCTTCTTAGACCAATGAGCTCTAACTCAAATGGCACATCTTCCTCTTGTAAAAGCAATGTGGAGGGTGAGGTTGGCAATGGGCTCTAGCTCAAATGGCACCTCCTCCCATTGTAAGAATAAGGCGAAAGATGAGGTTACGGATTCAAGACCCATCGGATAGTTTTGTGTTCTTGTTTTCAGTTTGATCATCTTCTCCACGCATATGTGTGCAGTAATGCCCATATATATATATATGTGTGTGTGTGTTATATGCGTGTGTGTGTGTGTGTGTTTTGACTTCTCCATCTCATGTTCCCATTGACATCATTGTTTTCTTCACTGACAATATTATCAGGGCACAGCAGCTGGAGGCACCATGGAAATAGTGGTGAATGGGACAACGGGTTTGTTGCATCCTGCTGGGAAGGAAGGTGTGACACGTCTTGCAAATAACATTGTCAAATTGGCCACACATGTAGAGAGGAGGCTAACAATGGGAAAGAAAGGATATGAGAGGGTGAAAGAGAGGTTTCTGGAACACCACATGTCACATAGAATTGCTCTGGTTTTGAAAGAAGTTCTTCAGAAGGCAAAGAGCCATGCCACTTAAATCGAATGAGAAGTTTTCTTCTCTATTTCAGTTTAGAGGAGCTGGGATACCATCCTTATGTAATGACGAATCTCACACACATGAAAGTCCATTGTACTTAATTTAGGAAGTTCCATAGATGAGCCAAAGTGAGTTTTGTGATATAATAGTCGGTTTCCTTGATTGTTTATAGTATCTTTGAAGTATATCTGAACACTGGAAAAACTTTGGCAGTTTCTAATTGAAAATTTGCTTGTTAACGTTGTACGACTAGAAATTTATGTTCTGGTGACTGCTGGGCATCATTGCACTACATTTTGCATTCCAGGAACTGCAGATCTTCCCAATATGCCCGACTTTAACGTTAAAAAATTAACAAACATTGATTAAATTAAGTTTGATCTCTCTAAACAAATTTTAATTAAACTCTCTATTTTTTTTATTTTTTTGCAATTTTTATAATTTACCCATTATTTATTAATACCTATTAAATAAATTTGTAATCACATACAAAAATTTTGGGGAAATTAAAATTAAACCTTAGAATTTAAAATTGCTTTCAAATTAATTTTTACCCATCCGACGACGTGTCGCATACCAAGAAGAGGGGTAAATTAGTAATCACACGAAATGGACTGTATAGAAGCTCGAGTACACGCCTAGCCTACAACACAAGTGCTCCTCTACTATTTACAACATTTCAGACTACTTCTCTCTCAAGTTAAAGCCTTTTTCCAATCCTACAAAAGCTCGATTTCTTCAGAGTTTGGCATTGCGAGTGCGAATATGAGCGACGTAGAAGAGGCAACGCGACGTCGTAATGCGGTGACTGAGTACCGTAAGAAACTCCTTCAGCATAAGGAACTCGAATCCCGTGTACGATCCGGTCAGTCTCTCTCCAAACCCTAATTTCTTTCCTATAGCTCTTGAATCTTTTTCATGGACGCGGTTTTCTCATTTAGATTGATTCGAGTGATTTGGGAAAGTAGTTTATAGTTAGGGTTTTGAGCTATTCCATTATCGATTTGCATTAAATCTGATTCAATTCTATGATTTTGTTTACTTAATTTCATAAATCCTATTCGTAATTTAACTTTAAATTGGTGTGCTTTTTAAAATTAGAATATATTAGACTTCAAGGATCTATGATTTCAAGCAATTGAGTGTAGATTTTAACCTGGGCTTGCTTTGGAGATTTTGTTTTGTTTGGCATACTTGTAATTGTGTTATGTAAACCATAAAAGCTTGACTTTTTAACATTGAGGTGGAATCATGAATTTGCAGTGAGGGAGAATTTGCGAGCTTCGAAGAAAGAGTTCAATAAAACAGAAGATGACTTGAAGTCACTTCAAAGTGTTGGGCAGATCATTGGAGAAGTTCTCCGGCCTCTCGACAATGAACGCTGTAAGTTCTATTTCACCCTCCATCCCGCTCCCATTTAGGTTCTCATTTCTGCTATTAAGCTTTGACATGTGTTGCGGCATTTTGTTTTATGAGCTGTTGAGTTTAAGCCGTGCTATGAGATTTTTTTGTATTGAATTTGAATTTGTATTAGGACCCCGCCCCATGTTTGAATTATATGAGTCCTTTACAAAAACATGATTTATTTTATGTATAGTATGCATAATTTGTTTGTCTGGGAGTTGTTTTTTCCCCCTCGTCTTTTTTATTACATTACTTTTTGGGTTGAGTTGTTCATTAGAGTTGGTTAATAATTGTGTAGCGTGATTGTTTGTGGTTTCAGTGATTGTTAAAGCAAGCAGCGGCCCCAGGTATGTGGTTGGTTGCCGTAGTAAGGTGGACAAGGAAAAACTGACTGCAGGAACAAGAGTGGTTCTTGATATGACAACACTCACTATCATGCGAGCTCTTCCACGTGAAGTAAGTTATCATGGCAACTTAAATCATTTGATTGCAATGCTAACTGAAAATAGTAGTAGTTGATGGCACTGATGTTTCTGCTTTTCGACTACCTAATGTTATCAAAGTCATGAAAATAACAGTGATCTTGTAAGACTCTTTGTTCATCGTTGTTTGTTTGAGTTGACAGGTTGATCCGGTTGTTTATAACATGCTGCATGAAGATCCTGGCAATGTTAGCTACTCTGCCGTAGGTGGTTTATCTGATCAGATCAGAGAATTGAGGGAATCTATTGAGCTACCCCTCATGAATCCTGAGCTCTTCGTTAGAGTTGGAATCAAACCTCCTAAGGTTACTAAATTTTTTTCACTCCCTCCCCAATCCCTTTTTATATTCATTGGCAGCATTTTAATTTGACATTGCTTCAGAATAATGTTTTTCAGAGGCCGAGATGAATGGATTTTGATCCTTTTTCTTTCTTCAGGGTGTTCTTCTTTATGGACCTCCTGGTACTGGCAAGACATTGTTAGCTAGAGCTATTGCAAGTAACATAGATGCAAACTTCTTAAAAGTGAGTTTTTGTTACATGTACCTACACTTTTGAATATATTTTTATTTTGTGATTTTTCCTATGATATATTATAATTTTTGCATTCACTTTTCATGTGAATATAGGTTGTTTCAAGTGCCATTATTGATAAATACATTGGGGAAAGTGCACGGTTGATACGAGAAATGTTTGGATATGCACGTGATCACCAGGTAAGATCATTTGTATTGTAAAAATTTTCTTCCTATATATTTTATCTGCATGAGGGAGTAAATTTTCTATTTTTTTGTTTTTTGGATTTGTGAAGCCCTGCATCATTTTTATGGACGAGATTGATGCCATTGGGGGGCGCCGTTTCAGTGAGGGGACAAGTGCTGACCGTGAAATTCAAAGAACGCTGATGGAGTTACTTAATCAGCTTGATGGATTTGATCAGCTTGGAAAGGTATGTCTTGGTTATAAATCAATTTTAGAGGTATCACATATCACTGGTTGTGGAGACAGATTTTTTTTTTGATAAATAGTTGTGGAGACAGATGTGTAGGGAAGACTTTAAATAGCAAAATCTAACCCTCAAATTTATCAAATTGTTATTGATGATGTTCTGAGAATGTTGTAAGTTAACTTTCATATCTTGCATAATTAATCCTCACATTAAATTAAAATCCTTTTTCCTTTTCAATTCTTTATTTATTTTTTTTAAAGCTTGATATCTTGATTTATTTTTTATTTGATCCCTCTATTTATTTTTTCGATGTGTTTCCTTTTTTTTTTTTTTTTTTTCAAGTACCGTATTCTCTCTTATTTCCTCTCTTTGATTTTTTTAATATTTTGAGGAATTGAGGATGCTAATGGCCAAAGCATAAATTATTTCTTTTTTTCCTGTATTCATCCTTCAGGCCATTAAAAACTTATGTGTTTTCTGATAGACCTTGATATTGCATGTTATATGCATGTTTGTGTGAAGTGTACATCTCCTTGTGTTGACTGTACATCTTTTATAACTGATTCTTCAAGCATTCAATCATGTTCTTTTGGTAAGCTGAAATAATATTTATTATTTACTTTTTTTTTTTTTTTTTAAAACATCTTTTTATAGGTCAAAATGATAATGGCAACAAACCGTCCTGATGTTCTTGATCCTGCACTTCTTCGCCCGGGGCGGCTGGACAGAAAAATTGAGATTCCATTGCCAAATGAGCAATCAAGAATGGAAATCCTCAAGATTCATGCTGCTGGAATTGCCAAACATGGTGAAATTGACTATGAAGCAGTTGTAAAGCTTGCAGAGGTGAGTATTTTGGCTAGTGCTTGTTTTCATTTAATTATTGCAGCTTCCTAATCTAGTTATTTGTTGCAAATTGTCCTAGGGCTTTAACGGGGCTGATCTTCGAAATGTTTGCACGGAGGCTGGAATGTCAGCAATCCGTGCAGAACGGGATTATGTCATCCATGAAGATTTCATGAAGGTAAACCCTTTGTTCAAAACTTATTCTGATTCTGTTGAGCAACTTATTGTGTTGCTTGCTGATCAGGCCGCCTTTTCTCCCTGCTCACTAATTTTTGTGGATTCATTTTCTGCTACTATACTATTAGTAATTGTGACTCATGTAGTCTGTTAGACAATTTGGAAGTGTTAATATGCTCTAATTCATCTTTTTATATTGTTCCAGGCTGTGCGGAAGCTGAATGAAGCAAAGAAACTTGAATCTAGTGCCCACTACAATACTGATTTTGGGAAAGAGTAGCATTGTCATTTAATTTTCAGAGCCATGGATGTTTGGGCAGTGCATCTTTATATTCCTTCAGGCCGGAAATGTGCTACCTAGTACGTAATTGGATATTCCAGACATGTGATATGTGCCTTTACCAGTCCGGTATATGGGATTTATCTTGTATCATCTAAACAAGGAAATGATCAACCTACTCAAAATGGGGGATTTTCATGACAGTCTTTGCTCTATTTATTTATTATTGATTTTGGGCTCGAAAAGAAGAAAGTTGTGCGTTATTTTCTTACATAGTCATGCTCATGTGAAATATATATATATATGCAATCCTACATGGGGATCATCAAACTTGAATCTCAAACCAATTGTTGTGCAGAATATCAGCTACAACTGTGTTGTGAAATGGATTATTTATAATGGTTTTATTTTACTTAGGATGTTATGTGGAGATTCGATTATGTAGAACATTGAGTATTAGATAGCATCTGAATCTGGTTATAACCGTCTACTTTAACTTTTGTAATTAAAGAAACCTAGGATCATGAGAATACAAAGGCATTATGATGCTCACCTTTAAAGCTATTCGTGGTGCTGGTGGTTCATGTAAAAGGTTTGCATGCTTTATACTATATGTTAGGCAAATTGGAGGAGAGAAAGGAAAGAACAGGGAGAGGGTAAGAAGAGGGAATGGAGGAGAATGAAAATTTATGCTTGGTTATCAAAGGAAAAAGTGGAAGCAAATGATTTATATGGTGGACTCATTATGACTCTGTTTGGTACAAGTGATTTTATATTTTTAGGGAAGAGAAAATAGAGTGGGTGATGTTTTCTCTTTGGACCAAGTTTTCGATTATGTTTAGGTGCTTGTTTTGTTTTGTTTTGTTTTGTCCACTAGAATCGAATATTTCAATATTAATCCATTCCTTGTACGTGATTTTAGGGAGGTCAAATTGGGGAAAGAAAATAGAAAGATGGTTATTTTCTCTCCTTTGGAACCCTTTGGAAGAAAGGAAATCTGAAAGGAGAAAATAGAGTGGGTGATGTTTTCTCTTTAGATCAAGGTTGTTATTTCTGTTTCGGTGCTTGTTCCGGTTTGTCTACTATAACCGAATATCTCAATATTAGTTCATTCTGAAGTTTGCATTTTGGCTGGTATTTGTTGAAACGACGGAATATATCGAAATTTGATCGAGGTGGAATGAGGAGGGTTTCTCGTTACTGTTTGCATACCGATATGAGAAATTCCTACCAGAACGGTACAAAATTGACAACTATGCGTTGGACCCATATTTTCTTATTTGCTTGAAATGAAGAGAGAAAAAATTGAGGAAAACGAAGAAAAGAAATTTACTAGTTAATTTTCATCATCATCAATCACCATAAAGAAAGTAAAAACCATTAGACCATGTCACCTCTATTGTCACTTAATTTGCCAGTTATGCTACTCAGAAAACCTATCAACTCACGTTTAAGGCAACACCATTGAAACGGTCTGCTTCCGCTAAAACAACCGCATAAAAACACCAAATTAAAGTCCGAAGTTGTAAAAAAATCTCTTGCTCTAACCCAAAAAAAAAAAAAAGTAAAATAAAAAAAGCATTTTTTTTGTATTCAAATTTGAGGGAAAACAAAAACAAAACTACGTTATTATAGTGGTGGTTAACGGCAATCTTTTAACAACAATAAATAGAAAGTCATATTGACAACAAATGTGAATTTTAAGGATGAAATTGACAAAAAATAAACTTAAGGACAAAAATAACAATTGACGCGAAAATGGTGTAAATTTTCATTAATGATTTGTGCAAGTTGGCTGTGGATCACAATATTCTGCTATCCAATTCAATTTTGGGGTTCACACAGGTTTTAGGCTACATTTTTAGGTACAGTCCTCTTTGTCAATTTGTATTTCACCATCGCCGCGATTTTGTAGAACCAGAAGGCGCTGACCAGCTGCAAGCCCAATGCCATTACCTAAGCAACGCAGAGAACACACATTAATTAGAGGAAGTTACAACCAAACAAGTTAATAGATTCTCCGCTATGTAGAGCATAGTAGCATACCTTTATGACAAATGGATTGCTAGCAGCCAAAGTCACGTAAGTGACATAAGGTCCACCGCCCATCCTAGCGAATGTAAATGTCACTGCAAACAGAATCTGTGCAAACACCCATACTTTAGTAATGACCATGATTTATATAGTCCTTTCAAAAGTTGATGTTTGGCAGCATTTGATTATTGGATTTAGAGGGATTTTTTTTGTTTAGACAATAGAGGGATTGCATTTAGTTATGAAGAATGTTAAATTTGATTTTTACTATCAAAGGTATTAATTGATTGTCGGATTTTACTATCAAAGAGCCTTGCACCAAGTTAATTGGTATTGTCAAATCCTCATTCAAATCCTCATTTCCCCGAAAAAAAAATATCAATTTTATTACAAAATGTTTATAAACTGAAAATAAATGTGATTAGTATTACTTTTATAATATAATAAATAAATATCTTTCTTTTTTTTTTCGTAATTAATGAGTCTTGCATTATCCCTAACATCACTCAATACTCAACAGATATAAGAGTCTTGCATTATTATGTTAGAATAAGAAACTATAGGGAAGTTGTGAGTGCTTCCAAGAATTTTGAACTCACATCGGCAGCCAAATTAAGGTCGGTGTCTTTATAACCAAACTCTTTGAGAAGCTCCCTCATGTGGAGGAAAGGGCTGGAGATTTCGCTTATCCATAATGCAGCGACGATCTCTGATCCGCACTACAAAGAAAGAATGGTGTGACATAGCTTAGTAAAGTATGTAAAAGCCCAAGAAAAGTTTTGCATTGAATTGGTAGAAATGAAAAAGCTATTGTCTTTCTTAGAAATTAACATTAATTAAATCGAAATTTAGGGAAGAGTACACCACATACCTATATTGGGGAATTTAAAGATTAAGAAACAAAAATCTGATTTTGAGTTTGCAATTTCCAATTGCGAATCCAATTTCAGGACTTTGGGTCCTTGCATCGAAAGGAGTTTTATAGTTTCCCAAGTATTTTAAACTACGAATTTTGTCCTCCAACAATAGGGTAAAGTTCAATTTTGCCCCTTAACTATTAATTGCGTCAATTTGATTAGGTTTTTAAGGTCTCATGAGATTTATGAGGTTTTGGGTTTGAAATCCTCTAGCCAGTATATCTTGGGATTACCATTAAGAGATTCCTTATGCGTATGTATGATGACATTATTATGAGCCCAAGATAACCAAAATGTAATGATTTATACCTTCTTATATGCCAGGCTTGCCCCAATTCCAACGATGCTAACTAGATGGTGGATCGCATTGTCCAGTTTGACACGCTTGTCAAAGAGGCAACATACCAGATCATAGATCATATAAGAAAGGGTCATTGCTAGAGTTTCCATCTGCTTAGCGTTCAAGTTCCCACCATCAAAATAAGAGTTACTAAAACACAACAATCACTAGCTAAATTTAATATATACCAGGCTCTCCAACAGAATTCCCTCTATAGAATTTGCTCAAAAAGAGAGTCACTACAGTGAACAAGTCAAAGAGATTTCAAAGAAAACAACCCCATAAAATTGGAAGACTAAAATAACTATATTAACTTGTTAAATATACCTGCTTTGTGGAAGATTTTGAAGCCAAGGGACAAACTGGGCACCTCCAATCTTGAACAGAGAGAGAGGCTAATATTACAGCTAAAGTTGCATGAATCATGGAAACAATTCGGTTGCAAAATTCAAATGAGCGCTTAGGGAAAATCTTCCTTGCCAACAACAAAAGTTGTTGACCATGAAATGACTCCAAGCACAACTAAATTCAAAATATGGTCTTCCATTTGTACTATCTTCAACAGAATTTGGCTTCAAGTGAAGGACTGAAGGTACCCAGCTATAAAGATTTCAGAAAACGAAACCAAAACCAAAAAAGTGGTTTCAATTGAATGCACGTGCATGCATTATAAGTAGTGTTTCTGAAAAACAAAAGCGGGGTGCTATACAAAATATATAAGGCTCTAGTTGTACTAACTTTCAAGCTCCAAATTTTAAAGTCAAAACGGTTAGCAATCTTTTCCAAGTTGAACTACAATTATTAATTGCATTTTTTTTCTTCTTTTCTTTAAAAGGCAATTATTAATTGCATTTAGATTTAGGTGGTAGTATGTGTGGTCAATTATTAATTGCTGACGGGGACTATATATGATGTGTACTTTCTATTTTCTAACTCCCAACTGAATGCTAAAATTGGTTGGTGCAAGGCATATCCACATGCTACGTCTACGTCTATAGGAAAAGGGAAATTATTATTGGGAATATATTGACCATGCATTATGCATATATGAAAATCAATAGGTGAATCATTGCTCAAAATTCTAAGTCCAGGGCATTAGGTGAATCTTTTCCAGCTAGGATGGGGGAGAATCCGAGCTCTCAACAATGACAATATCCTCCGCGAGTAATATTATAAACATAACAAATTTTATAAGTATTGACATGTTGAAATCTGAACTTTGTAGTGATTAAAGTAACATCACCTTTACTTGGGTTTATTATTGATATTATTTTTATTATACATCAATCACAATAATTCATATAAATGATTTTAGAATAAAAATGATGAAATACATTATGTTACTAAAGTTGTTGTATCCTCCATTTCTCAAAATTCGTTTTTGGGTAGGTTAACATATGGTAGCTGCCCGTGACTTGGGATAGTCTTTTTTTAAAGATATGTATTGCTCTATGTTTGTGGTGGGGGTGACAGTTCTTCGGTATTGTCGGAAAAAATTTGTTCATTTGTTCTTAAACAGTGAGGAGAGCTATTATCGTTGGGTCTTGTTAACGAGTGTCCTTAGGGTAATGGTTAAGAAAGCATTTAATGCTTCCACTATAAGTAGTAAAATTTTAATATTAAAATAATACAAAAATAACTTTTAAGGGTATTTTAGTCTTTCTATTTATTATTTTAATATTAAAAGTTCGTTATTTCTCGTAAAGTGTAATCATTTAATACTCTTTAACCATTGTCCTAAAGGTACTGATTAACAAAATCCATTGTCGTTTGTATGATATTAGGCTGGTTTTGAAATTCACTAACACAACAATTAAGAGAATAAATTCAATAAGGATCTTGTGTAAAAGTAGAGTTTTACACCTTCCAATAGAATCATGCCACCTTAGACTTTTGCAAAAAAGAGTTTAGTAACTACCACACACAATCTCACCCTTTAAAACACTGTTACCTAAAAAAAAAAATCAGAAACGCTTTCACAGATAGACGTCGCTGTCCAAGAAACGTCAAAAACACAGTTGAGCGAAGAAGCTAATGGAGCCGCTGTGAGTCAGGAAAACCTGTGTCTCTCTTTCTCTGTAGACATTTTTCACACAGAGAGATCAACCAAAAAAAACTTAACAGAAATTAATAAATAATAATAACACACAAAAAAAAAAAAAAAAACAAATGAGGAGCTCAGATGCGAAGGGAGAGGGGGCTTTATAGTTTATGTAATGAATGAGATTATAAGAGGAATGTGGGAAGGGGTTTGTTAAAGATCTAGCAAGTTTGCGGGGTGGAAGACTAGATCTGGATTGTTAGTTAGCGAGTGGGGATGTGGGATTTGAAAGAGGAAACGTGCGATTTGTGAGATTTGTTGGATGTTAATTTATTGCAAAGGATTTTCCAGACTCACGGCGACTCCGGTAGCTTTTTCAAACTCCGACAACGTCGTCTGACGGTTCATCGCTGGATTGTGTTTCCGACTGCTTCTTGGATGGCGGCGTCTATTTGTAAAAGTCGTATCTGATTTTTGTTTAGGTAACAATGTATTAAGGGATGAGATTGTGTGTGGCAGGCACTAAACTTTTTTTTGCAAAAGTATGAGGTGGCATGATCCTATTGGAGGGTGTAAAACTCTACTTTTACACCGAGTCCTTATTAAATTTATTCTCAACAATTAATATCAATACATTAATATTATCACCACCGAGGATTTTGCTCAATTACTTTCGGTTTCAATCCCGAGTGGCCTATTAATTTCTCATTACTCTTCGGATGACTTTCTTTCTCTTTACTTAATGGTAGAGAAAATGAAAAAAGATAAGAGGAAATATTAATACTATCAACACGAATAATAAAAGGTTAAATAGCAAAAATAGCCTATGGACCTCAATGGTAGTTGCACATTTATTAGGGTAATTTAAAATGGGTCCAGGGTTGGGTGTGCAGCACCTCTCAATTCTTAAATGCAAATGTGACATGTGCATCTTATTCTCTGCAAACAGGACAGGATACAAGAAGTAAAGCTACGTCCAAAATCTTATCTTTTTAACATGCAAGACCTGAATATATTTGTGAATCTGTGATCTATTGAAAATGATTAAATGAAACATTTTGCTGAAGAGATTATTAATGGAGGATTGAAGAATTAAATTCTTCTTCAATAATGGACATGCAACCAGCTTGCTGGGTTGATACGTCGAAGAATATAATTCTTGGCACCAATCGAGGCCGTGAAAGACTTGCTGAAGCGTCAATTGGGGTATGGTTGTTGGATTTTCTTTAATTTCTTCTTTGGCAAAAGAGACATTTAAGCATGTTACTAATATAATATGAGTATATCTGTATATGACATAGAAATAACCACGTATCAGGTTGGCCAAAGGGCCAACATATATACACACCTTGTTAGCCATTACTGTTATGGTCCCAACTCTCGAGTCAATTTTTATTAGCTTTCTGTTTGTTTTTGTTATCTTGCTGCTATGTAGATGAGCAAGTACTGGCTTAATAATTGGGCTGAGGGGGGACTGTTAGAGAGAGAGAAGGGGGAAGAGCTTAAGAGAGAGAACAGAGGAGAGAGAGTGTGCTGAGAATAAAAAGTCTCACATTAGTCATTTAAAACCTTATATCTCTACATGTAAAATCCTAAGTCGTTTCACTCATTGTCAATTGGTTTTGGATTGGATGCTATCTTTAATATGATATTAGAGTATGTTATTTTTTCCACGTCACCAGAGTCCACGTATTTAGCTAGTCTCCCCAGTCCCCACACGTGAGAGGGTGTATTGAGAATAAAAAATGTCTCACATTGGGCATCATTTAAAACTTAACATGACCAAGACACTTGTTTAATTTATAATGGTGCCACCTAATTGGTTTGGAGCTAAACTTTCTCTCTAAGATTTTATGGCCTAAATCAAGCTATAATCAATCGAATCCAATCGCGTGCAATACTTAAACGATCAGGACAGTCGAGATTAAAAGCCGTTTTTTCAACTTTTCATCTTGACTGTCCAAATAGATATATATATTAGAAAAAATATAATAAAAATAAATATATATATATATATATATATATATGGACAATTAGATTAAGATGAAAAGTTAAAAAAGTAACTTTCAATTTTGGCGGTCCAAATCTATTACACGTTGCAATACTTGTAGATTCAAAATAGTCAAGCTTGAGTCGACTTGATGATAATTGAATACCTTTTTTTAATATTTTTTTATTAGTTACGATAACATTTGAATCTTTAGTGTCTGTTCCATAATAACAATTGTTCTTTATCATTAGATGAAGCTACCAATCAAGTTTTTTTTTTTTTTTGGGTACGCATGATCTAAACCGAATTTCTTATTGGAGAACAAAATGGGCTGATGCAGCCCATGTACCAAACTTAAGTTTTGGATTGGATAATCGGATTGTTTTTACTTGTCCAAAATGGGCTAAGCTTGGGCCAACCTAAGTTCAAGGTGACCCGAGCCCATGCTACTTCAAAGGTAAACATAAACAGTGAGACGGTTAAAAGCGTTAAAAACATCCGAACCGATAATTTGATTCAGTTCAGTAGTATCCTATGTAAGTCTAAGCGGCATTTTTTGCAATGGATATTTGCCGCATATTTGCCGCATACCGGGCCGATTTTCGGCAACTCCACTTAAACTCAACCATTTCCCGAGAAATCTCAATCTTCCGAGGTCCCAAACGCCACCGTTTTGTCCACGAATACCGGTTGCTGTCAATTTACTCTCCGACACCGATTTATCGGAACCGAAATCTCGGAACCGTATGTTCATTCTAGGAATGGGTTTTGTCGGACGGTTCTTCGCGCAAGTGCTCAAAAACCAAGGATGGTATTGGTACCTTAAACTGATTCTATTCCCATTTTATTGTTGAAAATTATATTTTGGTTTATCTAAATTCGTTTTTGAATATTTGAACATTAGGGTTGTCTCTGGGACTTGTACAAGCATTATGAAGAAGAAGAAGCTTGAAGAGAAGGGTTTTGATATTTACCTTTTCGATGCAAATGAGCCAGAGTTAGTTATTGTGTATTTTTAAGCTTTCATGTACCGCTAATTTTATTTATTTATTTATTTTAATTTTACGTTTCCAATTTTTTTTTTTTTTTTTTATTTATTTATTTTTTTTCTTGGCTTAGACAGAGCACTCTTGATATTATGAAAAATCATACACACCTTGTTGTCTCAATCCCTCCTGTTGTGGGTGTTGGTGACCCGGTACGCTAAAAGTAGCTCCCATTTTTTAATGTTAAAGACTCTGCTGAATTGATTATCTATTTTGTGATGATCTTTTTATGACTTATTTTGGCTCATTGTTTTTTTTTTACTTATTATGTAGATGGTTCAGCATGAAGAGCTTTTAAGGAGTACACTAATGGATGGAAATCTTCAATGGCTTGGTTATTTGTCATCAACTAGTATGGTCTATATCCAAATTGCATTTACATATTGACATGATTTTTTTTTTTTTATAATGTAAGGAACTTTTCTCAATAAGCCCTTTGGACTCGCCTCTAGTCAGTAAAACCTATGGACAACTGACCTTTACATATTGACACTATTTACTTCATGAACTTACGTACACAATTTTTTTTGGTGTATTTTTGGGATTTTTTTTTTTGGCGTTGGTATAGGTCTATGTCGTTATCTGACATTTTTTGTTGTTGCGTCTATCAATAGTCTTATAACTGCATATAGGATTTTGAAATCTGCAAAATCCCCACACCCCTAATTAGCACCTTTGATGTGTTCAAGTGTATTATTTTTGTTTGGGGGTTGGAGGAAAAATGAAATATAAATAATGTTAAAAATGATGAGCAATGACAATAGCTACTTCACGTTTCTAATTGACATCATCTTACCACAACAAAGAAATTAAGTTGACCCACCACAAACCAAATTGGTAGCATTTTTATTATGGAATATACATGTCTTTCTTCTGCACGAATAAGATATATATGTGACCTGCTAATCTGTACTAGACATTCTAGCATTGAATTTTTTTTTCTTCATAAATGTTTGCAACGTATGTGCTACTTGGCCTTTGTATGAGAAGTAGCAATGCTTAGCAGTAATTCACTTCAGAACTCGTAATCGCATTCTTTTCAACTCCTACTCTTTGATCCTTTGATCTTACTGTTTTAACAATTCATTTTTCTCTAGAGCTCCTAAATCAGAATTTTGATTATGGTGAAATTGCTTGTTTGGCAGGTGTTTATGGAGATTGTGGTGGTGCGTGGGTAGATGAGGAGTAAGCAAGTGGATCTAAACTAACCACTTAAACATGCAAACTCTTGCACATGCACTAACATCAATTGTCCCTAAACATGTGCATTACTCTATGGCAGTTATCCTACTAGACCTACAAGAGAGTCGGCTAACTTAAGGTTAGTTGCTGAGCAGAGATGGTTAGAAATGGGTGATGATCTTGGGCTTTCAGCACAAGTATTTCGGCTTGGAGGTATCTATGGCCCTGGCAGAAGGTTGTAATGAGCATTAAAGTATGACCAAAATATGCTACCTTTTATATTGAATATGTTGTTAGTACAACACAGCTCACATTGTCAGTTTCTCATTGGAATTTAACAACAGCATATGCATTTTAGCTGGCATGTTTCATGCTATAAGCCTTTTCTAATTAAAGTCCATGCTGAAATGTTGCCAATATCATTTTGCATGACCATTATAGAAAGGTTGATCTATATCTATATTGACCTATGTATTTCTTGTTAGCTTATTGAAAGTCAGTTTGTCCTAGAACCTATGCTCTGATAGAATTAACATTTGTTTCAAATTTTCCATGCTAAAGGTTGGTTTTTTGATGAATCTATTTCCATTTCAGTGCTGTTGATACAATAATTAAGAAAGGAGCCTTGTCAGAAGGTCAAAAAATGAGAGTATACAAGCAATACACATCCAGAATTCATGTTGAGGACATTTGTCAGGCACTTAAGGCCAGTATACATGCACCTTCCCATGGGTGGGTTACAATCTTCAGCCTTCCTACACGATTAAAGCTTCTCATAAATTATTTATTCCAGTTTTGAAAGATTGCTGGAAAAAACAAATGTAATAAGATTCTTGATATTTAAAATATCTGAAAGCATTCTCCATCTGGATTATTTTCTTTCTTAACAGGAAAAGAAAACGTTTTGCCAATCACAAACTGAACTCCCAATTTGAAGCTTACATTATGCCAAGGCAAATTTGTGAAGATTTCACTCTTTTTAGCCTTCCATGTTTTAAAGACCAACATGTATGTGGCACACGTGCAACATATATTCATATGCACATGTTTCTTAGTAAGCCATATATTTTTATAGACATATTTCTTAGCGGCGAGAAGTCCAAAGTTGGTTCACTTTACCAATCTACATTTAGAACATGTTATCTAAATTGGAGCTCCATAGACATGCTTTGATGCACCTGTACAAAAAGTACGTGGGAGCAGGCAGAGTTTTTGAGTAATTCTGGTGTTCATATTTTTGAGTGGCATGGACTATTTTTTTTAATGTCTGCTTTCACTTTTGTTTCCTATTTTTATTTTTGAACCCCTTTTATCACATTAATCTTTTCATTCTGTTCCAACCTCTATGTTTAATCTTTTCAACATTGTTTCTTACAAATATAACTCTGGGAAACATTTTTCTTATTTACTGCCTCTGATTTTTGTTTAGGAAGGTTTACAATATCGTCGATGATGACCCAGCCCCTCGGGAAGAAGTTTTTGCATATGCAAGAGACTTAGTTGAGAAGAAGTGGCCTGGCCAGATCAACCAATCCACCAGTGAATCTGAATCCTTTATTAAGAAGGGTAGTCCAAGGGGTGAGAAGCGAGTTTCTAACGCTCGTATGAAAAAGGAATTGGGAGTGAGGCTTCTCCATCCAAGTTATGAATCAGGTCTGCAGAGCATTATCAACCATATGGAGCACTGTTAAACCCATCCATCATCTTTTCCTTAATGTAACAGTGGGGATAGATCTTCAGCTGGAAAAAAGCACAAGCCAGAAAATACAATATGTGCCTGGCAATACCTTTGTAACTCCACATTCCTGGATTTGTTATTGTCTCCTTCTCTGGTACTCCAACTGCCCTGCCAAAAGGTCTTTGGAATTGAGAAGGTAACTGCACACAGGGAAGGAACAAAAAATTAGACCAAAAAGAAAATGAAAAGGATACGCATGTCATTATATGAATCAGGCGTAAGAAATTTATATTTTGAAGGGTCTTGTTTAGGAGTGCTTTAGCCTAAGGGCACATGTTAAAGCATAATAAATTTAATTATGAGTTGTAATGTACGCATTTTGAAAGAAAAAAAAAAAACATTGTTAATAATTTATTGGTTTGTATGCATAAATTCATTGTGAATTTGTAATTGTGTGTTTTTATTAATATTTGTATACAAATTGATTTTATTTTTTTCAAAATGTATAGAACATCGTTTAATAGATTATTAAAAGTAATGGGTTTTCGGTTGAATGAGAATTTGAAATCAACGTTTGAGTAAGCTCGGGAAAGTTTGCGCAAAACTTATTAATGAAATATGATATTGTACAGGCTTTGAACATCAACGTCAGGATGGCCGAGTGGTCTAAGGCGCCAGACTCAAGTTCTGGTCTTCGTGAGAGGGCGTGGGTTCAAATCCCACTTCTGACATGTATTTTTTTTCCTTTTCTACATGATTTGCTACTTTTTTTTTTTAGGAAGATTTATGTTATATCATTATATTCTCTACAGATGAAGAAATTATAAAAGACTCAGACTGAACATGATTTGCTACTTTTTTTTTTAGGAAGATTTATGCTATATCATTATATTCTTTACAGATGGAGAAATTATAAAAGACTCAGACTGAACATGATTTGCTACTTTTTTTTTTTAGGAAGATTTATGCTATATCATTATATTCTCTACAGATGGAGAAATTATAAAAGACTCAGACTGAACATGATTTGCTACTTTTTTTTTTTAGGAAGATTTATGCTATATCATTATATTCTCTACAGATGGAGAAATTATAAAAGACTCAGACTGAACATGATTTGCTACTTTTTTTTTTAGGAAGATTTATGCTATATCATTATATTCTCTACAGATGGAGAAATTATAAAAGACTCAGACTGAACATGATTTGTTACTTTTTTTTTTTTAGGAAGATTTATGCTATATCATTATATTCTCTATAGATAGAAATTATTTGGTCCACCAGGTGAACAAGCCTGATGATCCACCTACCCAATAACTAAATGCCATGTATGTTAATCTAATAACTCAATACATATCATATAACAAACAAAAGTAAAAGACCAAAATATCCCTCCCAGATCACAAAAGTAAAAGACCAAATTATCCCTCCCAGATCCACCTTCCACCTTCTACCTCCACCTTCTACCTTCAGCTCCTCCCTCACAGCTAAACAACCCAAATCTCTTTCAGTTTCCACTTTCACCGATCAAAGCAAAACAATGGCCCTTTTCTATCAAAACAAAACAAACTACAATTTTATTGAAGAGTACAGAAAACTAAGAAGCTAGAAATGTCGAATGTTGAGATCTTTTGACAACATATATGATATAGAAGCTGCAATATAAAGTTCATACAAGATATTTTGACAAAGTTATTGTAATAAATTTCCCTGCTCAAGGTGTTTAAGTGAAAGAGATCCTTTGCTTAGAGTACAAATAACTGAGGTTAAATGATACAACCAATGTCATGGTTATGGAGAACCCAAAAAAAAAAAGGAAAAAAAGTGAATTACTTTCTTGGCTGTGTCTTTGACACAGTGTTGTGAACTTGTGATATTTGATGGTTCTTTAGATATTTGGCCATCTATTGGTTTTTTGGCATGTGCATCTTTGTTTTGTGAAGATTTTAGACAAGCGATTCTTTGATTTTAGAAACTGCTTCATGATGTCGCGGACTTGAATATAGATCTGGGTTCGGTACACGAATGTTTTGGCCGGAACAGCGAGATTACAGCCCGAAGAAATGGGTTTGGGAGTGGAGGAGAGAGTTGGTGCGGGTTGAACCACGATGGGTTTCACTTGATAGAAAAGGGCCATTGTTTGCTTTGATCGGTGAAAGTGGAAACTGAAAGAGATTTGGGTTGTTTCATGTTTGGCTGTGAGGGAGGAGCTGGAGGTAGAAGGTGGAAGGTGGATCTGGGAGGGATATTTTGGTCTTTTACTTTTGTTTGTTATATGATGTGTAGCTGAGTCATTAAATTAACATACATGGCATTTAGTTATTGGGTGGGTGGACCACCAAGCTTGTTCACTTGATGGACTGAATAATTTCTCACTACAAATGGGCCTGAGAAACTTAATACTATGGGTTCCAACTAACTCAACTGGTAAAGTCTTTTGTTGTCTCTCAAGAGACTTGAGTTCAAATCCCGCCTACACCAAAAATCCGATTAGTGTCTTGACTTGATGGTAAGAGCAATCATCATAAGTGGACGCCATAAGTTTAAATGCTATCATAACTATTAAAAAAAAAAAACTTAATACTATTTTTTATTTTTATTTTTCCTAGGACTATAGGCTAGTATTACACAAAATTTAAAATTAATTTTGTTATAGAACCCTACTTTTTGTATAAATAAAATTAATAATATTTTTGGGTATTTTTAATACAATAGTGTCGGAGTTGATCAAGTGAAAAATCCAAACCTTGGGTCTAAAATATTATCAAATACACTCAAAACCCATTTTAAAATCGGAATTCTTACTATTTGGGTCAAGTCTATCCTTACTCATTGATTAAGGTCATGGTTCAAAATCCTCATTTGCAAATTGCAATAGTAAGTGATAAATACTATAATAATTAGTTCGAATCTTTAAACAAAACAGTCAGGATGGCCGAGTGGTCTAAGGCGCCAGACTCAAGTTCTGGTCTTCGAAAGAGGGCGTGGGTTCAAATCCCACTTCTGACAATTTAATTACATGTTTTTCCTTCTTTAAGATCTTGGGCCAGCCCAGGCCTGAATGGCCTGAGAAACTCGGTGCTTTTTTCTCTTTTTTTTTTTTTTTTTTTTGAAGCTGATTGGCTGGGGACATGGGATTTTGATCATATATTCTCTAGACCCTAAAGTTTGGGGGACGCGTAGAGTATCCATTGATAACACTACTCAGGCAAGTAGACCTACCGGCTAATTCCGAGTTTGTCTTCCTCTTTTCTATTTTCCAGTTCCCTCACTAACCAAAAATTGTTGCCAGTGGAAGCTTCCCAGTCTTCTGTAAAATGTAGTTTGGCTTTGAAATATGTCTAACATAGATCTTTTTTATAATCTTGTTGTATTTTGTACTAATGACCCTTCATAGTTACTTGTTTTTTACATTAGTTTCTTTATTTTATTTTTATAAGAAAAACATTGCATTATAGCACGGTGCATTTCAACCTTTCGACCCCCAAATTGGGTTGAATGTTTAGCTGTAATCTTATTAGCCAGGTTTTTGACCCATTCCCTCTCGCTCTACCCATGACTACTAATTTATTTCTTTTGGGGTGCGTGGGATGAAAAGAAGCAAATAGGATAGAAGAAAACCACTACACCCTCAGGGTAAACTGAAACTATAGTCTATAGTACTATACTAATTCTTTATCCTACTAAAAATTACTAACCCATTACCCTATGGAGATAGGAGGAATTGAATCTGTTCATACATCCCCATGCAGGCTGGATCATATCAATGAAATTCCTTGTACAATCCTCAAAATATTTAAACTAGGTTTATTGGCGAAGCTACACTACATTTGAAAGAACAAAAATCCTAGATGCTGGTGTAACATCTTATAAAAAGAGAGGTCCTCACCACTTTCCAGTTTGGGAGCTCAATCTTTGCGGTATCTTGCCCAAAACCCCTTCTTCCTGGCAGAATCATTCTCGGACAAGGATCTACTCCACTTGGACCCAATAGAGAAATGCCTCCTCAAGAAAGGCTTCGCAAAGGAGCTCCTTGCACTAGAACTGGGTTCCATCTTGGGGACTTTTCCTTTATGTTCAGCATCTTTTTGGAGATCAAAAACATCAAAATCACTATCAAAGGAACTATCCACAACCCGGTTTTTTGATATCTTATAGTTCTTCGCCTTTAGCTCTGCTTCTACTTTTAAAGCCTTTTTGGACATCTTCGAGACTTCCTTTTCTCCAACGGTACAGATTGGGCAAGGTGGGTCGAACCGGTCAGCCTCCGCTGTCATAGTCTCCAGGCACTCAGCATGGTAAGTATGCCCACAGACAAGCACAGAAGCCACTGGGACATCATTGGTGATGAACAATTTTTGGCTGCTCCACGAAGATCTCTCTGTTAGGAGCTTTGAGCAGGCCCCACATGCGTGCAACTCTACAGAGGGAGAATATGAGAACCTGCTGCTAGATCCACTTATCTTGCCACGGCCAGAGCCAAAATGCTCACTGTCAAAAGACCACCTTTCTCTTTGAGAAGAAGCCACAAGCTCAGAAAACGTGCGCATTGACCAGCCATCAGAAGACCCACACTGGGATCCGGTTGCTAAATCGTTGCTGCCAGTGGAGAGTACAAAAGATGGTCTTCCTTCAGATATCGAGTTGTTACTTGGTGATTTCAGTCGCAATATTCGACTATCAGAGACCTGTCTTAACAGCTGGTGCCCTGGTGAACGACGGGCCCGTCTTGATGGGGTTGAGTTAGGAAGAAGAGGATAAGTATGGGAAGGCAGAGTATCAACAGATGGTGTTGAGAGAGCTGAAGGTATGGAGAATGAAAGATTTGGTGCAACTGAATCTACAATTTCGGGTGATTCTGGACGGTTCTTCACCTAAAAGACAATGAAGAGGCATGATAATTGATCTAAGGATGAGGGAAGAAAAAGATTAAGCAAGAAAAAGCAAACTACATAGCTTCTACTAAACTTAGCTAAGTTTGTTTCAAACTTACCTCTGTAGAAAAATTGCTTGCCATGGATAGATCTGCACCAAGCACAAGAACAACATCAGTGTAAGGCAAAAGTTAACGTGGATTATTCAAGACTTGTGATTTTCTTTATAAGAAGATATCAATGAATTTCTAGGAAATGGTTTCACAAGATGTGGCCAATTGTCTTGATCACAATATATCATTAAGAAATAGGAATCCACATCACCAAAAGATTTCTTGCATTAGTTCTAGGATGGACTGAGTCAATGCTGGTACATGATTTATGTTTCACCTTTTTTTTTATACCAATAAATATATTGATCAATTCCATCCACCAATTTGGTATCTTATTAAACAAAAAAGGTGATATCGTTCCTTCATTGATAAACGATTTCAATTTCTATCACGATCATCCAATAAGAAAGGTTTCGAGTTTTGATTGAATAATTTGAAGAGCAATTGATTTCCACATACCACATATTTGCACTCTAATATGCAATGGAGGTGGGGAAGCAAACCATGGGCTATGCACCAGTATATGCAAAGTTACTAATTTTGTAAACTCTTTATTCTTTGTTCACTCTTCTACTCCTGTGTAACTTTATGCACACAGGGAGGTTCCTTATTATTAATATATCACTTTACCTATCAAAAAATATTTCAAACATTTTAAAAAAATGATCAGTAATAATTTAAAGCATGGTAGGTGAAATGGACTATCTTTACCATATACAGAAATGATGAACTAATTCTGGTAAAGTACAGTTTTCCACTTTTCTTTTCTTTTTCTTTTTTTACTTGTCTAATATTACAAGACTAGAATAAAAAAATTAACTATTACCAGTAAAAGCAAAAGCATGATCAGAAAAATAATCATTACCATTCACTGAGGCTAAATATCAAAACTAATTCAGTGAGCGCAATATTTTATCTCAATATTACTAGAATAATTTCTGACAGTCCCAAAGTTTAGACAATTTTACTTCACCCCTGAATTTTTTTTTTTTTTTTTTTCTCTGCCCACAAAGAAGCTTCCCATAGTTTCAAAGTTGATGCACTTTGCCCCAATAGGTCATTGAGATTTGAGAAAATAAAAAGAAAACAGTAATCCTTGATTGCTTAAATGACCCTTTTTTAGTAATCCACCACGACTGCTTAAATGATCTCTTTAGATTAGTTTGTGCATAGACTTTAGAGCAAGCACTTTGGAGTTTAAGACTGCTACATGGAAAGTTGATTTTGCATGTACAATAGAATTGTTTCAAATTTGTTCTATAGCAGATAAATTACCAAAACAGGTATTTGATGTGTATGTGATCATCCCTTTGTTATCTTTCCTACATCAGGATAACAGATGTGGGCAAAAGGCATGAAGATTCATATCATAATATCATATGTTGTTTTCCAACTCAGACGATCCAAAAGGAACATTACATATGCCCAATGCTTCAAAAATACAAAGAGCAAAAGTGGGAGGCAGGGAGGAGCAACACAGATAGCTTACCGATAAAACATGAAAGAATAGTATAAACATAACACAATAAAATTATGATTTGTGTGCAGGGGGCAATGTCAAATTTCGACCTAGACAGATATACTATATTCCAGTGTTTGTAAGTTTCTATAATAACTACATTTAACTAAACAAGAAGCACCTTAGACAATTATTAATTGAAGAAAGTATCAACTTTAATACATTTTTGAAACAAAAGGTATAATATGGTCTCCTATCAGATGGGTAAAATTACAGCACTAATAGAATTTCCTACCAACATGCATTGTTGTGTTTTCATCGAGGGGCAAGCAAAACAATATTTTCAGCTGAGAAATTCAATGCATTAAGAGCTAGTTTTCCAAAATAAAAGGGTTATAACCTAAACAAATAGTGAAATGGGAGAAAAGGTTTAAAGTTTAATTTTCAAAGAAGAAAGAATAATTACTTCTAGAAATCTTCAATTTGATGCATTCAAGCATGTTTTGCAGGCTAACTATATATTATAAGGATTTACCTGAATGTGGAGTCATCAAATTCACATCAACTCCTTCATGAACTGGGGACTTCAAAGAGGTGGGTGTTCCAGAATTCTCCAGTGGGCTTCCCCCATCAGACAAATTGCCCCTTTCAGAACCTAAGGACCCTTTTAATTCCATGCTAACATTCCTGCTGATTCCATCGGACACTTGATATGACAGATTCTCACCAGCCACACGACCTCTACTATCCCACCGGAAGCTCCATGATGGTGAAGGTACAGCATTCCTATGCAAAGTTTCACCTCCAGCTCTCTGGGGGATGGTTTTATCCCTTGCAGCAACACAACAAGCTGACCCCATAATCACTCAAAAGTCTATTGCAATAGCTTCAAATGGCGAGAGGAAGCACTACGTGGTATGTACCGAGTAGAATATTAGTTTATCCTGTTTTGTAGAAATTATCAAACTAGACTTAATTTCAACATTCCATAATCAAAAAGCAATCTAATTTATTAGAAAATAATAATAAAGCACAAGAAAATTTAATACCTACCTTAGAGCATTTCCTCACTAGAGGCTGGAACACTACTTCAACAGTTCAGCCTGAAAAATACGCAAAACCAAAATAAAATTGAATTGCAAAATCAGCATAAGATGTATAAACAATCAAAACTGACTCAAATCCAAATCTCTAAGCAAAGTAATGCAGAGATAGTTCCTCCATAGAAAAGGAAAGAGCAAATATGACTCAAAGCATGAGCAATTCCCAATAACCGACAAGCAATTAAAATTCAAAAAACCAATTGAGCAAATAGCCAATCACATTGCACTCATATAGTGATTGTTCACTTCTTTATTTATTTATTGTTCTTATAAGTAGTAGCTCACTTCTTTATGATTTCAAAATAGCATATAAGGAATGACAATGATAGTCTTCTTAAAAACTCCACAGATTTCCGCAAAGAACATAATCTTTCTCAAATATGGAGCAAGAAACATATAACTAAACAAAACCAAATAATGAGCTCCGATTTCCCAGAACAAACCTTCGCGTCCAATACAATCTCATAGGATTTCCACACCATATTTCATTTATAATTAAATACAAATTATTTTCTAGAGCACGATAGCAATTACGGAATTAATCATCATTTCAGCACAATAATTTTGTCTTCCAATATATGTGACGCGATCTTCTTCCTCCGCACCACCATCACACCACATGTCAAGGCCATTAATCACTCTTTAGCAACTAAGAAATCATCGAGTTTCCAAAAAATAAGTTAAATAACAACACAGTCTAGCATATTGAACTAAATTCAAGCTAACACAGCAACACCGACGTAAGTACAAACACATTGTTTTCAATAATAATCATATGCTATTTTTGTTTGAAGTAAAATTTACTCCCAACACCAAAAAGAAAAGCATGAATTTGTTCCCTTAATATAAAACCCTACTTTCCAATTAAAAAATTACAACCAAACTTAACCCTAATTAAAATCACAAAGTAACAAAGCAATAAATTGATGCCAGCTCGAACCGTATATGGAAACCGCGTTATTGGATTAACTAAAATTATCTCCAAAATCAATAAAATAAAGAAAAAAGTCAAGCGCATACTGAGTCTCTGTCATAAATAAATACGTACAGATATATCTAAATTATCTTTGTAATTAATTGAAATTAAGACCAAAAATAAAGTACAAAATAGTTAATCCCCCAATAAATTGCAAGTTCAACAAAAATTAAAAGTAGATATAAATACCCTGGTCCCGGTGGTTTCAAACTGTTGGATAATCGGTTTTCTGCAGCGATATTTGTGAGCAACAAAAAGAGCACAAATATCGGAAAGAATGCTTGTGAAGTGAAACGCACCGTTTATGGTTAGGGCTGGGCAGGGCTTGAGAGAAAGCTCTTCGTCGTCGTGGGTGTCACGCGAAGAGTGAAGGAAGAAGGACACAAAAGTCGAGAGAGAAAGAGTTTAAAAACCGTGTGAAGAAGACGGCGTTGGAGTCTGAGGAGGTTCGGTTATGTTGGTTTCGCGGCAGAAAGGGGCACCGATCGTTATGACGGAGTTAAGAGGAGGGAAAGGAGCGTGGGATGGGACTTGGGAGTATGTGAAATCAGAAATGTGAGTGAGAGACACATGGGGAATTGTGCCACGTATGACGTTTTGCTTTTTTCTTATTTTCACTTTTTTTTTTTTTTTTTTTTTTTTTTTGGTTTCAAACATATGGTGTAATGGTGAAAGTTGAAAATGGTTCAGATCCTCTTCGCTGCTTTTTTCTCCACCACGTGGAGTGCGCAATACGCGTTCAACTTTGTACTGCTTTTTTTGTTTGTTTCCTTCAAAAGCCGACGCTAGTAATTTATTTGGGCCTGGATAGCCCAAATTTAACCAATTGGGCTCAATGATCCAAGTAAAAGATATGGAACTGAGCCCATTGGAAATGGATAACATGTTTCAGATTAGTCAGTACAGAAGCAGAAAGATAGGGCTCACTCGAACAATGACGATGAAACCAACAGAAACTTCAGAGTAGCATTGCAAGGTGCTTAGGTTCGTCAAGTTCATGTTCAAGGTAATTGCTCTATTTATGGTTAGAAACGAAACTTGGGGTTTGAGGTTTTGAATTTTCCATACGGTTATGGTTTTTGTGGTTTTAGTTTTTAGTTTCGTGATATTAATTTTGTCTTACTGGGTAACCAATATGGGCATTTTGCCTATTTATAGTCTTTGCAAATGCTGAATCTGTATCTTGGAACTTTTTTTACTCAACATTTCATCATAGCCAATTAAAATATTGTTATACAATTTAAGCATAGGTTGAAATGAAGGAATGGGGCAAATGAATAAAAGAGTTTTTTTTTTTTTAAATAAATTATTTGTAAAGATAGAGCAAAAAGTTGGGATGCATTATTTTTTTTATTGGTAATTTATACACGCACCCAGTGGATCTTGAACCCACGACCTGAACCTTCGTCCCATTATTATGGGAGGAGGAAGTAGCAGTTGAGCTATAGCCTCATTGGTAGAGAACTTGGGATGCATATTTCGGTTTTGAAAAAATGTTAGCTGGATATTTTGGCAATTGAGCTTAAGAAGTTACTATATCATGCAAGAGAAAACAGAAGGGAAAAGAGAAACGGCAATATAGGTTGCTTGATGAGTCATTATACCGGTCTAGTCTATTCCTTCAACATATATATAATGAATGTTGTATTCTTGCTTTTATATTTAAAAAAAAAAAATCCCAGATAAGTAAAAAAGAAATGGTATTCTTGATCAGCAATGTAGTATCTCTTATATGATTATATCAGTATTGTTAGCTGATATTGATGGTGAATAGAATTTGGAAGCGCTTGGTTAATGATGTGCTGGCATTGGTCTGGAAATTAGTAGCTGTGAACTTATTTTGGTATTAAAAAGCTTATAAATTGATAATGTAGGTAATTGGTGCAAAAGTTGTTTTTAACAGTATGATGACTTCATCTGTCTATGATGTGGATAATAAGCATTTTACTATAGTGGAACCATGTTTCTCGGATCTCATAGAAAGCCTTTGGGTTGTTGGGGCTATTGTTTCCTTGAGGCATGGTTTGAGCCCTGGTGCAGAGCTCAGTATTAGTCTTACTGTGGGAAGAAAATGGCCAGAAAGCAATCAGGAAGCTATTGGTGTGCTTGTTGACGTTGCTGTATGATTTGATCGGATTGATTGACTTACTTATTGCTCTTCTTAATGTTAATGTGATATTCTTCTTAGAGGGCAATACTTACTCTTGTTAAACATTTTGTGGTCTATATGTAGAAAATCGGTGTAGTTTGCACTGAAGTGCATATTTTATTAATTGCAGCATTCTTACTAGAGAATCAGGGGTTTGCTTCTTGCAAATGGTTACTTCTATTATGTTCCTCCTATGCTGATCAATTTTTCAAACTTTCTTCTAATTACATTGGTTATCAAACAGGTACTTCAGTATGATACTTAATGGGTGTACAATGCCCTCTGGGCGTGATTTTATGAGTTCCAGATTGTGTAAGTCCGTCACAGCCAGTGGCTCGTTTTTCACATATATTCCTTGTTTGCCAGCCAAGGCCACCTTCTCAAGCATAAGGTCATGGGGATCTCATCAAGAGGGTAAGTCTTGGTTGACTAAAGGCACATGAACAGCCTTGTGTTATATTCTTTGTAGCCTATATCATTACTCATCCAGATGGTAATCTAATGCCCTGGAACTTCTCAAATTTGTACTTCTGAATTATTTATTCTTAATTCTAGGTAAGCCACTCTTGCACCTTTCGGCTGCTTCAACCCCACTATTAAGCGGGGATCAGGGTAGCCTTCTACGCACAATCCCTTTGTTACCAAGGCGACGTAGATCTCACATGCCTCCTCAAGCATCCAAGGATGTTCCATACAGTTTCCGCTTCCCTCCAATGACCAAGAAGCCAAAATGGTGGTGGAGATCATTAGCGTGCCTCCCCTATTTAATGCCTCTTCACGAGACATGGATGTATGCTGAGACAGCATATCACCTGCACCCCTTCTTGGAAGACTTTGAATTCTTAACATACCCATTTCTTGGAGCCATTGGGAGTTTGCCGAGCTGGTTCTTGATGGCATACTTTTTTGTAGCATATCTTGGAATTGTGAGAAGAAAGGAATGGCCTCACTTTTTCAGATTTCATGTGGTAATGGGCATGTTGTTGGAGATTGCCTTGCAGGTGATAGGGACTGTGAGCCGCTGGATGCCTCTTGCTGTCTACTGGGGTAAAGTGGGGATGCACTTCTGGACAGCCGTGGCATTTGCTTACCTTTTCACAGTTTTGGAGTCCATGCGTTGTGCTCTTGCTGGTATGTATGCTGACATCCCTTTTGTCTGTGATGCAGCATATATTCAAATTCCATATGATTAAGGAGGGAAAGTATGACAGGGAATCTGTTTGTCTTTTCATTTTGTTGGCTTTTTTTGTATGACAGACGTCGTGAGCAGAACTTCTTTTTGTTGTTAAAAGCTGCCTAGCTTAAATTTCTTTTATTGGATGAGTTATTTTTGTGCTAATGCAGGATCGTGTTTCTAATTGTTAATTGTATAGTTTTTGTATGTTAATATCATGCTATGTTGCCTAGTCGTAGAACACTCAACTGGTGAATCCTTAAGTCCTTAGAGTAGGAACTAAAGGATGCTGGACAATGATGTCTTAGAGCACCTGAGAATTGCCCCTGGTGTGTGCAGTGCCTCCGTCTCATACACACACAGAGGTCTATATTTATGCATGCGTGCACATTCCATATTCTGCATTCTGGCCACCCATTGACCCAATGCGTGGTCTGGCCTTTACCTCGGCCCTTGCTCGTTTCAAGCAAGTTCACCATACAATACATAACTATCCCTTTGTATCAGCCCTACCAACCTGAACAAATAAGCGTCATATGAAATGTCCATATGCCCGCTACTTATCATGACATGGTCCCCTGGGATGCAAGGACTCTGGCAACCCTATATGTACTTAAATCTTGTTCAAATATGAAAATCCAGTTAACTGCAGGCATGCGCAGGGGGCCTGGGTATAAATCGACCATCCTTGAGGTCTTTTTTCTGTTTTGGGGCTTTTGTTCAACGTGGGGTATTTTAGGCTCTTACATCATCCTCTATTCCAATTTTATGACCATTCTAGAATTAAAGGAAACCAGATTTTTACCTGGTTTTGGTTATAAATCGACTCTTGAGCTTATAATTGAGAGAAAGTATCTTGTAAGACGATCTTATGCAATGCTGTCCTCACATTTGGTGGATCATATGTTATGAATGGGTGTTGTATATGTCAATCTCATAAGATAATTTTTCCATACGCGGCATTCTTTTGGGCCACCCATTCGTGTTCATACAACCATGATTGATTGACGTCATTTTTTTCGCTTAATTAAACAGTGGGAGTGGATATTATGGTGGACTTGGAAGATTTTCTCCACTTATCTGAAGACTTTCTCCACTTATTATAGAGGAAAAATACCGGCACACTGTGACTACCAAAAAGACCTGAAGATTTTCTCCACTTATTATAGAGGAAAAATACCGGCACAATGTGACTACCAAAAAGACCACTGGTGGGGCATTTTTTATAATGGGAAGGAAGTGCAGAAATACAAAGTTAAAGCATCTATATTAAAGCATCTAATATATAATGCTTGCCACCCCTACCCACTCTCCAAGACATTAAAAAGTCCTCCAATATCATTTGAGATGATTTTCATATTTTCAACCATAAGAAATGTTTGTGGACAAGGGAACCTAACTTACCATGATGCCCTCACATTAAATATTGGACAAGTTAAATGTTGGTGCTTCTTTGCACTCAAATTATTTGGACAGCCTTCTATTTTAGGTGGGCGTGTCAATTTTGTCTCACATCATACTCCGAGTCGTTGTCAGCTTACATTGCGGGCCATTTTCAAAAGATAACTTTGATTAACATGTAGTGCTTTTATCTGATGTTGTTGATTGCATTTGGCATGAATAACCATGATTTAACTTTGAAGTTTGAACAGATGTCAGAAAGTCGTATATAAAATCCTATAAATGGTACATGATCATTTGAGGGATATACGTCAAAATTCTATAAAATACACTATATATTAATTCATTATGTATTATAAAAGATCTTTGGCCTTGTTAATGCTTTTAAAACATACTGAAGTCACTTCAAGGTCTACCTCAGCTAAATAATAAACTTTTTATTGAATAAATTCACTTTAATAGAATATATAAACACTACATGAAAGATATTTTTTATGCAGAATCTAATAAAAAATATTCAAGTAAATATTCACACGCATGTAGTTGTGACTCGTGAATGAATGTAAATAAAATGAGGAACAACCATTTAATCGCATACACTTTAGTTACACTAGGGTAATAATTTTGTGCCATTGTATTCTATAATAGTCCAAAGAAAACATTAGTCATATCTACACTTCTATCCCAAAATAATTAATCAAGTTACAATTGGGGTTCACTATAATTATTAATAAAGCCTAGTTCGATCCATTATATGTCTAATGTGAGACTCACCACACACACATAACACACTTATCAAAATTTGGGACATCACATCTTCAACGTGAGAAGGTATCTCATGCATTAGATATATGTATTATTTCTCTCACAGTATGTGACCCACATAATTGGATACACAAATTGAGAAAGAGTGGATACATATATCATATACATATATCTCATGTGTGAGATAAATATTGGTTGAACACACATGGTACTAATTGCAAAAGAGATTTTTTTTTTCTTGCCGACCATACTGAATATATTATTGGTCACACTTTACCTTTGCTTGTTGTATTTAACTCTTGTGAGTGACTGGCCTAATTCACTCTTTCAAGTATCATCCCCATGACCTTTACATACAACATTAAGCCATTTAAACTACTGACTTCCCACTAAACTCACAGTCATTTTGACTAAGAAAACAACATCATTATCTTAAGGTGTGTTTGAAAATTTGGATGGAGAGGATAGTAGGAGTGATTATTCCATTGTTAGTCATACTAATTAAATTTATAATTGGATTCATCATTCATTTGAAAGGAGTGAGCATTGCTCCCAAAGTAGTAATTCTTTAGATAATAGAGGATATAAGGAGGAAGTAGATGAAAGGGGAGGAGAATAGATATCCCTCCTCTTTGTTTGAATGTTTTAAAATATTAAAATGAGAAAGAGAGGAAATGATAAGACATAATATAAATTGGAAATTATACCCATTTTTTGTTCAATTTAAAGAGATGGATATAAATTGACATTATAAGGACAAAATTGATAAGTTGCAAAATTATAATAGAAGTGGAATCCCTTCCCCTCCAAACTCCCTCAATTTGGAGGAATTTAAAATGAGAGGTTTGGAGCATAATTAGTAAATTACACGTACTATACTGTATATTACGCATATGTACATTAAAAAAAAAAAAAACTCTTATTTATTGTTACAAAACAAAAATATTCTGGAAAATATAAGTTTTCTATAATTAAATGTATAAAACACGTCTTAAACGTTTTTCGTATTATACGTGTATAAAAATATTTGAACTTGACTTCACTTCAATAATTTTATTAATGATATAATTGTTCATTCTGTTAAGATGTATCATTATATACGACAATTAAATTATCAAATTTTTTAGTTCCAAGTTTTACTACTTATATTAAATATCAATATTTTCATATTTTTATTATAATCTTGATTGTTGTTTATCTATTAAGATTTTTCTATAATTTGAATAATTAGATCTTATTGTCATATAAAAATACATTTTTTTGGCTAAGTGAATGAATATATGAACAATCATATCCTTCATTAACTTGTTGTATATTTGCTTAAAAATACAACTAAAAGTTAAAACGAATATACTAAATATATTAAAAGCTTAATTAATTCATTTTTTTATATTATCTTATAAAATTATATTTAGATAACACAAGTATGCTACTAAATTGAAATAACTTATCATATACCCATATGTAAGTCTATTTACGTTTTTTTGTTTCATTTTCCTTTTTCATGTCGTATCTTTTAAACATTTTAATTTTTTTTTTTGAACCAATGAAACACGTACTTATTTGGTCATGGATAGATTCCCTCCTATCCTCAAGGCTCAAACCCTTTCTTCACTCCCTTTAAAATAACATCCAAATAAGATTAATTATATGCACCACATACAATCAAAAAAATTATATGCACCACATCCCTTCCCTCTATAACTCTACTCCCGTCTCCTCCTCCTCCTCCTCCTCCATCTAAACACCTTGAGTTCATGCGTGCCTATTTCCTTAATGGCTGGCCAAATGCTTTCGTCATGCATCTCCCAATTTCATTATTTTTATGTCATTGCAACTTTGTTCTTTCATGCAACCAAAATCCATACATAGAAAGGTAGTATGACAAATGTTCCATATTCCTTTGCCTCCCCTTTGGCTTTTATATATATATATATATATATTGCCTACCTAAATTCACCCACTTCCTTGTGTTCTTTTTTATTGGGTTTGGTTATTGGTTAATGGTTACCCTGCTACCCAAAATATGCACTCTTAACATTTTTAGTTTCCACGCCTTTGCTACCTTTGAGTTTGGTGGCTATTTTAACTCCTGAAAATTAATTGACACATCCAACCAAAATTTGAACTCATAGGTTACCTGCGGTTAAAAGGTTCTATCCACGGTCAATGGGTATATCAATAAATAATTCGCATATTCTGAAGGTTATCATTAGCTCATAATTTTTGGTCAAATTACAAAAAAATAAATAAATAAATTCATGAGTTATACTTATATCTCGTTTTCTAATTTCATCCTTAAATTGTCGATGGTCTTTAAATTTATATCACATGTTGACATAATGCAAACATGAGACATTAGGATTAGGACTGGGAGAATGGATTTTTTCCTTTTGTTAAATACAAAAATCTCGCATAGGAATAGAAAAAGGAAAAACTTAAAAGCTTAAAATAACGAAACATGAGCTTCCCCTTTCCAATAACTTATTATGTTACGAAAGTTGATATATATATATTAATATATATGCAATTAGGTTTTACCTTTTTTTTAACCCAAAAAAAAAAAAATGGTAATTTATATTATTTAAATGACTTTATTTCTAATTACGAGTAAATAAACTTAATTAAGACTAATTAAGCTTATTCTTATTGCGACTATATATATACAATAGTTTCTTTTATATATATATATACTTTCACTTGTAAAAGAAGTCGAAGTAAAAAGAAATGAGATGTAAAATTTAACATTGAGTACTAATCTAATCTAACTACTACTCTTACACATTTAAATTCTGTTAAACTAGACAAGAAAAAGCAAAATAAAAGAAATATTTGTTCATGCATTCTGTTTAATCAACCGCAAAAGTTGTAACATGCACACCATAAAAACATCAAGATAGGATAATAGCTAGGCTTCCGATGTTGACCATATATATGCACAATGAACAAATTAAAAACATGATATATTAAGAATTCAATTCAATGTAAGTTTTCTTAATCCTATGTGATGTGAGCTCGTGAGCGTTGCACAAAAGATAATAAGCATAGGACTTGACCTACATGCTATAGAGAGTATATTTTAGTGCAAGCATAGGGTTAGGCGCATATTAATATATACGATATATCCTAATTGGTCTATTGGTAGTTGCAACTAGTGACTGGAAATTAATTTATGCAGAAACGAGAAAACCCAATCAACCAATGTACAATGAACCAGTAAGGAAAAATTATTGGCGATTTGCAACGCTTGGCCCAACAATCAAAGGTCTCACTTGCTGTGAAAGGGGCGTTGTATAGCAAGGTTATAGAAGATCGTTTTTGATGAGGAAGAGACATATATTATTTATATTTTCTATCTTAAAATTTGTCTCTTTTCGATTATATTATTGTTTTTGGTGAGGAAGAGACATATATTATTTATATTTTCTATCTTAAAATTTGTCTCATATTATTTATATTTTCTATCTTAAAATTTGTCTCTTTCCGATTATATTGTTGTTTTTGGTGAGGAAGAGACATATATTATTTATATTTTCTATCTTAAAATTTGTCTCTTTTCAATTATATTGTTGTTTAACTTTTCATCACATGAAGGGTATCTTTAGTTTAGCGGCACTGAAATTGATGGCTCGTGTGTGTCTAGCTAGCTTTGGCTGTGGAGATGAAATTGTGTCAATCCGCTCATATCGTATATTTTGGGAGTGCACATGTTGTAGCCATGGATTTCAATTTAATTCAGTTGTCGGTTGTTGTAGATCTAGATGAATCAACCTTAATGTCATATACGGAGCAGTCATTACATATGGGGTATCTATTTTTTGCAACTTGCAAGGGTGAATGCGTCCCATTATAATCTACTTGGAAATAGTAAATACAAGTGGGTCTATTTGCATTTTTTTTTTTTTTTATAAGTAAAGAATAATATTATTAAACAAAAGAGGAAGGGGATGGAAAACCATCTCCTTTAGTGCGGTGCAAAACATATCACAAAATGGAGGAGATAGGAATCCTTATCACATTACAACCAAAAAAAGCTCAATTATCAAAAGAATTGATGACGGAATTAATAGATCTCAAAACATGACACTTTTGAAGAGAGAGAGAGAGAGAGGTGAAGGTTTTCAAAGAGCAACTCAATGGATTCAAGACATTAAGGGCATCCCTTCAAGCACAATAGAGAAGAGGAGCCCTCATCACGCAAAACATGTGATAAGTCATGAAATATGACATATTTATATGCATTTTAGAGAGATTTTATTGGGATTATGTTGCATTACATGTCTAATTACACTTAAATGGATGTTTGTTGTTTAATTCATTGAATTACATGACTTATGTATTTAAGTGTATTAATTTAATCTCTTAAATGTTAATTTGGGCTATGTTTGATTGCAGGTACAAGCTGGATCAGATTGGAGTTAGATATCACAAGCTAGAAGGAGCAAAAGAGAAGAAAAGATGTGCTAGACCACAATCTAGTAGACTGGATTGGGACATCTAGAAGACTGGATTAAAATCCAGCATAGTGGATTCAAAGGCAGAAACTCCAGAATTCAAATCAAGAAGGATCCAATCGACTAAATGATAATCCAGGCGACTGGATTAATTGCTCAGAATCAGACAGAAACTCCAGACTTCATGAATTCAAGAATCAAGTCGACTAGATGGTGATCTAGGTGACTGGATTAATTAATCCAAATCAAGCAGAAAGTCCAGGAGGCAATTTAATGAAAATCCAGTCAACTGGATAATGTTCCAGGCGATTGGATTCGCCCGAAATCAGTCTTAAAGAAAGCCTAATTGTGTTTTAAAGCGCTCCCAACTCAAGGCCCATTGGACTATGAATCGCAAAAGAGAGTAGCATTAGCTTCAGCTCAAAGCGGATCCTCAAACTCCTTTTTGGTCTAAAACATGAGCACCTCTGCTTTATAATCTCTACACACGACAACCAACCATGGCCATGCCAAGGAGTTTCTCAATACAACATCAAAATTAGCTTCGCATGAGCAGCTCTATTTGCTTAATTCTTGGTAAAATCATGATATGATAAAAATAAATAAATAAATAAAGAACATTGTTGCTTTGTTCAAACTTTCCATCTACCTCCAATAATAATAATTAATAACTAATTTTGTCACAAGTGCTATTACTTTTTATTTAATAAAAATATAACATTTTTAAGTCCTAAATTAACCAAGTATTTATAGTTTAATTATAAAATGTGCTAGAAATTTGAATCTTTTATTTTGAGAATGTAGCTTCTTTATGTGGGCGTGTTGCAAGTAGGAGTAAAAATTTAACTTTTCTTAATTATTTTTTTATTCGAACATTTATTTTCAACTTGTTTGGGATATGAGAATAGGGTGGAATAGAATTTAAAAAAACTAGTGTATAACCCGCGCAAAGCGCGGGATAATTTGTATGTGAAGTATTTAAAATTCAGCATAAAATGGTAGTAGATATCACTATTTTCATTGAGTGTTCAAATGTTCCACTATAACTCTAATAAGATAAATATGATATGATAAAAATTCTAAGATTGCTCTAAAAGTAAAAGATGATTGTTGATATATATTCCGTCAAATATAATATCATTAATATATATTTTTGTAAAATATATTGTTGTCTATAAGAAAACAGACAAACATACAAAAGCAAGAAGGGAAAAAATTATGATAGAAAAACAAAAAAATATCAGAACTTGTATCACTATAGACAATGGAAAAAGATATGGAAAGACAAAAAAAAGAACCATAGAACAAAGAATTAATTGAGGTACTCACATCGAAATTATGGATCCTTTAATGTTGTTGAAGACCACAACAATAAGGGATGGAAATACAACACCAATTTTAGTGAGAGAAGCAACAGAGTTTGACTGTGAATGAGGCCAAGCTTTGAAGAAGATAGAATGAAGAGACGTGTAATTTTTAGTAGTAGGAGAATGAAGAGATCGTTTAATTTTAACACTATTAGTCATGCTGCTTGGGAGGTATATTTTAAATTAACTATTTTTCATTATCTTGAAGAAATATATTTTGTTAAGATGTCTTTTAATGGTAGGAGAAATATTTTGAATTTTTTTAATAAAATTTTGTTATTATCCGTTGTTATTGTTAGTATTATAATTTGAATGTTATTAATTATACCACTTAAGAAAGTATATTTTATTAAGATGTTTGTTAGTAGTAGGAGACTTATTTTAAATGTTTTTATTTAAAAGTGTTTGACTGGAATTGATTAATACTGTTTGATAAATAAAAAGGTAAGTGAAAAAATATATATTATTTAGTTAAAAATAACTTAGTAAACACAACTAAAAAATACATTTTCAAAAATAAGATCTACATTTAAACCATCAACAATCAATGTATCAATACAAACATGAATACATGTCCTTGTAAAGAAGATAATTTCCAACCTTTGACCAAATATTTTTAAGCCCTTTGAATATAGTCATGGACATTTTCTTTAAGCTTTTTATAAATCTTGAAAAGAAAAGAAAGAAAGAAAAAAAAATATATATATATATATAGAGAGAGAGAGAGAGAGAGAGAGAAATCTCACATTTATATCATAGGAACTTACATTTTTTTTTGGTTATGTGGTAAAGAAAGTACAGAGAAGAGTAGGATTAATAGCGTATAAAAAAACTACTAACCACTACAGACCACTACAATTTGTATTACATGAAAAGACTTTGTCACCAAGGTTGCCAGGGGTCTTGTTTTTTACAGCACCTTTTTTATGTACTAAATACAAATGTTTGCATTCCTGGAGCCAGCAAACCTCAGAGGTCTTCCATTACATAAGGTTGTTATTTGCCAAGGCACACCCTGCTTTCCTGTAACTATATCATCCAGAGCCATCTATTGTCAATTGAGAAAATAATTAATTCAATTGAAGAGCAGTCCATGGCAGTATCAAGAAGCTTATTACTTTTATACCATATAAGAGCAGTCCATAATTAAAATTATCGTAAATAAAATTGTCCGACAATAACTTGATAACATAAGTGTTTCATGAGATTGAAGAGCTAAGCATGATGCATACATTAAACCTTCACACAACAGTCATGTTGGTGTCATATTAAAATCTTTTCCATTTATTTTGGCATAATATATAATATAAGAAATCTTTAACATATAAATTTTCAACATGCATGTCTTGTCCTCAATAGGGGGAATAGTAAGAAAAACGAATGACACATCAAGTTCTAATATAGATTGAAGCCTTCAAAATATCATTTCCAAAATAGGGTTACGAACGATAAAAAAAAACAAAAACTATAATGTTGCACACCATAATTTTAAGACTTCTATAGGAATTTCTTCAAATACCAGCATGAGTAATTAGTGGTTATATTATATGTAGTATCAGGATTTCGGAAAGAAGCTGTGCTAGTCACTTAAAGCAAAACAGAACATTCTGCCGATGTCTTACCTTACTCCAACAGCATGGTAAATCCCATTTGACAATCTAATGCATACATTAATTGAATAAAAACTGCCCTACACTTTTGTCTAAGCTATTCTAAAGTAAGACAGATTGAATAAAAGAATAATTGCTGCAAATTTAAACTTGTTACTCACATATAATTGTAGATGATGATTCTAAATCATCCCTCGGAATGAGTGAAGCCAACAAAGGTTTGACAACTCCGATATCTTCCAATTCCACTAATCCTCTTGAATGGCTGGATCCTGGAGTTCCACCTGCATTTCAAAATCCAGAGAATGCTTCTAAAGTGGTTTCTGCAGATGTTTGCTCAGAGGAATATATCCAATGAAGAGCAAATTTCTCTGCAGACATGGAATCATTTGAAATACTTGATTAATCATGCTCGGGGTCTACCTAATGCTGTAGATGCTATTAAAGAAGCTGGTTCAATAAGGTTTCAAGTTGTATTTATATGGGAAAAAAATTAAAGAACCTGTATTAGGTGTTATACTCAACAAAGGTTTTTTTTCTAACTTTTTTTTATGTAATCAGTTAGTTTGGTTTTAGATGCAAATATGCATGTGTACTTTGTTTACTTAATTTTGTGTTTAAACTGCAGGGCAGAGGGTTATTGGAGAGCCAATAGTTTCTGGGTTAGCCCTTGATGAATCTGGGCTTTGGGATCCTGACTTCAGCACTGTAGCAAAGCAAGAACCTGCATTACTTTCATTTTGTTTTATTTAATTTTTTTTTAAATCTTTTGATAGATTCTGTCAGTGTTAAGCTAATACTATATAGTTAACAATAACTATATAAATTATAATAATAATAAAATAAATATTGTTATTCTTCAAGCTGCCCTTTCAACAGGAATTCTGCAGGTTTCTACCTCATCATTACAGAATATAGTGCAGTCATAACAGCTGGGACCTTAACCACACACTTCAACATTTTGTTTATTAAGTAATATGAAAGTTAAGAAAGGTTGCCAGGAAGAACATGGGTGTTCTTATTATCCATGACATGAGTTTAATAAACATTGTCTACACATGCAGTATCCAAAATTTTTACTTATAACTATGTGCTTCTAGTGAACTATATATCCTCAAATTCAGAATATTTTCTTTTGATTGTCAGATTTGCCTAAGACGTGACCTTTAATATATTGGTGTTATGGAGATCTTTGAGTGTCTCCTGTCAGGGGCTTTATGAGTAACTTTGGCAGTAGATTTGTCAGACTCAAGCGCAATAGATTTCAGGCCAGAAGAGCATGCTTGGATAACCTGATAGTTGGAGTCAGATGAGAGCAGACTGAGAATGAGAAGGGAACCTCCTAAGCTCTTTGTTAAATACTGTCCTATTTCCCTACGACACTGACAAAATATTGGTGCACCACTACTAACGATATATTATTTCTAGACTTCTTAACCTCAAGTAAGTACACATACACATGAACTCAAAACAAATATTTGTATTCCGTTATAGTATTTATTTCTAAACTCCATATCAAAGAAGACCGCATGGTATCCACTCATCAATGTAATGGTATGGAAGACAACAATATGACCTACCACCAACCTGACCCCCAAACGCATACTGACATGAAATACAGAATAGTTAAAGTGATAGCATTGGATTAAACATCATAAAAACTGTCAGAGATACAGACACTTCAAACTTAAGTGTGGTGATGCCTCTTCTAGAACATTTACCTTAGGTAAACATAAACACAAAATGTTTTCCAATCTGTCAGAATAAATGACATACTGCAGCATGTTTCCAGATCTAAAAAACAGAAACTCACCTCTTCTAAAGGAGACTGGATGTTTGGAGGTGGTGTAGAATGTTTTTCAGTATGAAAGTAATGCAGGTTCTTGCTTTGCTGCAGTGCTGAAGTCAGAATCCCAGAGCCCAGATTCATCAAGGGCTAACCCAGAAACTATTGGCTCTCCAATAACCCTCTGCCCTGCAGTTTAAACACAAAATTAAGTAAACGAAGTACACATGCATATTTGCATCTAAAACCATGTAAGCAACAGGCTAAACTAACTGATTACATTAAAAAATTTAGAAAACAAACCTTTGTTGAGATAAGTTTCCACAAACACTCTCAAACACAATCCAAGAAATACCCAAATTATCAAAACCATAAAAAATCAAGGTACAAAATATTAGATATGATGTCTAAAAAAAATTGCATCAAACATGTAACTTACAACAATAACAAATAAGCATAAATGCTAACCACGGGAATCTAAAACGATATTATATGAAAACTGATACTTTGCAGAATTTCAGTGTAAACAACCTACAAACCATGAGGTATGGCCTTTCTTTAGAAATTAAAAATTGTAATAATCGAAGTGCATTTGTTGCTAATACATATGAGATCTATGAGGCAATTGAGAAACGAATACAGAAATCAAAACACTCTCAAACACAATCCAACAAATACCCAAATTATCAAAACCATAAAAAATCAAGGTACAAAATATTAGATATGATGTCTAGAGCTCCTAGTCGATGCTTGAAAACCAAGAGATGGGTAAGAGTTATCCCAATCACGTCAAAGAAAAAAAATTGACAATGGGTTATATATAAACTTACAATTTTCCCTGTCTTCAGCACAACCAACAATCCCTATTGTCCATGATTTCTCTGCCGTAGCAATTCCCATCCAAGATATGGATTTAAAGAAAAAAAAAAAAAAATCATCAGCAAACCCTAGTTAGAAACCCCAATTTCCAAAATAAAATCCAATTATCAAAACCCCAAATCAAAATCTGAAAAGAGAGAAAAAAAAAAACTGGAAACCCATAATCAAATTGAGATATGAATTGAGCCTCACCAATGCAACGACATTGATCGCAGAAATTTGATGCTCTCTTCAATGAGTGATTTGAGATATATATGCAGGTGTCCACCAGATTTGGAAACGGTTCAAGAAGGGGCTCTTACAATGCCAAATATTTTTGTCTTTAATGTCAAACAGAGACTGTGGGTAACGGCTGGAAATCTAGGGTAAGGCAGTTGGGTGTAATGGGAAGATGAGGAGTCAAGAGAGGGAAGAGAGAATAGAGGACTAAACCTTTCACCGGTAGGCAGAGGAGGCGTCTGAGAGAGAGACCGTTAGAGAATATTTAAGAAGACGAAGAACGTGCGAGAGAGAGAGTTAACTTCAATAGACGTGTGAAAATGGAAATGGTGCAATGGTTGATCATTGATCATTATCTAGTTGCTTTATTAAACAACATATCACTTGAAAAATTTAATTTGTTATTTTAATTGTTGTTCCATATCAATTTTTAATACACTTGCTTTTTGGTTTTTTTTTTTTTTTTTTTTTTTTTTTTCTATTTTAAATTAATGATGACGTGTTTTAATTGCTGATGTGTTAGTATGCCACATCAGTGCCACATCAATTAATTGAGATGCCACTTGTCATTATGTGAGGCATTCTTGATTTCAACGCCAATGTCTTCTGCTATTATATATTATATAGATATATTAATATTATTTTCATTATATTCCCTCATTGGGAGTTTAAATTGAGCAAAAAGAATGGAATAGGATATGTTTGGTAACTGTTTTTTGTTTTTTGTTCTTCAAACTTGTATTTAGATGTTTTTAAAAATTGATGTTAAATATAATATTTTAATAAATTTGAGAACAAAATTTTTGTTTGGCGATTGTTTTTCATTGGTTTAGAGTAATGTTTTTATTTATTATTTATTATTATTATTATTATTATTTTCATTTTTGTTTGCAATAAACCAAACCCGTAACCCACCACCCACCACCACTGGATCCACCAAAATCCAACCACTACCACTACGATCCACCTCGAACCACCCCACAAACCACCGTAGGCCACCCTGAGACCCTAACAGAAACCCACCCCGCAACCATCGAGACCCCACTACACAAACCCAGAACCAAGCAACTTCACAAACCCAGAATCTGAACACCTACCCATCATCAGCAACCTCACAAACCCAGAACCAAAACCAGTAAACCACCTTGAGACCCTAACAGAAACTCACCCCACAACCATCGAGACCCCACTACATAAACCCAAAACCAAGCAATTTCACAAACCAAGAATCTGAAACACCTACCCATCACCGGCAACCTCACAAACCCAGAACCAAAACCAGCAACACCAAAACGCGGCTAACAACCAGATCTGAGAAAGCTAAAAAAAAATGCAAAAACCCAGCTGGGTGGGTCGCTTACCTCGAGGAGCCACGTCGCACCTCGCAGCGCCACGCCACACGTCGCCTCTTCGTCGGCCCTGGTGCTCTTGGTTGCTTCGTCTGCGATTCAAGCAGGTAGAGACCGGAGAGATTGATCGAGAGAGAGATAGTTCAGCGAGAAACCGAGAGAGAGAGAGAGAGAGAGAGAGAGAGAGAGAGAGAGAGAGAGAGAGAGAGAGAGAGAGAGAGCAAAACGTTTAATAAAATGAAAAAGAAAAAATTATTATTATATTAAATAATAATGTTGAGAACAGAAAATAATAAATGAAAACATCTTTTTGTTGTTCTCAAAAAAGCAGATTTAAGTATCATTAACAGAGTAAATGGACTTGAGATGAAAAACAAAACACAGCTGCCAAACAACAAAAATTGTGATGGGTCCGCAAAAAGTTGGATTCAAATACAAAAAACTATATTTGAATCCATTAACCAAACATGCTCATAGGTTTTAATGAATTTCCTTTCCCTCTTGAGTCTGTCAAAAATTGGGAGGAATAAAAAAGAATAAAATATGTTTCAATGAATCCATGATACCCATGTTTTTTATTTTCTTTTTTCTTTCTTTCTTAAAAGCCTATATCCCTCTTTCTATTAAAGGTTAATTTTAAAAACCACAGTAAAATATGGGGACACTTGCACTTTGCAACCTGAACTTTGGGAACTTGCAATGAATACCCTGAAATATGTATCCTACATTCCTACCATCTAATTATCTAAATAAGAGTCTAAATAAAAGTTAAAATTAACCATTATGTCACTTGCACGTGATCCTCAGAAGACGAAAGAAAAAAAAAGGGATATGTCTTTTCATCCTACTATCTAAAAAAAATCATTTCTATATAATTCTATTCAACTCTCAAACAAGTTAACTTTTTAGATTTCAAATGTTTCTATTCCTCCCTCTGGACTTCAAGATTCGTGACAAGTGGTGATATATTTTCCATGTAAACAATAGCTATACATGTGATTTCCTTTAGATTTCCAAAAGCACCTAACAAAGATGATGTTTTGTTAGATTTGTTGATGAATTACTGGTTGAAATGGTTACAACATCAAGCGTGACAATGCAACCACTATTTCTTAATCTTAGCTACCTGTTTTGACGTCCAAACTTCAACATAACAAAAAAAGAAAAGAAAAGAGGCTATGACATCCGAAATGAATTGGGTCCTTAGGCGTAAAGGAACGACCAATATTAATTAGTTCTCAACCAGTTAAGCAATTGCTACGATATGTATGCTATTTCTTTCTTGTGCCCACAATTGAAAGCCAGCCATTCACAACTATAACCACAACAACATATTCTAAAGGATTCTAACAAAAAAAATAGGCCAAATATCCTCCATATTTGCTTACCCAGAGCATTTTGTGAGACATGACTAAAAAAACAAAAAAAAAAAAAATTGTTACGTGCAAAGCTTATGAAATTTGGGATACCTGTCACTTATATCATTTGCTTGTTTTTAGAGTTGAAAGTATTAATTACTTAAGCAAATTTAAATATATAAATCATCTTAATATATCATACGTAAGCAAATTTCACGCGCAGTACATGTGCAAAACAATAATAGAATGGAAAAAAAAATAGTCTCTTTTTCTTTAACAATCTTGAATACTGTTATTACCTTATAAATTATAATGGCGTCTATAAATTCTAAAATGATATCAGAGATTCCATAATCACAAAAACAGAGAAAATAAGAGATGGTAGCACTAGCACTCAATAAGCAAAATCAAACACGTTACCACAACAATACTAAATATTTCCCATACTCAAACATAAATATGGACAAACATATATGAACAACAATAATATAAATCATATTCCTGCCTGAATTAAAAAAGAAAAAAAGAAAAGTGATACACAAAGTCATAAGATTAATAGAAATATTAATAATAAAAGCCCTTTACAACATAACAAGAACCCAGTCCTTATCAAAAAAAAAAAAACACAAGAACCCAGTCACCGAATCCCTCTCCCATTGAGGACCACACCATTCTCGCACAGTTACATTGCTTCCTGCTAGCTAGTTGCTAATAATAAAAGCTAAAATAGGTTTTTTTTTTTTTTTTTTTTTTTAAGGTTACAAACCATAAATTGACAATTTGTCTCTCCTTTTTGGCCCACAGTAACAATGATGATGATGATGATGATTAATAATGAAACATATCTGTAGAAGCCATGATGGGTTGGTTATGATAGAGAAAGTTCATGGGGTTCATTAAGCAGCTATCAGCACTTGTGTTTTGAAGGGTCTGACTCTGATCAATCTCATTATACACCCCACTGTTTATGCTGAACAACCATTTAATCGCATACACTTTAATTACACTAGGGTAACAATTTTGTGCTATTGTATTCTATAACAGTCCAAGGAAAACGTTAGTCATATCTACGTTTATATCTTAAAATAATTAGTCAAGTTACAATTGGGACTCACTACAATTATTAATAAAGCCTAATTCGACTCATTATATGTTCGACGTAAGACTCACCACACACACATAATACACTTATCAGAATTTGGAACATCACATCTTCAACGCGATAAGATATCTCATGTATTAGATATATGTATTATTTCTCTGACAGCGTGTGACCCACATAATTGGATACACAAACTGAGAAAGAGTGAATGCATATATCAGATACATGTGTGAGATAAACATTGGTTGAACACACATGGTACTAATTGCAAAAGAGATTTTTTTTTTTTTTCTTACCGACCATACTGAATATATTATTAGTCACACTTTCACCTTTGCTTCTTGTAATTAACTCTTGTGAGTGACTGGCCTAATTCACTCTTTCAAGTATCATCCCCATGACCTTTACATACAACATTAAGCCATTTAAACTACTGACTTCCCACTAGACTCAGAGTCATTTTGACTAAGAAAACAACATCATTATCTTAAGGTGTGTATGAAAATTTGGAAGGAGAGGATAGTAGGAGTGATTATTCAATTGTTGGTCCTACTAATTAAATTTATAATCGGATTTATCATTTATTTGAAAGGAGTGAGTATTGCTCCCAAAGGAGTAATTCTTTAGATAATAGAGGATATAAGGAGGAAGTAGATGAAAGGGGAGGAGAATAGATATCCCTCCTCTTTGTTTGAATGTTTTAAAATATTAAAATGAGAAAGAGAGGAAATGATAAGACATAATATAAATTGGAAATTATACCCATTTTTTGTTCAATTTAAAGAGATGGATATAAATTGACATTATAAGGACAAAATTGATAAGTTACAAAATTATAATAGAAGTGGAATCCCTTCCCCTCCAATCTCCCTCAATTTGGAGGAATTTAAAATGAGAGGTTTGGAGCATAATTAGTAAATTACACGTACTATACTGTATATTACGCATATGTACATTTAAAAAAAAAAAAAAAAAAAACTCTTATTTATTGTTACAAAACAAAAATATTCTGGAAAATATAAGTTTTCTATAATTAAATGTATAAAACACATCTTAAACGTTTTTCATATTATACTTGTATAAAAATATTTGAACTTGACTTAACTTCAATAATTTTATCAACGATATTATTGTTCATTCAGTTAAGATGTATCATTATATACTACAATTAAATTATCAAATTTTTTAGTTCCAAGTTTCACTACTTATATTAAATATCAATATTTTCATATTTTTATTATAATCTTGATTGTTGTTTATCTATTAAGATTTTTCTATAATTTGAATAATTAGATCTTATTGTCATATAAAAATACTTTTTTTTTTGGCTAAGTGAATGAATATATGAACAATCATATCCTTCATTAACTTCTTGTATATTTGCTTAAAAATACAACTAAAAGTTAAAACGAATATACTAAATACATTAAAAGCTTAATTAATTCATTTTTTTATATTATCTTATAAAATTTTATTTAGGTACCATAAGTATGCTACTAAATTGAAATAACTTATCATATACCTATATGTAAGTCTATTTACGTTTTTTAGTTTCATTTCCCTTTTTTATGTCGTATCTTTTTTTTGAATTGATGATAGAAATACACACGCACACACTACATTAATTTTTGTATAAGTTGGGGATCGAACCCACGCCCTTTAGGGGTGGGGATCAAGGGAGGGGGTTGCACCACTAGGCCAAATGCCTTGTGGGCTTTTTTATGTCGTATCTTTTAAACATTTTAATTTTTTTTTTTTTGAACCAATGAAACACGTACTTATTTCGTCATGTATAGATTCCCTCCTATCCTCAAGGCTCAAACCCTTTCTTCACTCCCTTTAAAATAACATCCAAATAAGATTAATTATATGCACCACATCCCTTCCCTCTATAACTCTACTCCCGTCTCCTCCTCCTCCTCCTCCATCCAAACACCTTGAGTTCATGCGTTCCTATTTCATTAATGGCTGGCCAAATGCTTTCGTCATGTATCTCCCAATTTCATTATTTTTATGTCATTGCAACTTTGTTCTTTCATGCAATCAAAATCCATACATAGAAAGGTAGTATGACAAATGTTTCATATTCCTTTGCCTCCCCTTTTGGCCTATATATATATATATATATATATATATATATATATATATATAATATTATATATATATATATATATATATATATATTGCCTACCTAAATTCACCCACTTCCTTGTGTTCTTTTTTATTGGGTTTGGTTATTGGTTAATGGTTACCCTGCTACCCAAAATATGCACTCTTAACATTTTTAGTTTCCACGCCTTTGCTACCTTTGAGTTTGGTGGCTATTTTAACTCCTGAAAATTAATTGACACATCCAACCAAAATTTGAACTCATAGGTTACCTGCGGTTAAAAGGTTCTATCCACGGTCAATGGGTATATCAATAAATAATTCGCATATTCTGAAGGTTATCATTAGCTCATAATTTTTGGTCAAATTACAAAAAAATAAATAAATAAATTCATGAGTTATACTTATATCTCGTTTTCTAATTTCATCCTTAAATTGTCGATGGTCTTTAAATTTATATCACATGTTGACATAATGCAAACATGAGACATTAGGATTAGGACTGGGAGAATGGATTTTTTCCTTTTGTTAAATACAAAAATCTCGCATAGGAATAGAAAAAGGAAAAACTTAAAAGCTTAAAATAACGAAACATGAGCTTCCCCTTTCCAATAACTTATTATGTTACGAAAGTTGATATATATATTAATATATATGCAATTAGGTTTTACCTTTTTTTTAACCCAAAAAAAAAAAATGGTAATTTATATTATTTAAATGACTTTATTTCTAATTACAAGTAAATAAACTTAATTAAGACTAATTAAGCTTATTCTTATTGCGACTATATATATACAATAGTTTCTTATATATATATATATATATATATATATATATATATATATACTTTCACTTGTAAAAGAAGTCGAAGTAAAAAGAAATGAGATGTAAAATTTAACATTGAGTACTAATGTAATCTAACTACTACTCTTACACATTTAAATTCTTTTAAACTAGACAAGAAAAAGCAAAATAAAAGAAATATTTGTTCATGTATTCTGTTTAATCAACCGCAAAAGTTGTAACATGCACACCATAAAAACATCAAGATAGGATAATAGCTAGGCTTCCGATGTTGACTATATATATGCACAATGAACAAATTAAAAACATGATATATTAAGAATTCAATTCAATGTAAGTTTTCTTAATCCTATGTGATGTGAGCTCGTGAGCGTTGCACAAAAAGATTATAAGCACAGGACTTGACCTACATGCTATAGGGAGTATATTTTAGTGCAAGCATAGGGTTAGGCGCATATTAATATATACGATATATCCTAATTGGTCTAGTGGTAGTTGCAACTAGTGACTGGAAATTAATTTATGCAGAAACGAGAAACCCAATCAACCAATGTACAATCAACCAACAAGGAAAAATTATTGGCGATTTGCAATGTTTGGCCCAACAACCAAAGGTCTCACTTGCTGTGAGAGGGGCGTTGTATAGCACGGTGATGGGAGATCGTTTTTGGTGAGAAAGAGACATATATTATTTATATTTTCTATCTTAAAATTTGTCTCTTTTCGATTATATTGTTGTGCAAGTGAGACCTTTGGTTTATAGGACGGTGATAGGAGATCGTTTTTGGTGAGGAAGAGACATATATTATTTGTATTTTCTATCTTAAAATTTGTCTCTTTTCGATTATATTGTTGTTTAACTTATCATCATATGACGGGTATCTTTAGTTTAGCGGCACTGAAATTGATGGCTCGTGTGTGTCTAGCTAGCTTTGGCTGTGGAGATGAAATTGTGTCAATACCCTCATATCGTATATTTTGGGAGTGCACATGTTGTAGCCATGGATTTCAATTTAATTCAGTTGTCCGTTGTTGTAGATCTAGATGAATCAACCTTAATGTCATATACGGAGCAGTCATTATATATGGGGTATCTATTTTTTGCAACTTGCAAGGGTGAATGTGTCCCATTATAATCTACTTGGAAATAGTAAATACAAGTGGGTCTATTTGCATTTTTTTTTTTTTTATAAGTAAAGAATAATATTATTAAACAAAAGAGGAAGGGGATGGAAAACCATCTCCTTTAGTGGGGTGCAAAACATATCACAAAATGGAGGAGATAGGAATCCTTATCACATTACAACCAAATAAAGCTCAATTATCAAAAGAATTGATGAGGGAGTTAATAGATCTCAAAACATGACACTTTTGAAAAGAGAGAGAGAGATGTGAGGGTTTTCAAAGAGCAACTCAATGGATTCAAGACATTAAGGGCATCCTTTAAAGCACAGTAGAGAAGAGAAGCCCTCATCATGCAAAATATGTGATAAGTCATGAAATATGACTTATTTATATGCATTTTAGAGAGATTTTATTGGGATTATGTTACATTACATGTCTAATTACACTTAAATAGATGTTTGTTGTTTAATTCATTGAATTACATGACTTATGTATTTAAGTGTATTAATTTAATCTCTTAGATGTTAATTTGGGCTATGTTTGATTTTAGGTACAAGCTGGATCAGATTGGAGTTAGATAGCACAAGCTGGAAAGAGCAAAAGAGAAGAAAAGATGTGCTGGACCACAATCTAGTAGACTGGATTGGAATCCAGCATAGTGGATTCTAAGGCAGAAACTCTAGAATTCAAATCAAGAAGGATCCAATCGACTAGATGATAATCCAGGCGACTGGATTAATTGTTCAGAATCAGACAGAAACTCCAGACTTCAAGAATTCAAGAATCCAGTCAACTAGATAGTGATCCAGGTGACTGGATTAATTAATCCAAATCAAGCAAAAAGTCCATGAGGCAATTTAATGAAAATCCAGTCGACTGGATAATGTTCCAGGCGATTGGATTCGCGTGAAATCAGTCTTAAAGAAAGCCTAATTGTGTTTTAAAGCGCTCCCAACTCAAGGCCCATTGGACTATGAATCGCAAAAAAGAGTAGCATTAGCTTCAGCTCAAAGCGGATTCTCAAACTCCTTTTTGGTCTAAAACATGAGCACCTTTGCTCTATAATCTCCACACACGACAACCAACCATGGCCATACTAAGGAGTTTCTCAATACAACATCAAAATTAGCTTCGCATGAGCAGCTCTATTTGCTTAATTCTTGGTAAAATCATGATATGATAAAAATAAATAAATAAATAAAGAACATTGTTGCTTTGTTCAAACTTTCCATCTAGCTCCAATAATAATAATTAATAACTAATTTTGTCACATGTGCTATTACTTTTTATTTAATAAAAATATAACATTTTTAAGTCCTAAACCAAGTAGTTATAGTTTAATTATAAAATGTGCTAGAAATTTGAATCTTTTATTTTGAGAATGTGGCTTCTTTATGTGGGCGTGTTGCAAGTAGGAGTAAAAATTTTAACTTTTCTTAATTATTTTTTTATTCAAACATTTATTTTCAACTTGTTTGGGATATGAGAATAGGGTGGAATAGAATTTAAAAAAACTAGTATTAATATATTATTTTCATTATATTCCCTCATTGGGAGTTTAAATTGAGCAAAAAGAATGGAATAGGGTATGTTTGTTAACTGTTTTTTGTTTTTTGTTCTTCAAACTTGTATTTGGATGTTTTTAAAAATTGATGTTAAATATAATATTTTAATAGATTTGAGAACAAAAATTTTGTTTGGCAATTGTTTTTCATTGGTTTAGAGTAATGTTTTTATTTATTATTTTATTATTATTATTATTATTTTATTATTATTATTATTATTATTTTTGTTTGCAATAAACCAAACCCGTAACCCACCACCCACCACCACTGGATCCACCAAAATCCAACCACTACCACTGCGACCCACCTCGAACCACCCCACAAACCACCGTAGGCCACCCTGAGACCCTAACAGAAACCCCCCCGCAACCATCGAGACCCCACTACACAATCTCAGAACCAAGCAACTTCACAAACCCAGAATCTGAACACCTACCCATCATCGACAACCTCACAAACCCAGAACCAAAACCAATAAGCCACCCTGAGACCCTAATAGAAACTCACCCCGCAACCATCGAAACCCCACTGCATAAACCCAGAACCAAGCAATTTCACAAACCCAGAATCTGAAACACCTACCCATCACCGGCAACCTCACAAACCCAGAACCAAAACCAGCAACACCAAAACGCGGCTAACAGCCAGATCTGAGAAAGCTAAAAAAAAAAATGCAAAAACCCAGCTGGGTGGGTCGCTCACCTCGAGGAGCCACGCAGCGCCACGCCACACGTCACCTCTTCGTCGGCGCTGGTGCTCTTGGTTGCTTCGTCTGCGATTCAGGCAGGTGGAGACCGGAGAGATTGATCGAGAGAGAGATAGTTCAGCGAGAAACCGAGAGAGAGAGAGAGAGAGAGAGAGAGAGAGAGAGAGAGCAAAACGTTTAATAAAATGAAAAATAAAAAATTATTATTATATTAAATAATAATGTTGAGAACAGAAAATAATAAATGAAAACATCTTTTTGTTGTTCTCAAAAAAACAGATTTAAGTATCATTAACACAGTAAATGGACTTGAGATGAAAAACAAAATACAGCTGCCAAACAACAAAAATTGTGATGGGTCCGCAAAAACTTGGATTCAAATACAGAAAACTGTATTTGAATCCATTAACCAAACATGCTCATAGGTTTTAATGAATTTCCTTTCCCTCTTGAGTCTGTCAAAAATTAGGAGGAATAAAAAAGAATAAAATATGTTTTAATGAATCCATGATACCCATGTTTTTTATTTTCTTTTTTCTTTCTTTCTTAATTGCCTATATCCCTCTTTCTATTAACGGTTAATTTTAAAAACCACAGTAAAATATGGGGATACTTGCACTTTGCAACCTGAACTTTGGGAACTTGCAATGAATACCCTGAAATATGTATCCTACCATCTAAATAAGAGTCTAAATAAAAGTTAAAATTAACCATTATGTCACTTGCACGTGATCCTCAGAAGACGAAAGAAAAAAAGAAAAAAACAACAACAGATATGTCTTTTCATCCTACTATCTAAAAAAAATCATTTCTATATAATTCTATTCAACTCTCAAACAAGTTTACTTTTAAGATTTCAAATGTTTCTATTCCTCCCTCTGGACTTCAAGTTTCGTGACAAGTGGTGATATATTTTCCATGTAAACAATAGCTATACATGTGATTTCCTTTAGATTTCCAAAAGCACCTAACAAAGATGATGTTTTGTTAGATTTGTTGATGAATTACTGGTTGAAATGGTTACAACATCAAGCGTGACAATGCAACCACTATTTCTTAATCTTAGCTACCTGTTTTGACGTCCAAACTTCAACATAACAAAAAACTAAAAAATAAAAGAGGCTATGACATCCGAAATGAATTGGGTCCTTAGGCGTAAAGGAGACCAATATTTACTATTTCTCAACCAGTTAAGCAATTGCTACGATATGTATGCTATTTCTTTCTTGTGCCCACGATTGAAAGCCAGCCATTGACAACTATAACCACAACAACATATTCTAAAGGATTCTAACAAAAAAATAGGCCAAATATCCTCCATATTTGCTTACCCAGAGCATTTTGTGAGACATGACTAAAAAAACAAAAAACAAAAAAATTGTTACGTGCAAAGCTTATGAAATTTGGGATACCTGTTACTTATATCATTTGCTTGTTTTTAGAGTTGAAAGTATTAATTACTTAAGCAAATTTAAATATATAAATCATCTTAATATATCATACGCAAGCAAAATTCACGCGCAGTACATGTGCAAAACAAGAATAGAATGGAAAAAAAAGTAGTCTCTTCTTCTTTAACAATCTTGAATACTATTATTACCTGGCTTCTATAAATTCTAAAATGATATCAGAGATTCCATAATCACAAAAACAGAGAAAATAAGAGATGGCAGCACTAGCACTCAATAAGCAAAATCAAACACGTTACCACAAAAATATTAAATATTTCCCATACTCAAACATAAATATGGACAAACATATATGAACAACAATAATATAAATCATATTCCTGCCTGAATTAAAAAAGAAAAAAAGAAAACTGATACACAAAGTCATAAGATTAATAGAAATATTAATAATAAACGCCCTTTACAACATAACAAGAACCCAGTCCTTATCAAAAAAAAAAAAAAAACACAAGAACCCAGTCACCGAATCCCTCTCCCATTGAGGACCACACCATTCTCGCACAGTTACATTGCTTCCTGCTAGCTAGTTGCTAATAATAAAAGCTAAAATAGGTTTTTTTTTTTTTTTTTTTTTTTTTTTTTTAAAAGGTTACAAACCATAAATTGACAATTTGTCTCTCCTTTTTGGCCCACAGTAACAATGATGATGATGATGATTAATAATGAAACATATCTGTAGAAGCCATGATGGGTTGGTTATGATAGAGAAAGTTCATGGGGTTCATTAAGCAGCTATCCGCACTTGTGTTTTGAAGGGTCTGACTCTGATCAATCTCATTATACACCCCACTGTTTATGTTGATGTAATTTAGGATCCCATTGAGAGACTCTAATCTTTGACTCAGTTCCAGCTCTTGAGCTCTCAAGATTGAATTCTCAGCCTCAACATTCATGTAGTGCTGGGTGGTGATGTTTATGCTGGTGAGGATTTGGTTATTGTCCTTACTGAGCTGTGCAACTTGGGCTGTCAGATCATCCAAGTGCTTCTGTTTTCGCATCCTGGATCGCCTCGCTGATTCCCGATTGGATTGCATTCTTTTCCTTTTTCTTTGATCCATAACAAGCTGCAACTCCTCCTGATCAGACCCAGAGTTCTGAGTTGGAGGAGACCCTGATGAATTTCCACTAGAGGAAGCCATTCTTTTCAACACCAAGATTCAACAAAATTCAAGGACTTGAAAACCCAGGACAAAAAGAAAATAGTAATAATACTATGCTAATTTGAGATAATAATATATATATATATATAGCTATATTATATATATAAGTCAAGCGGGAATGAAGGATGATTTATGAAAAAACATAGAACCAGTAAAGGAACACAACAGAGAAGGATTGAACTAAATGGGTCCTGCGTCTGAATGAGGAATTGATCATATACCCGGAACGGAGGATTTCACTGAGAACTGGAGACATCAAAATCAAACATTTAACAATATATTCAACATCAAGATTTAAAGCAAGGAAAGAGAGTTTTTTTTTTTTTGGCAGATCTAAGCAAAAGCAAGAAACTTTTGCTGTAAAAATAGAGATTTTAAGAGATTAACTATATGGGGTTTTAATATTGAACCCAAATCCCAAGAATTGGCAGCCAAAACCCAGAAATCAAAACCTTAAAAAGAGTTAGAACCCACAAAAAGGGTACCAAGAAAAACAGAGGAAAAACAGAGCAAAAGAACCACAATTCCCGTTAACCCAAACCAACAAAACCTCAGATCTTACAAGAGGAAACTAGAAGAACGGAAAAGCCTCAAACCTATAGAAGGGAAAGAAAAGAGAGGAGGAAGAGGTTGTTGAGGCATTGAGGGGGCAATTTATAGAATAAAAAAAGGGGAAGAATATGGGGGTAGAGATTGGAAAATTAATTAAAAAAGAGAAAAATATAATTAGCGTTCTTTAATTAAATTTATGACTATTATTCATGTGAGAACGAGCACCAAAATCATGGTATTTAATAATTTTTCATTAAATTTAATACGGTTAGTAAAAACACAAAATGTATTATTTTCATAAAATTATTTATTGAGTAATTTTTCTCAACTCATATAAATAATAAGTCACATCATAAATTTATTTAATACAATTCATTATTATGTGAGAGAATTGAGTATTTTTTTAAAATAATAAATAATTATATTATATATATATAATATAATATATATATATATATATATATATATATATTATATATATAATATTAACTATGTGATTCATTGACCAAAATACTTTATAATTGAATTTAAACAAATAACTTAAAATGTCTCAACTAAATAACTGTAAGTAAGGTTCCAAGTTCGACTCCGGCAATGGAAAACACTCTTGGAATTAATCTCACACCTCATGCATTACCCATTAGTCTTCTTATAAGATTAGAATAACAACTATGACTCACTGGTTTCTCTAGACCCAATGTTGCAAAACTTTTAAAATAAATAAAAAAAGTTCATTAAAAAGATAAAATAAAATAAAAGGTAGTAGTGCATGGGAATCTCCTCCAAGGGTTTGTTTTGGGAGAGGTGATTATGCACATGGGGAAATTTCCACAACCATCGAATTCCAACTGGTGAGTAGGACAACACGGCTTAGAAAAGTACTTACTATGAAACAAAACAAATATGTTACCCGATTATGACATTTTTTTAACCTTTTTTCACTGCCAGTATAAGATTTTAACCATTGGAGGACAGACACCCAAACCGGTACTCTTTTGACAAATGGTACTGAGAAAAACAAACAAATCTCGAAATAGAGGTGGTATAATAAACTAGAGAAAGGGTTGTTTGGTCATTTGGGGAGTGTTCTAGATGGTCGCTAGATTTAGACAACTAGAGCTGGATCTTAAGCCAAAATATGGCTAATGAACCCTCAAAATCGCTCACATTGAACTAGCAACATGTTAGGTAAAATAATTTTATTATAACCTTTATTTTTAATTAGTTTCTCTTTCTCCATTTATTGGGTTGCGTGTTTTGAAGTTTTGAATGATATAATAAAAAAAATAATTAAAAAAATATTATTATAATAAAATATAGTTGATAATAGAGAATCGGATGTGGGTGTTTTAAAAAGTGATTAAGTAAAATTAAAAAAGTAGTCCCTAAAGCTAAAATTTAGATAAAATTAAAAGTAATCCATTGGATTAGCAACATGTTAGGTAAAATAATTTTATTTTACCCTTTAGTTTTAATTAGTTTCTCTCCCTTTCTCTCTCTCCATTTATTGGGTTGTGTGTTTTGAAGTTTTCCACAACTGTCGAATTCCAACTGGTGAACAGGACAACACGGCTTAGAAAAGTACTTACTATGAAACAAAACAAATATGTTACCTGATTATGACATTTTTTTTTTAACCTTTTTTCACCGACAGTATAAGATTTTAACCGTTGGAGGACAAACACCCAAACCGGTACTCTTTTGACAAAATGGTATTGAGAAAAACAAACAAATCTTGGGATAGAGGTGGTATAATAAACTACAGAAAGGGTTGTTTGGTCATTTGGGGAGTGTTCTAGATGGTTGCTAGATTTAGTCCGCTAGAGCTGGATCTTAAGCCAAAATATGGCTAATGAACCCTCAAAATCGCTCCCATTAAACTAGTATTATGTTAGGTAAAATAACTTTATTATAACCTTTATTTTTAATTAGTTTCTCTTCCTCTCTTTTTCTCCATTTATTGGATTGCGTGTTTTGAAGTTTTGAATGATATAATAAAAAAAATAAGTAAAGAAATAATATTATAATAAAATAGAGTTAATAATAGGGAATCGGATGTGAGTGTTTTAAAAAGTGATTAAGTAAAATTGAAAAAGTAATCCCTAAAGCTAAAATTTGGATAAAATTAAAAGTAATCCATTGGACTAGCAACATGTTAGGTAAAATAACTTTATTTTACCATTTATTTTTAATTAGTTTCTCTCCTTCTTCTCTCTCCTTTTATTGGGTTGTGTGTTTGAAAGTTTTGAATGATATAATAAAAAATAAGTAAAGAAATAATATTATAATAAAATAGAGTTGAAAATAAAGAATCAGGTTGTGTGTTTTAAAAAGTGATTAGACAAAATTGAAAAAGTAGTCACTAAAGCTAAAATTTAGATATAATTTTAACTGTACCATTGGAACGCTCTTAACTCATAAACCAGACTTTTATACCAAAAAGATCCTAAGTTTGGTCTTTCAGTTTTGAGTGTTTTGATCCATGCCACAAGGTTGTTTACCCCCAAAGAATCTGGTGACACAACTAAGAAGTTTAATGTAGATTTTGAAAGGATTAAAAACAAACCTTTTAACATTCAATTATTGGATCAGTGGCTCCTCATAGAGGGCTTTTCGCCATAGTTTTGAATTTTGATGTTTGTTACACAAAAATGAATCCCTCTCTCTAAAAAAACAAGAAGTTTAATCCCAACTCTTTTGACATGCTAAGGATTGTTATGCTTTTAGTAAAATTAGTAGAACTAAAATCAGATTAAAAAAAAAAGCAGTAAAATCAACACAAATCATTGAAAGCAGATTTTAATATATATGTCATAAGGTTACGTAAGCCATTGAAAGGTTGAGAATTGTTATTTATTTTAGTAAAGCTCTTGAAATCATCAATGTTTAAATATCAATAACTTAAAGCATAGGAGATTAGGAGAGGAAGAGGGTGATTGTGAAAAATGAAGGAAAGTAACAGATTTATTTTTTTGGGAGGGGGGAGCGGCAGCTACTGTGGGATTCTTTTTAAAGGCTAATTTAAGGAATTGTTATTACTGTTATATTGATATTGAATAATCATTCATCAGAAAATACAACCCAACACCATAATAGTTATTTTTTATTAATATATATTTGATATTTTATTACTGTATATATTTTTAGATAACAAACGTTCTCTTAGGTGTATTGTTATCTTTACCCAAAATGGTGTTTTTGGGTGGAAGGAGCACATTAACATCGGTTCAATAGAATCAATACTGGATTCTTTTTTTTCTTTTTCTTTTTTTTTTTTTATGGAAAGAATCAATATTGGATGGTGTAAGTTACAACTTAAAGAATGAACAAAATGAGAAGGAGCCCATACTAAGGTTTAAAAGTTAACTGTCTTAAATTTTTGACAAAAAGGTTTGAGATGGGAAACAGCTTGGGCAACAAATAGAAGTCATATATAGTGAGGCCAAATATTGCAAAATGATGAAGTAATTAGTTAATTACATAATATTATGAGAACAAATCTCTTTTTTTCTTACATAATAGGAGATCACATTGATTAAATTTATAATGAATCTGCTATTTATATATGTAAGAGGAGAATCGCTTCCGAAGTATTAAATAATTTCTCTTATTTAAGGAGATTGAATCCATCCATAAACCTAGACCCTGGTCCCAATGACAAACAAAATAATTGTGTAAGAGAGAGAGAGAGATGGGGTGGGGGTCTAAATGAATTGCAACCTCATGAATTTTCGAACAACAATTTTATGTATTATGGCTTTTGGAAGCAAAGAGAGGACGATATCATCTTGCTGGCTTACATTAACATCTTTTTTTATGGATTTTGACATGGGAAGCACCTAACATTTTAACTTATTTTATTAGATATTTCATTCTTCACTTTCAACTTAAGTAAAGTGTGAGGAAAATCGGTAATAGATAGCCCTCCACCATCATAAAGTAAAAAAGCGAAGGGAGAAAAAGACGTAAAATTTGGTAATTTCTTTTGATTTCCACATTGAAATAAAACTACTTTAACCCTACCTACACAACTGATGGCCATTTTTAATTGTTCCTAGCTTGCTACCAATAATGGCTCCTCAGGCCTATTTCAGCATAAAAAAATTTCCAAGAGTTTTAAAATTCACTGAGTAGTAGAGTAGTCGACCAACTAATTGGATCGTGTCAATTAAATACTCACCACCAAAAAAAAAAAAATAATCAACATTTTGAAAAACAGATAATTGTTTGAAATTCTCCTAAATTTATTTCTATTTATATTACTCAATTCAAATACGATCCGTCTTACATACCATCATAGGATAAGATAAACATAAACCTCACTCAATTATTGTTTGTGGACTAATGTGAAGTTTTGTTTATTGGGATATTAACGAAATGACTAATGTGGTCCTTCAAAGATAGGACCTTAGAAAAGAAAAGCATGCAATGCAAGAATTATGCCTTAAAGTTTTGAGTCCCCTTATGAGAAAATTGGTGAAAAGCATGTTGCAGTGCCAAATTAAGAGACAATACACATATGGGTTGAGCTTGATAGGCTAGTCTATGTTTGAGGAACCAAAAGGCACTCTCACAAGTCACAAGTCACCATGCTAGCTAGGATAGACTAGTACCATTTAATAGTGATTCCCGTGTAGGGACCAAGCCGGGAGGGTGCACATACTTTTTGCCCAAAATTTCAACAGGATCCTGGCTATTTGGTTTTGCATTTTTGGGAACAAATCTTGTGTGTGCGTGATGCTTCAAAGGAAATAGTGCCTCCCCTTTTCCCTCAATTGTAATACTTTAACGAAAAAGTAAAAGATCATTGTCTTGTATTAGAGCAAGTTGGTAAGCTTTTTATTGCCCACTTGTTCTTGGATGCATTTGTTGTCTACTCGAATTTAATTTGGAAGTTTAACCGAGCTGCTTCTCTAGCCTGGGGTAAGGGATGAGAGAATGAAGAGATTAAAGTATATTTTAAGTTCAAATCATTGCACATAAACAACAACAATAAAAAAGGGAAAAAAAAAAATTTGATGTGAACATGAGCAATCGCTTAGCCATTAACATTAATGTAGTTAGAATTAGTGTAATTCAATAACATTATCTACTTTCCTTTATGAGAATTAGGATTTAAATTCATCTTTAAGATTGTAACTTCGTCTTTTTTTTCTTTGGTAAATCTCTATGGTAACTATTGAATTGTAAAATGGAAAAAATAAAATAAAAAATAAAATAGCAGTTGACAAGCTCTCAGTCTCGTCATTTATGTTAGCTTTTTTGATGCCTGAGAGATTTCTTCCAGGGGGCAGCGGCATCTTTGGACGTCGCGTCAAGTTTGGATTATTTGACCGACTTTGAATAAGTTTTGTATTTATCAACACTTGTTATCAGTGTGATTATATTGTGACATTCAATATATTAGCATTTGAATCTCTTAAATCATCTACATGATATTTAACAACTCCTAATAAAGTTTTACTAAATTATTTGCCTGGTGTACAAATAATGTTAATAATTAGATTTTATTGTCTACCCACCAAAAATTAAAAGAAAAAAATTACTTTATATGCAATTTTTTTTTTTTCATGTTCAAAATTCAAATTACTCTATGCCTTTCTAATGGGTTAAGCACCTTTTGATTTGGAAGGAAACCAAAAATAAAAATAAAAACATATTTTTAATAAAAAGAAAAGTGTTTCTCTAGCTATGATGAGCACTGGCCCCTCGACAAGATCAACGAGTGAGACCCGAAAGCTTAAGGTTAGGACTTAGGATCTTGTGGTGTTGAAAGAATATGCTACCTTTTCAAGTTTCTATATCGTCTTGAATCAGTGGCGATTTACTCAGCCCCACTAATATTCTGAGATGGTTCTAGACTTCTATATAGTCATGTTCTTTTTGTTTCATTTTCTTTATATTTTATTGTTTCATCTACATTGTTTTTTTTTCCTTTACTATCTCTGTTATAATTTTGTAGCCTATAATAATTTTGATGAAGCATACAACAAGGTTGTTTCCAAAGCTTGTTTTGGTTGTTCCCCCAAAATGCTTCATACATATAAACAGTGATGGAGTTACATTTTTTTGGGGGGGGGCTATATTAAAATAACAATGTACAATGTAATTTTACAAACATTTATTTATAGAAAAATTAAATAAATTATGTAAAATATGCGTAACTACTTAATCAAATAAAAAGTAATTAACTAATGTCTGTATCAATTCACGGTTCTTCAATTATCAGTTGAAGGCTTTTCGTGTTCAAGCTAATAATTTGATCATAACAAACAAGTAAAAGCAATAATACGAAATAGAGCATTTGTTCAATAGCTAAATACGAACTGAAATAATAAATTAGTGCAATGATATCATAAATATCTCATGACAACAATACCATAAATTTCTTAAATCTTTTTTTGTCTTTCTATGAAATTATATATTGTTAAAGTTACCTTTTTTTTTCTTTGCTTGGTAAGTTACACACTGTGTATCTTAAACTCACGATATTACCTTTCATTCTATTATTAAGAAGCAATAAGTGTCATTTAAGTTATAACTCATCTTTGAGTCATTTCATTCTTATAAAGATCGTCATTTTTTTTTTGCCTTTTCCAATCACTTAAAAATATCTAATATTAAATAATCCATTTTCTAATCTAAGTTAGAGTGTTAATTATATTTATAAAAATATTTGTTGAAAAGTAAATATTCAAATTATTTTTGTATTTAACATATTACTCAAACTTTAAGTGGTGACTTTGGTGAGTGGCGACTTTGGTAAGTGGCTGGAAGTGTATATATATATATATAGTCTAATATATTTATCAAAAATAAATAAAATACAACTATACAACTAAGAGGATTTGAATTTGAGAATGTTTAATAATCAAAAAGTATACAATTTTTTTATAATTTTAAAGACAAACCACGGGTAATTGTTTCTTTGTTTGTAGTATGAAGTCTTTAAGGGGGAATATTAAAATATTGGGAGGGGGGATTGCACACACTATACAGTTTATAGTTTATATGTCCTTTTTTCTTCTTCTTCTTTTTTTTTTTTTTCTTCTTCCTGGGGGGTTGAAATGGAAGTAACTCCATTAGTTGTGAGACTAATTCAACGAGTATTAGATACATCAAATCTCAATGCTGTCAGCACATACGTTGGTAAGGTTACATAATAAAGAAAATCAGCTTGAGTCAAAAGGTCCGCACAGTTGCACAGCTCCCTACAAATATAAACATGTAGGACAGTAGGAGCTTATTTTATTGGAACCTCTCAAGTCTCGAGGAAGTTATCAATGTCCTTTTAAGTTATCGATGCATGTCTCATAGTGATCATCAAACAAGAAGTAACACTTATGACACATCATATGATACAAGGATATCATTGTAAAGACTGAGTTCTAAAGCTTGGGGGCTTGAGTGCTTAAGCCACTTTTACATATTTCATTATCTTCTTATTGTTGTAACTTACAAAGGTTATGGTCTTATGGAAGTGAAAAAAGAGGGGGCAAAGAAAAAAAAAGTAGTTCAATCATAATCTCAAAAACAAATCCACTAATGTCAAATACGACCAGTCCGCCATAATGCCATTGCTCTTTATTCTCTTAATTTCCTTATTACTACTATTAGTATGAGTATCTTCTGGATCAAACACGAGAGAGCGTGAGAGAGAGAGATGGAAGAATGTGATAGTCGGTTTGTAGGGTCAGACAAGGGCCTATATATGTTAGCTTTTTGCAAAAGAAATGGTCCCAATAGGCCAGTACAAGTCCTGTATGCTTCGTTTTCAAAGCATTGATTTTAACACGTTTTTCTCTTGCTTTATCTTTAGTGGCTTTAATTGCTTGGATTGTTTTCGGGGGTTGGTTAGGTTAGAAAATTTCTTCGGCATTTTTTCATTTGTCAAAATGTACAAACAGGCCTGAGCATCTAGAATTAATGTATTGACCGTGACCCGGCGGCAATTAGTACAAAAATTTAATTCGAAAGGTTCATGTACTGTGTAAATTACTACAATTTCTAATTGCCACTACAAAAATAAATTAAATTATTATACACCAAAATGATGGTTTTTTTAATTATTATTTTAAATTCCAAACCAAAAATTCTGGGTTAAATAATATGGACGTACACACATGCATACTCACGGGGTCTAGTTAATGTTCAAAGTTTTAATTAGCACTTTTTATAAATTACACAACACATTACACAGGAGATAATTTTTTATAATCTTTCCTTAAATTCCCAATTTCTCAATGAAGATAAGGTTTCTTTCAACAATCTCTCACAATTCTCTTTCAATACTTCTTCTCTTCACTAGTCTTACAACCTACCATGGATAATTTGAATGTAGCCATCATCAGTTTTAAAAATTGATCAATACTTTTTTGTTGAATAAAATTGATCAAGTATATTGGCTGCTTTGGCATATGACTGATGAGTGATGAGTCTGCAAGCAGTAACCAATAAATCTTACGTACATATATAGATGTACTGATTTGGTTTGCTTAGCAAAAGCAAACAATCAAGTCACACATTTATTAGGCTTCCAACCTTCCAATTAAACTCACTTCTCAAAAGCAACTAGGGTTTCCTATTAGTATTAAGTATTAACTTATTTTTCACCTTTTTGAAAATTGGGTTGTATGGAAATTTTGTATCAAGAAAAAAGAGAAATTTAAAAAACTTGTACTTTGAAAATACTGCTTCAAACTATCGTGCCAAATGGAAACGGACACTAAATGCGACTATTTATGGAAGAAGAGTTTCAAATTAAGTGGATCATCACGTCAAAAGTAAAAAACTATATAGTGCATTCGTTGCATCTTCCTTGCTCCAATTACATGCCTACCTCAGCCTTAATTCCGAAGGCAACAATCCATATCATATAAAGCTACCATATCTATGTATTGCTCACGTGCAAATCTTCATATATTCCTTTAGTTTTTTTTTGATATCAAGTCACACATCCATATCATATAAAAATATATTTGGGTGTGATTAAAATCACATATTTGGTAATAACTTTTTAGCTGAACACAAATTCTGATTTTTTTCAAGGATGAGCTCTTGGTTTTAAGGATTAGTAGGTTTTTAAGGCTGATTGGTTGAAAAAACAGGCACTAAAATGATAGTTGTGCTAATAGTTACATATATATAATTATATATTTAGAATATAAACAAATTTAATCTCTTATAGAGACGACATCGAGAGTTGCTAAAAATATGACGGTGACCCTTCCCTTTCCTGATCCACCAAGCTCCGAAAATTGGGCTTTCCTTCTTAGACTCTAACCTTCTTTAAAGTTACGTATAGAAGAACAATAGATATCTAAACGCTGCAACCAAGAGCTAGCTAGGGGCTCTTTCCTATGAAGGCTTGGCAAGTAGTCTCCTACAAAAAGACTGTAGTAACCAAAATTGTCAGGCACGCCACTTTCGTAATGCCTTTTGTTATGGTTTATAGATGTGTTGGAAAATATTAATTTCAAAACATATTAAAGTATAACAAAACAATTATCTCATTAATTGGATATATCTCGTGTGTGGACAATATATTATTAAGGAAGGAAAAACATATATGAAATACTTTCTAATAATTGGGAATTAGGATTTCGGAATTCTCTAACAGGCAATTCACAATTAATTTTAAGCGGGGGAAAGAAGGGTACTAGGAAGTAAAAAGTTATTGTAGATTCTTTTTTTTTGATAACAAAGTTATTGTAGATTCGTGCATTGATTCTTGCATGCAAAGGGTCAATAGCGAGTTGAAGTCTGACACGAAGACCCTGAAAAGCTTAGTCCAAACTTAAACTCTAAAGAAAAAATAGTCCAAATTTAGACCGTTGGGTGCTGAATTTCTTTTTCTTTGTCCCCCTTTTTTATAAGAAAATAAATTTATTAATTCGTTTCGCTGTATTTTAAACCATGTGAAGCTATAGGATATGCGACACTAAGATTGAATATAGAAAAGGAAAGAGAAGAAAGTGAGAGGTGGCTTCAGAAGCTAACTAAAGAATCCCACACTCTCACTACTTTAGGACTAAATTCTTATCATGCATGATGTATACATATGCATCTAATTCATGCACAATCTATACGCTTTTCATTGTGCCAATAATAATATACCTTGAGTCTTGAGACATTACCCTTTTATATTCAGAATAAATTTCTTGCTGCCATGCAAATAGGCATATAGCTAGGTATATATCTAATTAATTCTGAAAGCAAAGCCCAGCATTCCTTCATCATGCTTTATGGACAAGATGAAATTTCATGGAAAATGAGAAAAGTTAACGATAAGCCAAAATAAGTATATATTAAATAAGCTATTGATAATTTGATACTAACACTAGGTGCAAGTGCATGCATCACGATTTCCACATTGGCATGCAGACTAGGAGTCTTGTTCCTATGTCTTCTGCATGACCATCCCATATCTTTTTTTAAGTACTTGACCAGGCCACCTTAAAACATACCATAACATTTTATTTTTTTGTCGAGTTTAATATAAACTCAAATTTATTCAAATTTGGACGTATTGATGAAGAAGAAGATTTAAGATGATAAAATAAATTAATACAGAAGAAATAGTACGTTCTCTTGATATGAAAAGGTACCACAAAATATCTACTTACATGATAAATTTTTCAGACCAAGTAAAATCGAATTTTCGTCTTTGATATCACAGTTTACACTACTCGCTTTTCTTCTCGTGGCCAAAAAGCCATCTTATCAAGATCGTACGGTTTTACTTATGAAATTTCAAAGTTGTATTATTTAAGGGCGTGCAATTTCTTTGAGAAGCATGCTTAAAACAAAATTTAAATGCAGTTTCATTGGTTCAGCGCTCAATGAGTCTAAGGGGGTGGGGTTACATGGTGGCTGGTCAAAAAGGTGCGTGGATGGTTGGACTTGGACCCCTCAGAACAATAGAGCATATGTTTGGTGTGCAATGGTGGAGCAACTTAAATAATCAAAACGAGGCTGCTTCTCTCATGCAGGAGATTTTTCCTAACTATTGTTTCTTTCTTCCTTTCTTTTATTTTTATTTTTTGTTTAGGGGTTAATAAAGATATATTATCAACTGCATTTAAGTTGTAATAGTTGAAGAGGAATCTATACTATAATGTAAAATCCAAAGCTTTTTAACTTTTGGTTAACCTCATAATATTTCTAATTTTATTATAAATTTTAATTTTATTTTAATATTTTATAAATTATCTCATTAGAATCTTGACATATTATATTTTCTTTAATAGAAATAATATATTATTCCATATATATAAACACAATCATAATAAATGTCTAATACTATAATATATTTTATATATAAACACAATAATAATAAATGTCTTTTAATAATTATCAATTTTCATATTTAGATAATAAAATATAAAAGACAATAAAAATCATAGTTAGACTAATAATTTTTTAGATTTAATTTTAATTCATTTTCGTGCATTTTTTGCGACTTTTGGTTGACCTCATAATATTGCACCACATAAGCTTTTGAGTTCTCACAATTTTACACCTCATTATTTTAATATATATATATATTTTAATTGAATTTAAATTTTATTCTATAATTAAACATCTCATTAGAATCTTGACATATTATATTTTCTTTAATAGAAATAATATATTATTCCATATATATAAACACAATCCTAATAAATGCCTAATACTATAATATATTTTATATATAAACACAATAATAATAAATGTCTTTTAATAATTATCAATTTTCATATTTAGATAAAATATAAAAGACAATAAAAATCATAATTAGACCAATAATTTTTTAGATTTAATTTTAATTCATTTTCCGTGCATCGCATGGGTTTGCGAATTAGTTATTAAGTATTTTAAGAGTAATGTTTTCTCTTCTAATATAATAGTGGGTCGTATTAATTAAAATCGAGATAAAATCCATCGTTCATATAACAGTAGAGAGCATTATTTTTAAAATATTGAACAATGTTTTAATTTTACCTACTTTTTAATTTTAAAGATTTTAAAGATTCCAAATAAAAACTCCACATCGTGAGAAGAGTTTCAAAAACAACGAAGTCCTTTCTCTAGAAGTAGGCCAAGTTTTAGGCAGTACGACTGCACACTTATTCACCTTTCAAAACTAGTGGTCATTATTGTTAGGAGTTCAATAGGTTTATGAAGTCAATCATAATTGATTTAATTAGTCTATTAGGTGAACAATAATTGGGCTATACCAGATCAGCCAATCATAGGGCTATGGACCAGCTAGCTTTGGACCAGCTATCTTGTAATCCTTTGAGGATCACATTACCAAGTGCCAATGCCTGCATACAATTACATCCAAGAGATATTAGCTAGAAGCCCAACTAATGGTCTAATTAATCAGACTCGGGCTTTTGTCCATCCAGCACCAACCTTGAGAGATTAAGGAAGGAGATGAAGGACCCCGAATTTTTAAAAAACAGAAAAGGATCTCTCTAGTAACAATTCTGACCCAAATAGAAACTAATGAACAAATAAAATTTAGGATCACATGCTCAGGAAGAAAATAATTCTCCACAATCAGCAGAGAGGATCTTCAAAATAATGCCCTGCCATATAACTCTTTTTTCTGAGATAGGTGAGGAGAAGCAAACTAGGTGAATCTTAATTAAATCTAAACTTATTAAGCACAAGTGTGCAGGTTTAATTCTTGATCAGTCACTTTTTTTCTTTAACACTGATCATCAACACCCTTTGGAGGGAATGGAATGGAATATGAGTTCCATTCCCTCCTTTAAAAACATCTTCCAAGCAAAGGAATGGTGGCTCTAATCATTCCATTCCCCACTCAAATTCCCTCCATCCGAACGGTTGTAAATTCAGGGAAGGGAAGAGAATAGAGCAGGACCTGTCACAAGAGCAGAACATAACAAATTTTTTTAACACACCTACCCAACAAAAAATAGCATACCAGATTACATGAATGTGTACAATCAAATAGCACAGAAATGTTTTAAAAATTACACAGGGTAAAAGTTTATGCATACCAGCTTGGTGATCATAATGATACAAAAGCACGAACCTATATATTACAATGCTCAGGAAGAAAATAATTCTCCACAATCAGCAGCCATCCTAAAATTATGCCCTGCCATATAACTCTTTTTTCTGAGATAGGTAGGAGACAGCAAACTAGGTGAGCTTAAGCTCATAAACTAACAAGCTCAGGAACAAAATTTGATAGTCACTTTTTTTCTTTATATAACACCCTTTGGAGGGAATGGAATGGAATATGAGTTCCATTCCCTCCTTTAAAAACATCTTCCAAGCAAAGGAATGGTGGCTCTAATCATTCCATTATAGCCCTCCATCCGAACGGTTGTAAATTCAGGGAAGGGAAGAGAATAGAGCAGGACCTGTCACAGAGCAGAACATAACAAATTTTTTTAACACACACCCAACAAAAAATAGCATACCAGATTACATGATTCAATCAAATAGCACAGAAATGTTTTAAAAATTACACAGGGTAAAAGTTTATGCAAGATTATCATTATATATTACAAAAAGAGGCCACCTAACTGAAAAAAAAAAAAAAGGAAAAAGAAAACCAAAACATAAATAAAACTGACTCATGCCAAAAAGAAAAAAGGCTTCATCATCCAACGCAAGACAACTCTCCCGGGCCTCCCTGCAACACCAAGCAAGAAAAGACTAGGAACAGACCTCCACATTAGCTATAGCAGCTTCAGGATGGTAATGGAGTATTTCCTTCCACATCATCTCCCTTATCATATCTTCCCCTAACTCTTCATCTATGTCAAGATCAATGGGAACCTGGGCAGGAGGGTTGGAGTTGGGATCATACAATGGGGACATGTAAGGGTGTTGAAGTGCTTCAGTGACACTTATCCTCTTTGACGGATCAAATACAAGCATTTTTTGCAGCAGATCAATAGCCAAGGGGTGGGCATTGGGATAAAGACGGGTAAAGGGGGTCCCAAGGGAGTATGGAAGTGACTTAATGAATCTCTTTGCTTTTGGATTGTCTATAAATTCAAGATCCTCATCTCTCTGGCTGCCAAGGATGTTGATGATCAGTTTAAGTTGATTGAGACACTCAGTACCAGGAAAGATTGATTTCCGCCCAAGAAGCTCAGCAAAAATGCAACCAACAGACCACACATCAATGGATGTCCCATAGTTGTCACAGCAGAGGAGCAGCTCTGGGGCCCGGTACCAGCGAGTTACAACATACTCGGTCATGAACTGGCCCTTCACATTGCTAGTACGTGCTAGCCCAAAATCACATATTTTGAGGTCACAGTTTGCATTGATGAGAAGATTCCCAGGCTTCAAGTCACGATGAAGGATGTTTGCTGAGTGGAGATACTTCAATCCACGAAGCAACTGGACGGGGAAGATTGGATTAATACAAGTAATAAAGGATTAAGCAACTTCAACAATTAATACATCTTTTAAGATTTTTCTAACACTAAATGTGCCAGCATATTTCGAATATTAATACCCAGACAATGAACAACTGCTGATCCTATTTCAGCAATATTGATACCTGCATTTTTTAAAAAGGAAAAGAGACAAGAAAGATATTGGAAGCACAGCATTCACATGGCAGCCATATAGTGACTCCCTTTAAGATGATGACATAAGGAACAAAGCAAGATATTATAGTAACTTGGGCATTCTATGGCCACATTATATGCTGACAGCAGCGGAAACAACAACTGATAATGTCAATGGCATAATGACCAATTATCAAAGTATGGTGATTTGGAGAAAAAATAAATAAAGCACTCAGAATCACATTCAAATAATGAATTAAGCCTCACAAATGTACTATTTCACTTGGTGACAGTTCTAGATCGAGTAAAGGGCAGAGAAATCAGTATAAAAAAATAAGGTAACTACTAAACAGACTCAAAAGACTGTAACTTTAACTACAGGTGGCATAAAAAAAGATGTTGGCAGTAGCACAGCACTTGATATTGATCACAGAATAGATAATTAAAAAAATATCCCTCAAACCATGATCCAATCATTAAGTTGCTTATCTCTAGAAATCTATCCAACATTTAGGTTAATCTTTTTAAATGTCTTATTTTAGGGGGCCAACAGCCATTATGTAGGATGGGCATTACATCCAGTATGAAACTGTTTCTTTTTCTTTTTCAATAAGTCAGTGTGAAACCTAACATTATCCAAAAAACTCATAAGAACCTAAAAAATTCACATAGTTTCTTCACAATAATCTATGTAAACATGAAAATATGCTTTCAATACTATAAAAGCACAAAAGAGCATATGCAAGCTGTATCTAAATACTAGCCTGCTGATTGCTGATCAAAATTCCCAACCCTTTTTATTTAAAATATCTTGTATGCAAAAGACATACATTATTGTATTTAAGACTCACTTTTACACTACCACTAACAATGGTTTTTGCAAAATAGACATATATACAACAACTTCATATTGTAATTTAAGACTCACTTTTACACTCACCACTATCACTAATGGTTTTTGCTGCAAGCCTAATAAAAAATGATATACAACAACTTCATAACATGGAATTAGCAATACCCGAATCAATTTACGGTTTCAAATCGCAAAATCAAGCGGTTAGTCTACACTTATCGCTAGGTTAGTCACCTCTGTGTACAATTAAGCCTAGAGACACTAACTTTTTTCACAACTGTTGACATTAAGAAGTTACTGATTAAAGCATAAAAGCACCATTCAGTCCGTCGAATTAAGAATACCCGAAAAGCAACACGGTTTCAAATCGCAAAATCAACGCGGTTAGTCTACACTTAGGCCTAGGTTAGTTTCTGTGTACAATTAAGTCGAGAGACACAACTTTTTTCACAACTGTTGACATGGTCTGTTGTGATTAAAGCATAAAAAAAAGTGGCGTCACTGGTAAATCCTCTAATCACAACAGGCCATATCAGTAGTTGCGAAAAACAATGTGTACCTATGATTTCTCTTCTCACTATATATATATCCCCAATAAGCTCATTGTAACACAACAATTTCATACACTAAAGATATAAACTTTCTTATGCGTCACGCAAAACCCAAATGCACACCTGAAAGAGGAAATACTGGCAGTGATCATTGGAGAGTGACTGCGAAGACTTAATAATCTGATGCAGATCCGTATCCATGAGTTCATACACCAAATACACATCCTTGAAGCTTCTCCTATGCACAGGCATCATGACATCTTTCAAAGCAATAACATTATCGTGACGAAGATGGCGCAGAAGCTTCAGTTCACGCAAAGTTCTCAGTGCATCCACACGGTTCTCGAAAGCATTGTGGATTTTCTTAATCGCAACTTTGTCATTGGTTTCTCTATTCACAGAGGAACACACAATCCCATAAGCTCCACGGCCAATAGGCTTAATAGGCACATACTTTGTATCAATTTCAAATAAGGTTTGCCACATGGAATAGTAATGCTTTCCTTGAGATCTAATCCCATTTGGAGGCTCAACCGGTGTTGCCATTTCCTAATTCAGCTCTGCACCGTCAATTTGTAACTAATATATCCACAACTACAATGAATAAAAAAATAATTACCAATTTAGGAAAATTATAGATATCTAAAATTTAGGAAATAAATAAATAAAAACACTTACTTGTTGTGGTTTGCAATTTTTGCTTCATTCAAAAAGCTGACTTTAGACGAACCCTAATCCACCGCCTATTTTGATTTGGCGCCAGAATTGCCCCGAAGCGTAGCTCTCAAACTCAAAATCGGTTTCTTCGAGTATTTAACATAAAATACATGTCAACGAGAGAATTGTGCATAGCTTTCTCGGCCATCAGGTTCGTTATCTCGTCGCGATCAGACCAAAATCAGTGACGAACATGTGGATTTATTTATCTTCTTATTATTATATTTTTTAAAATTATTTTCCGGGGCCCATTTTGGCATGGTTGTCCTCCATGACTGATTCAAGTGAGGATGGAAAACGACGCCGTGTTAAGATGAGTTTGTTCAAAGCAACGGGGTGAAAAGATTTTTATGTAATGGATGGGGAATTAAGCATATTCTTGCTTAATTCAATGAATTGGGTGATCCTGTCCAATCATGTATAGCTCATGACATCATATAGATATTTAACAATGGTACACCTTTTTGTTAACAAGTTTGTTATAATTCACTATGACAATTAATAAAATTATTTACATTTATTTTTAGTGATATGATCTATTTAATGAGTAAACATAATTTGACTACAAACCAATTTATAATCAATTTGTTACAATCCATTACGTAGCAACTCATTTTTTTCTTTCTTTTTATGCTATGTGTGAATTTCATTACAAAGGAAGAAGGAACAAGTCTCTAATCCAAGCCTTTTTAATAAAGGAAGGGAGATTGACCTTAGTTCAATAAAAAAGAATACACATATATTATTTAAAGAAGTTACATGACTCATTAAATAGGTCACGTGACTAAAAATACAAATGATTAATCTTATTAGTTGTCACGTAGTGGGTTATAGTAAACTGATTATAAATTAGCCAAACTGTATCATGAGTAAGTCATGTAATTTATTTAAATAATATATGTAAATAATTTAATAAGTTACCATATATTTGGTTTGAAGCATCTGAGTTTGAGGTAATTATACTATACTCCGGGAGTACATTAAATGCGTACTCCCTCCTCTCACAAAAGTTGTGGATTCCGCTAATTAAATTCATGATGGGACCTACCACTTCTGTGAGAGGAAGAAGTACGCATTTAATATACTCCCGGAATACCTAATAATTTTCCGTGAGTTTGTAGCTAAACTATCTAATTAATAACGTGTTTTTATAAAATGAAAGAAATAGTTAAAACGTGAGGATTCTTTTACCACAAACGACAACTCACGCCCTTAGCTCAAGAACCACGTGCTTGTCTCATGAGTAGTCATGACTCATGAGTACCAACCACAACGTGCCGCTGAGCAATTCGTTGCTTCGGTAGAACTTGTAATTTCTAAAGTCTTCAACTGCACGGAAAGCCAGACTTTGAAATTGAACCAAAAGAAGAAAATAAATTACTAATCGGAGACAAAAAAGGCTAACAAGGCAAGCCATGATTTCACAGTTCTTCGTGCTTTCGCAGAGAGGCGATAACATCGTTTTCCGTGACTGTGAGCCTTTCTCTCTCTTCCTCTATTTCTTTCATTTCTACCTCTATTATTTCTTTCTACAATTCTACTCCTTTTTTTTCTTTTTCTTTTTTGTTGTTGTTTCAATTTCATAATTATTATATCATTTTGAATTTCGTTGTTTATATTGTGCATGTCTCTATTTTTTACATTCAATGACTTGTTTAAGTTCTTTATGCTAATTAGATTCATGTTTCAGCTCTGTGATCTGCGTGAATACACAACTAAAATAAATTCTAGTTAAATTTGACTGTGATTTACTAGGCTTGTTGAGTTACTAAGGTTGTAGAGTGTGAGGAATGATGGGACTTGTATTCATAATTCATAGTTTGCAGCTAGCTAAAATGGCTGGGAATTATGGTGTAGCCTAGAGAATGAGACCTGATTTTGGTGCTATATATTGGTTTTTGTTTTTTGTCTTTTTGATATTTCATGAGAGATGAGGAGCAATCATGTCTTTGATTTTCTGAACTTGAATGAGTTATGAGTGAGTGGTATTTTGGAATCTGATATATAACATTTTCTTTTGTTAAATAAAATGCAGATCGTGGTGAAGTACAAAAGGGAAGTGCCGAGGTATTTTTCCGAAAAGTGAAGTTTTGGAAGGAGGATGGAGAAGGGGATGCGCCGCCTGTCTTTGTAGGTATTTTCTTTATAATGTCTCACATAGGATCCATGAAACCTATGTGAGATGTTAAGATATTATAGATAAAACTCTTAAAGAAGAAGAAGTTGAGGTTAGGAGGATAGGGGATAGAATTTTGTTAATAAAACTTGTTTACGAGAAGAGACAATTAACATAGTTAGTACATATGCTTCTCAAATGGTGTTGGAAGAATCCATTAAGCTTTGGGAGGATATGGATGAATTAATTCAAGCATCTAGAAGAGTTTAAGCGGTGGGTTTTAGGGAAAAAGGGAACTCTCTAAAGTATATTTAAGTGACTAAGGATATGTATGACAGAATTTTAACTAGTGTGAGGATAAGTGGAGGCATTACAAGTGAGTTTCCTATCATAATAGGTTTGCATCAAGGATTATTGTTAAGTTTATATCTCGTTGCATTGGTTATGGATGAACTTACTAGACCGATTCAAGATGAAATCCCTTGGTGCGTTTGCTTTATGCAGACGATATAGTTTTAGTGAACGAAACTAGACGTAAAGTCAACATTAAGTTGAAAACCAGAGGGATGCTTAGAATCTATAGGCTTTAGGTAAATGAGAAATAAGATGAAGGAGTAGTAAAACTTGATGGTCACGAGATACAAAAAATGTTGGGCTATTAAGAAGCAATATGTTCATAAAATGTGTATAGCTGAAACAGGAATGTTAAGATGGATATGTGGAATACAAGGGAAGATAGGATACAAAATGAAGAAAATCGTTTAAAGATAAGATGATTCCTATTGATGAAAAGATGAGTGAGAGTGACTTGAGATGTTTTGGTCATGTACAAAGGCCAGTGATCAATGCACCAATGAGGAAGAGTGATTTAATTCAAGTCAATGGAACCAAAAGAGGTAAGGGAAGACCTAAAAGTAATAAAAAATGACATGATAATTAAGGAGGTGACATCGAGTATGATTTTAGATAAGATAGAATGGTGGAGAAGAAGACATGTGGTTGACCCCAATTAGTTTGTTGAGGATTTAGCCAACCCAAAAGTTTTGGGACTAAGACTGTTGTTTTATCTCACATGCAGTATACTTTCATTTTCCTTCTGCATATGGTATGAACGATAAATGCAGTTCTGTACATATATGCCTTTTCATCTTTAAACTAGAGCCAACCCTAACTTGGTTTTGTCTTTGTTATTTCTAATTTTATTGGGATTAGTTTCTTTTCTCTGATTTGTGTTTGAGTGCTTTTATAGAAAATGGTCTGCTCCCTCTACCAATACATATCCATGGCAAGAGTTTTTCCCAGTATATCTAGCAATATGTTGAACGTTTTGTGAGGATAGGGACCTTCCAACTTAGATAGTTAAATACTCTTATATTCTATCATATGGCAGACTTTTTGTTTATTTATTTTGGGGATGTTGTGTAGTAAAAAATGCAAAGAAATGTAATTGAATTGTTTGATTGTGTCATATTCCACACTTTCTTCCTCTAATGTATCCTGATATTTTTCCTGTTTATCTCTCTTGCCAACAGAATGTGGATGGTGTTAACTATTTTCATGTCAAGGTTGCCGGATTGTTGTTCGTTGCTACAACAAGAGTTAATGTCTCACCTTCTCTTGTTTTGGAACTTTTGCAAAGGATTGCACGTGTCATCAAAGATTACCTTGGAGTACTCAATGAAGATTCATTTCGGAAAAACTTTGTGCTTGTGTACGAGTTGCTGGATGAAGTCATTGTAAGTATGCTCTCAAGGGTGGGTCCGAAGGGCCCTGCCTTGATGAGGTTCCTCGTCATCTGAAAAAGAAAAAAAAGAATGAGTCTTTAAAAGTTAGATTCCATTGGGCCTTGTTATTGTCACAAAATAATTTTGCTAGTTAGTTATTTATAAGCATATTGGACCTATGGAAAGAAATTTTATTGACGCCAACTTTATGTTTTGTCATTGTATCCTTTGATAACTCTCTCTGCCCGGCCTTATTACCTATTTTTGTTAAAGATTTTTCTCAAATTATTTTTCCATTTATCATATACTACAATGTTGGTAGACACCACTGTTTGATAAACAAAGCATTGATATCATCCCTGCTGAATTTTAGAACTATTGGTTTTGACCTGCATGTATCTGTCTTCAGTGTTCTCTCTCTCCCTTATTTATTTAGTGTTGTTATATGTGTCTTTACTGTTCTCTCTTTGTTCTAGGATTTTGGTTATGTGAAAACAACATCAACTGAGGTTTTGAAGTCATACGTTTTCAACGAGCCAATCGTGATCGATGCAGCACGTTTGCCATCCCTTGGACCTGCGGCTATATTTATGGTATCAATCACTCTCTAATGGCATATATGATCCTCACTGTCAACTTAAATATATGGTTTTATGGATTGGTCAAACTCAAATGTCTGCAGAAAGGGGCCAAAAGAATGCCAGGGACAGCTGTTACAAAATCTGTTGTAGCGAATGAACATGGGGGTAGAAAGAGGGAGGAAATTTTTGTGGACATAATTGAGAAAATAAGTGTTACATTCAGCTCTAGTGTGAGTATCGCGCCTTGCTCTGTACTTCTGTTACTATCTGTTATTGAGATTAACCAAAAAACCCTTGCTGACTGCATTAAGCTTATTTTTCATTCATAACCAGAGTAATGTAGGTAAGAGTAGTTGAGAAATTGTCCAGACAAGTTGTAATAATAATGAATCCTAGCTTTTGCACTTCTAGTACTTTAGCTTGCATACAAGCAGTATTACATCTTTTTATCTTGCCTTTTTCATTTTCATTATGATGATAGAAAGATCCCTCCTGAGGTGGGATTGGATGGGATTATGGGGCCTACAAGGACTGTTAGTATAAATTCTTCATCATTACATATAACTGCATTTACTGCTTTATCTATAGAATCAAAAGGAAGCAGACCCACAAGGGGGAAAAGAGACATGCTACCAATTTTGTAGTTTCAAACCTGTTGCTTGACGACAATTCCTTCTTGGATTAATGGAACTAGTTAACTTGTGGTCACATTTTCCTTGTTAGCATTGAGTGGCACCACTGATAATAATGCATGGAGAAACTATCTGCAAGTAATTGTGATCCAGGGATAAATTGTTTGCTTATTCAATCTAGAGATGGAACTTTTTGCTTATATTTAGTCCAATTTCTTTATGATTCTATGTTGAATCGGAAGTTCAAAACATGTTTACTTACTGTGGGTTATACAGGGATATATACTAACTTCTGAGATTGATGGCACCATTCAAATGAAGAGTTATCTTTCAGGCAATCCAGAAATTCGGCTTGCTCTTAATGATGACCTGAGTATAGGAAGAGGTATAAGGTCAACCTATGGTATTGCTGGACAACATAGAAATATTTTTCAAATACTCTTTGGCCTTTGTTCTTTGATTCTTTCAGGTTGTTCATCTGACATGTGGACTTATACATTGTTTGATAGTTTTAAGCTAAAATATCTGAACCTCTATCTAGTTTGGAGTTTGTGATATGTTAAACATTTGTGTGTGTTGTGAATGCGAGAATTATGTCTTTTAGTTTGCTGAAAATCGTCTCTTTCACTGATGGAGAGCTGTCCAAGATTTGTTACTGTTACATTTAATTGTATGAAATGGTTAACTACTGTTTTTACCTGTAATGTCAAGACTGCTTTATATGTTGTTTTCCCAAGGAGGAGTTCGAATTGATTACTTCAAGTAGATTCCAAGCTAAGTTAGAACTTCCAGTTCATCTATACATGGGCTGACCCTGTCAGTACATAAGCAGTTATATGCTCTCTCTCTCCCCTTCCCTTATTTTCTTTAATATAAATGATATCTGTTGTGTTAGTCTGCTCTGCTATTATTCTTTAGTGTGATCTGGCAATTTCTTCAAGAAGAATGTTGTTAGTGGTTTTTGTCAATCTATGAAGTCTTCCTTTCATGATATCATTGTACTGCCTTGTGTGACAGATTATGGTGGCTCATCCGGTTCAGGGTCCGTGATTCTAGATGATTGTAATTTCCATGAATCTGTACACCTTGACAGTTTCGACATTGACAGAACTCTGACCCTGGTGAGTGTGACTGAGATAATGTTGTATTTCTGGAGACACTTATTTTTTTTGTTTGTGCTAAGAATAATGTATTACACCATCATAAAATAGGTACCACCAGATGGTGAATTTCCTGTCATGAATTACCGCATGACTCAGGAATTCAGGCCTCCTTTTCGTATTAATGCATTGATAGAAGAAGCAGGACCTCTTAAGGTAGTATAACTTTCCTTTAATGGTTTAGTTTGTTATATTGTTCATATTAAAAGCTCTTAATTTTTTTCTTAGGCTGAAGTAATACTGAAAGTGCGTGCTGAGTTCTCCTCAAGCATCAATGCGAACACAATTCTAGTAGAGATGCCACTGCCAACATATACAACTAGGTACTTCAGTTTTAGCTTTGTTACACCAATTATAAATGGGCAAGATATGGGGCATGCTTTAATGCCCATACTACAAGTTAGGTTTCATCTAGTTTGAATGTGCTCTTTACTGTTAATTATATACACTTGAGTGAGTAAGCAACAGTTTATCTATGAACTTACTGTCCTTGGTTCTTTAAATAATCTGATAGCCATGTGCCCATGTAGTTCTGATATTATAAAACATGTCATAATAAGATGTTTGGTCATTGAAGTCATGAAACATCATGAAGTATTAGAGATCTTATTTTGTCCTTGTTGTGCAAATTAACTGTTTACGCAAGATTAAAGAAGAGAGAAAAAGATCAAACACACAAATAAAGAACACAAGAATTTACGTGGTTCGGCAATATGCCTACATCCACCGGCGGCGACAGGGAGAAAGTTTCACTAAGAAAATAGGGAGATTACAATAGTGGTACCAGGACTCTCTCAAAGAACCCAAACCCCAATTACACCCTAACCTCTCTCTCAACAAGAATAAACCTAGAGAAAAACCCTTCTCTAATTATTCTATATTGTGGCTATATCGCACATAACCTTGAGAAAGTCCAATATATATAGTACTAATGTTAGGTTTGCCGCACTAGCACAAAACCTTGCTAGTAAGTCGGCTATAGAACTCCTATTGATATAAGACTTGGTCAATATTGCTTGACCAATCAGCCACCGACCTAACAGTCCTTATTGTAAAATTACTAGAAATCAGGCTTCAAGGGACTTTAATTACAGATGGCCTGCAAGGGACTTTAATTACTCTCTTTACACTGGTAGTCACGTATTGTGTGTGTGTGTGTGTATGTTTATTTTATTTTTTTTTATTATTATTTTTTTTTATGACGAGAAACCTCACCAAGGCAGAGCCCTTTTGGACCCACCCTTGGACAGCAAACCCCAGATACATGACCCCACCCACCAGAACTGTGTATCGGGTAATTCAAGAGAAGCTTTTAGTGGGGATTGAACCTAGGATGTTTGAGTCTACAGCTCATCCCAAGCCTCCTACCAACTAGGCTACACCCTGATGGGTTTGTGTTTTACTTCATATTCCATAAAATCTTTTACGTCAAGCTCAAGTGTATATCTTTTTAAAGATTGAGAGGAAGTTGTCTATTAGTGTTAATGGGCAAGGCACACTGCATTGCAGTATACTTATTAATCTCAGCAGGAATTCTTGGGATAGCACATGATTTTCATGATAGGGGACTTGGATGGCTTGAATGAGAAATGATTCTAAACACAGACACACAAAACAAAACCTAATTCTTCTCCAGAATTGCACTTATTATTAAAATGACATATTATGGTGTTTTCGTTGGGAAAAAAAAAAAAAAAAAAATTGCAGAGTTACTTTTGAGTTGGAGCCTGGAGCAGTTGGAAACACAACTGATTTTAAGGAAGCAAATAAAAGACTTGAATGGGGTTTGAAGAAGGCAAGAATGCTTCTCTCCCTCTCTCTCTCTTGCTCACACACACATACCTAATATTGATCTGTCTAACTTTTTTGCAATCTTTCTTTCCTCTGTTGCATTCTCACATTTATTATGAATTTTCTTTGTAGTAGAAATTATTAATCGCTGCATTAAATTGTAGATTGTTGGTGGATCTGAACATACTCTACGTGCAAAGCTGACATTTTCACAGGAATCACATGGTAAAAACTGTCTGCTTTATCTTTGTAGTCTGTTATGCAAATTTACTTTTAATGTCAGAAAGGTTTATTGTTGTATGTGTATTTTGTCATGCAGGAAATATAGTGAAGGAATCTGGACCTGTCAGCATGACCTTCACAATACCAATGTACACTGCTTCAAGACTTCAGGTAAAAACTTAGCTTGATTGATTAGGTCCTGTGTGCTGTTATGGTAACAAACTTATCAGAGCTTCAGTATATCTGCCTTTTTGTTGAAAACATGTAGAAGATCTTGTGGATGATATGATGGATGAGAAGTATACATGCGATGTTAGTATAGTACAGAAATGCAGTGGTGTCTATACTGCCAATGAGCTATAGCTCAACTGGCACTTCCTTCTCCCATAATAAGGGATGGAGGATGAGGTCATAAGTTCAAGACCTACTATGTGCATGTGTAGCTTACCATTCGAAAAAATGCAGTGGTGTCTATACCCTTAGAGAGGGTATGGGTCCCTTAGCTTTGAGGCTTTTTCACTACTGTGCTAGTGATGCTCTCTCGTGGCAGCAATTAGGTGGGTGTTTGTGCATCATTTTCGTTACCTCTTAAGATAGAAAGAGAATTTTTTCATAAAGAGAATCTAAACTGTATGCTACAGATTTCAGACTTCACGTTTGTTGTACTCAGATTGGTAATCAATTAAATTCACATTGTGAACAAATACCAATTGCATTATTGTATACCAAAAAAAAACACTACCGTATGTTACCATGGTACTGGCATGCTGCCATATAATAAGATGTTTACTCTTCAATATTTACAACCCTTTTTTTCTTTCTTTTCATGTGGTCATTTTTATCTCATTTTTAATGGTTAAAGGTGTCCGTTTCTCCATTTTTTTTCTGATGCAGGTAAAGTACTTGCAGATAGCAAAGAAGTCCAAGACTGACAATTTATATAGATGGGTGAGATACGTCACTCAGGCGAATTCCTATGTTGCTCGGTTATGATCAAAACCTATTCTCCCCCTAATTTTTCTTGTTCCTCTGTTTTCTTGCTCCATTTTCCTCTCTCTGGATCAATCCATAAAAAATTGCAGTTGAAAATAAAAAAAAATTTGTGCTCAGGTTCAATGAAGTTTGAACTTTTCTATGCTATTGTTATTAAGCATTTGTAAATGGAGCACCGTTACTTCAATTTGGTAAAGTGGAACAAAGATATCTAAAATTAAAAACTTTAGTTCGGATCTATACTTCAAGCCAAAAAAAGAAAAAATTGTAGCATCTGAACTTGAAGTTGGGGTTGAGTACAACGAGTAATGTTTCATACACAATATATTTCACTACAAATTTCACTAACTGTTGAGGCGACAGTTTTTTATTAGCTTTCATATGAATCGACCACTAACATCATTTTATTATTTACTATTCACAGCTTGATACATCCGCAAATTATTTTTGTTAAAGAATTATTTACAATAGGTCTCAAGTTTTCCTGTCCATTTTTAATAGTAAAGAATTAATGTTATAAGCAGATCATAGTCTTTCTTAGTCATAGTAGTGGAGGCATCTCTTGCCACAATATTTATGCTAATTTCTCTCACAGCATGTAGGTCTCACAACATGTGGCCGGGTATCACATAATATGGTATCCACGTATTTACATGTGAGAGAGATGATATATATATCGGGTGCATAAAATATGTTATTCTCAGACAGTGAGGTTTGGCTGGACTTAGTAGGGGAATCAAACTCTAGCTCTCTATCATGAATGAACAAACACAAGTTTCAAGGAACCACTAGACAAATTTCTTGTGGTCTGTTTGGATGGGGTGGATTTGGGCTCATGAATTTGGATTTGAGAACTCAAATCCAAATTCTTTGTTTGAATGACTTAAAACCATTAGGATTTGGATTTTGGCCAAATCCATCTAGGATTTTAAAGGCTTAAATCTATGGATTTCAAATGACTTCTTAACGTAGGAATTTCACAAATCCTCCCATTGAATGCTAACACTCAAAATAACTGAAATATCATTGGAACCTCTAAAATACATTTGAGGTATTTGAGGGTAGTAAATATAATGTAGTAATCTTATAGAGGAAGATGGGGTGGGAATTTTACATAATTAAGCAAGGATGCTGTTACTGCATAATGGGTGAAGATGCACGCAATTTTGAACCATATTGGTGATGAGTTTTGATCCCCCAAAAAAAACTGAAATATTTTTTATATGCTTAGCCGTTGGTTGTTTGGGCATATATGCGCCCTCTAAATTTAAGTATATTTGACAGGAACTGGATTCCATTTTATCAATTACTAATAATTTGGTTATCCTTGGAATAATTGAAAACCAAATTGCTCTTAAGAAAGTTTATTCCAAAAGGCTTATGATTTTAACCAGATATAGGAATATTCACTACTCTCTTAAGTAAGATAAATAGATATCATGAAAAGATCCTTGGTTTTCGAACGCTGGATTTTCCTTTACATTAAAATTTTGCTACTAATACTTTGTTGGGAATACGGTGCTAGTTCCTTTGCTTTTTCTGGCAATGTTTTTCGGTTATTCTCTTAACGATGAATTTATTAATACAAGTTTATATCGACTAAGTTGTGGCGGCACTGCAGCAGGAATCTTGTTTAATCATTTCAAACAATCTAAGTTTATTGAAAGTTTGAAACAGAAAGTTAAATATGCATTAGATCTTTGACAGAGCCCCCAGAGATTTTGTAGCATAAACCGTCTAGATACTTTGAAATTTCAAGTAGGAGTGTAATCAGTGAGGTGCAGTGTGGTTTTTTCCGGATTTATGCACTTACACCTTACAATACGGTTTTCCTATTACATGCACCTGCACCTATTAACATCGGTTTTGATGCCGTGCGGTGTAGGTGCGATCTTGCGGTTTGAACTGGACTCATTTGGGTGGGATTAGGTCAGCCCAAATGTCAATTTTAATCTAAAAAATCTACCTTTACTCCAACTCAAAATTTTGGCTAACTATAGCATACAAATATAAATCATAGTTTCCAATTTCAACCTGAATATTTAAGAAGAAAAAAATTATAGCATACATATCTCATAGAATGAATTATAATTTCCAATCTCAATTGCACATATATACTATCCTTATATAAATATAACTCAATCTCAACCTTCACATACCATTAGTATACAAATATAACATAACATCACCTGTATATACCATTAGCATACAAATATAACATACTAATGGTATAATCGGTGAGGTGCGGTGCGGTGCGATTTTTTTTTAGATTTATGCATCTACACTTTATAGTGCAGTTTTCCTATTACATGCACACATGCACCTATTAAAATCGGTTGCAGTTTGATGCGGTTCTTGCGATTTTCTCGATTGTGTCGGTGAAGTTTACACCCCTAATTTCAAGGCATAATGTTATGTAGTAAGAAAAACTTTATTTGTTTACAGTAGGAGGGACAAAGTTAATGGAACCATCGGGTGAACTTTAAGCACCATTAAAAGTTGCTCAAGTCATTTCATTTCATGTGCTTTATAAAAGAATCAATTACCATGATCTCCCCTCTCTTTTCTGAGGTGACTAAAGCTCAAAAGCATTCACTCAGGTCAGGAATCATTTGGTGTCAAACTAGTTGGCAATTGATTACCCAAATCGGAAACAAATGGAGTGGGTGATTAGTGATTACAAAATAATTACCCATGTCTTCTGCCATGTGAATATGTACCCTAATCAAATACCCACTCTCTCTCTCTCCTGTGACTATATTGAGAAACAAGAAGTTGGAAATACACGTAATCAGAACACAAGGATCCATCTTGATTGATAAAAGCCCCCCAACTGCCTATCAATCGACAACGCATAGTAATTAGTATGTCTTCTACCAAAGTGGCTATCCACGATTTCTAGTCTCCTAGATCCAAATCCTTTGCGTGATTTCTTGTCATATCCATATTTTATCTTTCTTTTTCGGATGAACATCGTCACAAAGATAACATATTAATATTAAACTCTACCCTATTGTAACAGGCATTTATAGACCTATCTGGACACCATTTCACCCTAAGCTCGTCGGCAACACAGGGATCCAGGGGACAATGAAATAAAATTGATTAAAAAAATGTAAGTACTAAAACAAATAAAAATCTGAACATAAATATAATGTAAGTATAAATTGTAATTGATTTTTAAAGCATAGTATTAATTAAGAGATATTGACAAAAATAATTTATATATCTTCATCAACATAATAATTTGAAAGAATAATACAAATATAAGAAATTTAAACAAATAATATAACTACTTAAGAGTAGATTGAGACAATAAACCAATGTACAAAAATTTAAAATTCGACAATATACCTATAAGTTTTCAAGATATTTTATGTGATTTTATTCATTTTAAGAATTAGTACCATGCTTAATCATTCTTCTTCTTCTTCTTCTTTCTTCTCTTACCTAACTTTCATTTCCGATTGATTATTGATGCAAATATGTGTATTAAAGCCCTAAAAAGGGTGGTGCAGAGGGGACTCTTAAATGGGTAGGAAGGGGGCAAATCTCTAATTGATAAAGGGAGCAAGAAATGTCTTACAAGAGCCACATGCAATAAGAGCGTGGCTTTATAAAACTTCAGCATAAGATAATTTTTCAGAGTGAAAGGAGGCAATTGCCCCTAACTCCGCCCTGGGAGCCACCTCTCTTCCTTGGAATTTGGATATATTTTTCATTTGACTTGTGTTCTCTGTTGAATTATAAACAATAATCTTGCATGGTAGTGTGTCACAAACAATGAACCTATACATAGAGTTTGGTGTGAAAAAAACAAAAAGCAAAAAAGTCCAACACAATTGTTGTTGCTCCTATAATAATCCAACAATTGTGGGAGCTGATCTGATTACTTTTTTCATGAGCTTGTTTAATTTTGTGTGAACTATCAATTAGTACACGTTTCTCACAACTTTAAGTTTCCGTGATCTTACAAGCATGTCAAGGATTGTTGCCTTGCTTTAAAGAAATGTGTTTGGAGAAGATTGGTGAGCTTTTTTCTGGTACGGATTCAAGTCATAATAATTTGCCTATCACAGTAGTTCCAAAACCTCTAAAATCTTTTAGTGAAAAAAAAAAAAAACCCTCTAAAATCCTTTTATAGTGATTTCCTTCACACGCACCAGAACTTTTAGCACACTCCAAGACACATCCTTGAAGATTTCTTCTAAAAAAAAGAAAAAAATCTATGTGATTTCAATAAAAGTTTAAAGAATACACAATAGTTTTGCTAATTTTTGTAAAACAAAACCTGAAGATGATTACTCTGTTTAGGTTCAGGACGAAAGGAATAAAGTTAGTTCCGTTTTACTATGGTATATCCTTCTTTTTTTCACTATAAAAGTTGTGAATAGGATGATTTTTATAAATGCACCATTGCACCAACATGTTTTTATTTATTTATAGCAAAGTGTCTTTTGGAACTGTTTTCTGCATGCACGGGCAAGAGGTGTCCTAGACTAGATTGCTCGTAGACTCGTAGTTCATTCAGTCACCTCAAAAGATAAATCTTCGTTTACTAATTTAAAAATAAAAATAAAAAGATAAAATTATTAATGTACTCTTTAAATTTAAATTCTAGGGGACCTCATTGAAAGAGGACAAATTACAATTGTTTATCTACATAGGAAAAAAGAAAGAGAATAGGAAAAATGCAAGAATCGAATCTTTCAGATGTTGTAGTCAACTTACGCAAATTATGGCCCCCCAATTCAACGTCTCCCCTCTCCTTTCGAAGAAAGAGAATGCCAAATGCCAACCAAATAGTTTTTATTTTTATTTTTTTGCACGAGGGTGGTCCAGCTATGTGTGACTTAATTTTATGTGATCAGACGGGTACATGTAACATGTGACCTTCTAATAGGTACATGTGAAGATTGGATAGGCACTTTCCCACTGTAACAGTACCTCTTGATAGGGGTACTCTTTTTCCCCAAATTTGAATGGCTCATAGACTTATATTCATGTTGGATTTACAAGATGATTTCCTTCATTTCAATCACCTAATAAGTAATATCGCAAGTGAGAAATTGATGAGCCGAGTATTTTGGTTTGAATCTCAAAAACAAGCTCCAATCTTCTATCCATATAATAAACCAAAAATTCAAAATATTTGGATATTTTGAAGCTAATCCATGTTGAGAATAGACTAATCTCAAGTGTTGGAAAACCATTAGCAAGAAAAAATTGTTCAATAGTAAAAAAGGTCAAAGACTATTTTTATTTTTATTTTTTTAAAAGGTTGAGGCACATGCAAATGCAAGAAAAATAGTATTTCTTTGCCAGATAATCTAATATCTATGAAGGTTTGATAAACCCTTGAGAGAGCCATTTAAGACTGTATAAGGATTCGTAATACATTTTACGATCCAATTACCTAAATGTTACAAGTTCAAATTTTTTGTATTGCTTTCAAAATGAATTTCCATAGTTTTGGGACAACAACTTTTTTGTTGTTTTTTTTTTCATTTTTTTCTTCTTTGGGAATCCTTTATTGTTGTTGTTCAAAATGAAGTTCCGCCATAAACTATATATAATCGTTTTTCATACCAAACTTAGGCCAATTTGACATTTTACCTTGATTGAATGAACAAAAAAGATCTAACTGGATAATATCTTAAAAACTCTATAAATTGATCCTTTCAATTTCAAAATCCCTTTATTTGCTAATTTCATAAAATTTTATTTCATAGATCTAATCGTGTATATATTATCATAATAATTAAAGTTTTAATTGATGTAACAGTTTATACATCTAGTCGTGTATAAATGTGAGTTTGATAAAAATAAATGACTTTCCAAAAGTGATGAAAAGAGTGGGTCATAGCTAAGTTAACTAGTAAAACTTCTTATTGTCAACCATAGATTTGAATGTCGCTTACTTAAAAGCGAATCTCATTAATGTTTTGAAATGTTTTGATTTAAGGATAAAAAAACAATCACAGATGAACAAGCTTGAAAAAAGGTCTTGAAAGGAAGGCCACACTTTTAGCATAATGCTCCTGCCCTCTTCTTAGCCTCACTCTTTAAGGAATCTGATCGTACTATCAGTCTATCAGTACCATATCCAACCGTAGATCTTCAACTGACCCATTCCCATTCCTCTCTTGTCTACAAAGCTCCCCTTCGCTCTCACCCTGTCATTCACTCACTCACTCACTCACTCTCTCTCTCTCTCTCTCTTAGCTTCAACATCATCACCAAAAAGAGAGCATCACAGCAAGATACAGAAAATATGTTCAAATCTTCAGAACTCCCAGATTGTTGCTATCCAAACCAACCCATCTTAATATGCCCAACTATTCCAACACCCAAGCATTCCTTGTATCTCTCTAATCTTGATGACCAAAAGTTTCTTAGGTTCTCCATTAAATATCTCTACCTTTTCAAGAAATCTGTGAGTTTAGATAGCTTGAAATATTCTCTTTCAAGAGTTCTTGTGGATTACTACCCATTAGCTGGGAGGTTGAGAGCCACTGCTGAGGATGATCAGAAGCTTGAGGTTGATTGTAATGGAGAAGGTGCTGTTTTTGCTGAGGCTTTCATGGACATCACTGCTGAAGATTTTCTTCAACTTTCCAACAAACCAAACAGGTCTTTGAGAAAGCTCTTATATAGGGTGGAATCTCTCACTTTCTTAGATGTTCCTCCTCTTGTAGTTCAGGTCTGATTTCTTTCTTTCTTTTCTTTTATCTAAATGGTTCATGATTTTTTTTTTTTTAAATGATATTCACTTTGAATTTCTTTTTAAAACAATAGTATTCAAGGAGATTATAAATTTTATTTATGGATTTCTTCCTTAACTTATTCTCTTTAAATTATGGTTTTATAGTCATTTACTATTATTTTCCACATGTTTTGGTCCTTTGTTAATCAATTTGATTCAAGAAATTTAGCAAATAACCAGTTGTTAGCCTAGTGGTCCAGTTATAGTTCCAGTTCTTCCACACTTCGAACAATCTTTTTCAATCATACATCCCGGGAAATGATGCTGCCAAGTACCAACCCAACAACACACTAGTAGGTGCATAATACCATACCACGTCGCTTTAATTCTTGCCTTAAACCATGTTTAACTGAGACAGGGTTAGTTTTGTATTTTCAGTTGACTCACTCCAAACATCATTTTTATGATGTTAAGAAAATTTAGTTCACATGGGTCCTCGTTAATCGTTATTTAGGTACAGCACTTTTTTTTTTATAAACATTTAGGTACAGCACTTTGATAAATAATCATTTGTTTGAAATCATTCTAGCCTTTCCCTTGAAAAAATAAATAAATAAATTTGATAGTTGGGGTAAAGTGATATCAATTCGGGAAAGGCTCGAGTCTAATGCACAAGGGTATCGGATCCGTTGAGATCCTTGATATGTATTCAGTTTTATCTAATTTTTGTACATGTGTCAAAATCTCAACAAATCCGATCCTGTACACTAAACCCAAGCTGCTCCCTATCAACTCTGAATGTCTTCAATGAAAACATCAATAAATATCAATTAAGCAAAACTGCAAGGCTCTTGACTAATCTACCTGAGCTAATGGTTTGCGACCAAAAAAATAAGTAAAAGCATACACGCACACAACCCAAAATAAAAATAACAAATGAGAATGACGATAACAATTACAATCATAAAAAAAAATATCAATGGTAAAACTTAAAAATACTAGTTATGGCAAGTTATTAAGTGCCTGTTTAACAACCCATTAGGAAGCCAAAACATGATCCTTTCAACCGCAAACTACAGTACAGCAGCTGGGAGTAGCTTGGGTTCCATAGGAGTACTGGATCCGTTAACATCATTACAACATCATTACATATGTACAAAAATTGAACACGTGTTAAGATTTTAACGGGTCTAGTGTTCCTGTGCACTGGACCCAATCCTTTCCCAGCAGCTTTGGTAAAAACAAAAAAAGTGTGGAATGACAAAGTTTTTATCCTCAATGCTTTTTCACAATGAAGCTTGAGACTTTATTTTCAAAAGGTTAGCATCTCCAAAAATTGTGAGAATAACCCACTGGTTTTCCAAATAGACCCAAAATCAATGGCTTTCGGTTTGAGTGACACAAGCCATATTTAACTTAATATATAGTGACCCAAAAGTAGGTGACCCCACTTAAACGCTGAAATTGCTCCTGGTTCTTCTAAGCCTTTCACGAGCTCGGTTGGTGAGCCTTGAGTAGGTTTGTTTTAGTGTATATATATATATATTTTAAGGGAAGTAATAGTGTATATTTTGATCCCATTCCTCTCCACTCCCCCATCTTTTTGCTATATTTTTGCCTTTTCTTATCAAAGAACCAGAAACCCCTTTATAAATTTGTCTTAATTTGTTTTTCGATTAACTTTTTTCAGGTGACGAATCTTCGTTGTGGAGGCATGATCCTGTGCACCGCAATCAATCACTGTCTTTGCGACGGCATTGGCACATCACAGTTTTTACAAGCATGGGCCCACATCACCACGAAACCGAATCTCGATATACCAATCTCACCCTTACACACCCGCCACGTGTTAAAACCTCGAAATCCCACACAAATAAACTTCACTCATCCTGGATATACCAGAACAAATCCCAACGATTATATTACTCACAATATCGACATGGTAAAGTTCCTACAATCTCAGCCGCTCGTTCCCTCATCCTTAACCTTCACCACCTCTCATATCCTTCACCTCAAGAGGCAGTGTGTACCATCGCTCAAGTGTACAACGTTTGAAGCACTCGCATCGCACACGTGGCGCTGTTGGGTTAGATCATTGGACCTGTCACACTCAGTCAATGTTAAGCTTCTTTTCTCTGTTAGCATCCGAAAAAAAATGAACCCGGAATTACCATTAGGGTACTATGGAAATGGGTTCGTGCTAGGATGTGCACAAACCAATGTGAAGGACTTGGTCACGGCTAATTTGCACCATGGTGTAAAGCTAGTGCAACAAGCTAAATCCACTCTCAATAATGACTACATAAGGTCCATGATTGATTTATTGGAGGACAAAACAGTGAAAACGGACCTATCTACAAGTTTGGTTATATCACAATGGTCTAAGCTAGGATTAGAGGATTTGGATTTTGGAGAAGGGAAGCCACTACACATGGGGCCTCTAACAAGTGATATTTACTGCTTATTTTTACCGGTTATTGGTGACTTTGATGCCGTGAGAGTGCTTGTGTCTATGCCAGAGGGCATTGTGGAGAAATTTGAGTATTTCATGACAGAGTTTTGGGATAAAGAAGATAATATTACAGATGCCAATGGATATCATGGAGAAGATAAATAATGGACTAGCTAGGAACCTATGCCTTTTTCTTTTTTTCTTTTTCGCCTCCCATATAATAAGCATGCTAATTGGATCAACTCTTTGTAATTTGAGCATCAAAAAGTATAATCTGACCGCCTAGTTTTAGAATATATGTTGCTATGTCTTTCATATTTGCAATCTCATGGTATAAAGTTGGGTACCATCAAGAATCGATTTGTTATTTGACCTAATAATATAAAAACATAACACGACTCGATCATTGGGGTTTTTTTTTTCAATGATTGAGCTATGAAATACGATATTATTCTCCTAACTCATTAATAAATAAATAAAATCTCTCTTAACACTCCATCTTTAGTGTGATTATGGGTATATTTACCATCAAATTTTTCTTTTAGCTTTATATTTTATTTATTTATGTACAATTTTCTAAAATCTCTTCTTTTTTTTTTTAAAGATAAATATAACTAAACTTTAACCAATTTTCAACAAATAAGCAGTTAGCAAAAAAATTACATCCAAATGCACAATAGTTATTTATGATTTTAATTTATAATTTTATATGATATTGAGAAGTCGACACTCATAACTAATGAAGTTTATTTAAAACCTTGTCAGTCTTATGCAATTGAATTTCAAATTAAAAAATTAATTAATTTTATTTTTTGTTTGATTAAAATCATGCTTCAAAGTTAATAACAAGATATCGAGAAATAGAAACAATTAGGCTTTAGGGCCGTATGATAGCACATGTAATTGTTCACATGAAATGACACTCAATATTCTCACTATTAAATAAATTAGGCAATCCCTTTTCACTTTTACCTATAAATTCTGTGGGATGCGAGTGGTCAATGACTCAATGGCTTGTAAACACAGTGGGAACTTTAATCTTTCACTGCATATGCCTTTTGTGGCGTGGCATGTTAATTTCTAGTACCAACCCCATTTTGACACCGAAGTTCATTTTCCCGCATTTCGTATAGGGAACTTTATGGTTGTCGTTTTATGCAAATAGCCAAACCTACGAGATTGTAGTAAAAGTGTAAAACAAAGGGAAATAATATACATTTCTGAAAAAGATCCATGTTCTCACTATCATGCACGTACAAAATGAAAGATATAGGAAAAATAATTCTTCAAAGTTTAAAGGGCCAATTATATATCTATCTGTCTTCCTCCCTTGGTGGCTGCCTAACTAACCATTTCCTAGCGCTATATAGGGTATCATTTTGGTTGGAAAGTGCTAAATGGTATCAAGAACAATTTATCGATTCTAATACAAATGCATGTACTAGTCAAAGATAAATATAATATTAGTAATGTTAAAATGTTACACAACGTTTTTCACAACTGTTGACATGATCTATTGTGATTAAAGCAATATAATTTTCACTTGGGTCTACGGGTTTATCACGGACACCACTTTTATTGTACGTCAATCACAACAAGTCATTTAAAAAATTGTGAAATATGTTTTATTCTTGAACTTATACATATAACAAATAGCATCAACTTACACATAACAAATAGCATTTCTATGAAGGATGCTAAACTACAGGCTACAGCCATCATTAAATTTATTGGCTTGAATAGTATTAAAAGTCAACAATTGTGAAAAAAAGTTGTTTCATTGAATTCATTCATATAACAAATAGCATATATATCTTTGAAGGATGCTAAACTACAGCCATCATTAAATTTATTGGCTTGAATAGTATTAAAAGTCAACAATTGTGAAAAAAAGTTGTTTCATTGAATTCATTCATATAACAAATAGCATATATATCTTTGAAGGATGCTAAACTACAGCCATCATTAAATTTATTGGCTTGAATGAGTATCAGAATCATCCTTTACTTATAGACAAAAGCGTTCCTCATAAATAAAATTCGGAGGGTGGTGCCGATTCTAGACATAAGGTAGATTTCTAGCTCTATTTTCCACGGGGATCTTGGGTGTGGTCCATTACAAAATGCCCTTCAGCATCAACCGACAAGGGTTTTTTTCAATCTGTTGGTTTCTAATCTTCTTTTCTTTTTTTCTTTTTTTGTTTCTTTTTCTTTTGTGTCGTTTAAACAAGGTAAAAACATTTTCACCATGTGATTGTGAGTAGTAAAACATTTTATAGGCAATTATTTCAAGAAGCGGCTAGCTTTAATGGTAATTGGAGGGGGAGAAAAATAAAGAGGAGTATAATACCTTTTTTACTAGGTCGGCCTCGACTGGTTTTTTGTTCGGCTTGTTCGGGAGTTTGAGATAGGGCAAGGGTTTAATCCGGAATGTTGCATTTAATGCTACGAAAATATCCGATGGTGCTAGAGCCATTAATGCAGACGTAAAGCTTAAGCAATGGGTTGTGGGCTGCAGGAAGGGAAGCATTAATGACTGACAACATGGGGAAGACCAATAATATCTACAATTATGACTTAGAGGAGTATATATAAGGAAAGAGGAGAAGGCATAAGGTAAGCAATTAATCTGTCTCCAGTTAATTTTCCTTCTTGAGTTCTCAAGTATTCCACAAACAAAACCATCGGAGAATTAAAAGGTCAACCACACTAGGTTGACCAAGGTTTTTCTGAGAAGTTATTATCTCATTAATTGCAAGTTGGAAGCTTATTCATTTGTTCGGTCACCAAGTTCCATCTTCAACTTTTGCTTAGTCAGCTCTTCTAGATCACCAAGAAAATTCCCCCCTAGTAATGTTACCTGCAAGATTCATTGACAAATTAAATGGATTGATTCATGAAGTCCTTTTTTAAATTGATAAGCTATATCTATTTAAAGAGATTATTTGAAGTTCAAGGGGATTTCATTTCCTTTCTTTAAAAAAATAAAAAAAAATCATGGAGGATTATTTAGACGAGATAGGTTAGATCTACTTGAAAAGAAGAATTATAGTATTAGTTGGAGGGTTTTGATTTGGTTTTTTTTTTTTTTTTTTTAATAAGTTGCATATAACTTGAGAATACCATTTATAGATTGTCAAAATTAAATTTTAATCATAGAATCATTTCTATTCATTTTAAATCAAAGGGATCTTAATTCCAAGAATTTTTTTTAAGGTAAGTACAATAAGTAAAACTTGCTACTAAACAAGAAAGTTCTATATATAGTGGAGTGGAGCCTTTTTAAAATTACTAATTTAACTTTAAAAAATATGATTGGTATCTTTTTTTAATTATTCTTTTAAATTTATTAAGTAAGTGAAGAAGCAGATGAGCGTAAAAAGTTTACAAGTGTTATCCTAATAAGTGTATATTAATCTCTAAAATAACTTAGACACTTATAAGCATATTATGAACCAACTAAAAATAATACGTATCTATAGAAAAGTGAAACATTAAAAAGTATTAATGGAATAAACTAAAAAATTAACTAGGTCAAACAAACATTTAATAATGATGGATTTAACCTACAAGACAAGTTTTAATTATGATCGAATTTAACCTAAAAAAGTATTCTCCAATTGAGACAACCAGCATTTAAATTCCCCTTCTCTCAATTATTGAATTATTAAAGAAAAAAAAAAGATTTAATTTAACCTACAAGACCCATTGGGTTTTTTTTTTTTTTCTTCATAATTAAGTGATGATTTAATATTGACGTGAACCCATAAGCAACATAGTGAAGATACAATATAGTGGCAATGAAATATTGAGGAAGTACTAGTCCATTACCTAATCTTTATTGGTCAGAAAAATGATTGTGTTGTGATCGTGATATTTCTTTTTGAGGAATATTGGGGAGTGCCAGGCTACCCCATGTGTAATGTAATTATGCACATACTGATGACCTGGTAGGGGACTAGGAGACATTTTCACTACTTAAATAAAAATATCAAATTAAATAATTGCACGTTCGCAGAAGCACTTTCTTTTTCAAATTATTTGATGCTTGAAGTTGGTTAAATTGGAGTCGGCTGGTGAAATGGCAGATCAGTGATGATTGCAGGCTTTACAGAGAATTTTTCTATTGGTTTTGTTCACCCAAATTTAATAGAGCATTCCCATCCGGTCAGCAAAACATTAGCTATTTTAGCTTTTCAAAAACTCATTTTTTATTTAAAACTATCAATTTTTATAAAACACCTCATATTCCATTCTTTATTTTACAATACATCTTATTAAAATATTATAAAATAATTTTTCTTTTATTATTATTTTTTCCAACACTCTCCCAAATCCCACGCCAGCAACCACCACTTTTTTCAGTCTTACTCAGAAACCAAGTTCATACTTCATACTTCACACATCAGGGTCACACATATTACTGCAAATTTTTATGTTTCCGCCATTAATGCAGAAACAGCAACACAAACATAACCATAATTATAAAACCAGAATCATTCATATAAAAGGACCAAATTCATAATCCTTAAAAGTCACCACCACGGAGACGAAGGACAAGGTAAAGGGTGGACTCCTTCTGGATGTTGTAATCAGCCAAAGTCCTCCCATCTTTCAACTGCTTCCTAGCAAAAGTCATCGTCTACACCTTTCCACCACAACCATAAACCAATCCAAACCCAAGCATTAATTTTATGTTTTCAAAGAAATCAAAATTCACAGCAACTAAAAGCTTAAATCTCCTACGCCAAAGAAATCAAAGACTTTGTGCTCCACACCCTCAACCACCACTCCTTCCCCCGCCCCGCCCCGACCCAACACTAGTCTGGTTAGATCTAGGCACATGCAAGCTGCACCTGCACCAACATCAACTTCTCTTGTGTCATCGGTGAGTGCGGCAACTGAATCAAGTGCAAAGGCTTAGGTGGCACAACCCCAGCCACCTTAGCTCAATCCAGTCTCCACCTTAGCTCAGTCTAACCCAGGTCAACGATTTAGGTCAGCCATCTGAGATAGGAGTGTTAAGGAATCCCACATAGGTTAGATAAGAGAGTTGTGTCAGTAGTCCTATGTATAAATAGGACACCTCACAACACATTGTAATTATCCAAATCATATCATACAGAGAATATAATAAAGATGTAGCTCCATTGGCTACATCATGTGGACGTAGGCTCACATAGCCGAACCACTTGAAAACCCTAGCCTCCATTCTCTCCATCTCTCTCTATCACTCTTTTATATTTTCCATTATCATTAGGTTTAGGAATTCTACATGGTATCAAAGCCCTTAAGCTTTAACGAGCAACTCGATCCTTCTGCTTCCGCATTTCAAAAAAAAAAAAATCCATTCAAAAAGTCCCTCAGCACAAATCTCATTTTTCTGAAAAATTGATCGCACAGATCAGTAGACCATCCAGAGATCGAGCAAACGGCGGGAACTAGAGTCCATTCCGAGCATCAACGCGCTTGCACGCGCCAGAAAAAGTTTCAGATCTTCGCTCATGTGCCACCAGCACCGCCGGAACCACCATGTCTTAGATCTTCCGTCTCCAGCCACTAAATCAAGAATCAAGCACTTCATATAGATAGATTGACCACCGATCTATCGAAATCCGGAAAAATCGACCAGATCCAACGGTGGACGCGCCTCCACGCGCCACCCAGATTTCTGGCAGCAAGATCCACGCGCCGCACGCTCCGGCTTCCATTCTGTCCCTGCTTATGTTAGCCCTAGGTCTTCTACAGCTTACTGCTAACGTCAACAGACCCAAAAAAAAAATGCAGAAAACTGGCAAGAGACCAGAGAAAAAAAAAAAAAAATCCTTTTATTTTCCTTTCTATGCCTTTTATTTTATTTGCAATATTCAAAAAAAAAAAAATCAAATTTCGAATTTCAAAATTCGAAAATTCAAAAAAAAAAAAAAAAAAAAAGAGAAAACTGGCATTGACCAATAAGAAAAAAAAAAAAAAAATCGAATTTTGAATTTCAAAATTCAAAAAAAAAAAAAAAAATGTGGGATATACTTTTTTTATTCTATTTTCATGAGCCGAGATCGAGCCAAGCCATCGAGCCATTGAGCTGAGATCCCGAGCCAAGACCATTTCAAGATCCGAGCCTCTGAGTCACTGAGCCACGATCCAAGCCATTAAGCCATAATCTGATCAAGCCAAACCGAGATCTACTTCAAGCCAAAATCCAAGCCACCGAGCCTTTGAGCCGAGATCCGAGCCATCGAGCCGAGATACGAGCCAAGCCGAGTTGAGCCAAGATATTTGAGCTATTCTTTTGTAAACAAACTCAAAGGTTTCATTAAAATTACACTTTGAGTTTGAGGGGGAATGTTAAGGAATCCCACATAGGTTAGATAAGAGAGTTGTGTTAGTAGTCCTATGTATAAATAGGACACCTCACAACACATTGTAATTATCCAAATCATATCATACAGAGAATATAATAAAGATGTAGCTCATTGGCTACATCATGTGGACGTAGGCTCACATAGCCGAACCACTTGAAAAACCCTAGCCTCCATTCTCTCCATCTCTCTCTTATCACTCTTTTATATTTTCCATTATCATTAGGTTTAGGAATTCTACAAGGAGAGAGAGGCAAGAGAGAGGAGAGAGGAGAGAGAATGAATCAAAAGAATTAAAAAATAGATTTGCATGATCAACAGTACTCGGTATTGATACCAAATACTGTAACATCTTGTATTTGTTTGAACAAAAATAAATGACCGGATGTGAGTGTTATTTGTGTGATATTTTGCTACAGTCATCTCTATTTTTGCTAAAAAGCTAGTTTACCTCTTCCACTGTGAATGCTCTAAGATTTGATTTTCCATGTTTGCTCTAGCCTCTAGGGTTTTACTTTTTCTCTAGAGAGAGAGAGAGAAATGCTTATATATGTGTGTACTCTCACGTATTTAAAATCATTACAAATCTTAACAAGTTTACTTCCATCCACAAAGCCAACTCAGCAGGACGGAATAGGACTATTTCCTGCTATTTTGATATGTTTAGATGAAGAATTATCATTTGAATTTTAGATTTGTGACTTTAAACTGAAACCAAAAAACTGAAAATTCCATTTATAAGAGAAATTTGAACATCCTCTTATATTCATAGTCAAGATAAAAGTAAAATGCATGCACCTAAATCTAATTTTGGTAAAGTTTTATTGATACCCTTAAGTTTTCAATTTCTCTTATCACATTCTCATTAATATCTAAGGTTGTAAACGACTTGAGCTAGGTCAAGTATTAAAAGTTCAAGATTGATTCGCTAAATTTAATTTTGAACACGAGCAAGCTCAAGCTTATCATAAACTTAAATTGCATGTTCAAGTTTGGTTTATTATATTGTCAAACAAGTTCAAACTTGTTCATAAGCTACTTAATTAATTTGTTATTTCCTCATATATTGTAAATATCACAACAAAATTTTTACTATAATAATAAATACATAAATTTTAGTTGAAATTTTATTATTTGAGTTAACTAATAAAATAATTTTCATTTATGAGCTTATAAAAATTAAATTCACCAATCTTGTATTGTTAAAAATTATATAAATTTTTATTATGAAATAGACTATTTACATTATCAATAAATTACAAATAATAATTTGATATCTTATGATTTTAACTAAAACATACAAAATCCAATATCAAATTTATATAAATATATATTTTATACATGTATACGTATAAACATATAATATTATATATACTTAAATCGAGTTTTATACTCGCGAGGTTGTTCATGAGCACGAGCAGAGCGAGAGGGTTGGGTGGAGTCATAACTCTCCCTGGCTTTTACAATTTTATCCTCTCACTTATATATTTTATAAAAAAATATCAATTTATTTATAAAATTTAGGTAATGCCTTTTTAGATTTAAAAAAAAAAAAAAAGTAATGTTAGAGACACAACTTATTTTACAATCAAACATTTACAAACTGACATGACATCCTAAGTGGAGATACCACATCAGCAATTAAAAACACAACTCAGCATTAACATTTAACCCTAATAAAAGTTATTAAAAAATTTAAAATTCCAAATCTCAAACCCATCCCACCAGCTCACCGCCGGCAACCACCGAACACAGTACCTCTCTGGCAAATAGCCCCACCTTCCAACCACACTCATCGCAGCCCCATCAACTCAGGCGAACGACATATTTCTGGCGACCAACAAAGAACAAAAACTATGAAAAGCACAGGCAGATCATAGATCTATCAAATTTGGAAAAATTCACAGAAACTGTGCTAAAATCTAATAGATTTTCGTCAAATTTGTACTTAAATTTGTTGATAGTCACCAAGACGTATAGAATCTTATAGAACAACAACAATAGTTTTTCGTCAGTGGATTTGCTTCACAAGCCTCAATCTTAGGAAGATTCCACCGATGCTCTCGCCTATGATGACTCCCACTCCGATGGTGGCTTCTCTTCCCTCGAAGGAATGCTTCAGTGGTCTATTGAAATATTTTTTATCCCTTCTTTTCTTCTCTACACTCAATATGATTATTTTGCCCGTTCTTTTCTTCTTAGCAAGCCATGTTGCTTACGGCGGCTTTTCTGATCTACTTCTCTACATCATAAAAACATTGTTATTTTTGCCCATTCTTTTGTACCATGTAGAATTTACCAATGTGATTATAGAAAAGAAACTTAATTTAAGTTAGCATTAATAATTACTTTATGGGATCATCTGCTTGAATCTTCTCTGCCATTCTGTACCATTTTGGTTGGAATGTGATTTTTTCTAATTTGGTGCTATAAAATTATGTTTTGGGTTTGCTTTTTTGAGATATCAGATATATGTATTATGCTTACACAGAAAGAAAATTGTTTTCCGTAGATGCCAATCTTTGTCAAGACCACTGGCAAGACCATCACCAGAGTAGGCTCATCTTCGCTAGCAACGTGGGTGGTGCCAGCAGCGAGTTGGTGGGGGATGGTTTTTTTTTTTTTTTTTTTTTTTTCAGATTTAGTTATTTTAAAATTGTAATGATTTTATTAATGTTAAATGTTAATGCTGATGAGTGTGTTTTAATTTCTGATGTGGTACCTCCACCTAGGATGCCATGTCAGTTTGTAAAGGTTTGGTTGTAAAATAAGTTGTGTCTCTAGTATTACTAAAAAAAAAATTATATTGCATAGATATAAATGATTAATACATCATATATTTCCTTTTATCACTCTTATACCATAAATAGCTCATTACATCAAAGTAAAAATACTTTGGGGGGTAATGTGAAAATATATAATCCTATAACTTTAATTCTGTCTATCTACTATTTCGCCATTGCCATATTTAAGAAACAAGATCGTCTAATACTATTACTATGTACTAAGAATAGATTATTACTAAAATGGATCTTTTCGAATAGAATTAAATATAATAAATAAGCTTAAAAATAATAATAATAAGCCCACTAGGCTCCCCAGCCAATGAGAAGAAGAAAAAGGGCACTTGGCCACTACTAGCCTACTTTATAGATCCACAAGAAAGATATATATTGTCATCTCAAAAAAATCTAGGATCCGAACGTGACACTTTGTTGGTGGACACTTAAAAAGCATATCTCTTAATATTTATCATTTAGTTTATACCATTTGTTCTCCTTTGTCTCTTAAAGGATTTTATTTATTTATTTTTTTGATAACCTTGGGTGTCCAGACCAGTGTTCTGAAGATACGCGTACCTCGACTAATCTCAAGGAGGACAAACAACACCCTACTAGCACGTGTATCACAATAGCACAAGATTTTGTCTTGAATAGGTGGTCCTAAGTAGACTCGAACTAGTGATCATTGGGGAACACACCTAAGACCAAAGCAGTTGAGCTACCCCTCAGGGTTAGGATTAATTAAATTATAATCAACTGTAAATCTAGCATTAAACTTATTAAATTAAGAATTCAATGTTTCCTCACTTGATTATGCTTAAGAGTCGGTAAGATATTGTTATTAACTCTTGTAAAAAAATATTTTAAAATGAAGTCAGATAGGAATTTGGAAAACCACGTGATAAGTTTTTATTGGGGCTAATAAAGAAGTACATTTCATGAAGGATCACATGTTAGTTGGCCAGTGTCCGAGTGACTTCACAGCCAAAAAAGATAAAGTTATACTTAATTTAGTGACAAGTTACAGACTAAATATAAACGGAAGTGGTTTCTGTCAAGTTCTTTTTTGCATATGACACGGACATGACACGTGCCCCAAAAATTATAAACAATCAAAACGATTTGAATTGGAGTCATTGAAAACCTAGTCCAATATTTGATTTTGTATTCATAATTGAATGTGTAGTGCAGTACACATTACTTAGGGAAACCTGAGCAGCTCACTCTTTAAACCATAACAAGCGTAGCCCAGTCTATGCAAATAATGGTAGGAAATTATGGCTGAAAATAATGATATAACTTCTACACAAGAAGAAAGAAAGAAGATAGCAAATAGAGAGAATGATTGTAAGAAATTATTATAAAATAAAACTAACGCTTTCATTATTTGATGACTTTGTCATGTTGTCCATAAGCAAGCAAGGATGCCAATTTCTTTTTGATTTCATCAATGAATGGTTACATCACCGAAATGGGACTTGTTTTTCTTATTAAAAAAAGAAATGGGACTTGTTTTGGCAATCTCAGAGACAAAATTGAAATTCTTGCCGGGTGACTTCGACATGTCCCCGGATTAGTGATTATAAGTCATTTTATTCCTCCTTATTCACCTCATCCATTGCGTCAGTTGCTTTAATTTGTCGCCCGCAAATTGTGTAACAATTATGCGTGAAGCTGAAGCGTGAAACAATGTCTCATTCACATTTTAGTAACTCCCCATATATGATATATATATACTATTATCTATGTGACAAGATGAAACTTATTATCTCCTTGACATGTCAGCATGATGTTAGAGAGGGATGATTCACACTAACATTATTTAACATCATGGTAGAAAAAAGGATTTTCATTTTTATTCATATAACAATTCTATTTGACCGTAAATGAAATCAACGCTAGTAGCTGCCAATGGCCCTTGTGGTCTAGTGATACTTTTTGGCGTCTATCCCCCACAGTAGGGTTGCTTGTTAATTGTTAAAAAAAAAAAAAAAAAAAAAAAAATCAACGCTAGCAGCCACCTTAGTTTATCCAAGCACCTTCTTATCAATTGTCCATGGTTATGGCAACTGAAAAAAGGTACGATAACTCTACTCACATAATAATGGAGCCGTTAATTAAATTTATGGTGAAATTTACTATTCATATGATTCTAAAATGAGAAAGTATTACTCCAATTATATTGAATAATTTTCCCAAAAAAAATAAATAAAGCATTTCAAAAATATCATGTATAGTTCAACAGTTGACAAGTGAATTTATCAATTAGATCCTATGCAAAAAAAAAAAAAACAAAAAGTTATGAAAACAATACGAGAATCTAAATAATGGAAACAAAAATTATATAGTCCTTACATTTTCTATTTGAGCAATTAAGCGATTAGCCTCATGCACACTATATTTATGACAATTAAATAATATATATTTTTAATATTTTCCGTTAAAGAATAACAAATTTAATCATGTGATGTGCAAATGATTCTATCACATCATATATAATTTTGAAATGCCCTTATTACCATGATGATGCACATCACACGATTAGGTCCATTAGGTTTTAACATAAAATATTAATAGAAGTTTTAATTTGACACAAACCTAAAGCTCAAGGGGAAATTGTCAATAACTAAATTTGACACTCATGTCAAAATCCAGGAGTTGTATTTATATTTATAAAAGTATCAACTTAAGATGGGCCATCAAATTTTTAATAGTCAAGTGGTGGGATATCATCGGTGCATGCAAATTGGGCTAAATAGTCCAAATTCCAATTCTCAAACATTGACGACCAATATTTTTGACCAAGAAAAGGCCAAAATATCTCTGCAATCCCCCTGCCCCCTCCCCCAAAAGGCCAATATACCTGACCCAATAAAAGTCCAATATATAGTTGACAGTTGCATACAAAGCCCAATAGCCCATTTTGACCACACCATGGTAAAAGACCAAAGCTACATATAAATGCAATATCCCTTTTAATATTTTCATTCATAGCAGGGAGATCTACATATGTGAAGTGTGAACTACAATAATAAATGACCAAATGATCAATTCTGCAATCAGTTGTTAAGATTAATAGGTCTTCAAATCATTCATTTAAAAAAAAAAACCGATTATATAGCAAGCATACCGCATACGAAGCCCATTTTGAGTATTTGGCAACAACATGACAAACAAACTGTTGTAAATGCAATATGCCTTTTAATATTATCTCATTCATTCATAGAATTGAGATTTACGTCTTTGAATTACAATCGCGACCAAATGATTAACTCTGCAATTGCAATCAGTTATTAGGATTAATAGGTCTTCAAATAGTTCATTTGAAAAAAATTGAAATCTTATTGGATGATCATCATTCTTCTCAAAATGTTATTTTTTTAAAATAATTTGATAGTTGAGAAATAAGAGATTTCAACTCTAATAAAACAAGTAATTCCATATGAATTGGGGAATCAACCCCTTGGCTCAATGGTTAGCACCTTAGGTGTTAACTACGTGGGATCACACCTACGAGTTCGGAAGTTGTGGGTTTGAGTAGTGGTAAGCCCCATTATTACCCAGATGTGTCCCACGCCATGTCAAACTCGGGGTTAAGTAGGCTGAGACAATAACCGCACCTACGAGTCCATTTTTTTTCTATACCAAAAATAAAAAAAAATAAAAAAAATAATTCCATCTGAATTATGAGGCTCTTGGCAAAACTCTTTTCTCACTCCACATTCAACAATCACCTTTATCGTATCGGATATCAACATAATCTCTGAGTCTTTTAATTGTGGTTCTTTGTCTATTTTTGTAAAGCATGTTGATCGTGTTGCCCATACCTTGGTGCTCTTTTGTAATAGTCTTAGATCCTTTCCCATTTCCAACATTTTTGCTCATGTTTTAGATGAAGAATTGGTAGATGGAGAAGCTCCCTAGACTATCTTATAGTATTATATGAGTAAAATTCTCATCCTATTTAGCAAAAATAACAATAATAATAATTCTTTGATATCAATAAAATCCTTCCTTAAGTTTAAGATTTTTCATTTTGGTTCACCAAGTTTGATATCTTATTCAAAATGATCTCTTAAGTTTGAGATTTTTCATTTTGATTCATCAAATTTGATTATGTTTTCAAAATGATCATTCTAGTCCATATCTCTATTTTCATTTTGGTTCATCAAATTTGATTTGATTTTAAGATTTGAATTACTTTTTTGAAACGGAATCAAACTTGATGAATTTGAAAACTAATTAAATTTGATAGGCTAAAATGAAAAATCTCATATTTTAAGTCACCAACAACTCGAAACTTTTTAAAGATCAAAAGTGCTATTTACAATGAGATTTCAAGCATGAACCAAGTAGATTACTTAAATCAAATCATTCCAGCAATTTACAATGAGAACAAGCATATAAGGACAACAACTAAAGCAACAACTCCATTCACCATACAATGTAAATTCCACCGAATAGTTCTTAAAATATTCTGAATCATTGCACAAGCACCAGATTTTCTTATCTTTTGTATAATTTTATTTTGTTGCTGTAATTAATTTTAGACCTTTCGTAAGCATCAATTTGCTTGAAAAGAGGGGAAAAGGGAACCGTATCTATGCCTGTAACTTTCGAAAATTGTTCCAAACAAAATATTATTCCACAAAGTGCTGCTGAGTTGGCAACACAACCGAGCTTTCCTCTCCCACGCGTTAAGTGTACACGTCATCACCGAATGGGGTTATTTCCATGTGTTGGCGTGCGTCACACCCGATCTCCACGTAATCCCCCGTGCCCAATTTAAAAACAAAACCAACTTCCCCACCTCCCTCCTTTGTGGAATTCGCTATTTCCATTTTCTAAAGAAAGAGAGAGAGAGAGAGAGAGAGAGAGAGAGAGAGAGAGAAAAGTCGGTGGCCTATTCAAAATTCTCTCACGCAAATCAGGGTTTCTCAAGGTTTAATCAGATTGTTGTTCTTCTGCTCCAAGATCTGATCCACATGGTGAGTCTTTTTTTCTTTACCTCTTAGCTTTCTTTATTATTTTTTATATTTTGTATTATATAAATATTGTCAGATTGAAACGCTGATCGCTTTTTTGTTTTTGTTTTTAATTTTACTGTTATTTATTGATGCCTTTAGTTTTATCCTATTGATCTATGATTTACTGGAATTCTCATTTTGATTTTGGTCTTTGATTTTGATTGTTGTTGTTATTGTTAATTTTGGCTGCTAAAAAGAGAAAAGATGAAATCATTGTGAACAAAATCTGGTATTTTTATTTCCATATATATATATATATTTTATAATTTGTACGAGCATTTTTAGGAATGCTGAAAACATTTTCGGTCGAAACAAACACAGCTTAGTATCTGAAGTTCGTTTTTTATCCCTAACTATTGAAAGTGTTGCAACTGATATACATCAGAGGGAATTCTTTTGTGTGTTGTTCACCTCTTGAGGAGTTGGATTGTAAATATTCTACGAACGCACTTTTATTATTGGTTGCTTAGTTACTTTTATTTGAATTTTGAGACTTTTAAATCTATGTTTAAGAGATTATTTTAGGTTTATCATTTTCATATTGATTATGATTTATGAATTCTATAGGTTTTTGGTTTTCTTTTTTTCTTTTTTTTTGGGTGTGTGTTTTAAAGATTGTTATTGGGTCTCAAAAGTGTTAGGCATCCGGGCTGTTCTCTCAAACTCTTATGTGCAAGGTGTACATGGCATTATTTAAAAAACTAAAGAAAGATTGATATTTGATTTGACAGCTGGACATTTTTACATTTGATATGGTTTTTTGTAGGATACCACCACAATGCAGGGTAGTGTGTTGGCATTTACAGATGATGCAGTTCTGCCAATTAGTGCCATTTCTACTGCAGTTAGCGAGCTTGGTATTAGAGGGATTGAACGATGTGATCCTCAAATTATCACTCAAGCATCTTCTTTGAGTATGTTACTCTTTCATCTTTTGGTTTTTGTAACAGTAATCTATGTTCAATCATATATTCTATAGATGTAAACATAGGGGAATCCCTAGAGAGTTGAGTCAGACTCTAATTGTGTGCATATTCCTCCAAATTGAGGTTGCTGCTGGGTGCAACTTATTTCTTATTACTGGGTAGCAAACATTCACTAGACCAGAATATATGCAAGTAATGTTGTTCAAAAGCTAAACACGCTCATCTCTCTCTGCATTTCTGTTCTTAAAATTAGTTTTTTTTTTTTTTTTTTTTTTTACTGTTTCTACCTACCTACAATGTCCATTATCCCCTTCAATTGCCCTCCTTTCATTCTCTCATGTGGAATTGGTATGATGCTTCTTCATTCATTTCTATGAAATCAGAAGGAGTGTATTATGTTTTGTGAGTTAATTCCCCTTATATTTATCTAATAAAAGAATGTGCCTTTTTTACCTCTGAATTTAATATACATCATTCTTGCTGAAGGTAGTTTGTGTAGCTTGTTGTCAAGTTTATGTGAGTTTTTGTGTGCTTGGAAGCACTGTGGCTTGGGCATGACATCTCAGTGATATATAGAAGATTAATTTTCCTACAATATTTTGATATTCAAGGGCATGTCTGGATTGAAGAACTTATATATATATATATATATATATATAATTACTCATTCAAATTCACAAACTTAACCAGTAATTATTTTATTCCTCTTTTTTTTTTTTTTTTCAAGTATGGAAATGGTTGGATTATGGAGATTATTTATAGCCGTTTCTTATGCTTCTTCTTATAGGAAACTTTTCGTGCTCTTTATTGTATAATTTCAGTTCATTAGGTGGAGGGTGAGGTTGTGGGTTCAACATTGGGGGTGTGTGTAACTTACCAATCAAAAAAAAAACTTTTAGCCAAAAAACACTCTATTAGCCCTTTCACACTGGAGCCATAATTATTTTGTTACCCGACATTCTAACATGATCTTCTAATTTCACGAATTTTTTTTAAGGTTTCTATAGTAGTTGTAATTCAAATATTATGTTCTCATTTCTCTTCTGATTATGGTCTTGACCTTACAATAGATCAGCTGTCTGTGGAATCTTCCTCTTTCGAGATTGTTCTTTGTATCTGTAGATCAGCTGAATTTCCCAGTGACCGGTTGTTTGAGGAAATCTCGAGAGTGTTGAAGCCTGGTGGGACAATCCTAATTCACAAGAATTCTCAGTCTACAATGGGGGAAACAGATAAGGTAATTAGTTTGAAGTTGTGTGATTATATGAAATTGGTTTGAAGTGTGAGATTTTTTATGATAAATAATTTGCTAGTTTGAAGTGAGAGATTTCAGTTGGATTTTCTTACAGACAACCCCTGCTCTTGAGCGCAAGTTACTGTTGGCGGGGTTCTTAGAAGTGGAAGTTCTAAAATCAACAATTTCATCAGAAGTTCAGTCTTTTGGGGTAAGTTGTTATGTCTAAGCCTGTTTAAAGTGGTATTGTATTGTTCTATACCTCCACATCCATGAGTTAGATCTGCCAGAAGAAGAACAAAAAAGGTTTAATTGGATAAGTAGGATGTGAGGAATAAATACTGTCTTTATTAATTTTTATCATCCATTTGTAATGAGGCAATAAGATGAAGATTGAAGAAGCCTCTTTAGTATTTTTGCACACAGATTGTGTAACCCCTTTTCTTTTTTCCACTTGAATGGGGGATTTAATTTATGGAAGTTTTTGGAACTCAACACCAGGTTTAGTTTCAGATATAATTTGAGGTGGATGGTTATGATTATTTTAAAGGTTTGTAGTTTGTAGGTAGGAACCCGACCATCGGGTTCCAGCTACATTCTCTGGATAATGAATGAATATGAAAGCATGAATACTTCTTATAACATCACCTTGATTGAGAGGTTAATTATTATTTTATCTTGGGTTTGGAGAAGTAACTTTGATTGGGAGAGTTTATATTTGTAGTGTCTGTTTTACAAGTTTCTTGAATCTCAGTGTCTTCCTTTTTGTTCATAGGTTAAAGCTAAGAAACCTTCGTGGAAGATTGGTTCGTCATTTGCTATCAAAAAGACCACAAAAACTTTACCTAAAGTCCAGATTGATGATGATTCAGATCTAATTGATGAAGATAGCTTATTAAGTGAAGATGACTTAAAGAAACCACAGCTACCAATGGGTAAGATATAACAGGAGCCGAAAACAATTATCTTGTTATCTTTCTTTAATGGGGTTAGTTCACTTTTGGGAGGTCTTCTGCCTCCCACCCGCCCCAAAACTCTTTTTTTTTTTTTTTTCCTTTCCATGTATTTAACAATGTGCTTGTGCAGTTGATGATTGTGAAGTTGGAAGCACAAGGAAAGCTTGCAAAAACTGCGTATGTGGAAGGGCTGAAGCAGAGCAGAAAGTACAGTTAGGATTGACTACAGAGCAGATCAGTAATCCCCAATCAGCATGTGGCAGTGTATGTCTTATATTGCTTGATATGAATTTTAATAGCTTCATGGAGTGACATTTTTTGGCTGCATATGTTGATTAGCATTTATCTTTATGACTGATTGAAGTGTGACACCTATGCATGTGGCTTGTGTGCTATCATGGGGTCTCACCTGTGGGATGTCCTTTTGCAGAAGTAAACTAATGATTCTGGATTTAGTGGTTTTTTAAAGAAAAAATCAAAATCAAAACCTCTAGAAGTACAGGATAATCAAAGGACAAATTTACCTCAGTAGACCACAAGGGCTCAATGAAAATGTCAAAGCTGCCCTTTATTATGTCATTAATGCCAGTTGCTTGTTGCTCGACTGTGATCACCATTTTCATAAATGTTATAATACTCTGAAAATTCTTATACAACCTGCAGTGTGGACTGGGGGATGCTTTTCGGTGCAGTACATGCCCTTACAAGGGTCTTCCACCATTCAAGCTTGGCGAGAAGGTAATTGATAAAATCAGAAGCCCTCCCTTCCTCCTCCTCTCAATTTTAGGGGTACATTTAAGTGATAAGCTAGTGTAAATATTCCATTTATGTCTTTATGCAGGTATTGCTATCTGAGAACTTCCTTGCAGCAGACATATAGGATCACCAACTCGGGGAAGACTTTGTTGTTATGCAGATCAGGTTTCAGATACATCCAAAACAGGCTCAGTTAATGGTTCCGTCTGCATTTCATGTCACTAGCTGTAGTTCAATCTTTCTTTAGTGCCCCAAAACTTTAAAAGTTTGAGATGTTAGGTTTTGAATTACTGGCTAGCTTAAGTTCAGAGCAGACAAATACATGGCCATGGTGTGGTTTATTTATCATTTATGATTGTCAACAATGTCTTAATAAGAAAATAATGAATTTTGTTCTGGTGACCATTCTTCTTATTTTCCTTGGTCTCTTGTTCCGTCAATTGTTCCTTTAATAATCATAGTTTTGAGGTTTGTGCCGTTGAATAAAATCTGCATACCATTTAGATCTTATTTTGTGTAATGTATGAATGTATTGAATAATTGCAAATTAGCCAGCTTCTGTATTTTTATTTATTTATTTCCTGGCTAGAACAGATTGATAAGATTAACTCTAATTGGAGTTTTGTAAATTGAGTTTAGCTGAATGGAAATGAAACTTGCCTTAAGAAATCATATAATGTTAGTGAATCAATTCTTCTTGCCCAGTATTTTAGTGAATCGAATCGACCTGCCCAGTTTTGAACCTGACAACATGCAGCCAGGTCCATGAAGTAATATTACTAAACAATGCTACACCATGAATTGGTATGGTAGTTCAAGCCATTCTCGATTTTCACTAGAAGGCTTCCTCTAGATTAATTATACAATACACGATTCTGGTGGGTGGGGTTGTGTATCCAAGGTTTAATATCCATGGGTTGGTTTGAAGGACCTTGCCTTGGTGAGGGAGCTAAAACTTGTAATGTGAAAATATACAATCCCTACAATGTGACCAATTGGACCAATAATGAAATGACATAATTAAAAAAATAAAAAAAATAAAACACACATCAATGCCACCTCATTCCTATGAGCGGTCAAACTCAACATAAACAGATCTCACTTTTCCCTGTAACCAAACAATCCCAAATCCCCAAATCTTCATTCCCGACTGTTGGCCTTTATAGCTCCGCCAACTTCAATGACATGGCTGTCGGGATCCAGGATCCCAATCCTTTTTGTTGACTCTTATTTTGTTACTAGTGAACATTGTTACAGGAATAGTATGGATCTCACCTTGTCCATATTAAAGGTCCCCAATAATATTTATGAGGTATAAATATTTGCTCAGTTAGATCAATTTCAATCGCTCTTCAACTTGATGCCTACTTAGCCACACACAAACAGGATGCATAAATATCATATATCTCACTTTTTGTGTTCCATTTTATGAAATTCTTTGTTTTTTCTTATTTGGGTCTTGAGTATGAAGGGCCATATCGAGTTCAATAGAGTGTGTCATGGATGGATAATGTGAAGGTGTACCATGGATGTCGAATGCCGGTGGTGACTTAAGCCGCTAGATTGTTTGGTTATAGAATGAGATGTGTTTGGTTCAGTATTAGTTTAAAAGTGTTAAGAGTTGGCTTTTAACTTGTTTAGTTCTCATTTTTAATTGATGTTGTCTTTTTTTATTTTTAATTATTATTAGATAACCTTTTATACATGGTGGGAATTACATATTTACCGGTTACAAGTGATATGCTCCCCTTGGTGAGGTTCCCCGTCATAAAAAGAAGTTTCCAGCTACTTTAGGAGATTTCACAATAGAGTTACTTCTTCACATTATGCAATGCAATAATCTAGTAAAAACAATTCGAGCTATTTCTTCCAAAATATTTTGCATTATTTCAACATCAACCTACAAATTTATTTCACATCAGGTTAATTGCACTTTTCTCCTTAATTATGGGGTACACTTCAATTCCTCCTAAATTTTAAATTTGAGCAATGTCTTCTTTGATTTATTGAAAATATAAATAACCCATTGAGCACTGTTCTCAATTCATTAGAGAAATCAAAAGACATCAACCTCCCACAAGGACTTCTTGTGCATATTAATCATAATAAGTTTGTGTTAGGTTGTATGGTGTAAACATTTTTGCTGCTAACTTTATTGATCCAGAATCGGTACTTATGTACAGTGTTATTTATTAATTTAATTGGTACATTATGTTCACTTGCGTCATGAAATAATAAAAAACATTGGTTTCCATGTGGTTAAGAAGTTTTTATTTATTTATTACTCATGCCAGCAAACTAGTTTTTATTATTATTATTATTTTTAATTTGAATAGATTGGAATCATAAATTTTTAAAATTTTAAGCAAATTCCGTCACTCAATTAATGGCCAATTTTATTTAATACTATGTTTTTTCTAAAAAAATTGTCAAAATCTATTTGAAAAATATTTGAGAAAATAACATTTTTTGGAGATTCAACTTGAAACACGTCTCTTCACAGAATTATGGCTTAGTTGTATCATAAGAATAAATTTGCAAAAACCTTATAACAACACCTATATTGGGGGCAAATATTTTCAAAAGAAAACAATTTTCGTACCTCTAAGGCTTCAAATTTCTACCTTTCTTGTTATTTCAATTGCTTATACACTATGTATTCCCAACAAAATAGAATATGTTTAATTGTTTATACTTATATTATGTTATGTAAAATAAAACCTGTTTATACATCTATATTTTTTGTTTTTAAAAAATATAACATGTTTTTATTAATATTATATTCTTTATTTTACATTTTCATTAAAAAAATTATAATATAAAAAGGCAAATTACAAAAACCTTCCTTGTAATTCTGAACGGCATTTCAATTACCATTGGCCAATTCATAGCATATCTAATCAACTTAGGGAATAGAAAGACAATATTGTCTAGTATTCAGTATTGACAGACTCAATGGTATCGTAATATTAATTATTAAACTACCGTTTTTATTAAATAAATGAACAATTTAAATTGAAACAAACTCAACATAGCCTTCAACACTTCAATCTTCAACTGCTTTATAAATTAGCAATCATATCAAGAATTTGCAAATTTATAACTTGAATAACACCTATAGGCACTACAGAATACATTGATCTTGGATTCTAGATTACGTGGACCCTGAATACGTTGATCCTGTTATAACATAAACCACGTTTATTTTGTTATGCCTGAAACCTGCGATACGTTAAAAAAGTTTATGGTGATATCTAGATGGATCAACCAAGAACACACCTTTACAATTTCACATAATTCTCCAACTCCAAAATTTCTATTTTTTTGAATTTTGACTTAGTTGTATCGTGGGAACGAATTTGTAAAAACTTATAACACCACCTAGTGGGGCAAATATTGTCTAAAGAAAATGATTTTCCATATAATTGAGATTTCAAATTTTTAGATTTCTTGTTATTTCAATTGCTTATAAAACTTGTATTCCTTACAAAATATAAAATGTTTATACGTCTAAAATGGAACATATTTATATGAATGTAATTTTTTTTGTTGCAAAAATATCAAATGTTTTATTAATATTTTATTTTATATTTTAGATTTTCATTAAAAAATTTATAATAAAAAAAGTAAATTACAAGAAACTTACGTGAGGTTTGGTAAAATGACACGCCTTTGGAAGCTAACACCTTACGTATATTTTTGCTTATAAATCCGGTATTCCCAACAAAATAGAATATGTTTAAACATATACAATGTTTATACATCTAAAATGGAACATGTTTACGAGTTACGTAATGTTTTGTTTTGTTTTGCAAAAATATCACATTTTATATTAACATTGTATTCTTTAGTTTACATTTTCATCAAAAAATTATAATAAAAAAAGGGTAAATTACAACAACTTCTTTTGAGGTTTGGCGAAATGATACTAGCCTATTCCTAGTTTGAAAAAATGACACTCCACTTCATAGGAAGTTTGGGAAATGATAGTGACCCATTGGAAGCTAAAACCATAAATGACCGTTAACTCGTTTAAATTTTATTAAAAAAAAACACAAATTTTCTCCTTCTCTTTCTTTAGTTTCTCATTATTTCTCACTTATGTTAGTTTTTAGCTTAACTTCACCCTATTTTATGAAAACAATAGAAATCCTTCTTTCTCGCTTCGATGTCAAGATGGGATCTTTAGCGATTGTGGATGATGGGTTTGTTTTTGACATTCTAAATTCTAATAGAAGATAGAAAAAGAAAAAAAAAGTTGTTTTTTTTTTTTTTGTTTAATAAAAAAAAAAAGTAACGGTCTCTTATGATGTTAAGGATGAGATTTAAATCTTCAATATCTTCATTATAAATACTATGACAGTTAAGTCATAATTATAAAGTCTTACTTATAATACAAGTTTTTTTTTTTTTTTTTAATAATCTAATACTAATACAAGTTATATTGCATCAAATCCCCACAAATCATTTGCTGACTTAAAGTAGTCCTAATTATAAAGTTTAGTCACTAACCGAACTACACTTTAGTTAGTTACATTGAGGTCTCCTTTTGTCCGCTGACCAAAAATACCATTTGAAGATATTCTCAAACGGTAACTTGGAAACCAAGTTTTACCAAAAAAAAAAAACTTGGAAACCAAGTACTTCACCAAACAAAAAAATAAAAATACAAAAACCCAAAAAAAGAAAATTAAAAAAAAAGAAAGAAAAGGGTTTTCTATCAAAAACGAGAGGAAGAAGAGGGTTTTGTGCTCAGGAATCAGGATCGCATCGATAGTACGTACTTCGGTTCCGTCGGTCTCAGCCCTCAGGTACCACTTTCTCCTCTTTCTTTGCGTTTGGTTTCTCAGAAATTTTACGAAAAAGAAAAGGAAAATTTTGGTGATTGCCGGGTTCTAGTTTCTTTGTTTGTTTGCTTTTTCTTTTTTTTTTGGGTAAAACAAATTATGTTTTCCTTTGATTTCGCAGCTTCTAAACAGAGAATTCGAGTGAAACTGAGAATTTTGTTTTTCAATTAAATATTCGGTTTTCATATAATTTATTGAATTATGCGTGTTTGATTATATATATATTTTTTGCTTTTTAACACTTATGGGTTATAAATTCATTGGAATCGTGGTATTTTAGGTTTTATTTTCTTCTTCTTATTTGAATTTTAGGAGATTTTTGATTTGTGTGGCCATCGATGAATCAAATTGAAAATTCTTTTTGATTACTAGAAAAAGATGTGAGACAAGAAAAGGATTCATGTTGGATTATGCTCTTGTTGTGTGAATCTTCAAATGTTTGAATGCGGCATAGGCCCAGACAAGAATTTCTGGGGTTTCAGCAACTTTATAATCTTTTTCTTGAACAATCTAAACTATGTCTTGATGGGTTTTTTTTTTATAAGCAATGAATATTTTTATTAGAAAGAACTTCTCAGTGTGCATAAAGCATGGTCAGAAGAGAGTCAAATAATTACAAAGAAGAGGAAGAATGCAGAAAGATAAGGAATCTGTAAAACTAACAATAGAAAGATTAGGGAACCCCCCAACCCTAGACCAGTCATACAAAGAAGTAACAAAGAATTTGAGACACTGACTCAGAGAACTCACCATATTGTCAAAGGTACGCCGGTTACGGGACCAGGTTCCAAATAGCTGAAGAATGCTTCCCAAACCAATTCCACCATCCATACATAAGATTCCCCACCTGATCTGGTAACACCCAAAGAACCCCAAACGAACAAAAGACGAAATACACAACTCCATCACTCTAGGACTTATGGATTCTGAGTCAAGTTCTCTCCTATGTTTTTTTTTATTTTTTCAAAAAAAAAGATTTATATTGTTCATACAAGTTCATGTTCACAATTGGTATGTCATGATCATATTTATTCCAGTCCTGCAAAATTTTAAGTGAATATGGTAACCATGACAGGGAATCGAAAATACCCCTCCACCAGTCACCCTAGAATGAAAATCAGTTTATACTAGTAATTGTATTTTTTTTTGTCCATACAGAACTAGTCACATGGCGTATCTGTGTTGAGGAAATGTGGGTAACATGTTATTAGTATGAACATATTTTCTTCTTTAATGTCATGTGATTTGGCATTTGCAACTAACAATCTGGGCATGTGAATCTTCAATAGTAAATGTTAAAACTTCTGGGATGCCACTTAACTTTTTTGGCTAAATAGTCGAGGAATATATGTTGGTTATCATTCCAATGTTGTGCACATAGATGGCATTGTATGTTTGAGACATTTCCAGGCTGCTCAAAAACATATTTCTTAGTTGATTTCTCTTTATTTAATCGATATATAATTTCACCTTTGTTTTTTCTCTACAGGTGATTAATTTCTGAGGGAAAGCTTCTAAGCAAGTACCACTAGTGCAGTTGTCACATTGAAATTTTTTGGATCTTCTTCCATTGAGAATATTTATCAGCAGGGGGTTGCAAGAATTTGCAATTAGCATGTGTGTGTCAGAAGAGCCTCCGTGCTATACACGAAAGTGGTATTTCAGTAGAAAAGAAATTGAAGATCAATCCCCCTCTGGGAAGGATGGAATTGATTTCAAGTATGAGTCACATTTGCGGGAGTCATATTGCCAATTTCTTCAAAAGCTTGGCAAGAAGATTAAAGTGTAAGCTTCAGTTATGATTTATATTAGTAATGGCATCTGAGACATAGTAGTGCCTGACATTTAGGTTTCTGTTACTATAAAACATGTTCTTTTGCTGGTCATGAGTGCTTCCAATTGAATTTGTTATATGCCGTTCTTAGTGACTGTTTTTGTTCTTATAAGTGATAGTCATCAATGTCCCTCTCTAGTTTTAATACAAACTATACCTTTGTTAAAGATGCCTATGTGAATTAGGCAGTGATTTATATTTGAGGTGTTCCATAGACCTGGTTCAATGTTCCCTATATATATTGCCTATGTTGCATACTCCTTAGACTTGTTTAAGTTGTAAAGTCTGGGAGCATACATCCAACTGTTGATTGGGCCCATGATACAGTGTCTGCTTGTTTATGTGACTAAAGCTTTTTGCTCCTTTGACTTGTTAAAAAACCCATTAGTGTTCTATTGTCAGCATCTAAGCCTAAGGGGCTTGGAATAGATTGAACATCTCTTTCCTACTACTTTTGAAGACATCTTTGAGTAGATGATGTAATTTTTTTCTTCAATATTCTTTGTTCTCTGAGAGAGGAGCAGTACGCTTTAGAAATGAGTGACTTGTTGCTGTGACTTCTTAAAAAATGCCCCTTAAAGTGTCTCCAACTAGATATACCCTCTGAATTGCCTTTTTATCTTAGGTTGCATGTGTTGCGGTGCTTTTTACTGTGAACTTCTTGTCCTCATAATGTATTGATTACATTGGATGCAATATAGTTGTTTCCGCCCTTCTTATTTTACTCACTTAGTTCTGTGCCATCGATTTATGGCATGATATGATTCACCCACAATGGTGATTGATGCTGTCTGCCTTTCAGGCCTCAGGTGACAATAGCAAGTGGAATGATGTTGTGCCACCGGTTTTATATACGTCAATCTCATGCTAAGAATGATTGGCAGGTAGACATTTTATATTGCTTTACCATTTTTATGACTAAATGTGTTAGACCAGGAAGTTGTAGTTTATGTTCTTGAGATGAACACTCTTAGACTATCTGATATATATATATATATATATATATGAATATGAACAAACTGAATAGAGAAAAAAAGAGAATCCACTAAGAAGAAGACTTTCAACTATTCCAACTGAAAGGGGCAAACTCCCTTAACTCATAGATGTTTAGTTATCTGCAACTGAATGGGTAAGCAGCACAGGGCAGGATGGATGGGGAAAGTGGTGAGAAGACAAACAAAGGGAGAAATGAGGACCTTTTTTTATTTCCTTTCCTTTCTACAGCTAGTGTGCATGTTCTGTAGTTTATTCTTGAATATCATTAGATAGATTGTCTTGCCTTATTCCTATGGTGAAGTTTTACTTGAGATGGGTTTAATAATTTATGAGGCAGATATCATCAAAATTGATTAATTCTTTTTTTGATGAGTTCAAAATCTGACTAATACTTAAACCAGGACACCAGCATCTGTGCTGTTTTGTTATATTTCAACTTATAACATGTATGTATACTCTTAAAGCATACATAATATTAAATTTTCTTGGAAATAGGTAATGTTCCAATATTCTGAGATTTTTATTCTTAGTGAAATCTAGCTTTTCTACTTATCAAAAAAGAAATCTGGCTTTTCTTGTCATGCCAAAGTGTGGAAGTTTGAAAATATATGCTTAATTATTAGTTATATTTATTTAGCTGGTTATGCTTCTTCACATTTAAACATGCTTGTACCATGTTACAGACAATTGCAACTGCAAGCATGTTTCTTGGTTGCAAAATTGAGGAGACACCACGATTCCTGAAGGATGTTGTTGTTGCGGGTTATGAGTTGATGTATGAATGGGATAATTTAGCCCAGCAAAGAATAAAAAAACAAAGTGTAAGCAGAGATGCCCATTCTTCATTTTGACTTTCTATATTTGCCATGATCATGATTTCTTATTTTCCACTTTGTGCTTGTAGGAGGTTTATGATAAGTATAAGGAATTAATCTTAGTTGGGGAGAGACTTCTGTTATCAACAATTGCTTTTGATCTCGATATTCAGCTTCCATACAAGCCTCTTGTTGCAGCACTAAAGACATTGGAGCTTTCCGAACTTTCTAAAGTAGCATGGAACTTTGTGAATGATTCGTAAGACTATATGTTCTCATCATATTCTTTGTATATAGATTTGAATCTGGGTATTCAGAGATCTTTTGGATACTTAAAGTCTCCTGTGAATGGAACATGTAGGCTTCGGACGACATTGTGCTTGCAGTATAAACCTCACTATATTGCTGCTGGTTCCATCTTCCTTGCTGCCACTGTTTTACAAAATATGGAACTGCTTACAAAGAAGAGAAAGGTTTGGTGGCTGGAGTTTGAAGTATCACCGAAGCAGTTAAAAGGTTTGTCATGATATATCTCAAAATGTTTTAATATCATGAATTATGACTTGTGTGGATTGAAGTCAGCTGCATGTTAGTTCTTCTACTATTTAATCGGGACCTAGGAGATATATTTAATGAAACCAGAAGACTGTTCGTAAGAGGTATAGTTGATGCCTGAGTATGTATATGAGTTTCCCGTTTTGTTTTGTCTTGTTTGTTTGTTTTTTCCCTCCCTCTAAAGCATGGATGATTTGGTTTAAATCTAGTCTATTCTTCTTGCGTACTGGTTGGTTGGATTGAGTTGGATTGCTGTGTCATTGTGTTCAACTTTCTCTCTGGTTCTATTGGCGGTTGGATTCTTACTGTTCTTCAGATAGTCCTTTTGACTTTATGAATCCTTTCAGAGGCCATCCAGCAGATGATGCTCAAGTTGTTAAAGCAAGACGGAAAAAAGGCATCACGAACTGCATGTGGGAGGATCACTCAATCTGAAGCTTTAGCTCAAAAGGCAGTGGTTAGTAGATATGAAACATGCATTTCAAGTGGATCAACTTCTGATTGCCATTCTAGCCATGGAACCCTTATGGAGCTTGGAGGTGTAAAGTCTAATAGTAGCCAGAATCTGGAAATAGTTAACAGCTGTCTTAGTGTGAAAGAAGCTTTACCATGTCAGATGAGTGATGGTGGCAGTGGTGGCAGTGGTGGCAGTGCTAGTAGTGTTGTTGAGGATGATGATGGTCCGATCGAGCCACAAAGAGTGGAATCTGATTGCAACTCAAGCTGTAAGATTGTTCCTGTTCAGACTGACCATAGTAAGATCGACACCAACAGGATCAGAGAGGCAATTAAAAGGAGACGTGACACAGCGGCAAATAAGAAGTTTGTAGAAGCCATAAATGCTGAGATAGATGATGAAGCCTGGATAGAGAGAGAGCTGGAAAATGGAATAGAGCTAGGGTTTTCTTCTTCAATAAAAAAAACAAAGGAAGATGTGAGCTTTTGAACTTAAACTGGATTTTCATGCAACTACAGACATCTTGCCATGTTTGTTGCGTGTGTGCGTCCTTTGACGGAGAAAGGGCTGTCCAACACATTTTGTAAGTTATATTCAATAGACTATATCATTTTTTGTTCATTTTTTAAATGATCATAATGCTGCTTAGTTACACACAGACACAGTCACACACTAATACTTGCATATTAGTATTACTAACATGCTACATTCATATTTAATATGTATATATTTTTTTGTTTAATTGCTAAATAATTTACAACTCAGTCATTTATAAAGGGTATCGTCTATACTTTTTTGGTGCACTTGTGCTTTTTTCCTCACCAAAAAAGGCTTTAAAGGCTGTCAGACATTTCTAGCAATTGATTTATTTCATTTGTCAAGGGGAAATGATTTTATCGTCTTCTGTTTTTCTGTCCCATTCTCAATGTAACTTGGAATGTCACAGGTATGCTGCTCATTTTAGTAGGAGAGTCAAGGCCATATTTCTATTATAATACAAGGATGTTGGTGAAAATGACAAATCTGATATCAATATCTCTTTACAAAATGCTATATACATGAGGTAATGTTTGCTACAGTAGTTTATGATATTGCTAAATCTTTTAAATATTAGAAAATCATACCATATATTCAAATTCAGTGCAGGATACTTTTGGTTCAATGTTTAGGATTTTGAATACACAATGATATGTTAGTCTAATAAAAATATGCCATCGTTTTCTATATTTTAAAAACAAAAGTTTAGGATTTTGAATACGTTAGTCTGGCTCAGATGAGGGCTGGACCAGCTCTTGGGTCCTATTGTAACGGAAAGTAATTGGGCTGTGTCAGGGCTCTGACTAAGTCCAAGCCAGGCCTTGGTTCGAAACTGGTTCCATGTCCTGGACGGCTGGACCCCATTACCACAGAATAATTAAATTTCATCAGGCCTCAGGATAGATAATTAAATATGCGTACAACTTAAACTCGTTGCAATAGACCGATAAGGCCTTCTTGCTACTTGATATATTATATAGATCATTTAAATTATATATAAAAAAAGCATCTGGAACATTTTATGGATCCCTAGTTAGGATTTGAATACAAATTTTATTTTTGAAACCGAACTGAATTCACCATTTGTTTCTCAGTAAGAAAATTACGTTTTGATTTCATGAAGTGAACTGAGATTAAGCACCATTTTTTACTCCAAATGTGCATAAAGGATTAAGTAGGAAGAGTTGTTTCAATTTTTATTTCAAGCAAGAACTTGTGGGAAAGAACTGGGCATGAAAAAGAAGGAAGCAGTGGACATCATCTCTCCAATAGTCCAATTACCACGGTTCCCACAGTAATTCCCACCACTCCCACTTTCAATAACTCTGATTGTTTAAACAGGGTGACCTGTTGAAACAAATCCAATGTCCCAATAGCCTGAATGAACTTATTATCCATCCGGGTTTTATTAGGAATTTAAAAAATTCTTTGTAATTTTTGACATCATATCTAAATTTCTAATTCCAATAGGTTGGCCCATTTAAGATAGCCCAAGAGTTTCTTGTTTAATGAGATGGATAGCCCATTTTGTTGGCGGTATATCAAATTAATCTAATGTGCTACGATTAGGTCCATGCACAGCTCCATCTGGAAGCCTACTCTGGGCCTTGCTCACCACATTGTAATGTGTAACTTTTGGATCGAAAGTTCAAAACCACTGTATATTGGATCGAACTGAAGGCCCAAAAACATAATTAGTCAATTTAACGGATTGGACTCTGAATCGATCCTCTTTGTCGATTGAGCTACTAAATATCGCCCAAAATTTTTTATTTTTTTAATTTTTTTTTTTAATAATAATAAAAATAACACAATGCATATATTTTATGGTTTTTTTTTTTCCTTAATTTTTTAAAAATAGATTTCATATTTTGTGAAGCATAATATAATATTTAAATACATAACCAAGCTAATTCGTAAGTTACTTTTGGTTTCAACTACCAAATCGAGCGTGTAAAGTAGTAAACCCAAATTGAGGATTTTCAACGTCAAAAGGTGACTTAGAACCTATAGGGTTTAAGGACCAAACAGACTTTACATTCATATATTATAGAATTAATTTAGAAGCTAGGCAAAGTCAAATCTTTTTTTTTTTCTTTTTTTCTATTATGTCCTGGGTTACCATTCTTCTTATTCTTCGTCTTCCTCATGTTACATTGAAACTTATATTTGGGTCTTCTTTCATTATGATGTGAAAATGAACATGGCAGGACACGAGGCTGAGAATATTTCTCACCAGGGGGTTGCAACTTGCAAGAAGTCCAGCCAGCATGTTGCATATCTACCAGAAGAGACTCCAGTGGTATTTCAGTAGACAAGAAACTATACATTTCTTAAAGACCTTGGCATGAAGCTTAAAGAGTTTAGGTTTTAAGAAAGTGTAAGTTTTGTTGGTCTCGTTATCTACATTTCTTTACTGTTTTATATACAAATGATATATGCCTTTGTTAAAGATGTACTACTAGCTACAAGCATAATTAGTTGGTAGTTTTCGTTTGAAGTGTTTCACAAACCTAGATTCAAATTTCTCTTTGAGCTTGGACATCTCTTTCACCTTCTTCCATGTATAAGCATAACAAAAGAAAAGAACATAAATGAATGTCACTGCCCGCTAGTTGGTATTTTCTACTTGTTTATGCCCTGAAAAATGGACAAATTCTTTTTCATTTCTTATAGGAACACATACAAGATTATTTGTCGATAAAAAAAATTTGAATATTTCATTTACTATCATGATTATGTGACTTAGTAATGCCTTAATTTGAATGTCACTTCTGAAGTCTTTTTAGCCTTTAAAATGAGTGATTTTTTAGCACCAGGCTTGCTGAAGGATGATTTTATTCTGGTTTATGAGATGATTTACAAATGGGATCCTTTAGACCCTGTGAATAAATCAGAGTATGCAGTCATTGTCAGGGTTGCTTATTTACTACTTAGTGTTTGTAGGAATTTTACAATAAAATCTTGGTTGGGGAGAGACTTTTATTGTCAACAATTGCTTTTGATCTTGAAGGTTTCCACTGTCTGTGCTTAAGTAGCATGGAGTTTTGTTAGTGATTGGTAAGACTAGTTATTCTCAATAAAGTTTTTTTTGTATATTATTAATGTAAATTTTGATGTTTTAAACTTATTTTGGATAATTAAAGTTTCTAGTGGATAGAACTTGTGGGATTCGTACAACATTGTGCTTGTAGTACGAACCCCATTATTATATTCTGGCTGGATCTGTATTCTTCACTGCCAAATTTCTGAAAGTGAAACTGAAGGGAAAGGATTGGTGGCTGGAGTTTAATATATCACTGAAACAGTTAAAAGGATCATTAAAAAATTTATGCATACACCCTTTTTATTTTTGACTTGTGGATTTAAGTTAGCTGCATGTTAGTAAAAAAGAACTTTGTTAATTCAAAAGGTGGTAAAAAGGTAAAACTTAAGTACAATTCCTTAGTTATTTCATCTTTGGTTTCGTTAAATTAATTTCAACCATATTTCTTGGAAGTTATAAAACTTGCGTACATGCGCCTCCTGTACAGGTATGCGAGACTCATTAATATAACTACATAAGAGGAATGTTCCATAAGACAGTTTCATAAATCATAAAATACTTTTTCATTGGAAGGTCACTCTCCGCATGTTGTACTTTTGTATAGCGATGACTCGTGACAACTTGAACTAATACTCTCTTACCCAATGGTTAATAAGTTGGCGTTCTCTAATGCTACATGCTGCTTCATGCTTAACATGCGCACAACCCAGACAAGTTGCAATGGACCGGGCAATCCCTCTTGCTTGAGATATATGAAGCATTTTACTATTAATTCATCCTGAACAGTGAATATTTTATTGGTCCTTCATTTCACTTGGTGGAAATATTAGCAAAAGAATAATAAGTGCATGTATGGTTTAAATTAATTTGAATTCAGCATTTTTTTCTTATTGGAAAAGGTTATATTATGTTGCTATGATTTCATGATCCTAATTCAGATTAACTGATTAAGCACCAATTTTTATTTTATTTTACTTACATATGTGCAAAAAGTAATAAATAGAAAGAGTGAAGCTTGGATAAGAACGAACTAGACCACAGAATAAGGAAGCAACTGCACATTAAGGAACTTGGACCATGCAGAAGAGCAACTGCAACTTCCACTAGATTAATGGACACTTCAATTATAACGGTTCTGAAATGATTCTCGCCAGTCCCACTTCAACAGCAATTTTTATCGTTCAACTTCAAATTCAACTTCAACTTCAACATAGTGATTCAGTGGTTGACTCAGCCACAATGTTCCAAATCCCAATGGCCTGGTCACCTGATGATTTGACTTGCTGTCCAGGTTCCTCCTATAATCCTATTTAGATATTTTAGGAATACTATTTGGAATTGATTAGACATTATTTCATTTTTTTTTATTATTTTTTTTTTTTATAACAGATTAGACATTATTTCATAAATCTCTAATTTTCAGATATCATATATGTGTCCCATTTCCAATTTATAGCTTAAGTAGTTCATTAAGCGAGGCTATTTAAAATGAAATGGATAGAAGATTACACTATTTAAGAGTTTATAGAGGAATAAAATGAAATGGATAGAATGAAAATTATTTAATATTTATCTCTTTATTTTTTTGATAAGTAATATTTTTCTCTTTGTTGTTGTTTGGATGCTTGAAATAAAATAAAATGAATGAAATGTACTCTAATTTATTTGGAAGTTGAATGGTACATAATAGAAATTGATCTTTCTATAAAAACATTACTATTATGTAATTTCTTAAAAATAAAAAGGAATATAACAACATTACTATTATGTCATTCTTGAGATGTGTTTGGACATAGGAGGGAAAAGGATGAATGAAAAAGAAAAATCTTTATTTCTTTTGTTTGATTTGCAAAGAGGAGGGAAAGTAAATATGCATGTTTTCACCTTTATGCTCTCATGTATATTTGATATTTTTCACTTTTTTTGTTTGTTTGTAAAAATAAAAAAGCATGTTTTTATAGTATTTTTATAGCATAGCAATGATAAGCAGGTCGGTCAAAGTTTTTGTTTAGCTTTTTTTTCTTTTTAGTAATTTTTTAAAAAAACACAGTAAAAGTAACAGTCTAACAAAGGGGACAAGGCTAGTATATTAATTTCAAAGATAAGATACATTGGTGCATTTCTTTTCCTCCCATTTCCTCTTCATTTTGGGCAAAAATGAATTTGTGACCACTGGGGAAGCTCACTCCTTCCACCTCACGCTTCTTCCTTTCCTTCTTTACAATCAAATAAAGGAAATGATATCTTTTCTTTCCCCATCTTTCCTTTCTCTCCCCCCTTCCAAACAAATTGTAAGAGTCCATTTATTTTCCTCCTATTAAACTCTAAAACAATTTAATGAAAAAAATATTCTTTAAAGTTATTTTCTTTCCATTATATTTCCTCGTGTTTCTCTCTTCCAAACAAGAGATAAGTTGCTTATAGTTTCAGAAAGAAATTGATATGTTTTGTTTCCTCAATAATTTAAGGTAAAAACCCTCATTAAAACAACCCTCATACATCTTGGTTGGGACTCGGAGCATATTAGCTACAATGATTTAATATACAATCTCTTGCAATACTTCAACAATAATACGTCATCTAATAAAAAATATATGTGATGTGTTAAACTCAACAAACATGTCAGATATTGAGTCAGGCTTTTTAATTAGATGGAGTGTTATTATTGGAGCATGGCAGAGATTGTATATCAAATTATTGCAGCAGATCTAGATATGGTCTCAATTCGACATGTTTTCTTTTGTCTTTTGTTCTTTTTCAGAGAACCATGTGATGTGTATAACATTGATTCATCTGTCTATTCTTGTGTTTTTTTTTCTTCTTAATAATTCATCTGGTCTGTTCTAATAAGGTTATTGAAATGCATCAATGCAAAAAACAAATTTATCACCACCACACTCAAAAAACTAAGATATTGTTGGACCTGACTAGGGATAGTGGATGCTAAAGTCTCAAGATCAGATAGGGTAGATTAGATACATGAACAGGTCATAGAAGAGATGATGAACTTGCAAAGAATAAGGAAATATTCATGGTTCAGTGAGAAGGGAAAGCAAAAAGGAGCATGGCCCCCGGTTTTGGATTTCATGCCGTAAATTTAAGAAAGCATATATTCTCCTGTTCCAGTGTTTTGTCTTCTTCTTAAGACAACTTTAAATCCTCCTGCTGCTTTAGACCTCCTTTTGAGGGCTTTGCCAAATATTTTGACTTATAAAGTAAAACATATAATATGTTCATGTTAAAAGGCAGTACCAAATAATGAAATTAATAATTGGAAAGAAGAAAGGAAAGTTTGTGTATTGTGACTAAGCAATTGTCAAAACAAGGCAAGCACTTTGTCAAGGAAATTTTGTTTGAAGATTTTTTATAGCACCTCTAAGCAAGGGGAGAGAGACTAGTCTAACATTTAATAGTATCATCATATTGGATTTTTTTTTTAGCTACAATCTTTTTCTTTTCCCAAATAAAGATATATACCAATTTTCAAGTATCTTTATTATAAATTAAAGATTGATAATGATTACTAGGTGTTAAGAAAAACTAAATTTTGTGAAGATAATGTGTGGAATCTATGGATGGTTGCAAGTGGAAAACAGACTTCTTCTTTTTTTTTTGTTGGAATCGTCATAGCATGTTAATGGAATTGAAATGAAAGGTTTGGTGTTGGTACTTTAATAAATGAATTTGCTTAAGAAGCAACCCCCTCCCCCCCCAAAAAAAAAAATTTAGAGAGGAGGAAATACAGACTTGTTAGATGATGGACCTATTGGATTTGGATACAGTTACTCAAACCCTACAGCAACAGGGTAGGCCTTAGAATCTCTGCCAGATAGACAATGAATTATGAAGGAAACTGGCAAAAGTTCTTGGCAATAGCTTCTTGACACAGGTAAGTCACGTTTAGAATGTAAATTAGGATTTGATTGGTAATGTGAATACTGGGCTAAGAACCTTCTAGTTCTACATCACACGATAAAAAAGACAAGAAAATGAATTAAATTTTTTAAAAAAAATATGTTGGTTTATCTACGTACTAATTAAAGTAATTAAATTAATTTGATGCTTTTGAGAATGGTTAGGTTGATTTATATGGTGAGTGTCACAAATGTAGTGGGGGGCTTTGACCGGTCGTTGACAGGCTAGGACCTATAAAAGGGTCGTGCTTTCTATAAGATGATGGTGATAGACCCTTAAAGTCATCAATGATAGCCACTGCTTTTAGGGTGTAATTATCTTTTTTTTCTTTTTTTTTTTTTTTTTTTTTTTTCTTAAAAAAGAACAAAAAACCTCACATCTAGCTAAACTCTAAACTCTTATATACCCTATTTATCTGGGTGAAAGTATAATGTTCAAAAGAGTTCTTTCAAATAATTAGATTAAGGATAAAATTTAAGTACAGTATTTTAGGTCAAATACATTAGGATGTTAGTTGAATTTAAATATTCTTGGAAAAGATAATATTTTTTGTGTTCCATTAGTTAATGCAATCATGTATTTGAATTCAATTGGAAAACCTAATGTACCTAACTTAAGGAACTGTACCTAAGTTTTACCCTTAGATTAATAGCATATAAGCAAAAGTCTAAACGTTGTGAGCTCCCTATTATTAGGACTGTAAACAAGCTAAGTCAAATATTGTAAAAGTTTAAAATTGTTTATTTAATTTAATTTTGAACACAAGCCAATAAACTTGATCGAGTTCATCAACAAACTAAATTATGTATTCAAGTTTAGTCTATTTTCTTGTTGAACAAGTTCAAAATTATTGATGAACTACTTGATTAATTTTTTTTTTTTTACATATACTAAAATTACATTTAGTTTTTGTTTTTGTTTTATCCCTTTACAAGTCTATGCTAATAATTGATAACTAAATTATAGTTTTAAAAATATATTATTTGAGTTAATTAAATAGAATGATATTCATTTATGGACTTATAAAAATTAGATTTACCAATCTTGTATTGTTAGAAATTATATATAAATTTTAACAAAGCGTCTTTTGAGATTGAGTTAGGTCCATTGAATTTTAACATAAATGATATTATCAATAAATCATATATAATAATTTAATATTTTTTTATCTCTCCTTTTCCACATATAAGTAAAATTCTAAGTGAGCAATATGTTCCAATGTTTCATCTCTCATAAGTCATAACATCCCTCAAACTTGCTGTGCCTATTGGCAAATATGGTTTAATTAAGCTCTAATTGGTATAGCATCTGATGGCTACAAGTATTTGTACATGTGCCCTAAATTGTATTGGCAATAAATAATCGCCTATTATCATTATTTTTTTTGGTATAAATTTTCCATGATTCATGGAATTGAGAGTAATAATTGAAATATCTATTGTAGACCTGATGTAGAAGCAGCTTTAGTGAAATGATTTTTGGAACATAGCGAGATTAGGAAATATGCAATAGGTGACAAAGCAAGGAAAGGAAAAAAAAAAGGTTTCAATAAAGAAGGCTACCTTTGAAGATGAGAAAAAAATAGTTGAGTAGAATTATTAAAAATTAAATTAAAATAAAAGACATTGGGTGTTAGGTGGGTGGGGGCACCCTGGAAGGATAAAAGAAGAAATATCTAAAAGCAAAGTTAAGTTTGCCCATACTTTGATCTCACATTCTCCCATCAGCTTTTCGTCTGATGTTAATTTTTGTGGGGCTGGTCAAATTATTATAGACCTTTGTATGATGGAGAAAGACAGCTTAATCGGACTTAATCTGTCTTCTAAGGCTCTCTCACACTCACACAACACAAACAAAAACATTAGAGCAAAAAAGATCTGTGCCTGAGCATTATTATGGTCAATGAGGGTTTTCTAAATTTAAAAAGAGACACTTTGCTATAATGTTTATTAATCAGGGCAAGTTATATTATTTATTTGTGGTATAAGAGCATCTCCAACTTGCCTAATCATTTCAAATACACCCCCAAAAACTATCCATTCTTGTTCTATTCTATTTAAATACTATTTTTATTCATTTTTTTAATTATTATTTCTTAATCCAGATATCTCTATCTTCTCCCCCTAGAAAATTCTTTTGTCTCTTTTCACTTCATAAAACCTGAACAAAAATTCCTCAATTTTCCCCGGTTTCCTAAGCATGCGGAGGTGATCGTGGCGATCTCTAGGTTGAGCTAGGGTAAGAGTGTCACCACCAAGGAGCACAAGGCCTAGCACATACCCAATATTGATTTGGAATATGAGGATGGCTAGCACGGTAACAATTAGAGCCTCATCTCCCCTGCCTTCAAGTTCAACGACATTACCCCCCACAATGTTTTTTTTTTTTCAATCTTTCTAATTAATTTGGATAGTTGAAATTTTAATTTGGAGATTTGATAGCTATTTTGCTGGAACCGTCTTTAAGGCCCATTCTCCAAAATTTGGAAAAAAAAAAGGGTTTGGTTAGACAGTAGGAGACGTCCTAAGATGATTAGGATTTTTGTCTATACATGATTTTTTTATTTTTGGCCAGGTAAATAGTGGGGGAGGAGGGGATGTGGGTTCGAACCCTAGACATTGGGCACCATGGAATGGAGGGTGTCAAACTATCAATACCATTGGGTATCACTCGAATTCCTACATTTACATGATTTTGAAAATGATATATTTTCGCGATATTTACTTTATTACTAATTCCTTGATTTCAAAAAATAAAATGTAAAAAATACTATTCATATATATTTTCATTTGATATCTTCACTAGTTTGATATTTGTTTTTTCTTTCTTTTTGTAGGACATATCATTTTGTGGACAATAGGATGCTCTGATAATCAAGATATCCCAATATGAGGAGATAGCTAGAGATACTCATTTTTCCCACTATACTTTATCGTTAAATATCAATATGCGATTAACAATCATAATCACGATGTGGAAAAATTGTTAGTTTACTATGCACGGTTAAGCAAGTATGATTTTCTTAGAGCATTCACATCAGACTCTTTATATGCTTATTTTCTTTAAATTATTTCAAACTTCTTTCTCTCTCCCACTTCATAAAGGAAGAATAAAAAAAATATATAAAATATGAATACTTTTAAAGAGTGAGATGTAAAGTTTATTTCAAAAGTGAATAGTTAAAATGCAAAAAGTAACTTTTTCTTTCAAAATTTGAAAATTTTTTAAAAGATTTGATGTGAATGCTGTTATGGATCCACAAATCATATCTCCTCATATCACAAGTAATAAAATGTAATTTCCTCCAAATACTTATTCAATTATATCGAATAATTATAGAAGTATTTGATTTACAAACAATTAATCATTTAGCAAGGAGCCACATTTTACACTGACAGGTACGGATCCAGATAAACACACGCACACAATTGAGAGAGAAAGAAAGAGACAGCATTTGATTTTCAAAGACCATCTAGGTTAAAAGGCATATTTTACAGTACGAACACAAACACACAGTTACACACGCACACAAACGAGATAGAGACTGAGCCAACAGCCATGACCGAAACAGAAGGTTGGAAAATATCAGTGACAAGATGGGGGTGTAGGAGTAGAAGACAATATATAAGTGGTGCACTGAATGGCTAGCTAGCTACTGCTCCTATTTCTAGCTATCTAGGTTTAGAGAGTTTTTGTTTGCCGCTAGAATATACCATTGAGAATATTTCATTGCTCTTATTTTTGGCCTTTCTCGTTGGTTTTTTTTTTTTTTTTTTTTAGAGCATGCAGAGAACAATTCATGGTTACCTAGATAGAGTAGATAGAGGGGCTATATAAACTCCAAATTGATCTCTTAAAAACAATAATATTATACTCACAGAAACTAATTAAGTGACCTATATTACTGTAATTCAAGAGCTGTCCATATATTGCGTGGACTGTCATGGTTGTCCCTTACATAATTCCAATGGTTTATACTATAGCTCGGAAAACCAAAAAGAAAAGAAAAGAATAGTTTATATTCAGAAAATATGGCTTTAGTCAATTGGTTTTTTTTTTTTTGGTGTTGGTGTTTAGAAGGCAATCGCATTCATGCTTTGACGTAATTAATTATTGGGATGTGTCTCCTAGAAGTTGTATTTTATCCTATCTATGTACTTGAAGCCTTTTAGCATAAGTGGGTACAAGTAAACTTTACTTTTATTATTAAATTTAAGAGAAAATTTAAAGTATGGAATCATTTTGACTAGAATGGTTTTAATAATGCAGGTTAAGGACACCACTAATTGCACCACCATTCTTTATATTATTTTATTTTTGATGTATTTCTTTCACTAGCCAAAACAAAACAAAAAACCTATTCTTTCACTTATATTGTTCGTACTATTGTTATAAGAACTGATTCAAAACCATTTTAAAACCCATAAATTAGATACAATTTTTTTTAACTACTAATGAAATAATTAGTTACTAATGATAAATGATAAAGTAATATTAGTGGTAGAACCATATGAGAATTGATACATTATCAACTCAACAATTGTCAAAATGTTATATATATAACATTTATCTTTTTAAACGAATAAACCTGCATCATCATTTTAATGCACTTGTGGTTTGTTATTTTGTGATGTGGAAATTGTTTTCCTCTTAACCACATGAGGATTTCCAAATTCCAATCCATTTGAAACCAAGTTGATTTTTTTTTAATTAATAATCCGATAGTTATAATAATAGGGGAGAGGTATAAAACAATTAAAGAGCATATTGATATTCAAGGGTTCATGACTGGAGGAAATAAAACGATTAAACAGCCTAACCAAACTAGATATAGTAGTTTTGGGTATAAATTATTGAGGTTATCATAGGAAACAAGTTCAATGATGTATCATGTATGGCACCTCTTACTATAATGGGATGACAAAGTGGATGTATTAGTCATGCTACACACTAATGTAGGGTTAGCTAACTGGAAAAAAAAATTGCCATAGTCGGCGTATATTAATGGCCTGGAATAAGCCTAAAGGTGCCTGTAATGCTTGACACAGGGCTTTGTGTTGTGGCTTGTAAGTTGTAACCACTGCTTGTGATTAACGCATTCCTTTTAAAAAGGGCCTCCTATAGTCCTATACTGAGGAAGGGTTATGGTCTCAAAAGGTGAAAAAATAATGCTAGTTACACATTTACAAGAGCTACTACATTCCTTTTTGAAAATACCATAGTAACCCCACATAATTTAGGATGGACCATGGCTTTTGCCAAAGTGATTCTAACAAATTAAGCGCTCCTTTTTTTTCTTTCTTTTTTGGGCTGAATTACCTACACCAATTCACATATAGTCATATCAAAGTGATTTTAAGTATTCTAAATTTAGATTGAAATTCAACACAGTAAAGCTTTCGGCATGTCGGTAAAAGTTGTTATGCCGCTTGAGTTGGGACAACATGACACAGAGAAATCCAATCACCCTTTTATTTTTGTGGTCTGGGGACAATTGAAGTAGGATATTTTGTATACTAAAATCTTCTAGGATCAGTTAAAAAAAAAATCTTCTAGGATTAAAGTGTTGTAATTAGTTCATCGTAAAAGATTAATAAAAATTGTATTGAAACTGCTTGAAAGAAAGTTGTCTCAAGAACTTTACTCAAGTGAAGGCCAAGAGTGAGACTTGCTTAATGAGAAGTTTGCTCGATTGAATCATTAATAAACTTGAGACTTTGCAAGTACCTAGCTCGAGGCTCGTTCGAGTAAGATTGCAGAAAATTATATTATGATTCTTGTTTAAACAAGGTTTTGTGTCATCCTTTCAAAATTATATTTTCGCAACTATATAAGACATGTTTTGCATGATTTTTCAGTCATGAAAAGGTGATCACACTCCGTGCAATTAAGGGAAAAAACCCTGTGTCATTTCTCTTTAATTATGCTTCATAGAAAAATTCTTATTATTTTCCCATTCAACTTGTGATCCCAAATATAGTGCCTTTGACTTTGAGAGTTTGATACAACATTATTTTTTTAGTTAAGTTCACTGCTATCAAATCTTTAAGGAAGTTCTTTGGAGCGCGATGTTTTGATTCGTGTGGATGAGGAGTTCGTGAAGGAAGTTTGATGAGGAAAATTTCGGAGGCTCTGGGGTCATTGTGATATAAATGCAAGTGTAGCATTTGCAAAGATTACAATAGAGGGTCTAGATATACAAAAGTTTTGTAAGTAGATCTTGTAACTGTCTTAATTTTCTATGGGATTGGGTCCTTAGAATGGGTTTTCCATTGAAGATGTTTTTATTTGGTTTTCCACTTCGTTACCGAATCTTTTGTCTTGTGTTTATTGCTTTTATATTTACTAATTTAAGATTTGGTGTTGGCAAAATCGCGGTGAAATATATATGTATATATATATTGATAATCAATAAATCCAATAATCTCATTGTGTAGATCAGTACCTAGGGGTCTATACAGAATCTTTCAAAATCACATAATTTGATGTTAATCATTCAATTTAGGGAATATTCATTATATATGCAAAATTTCAAATTAGAATTTGCTGTTCCCTGGAGTTTGTTTAAATTTTCCGAGAATTATAATTCCCTTGAGCATACTAGTTCTTGTGAAACAGAAGAATATTAACTTCCACCTTGTAGTTAAGAAATCTAGCTCAATTCTTGCATATCTTGTATTCATGAGTTACAAATTGACACTAAAATTCAACTTTTTTCACTGAAAAATATCTACTAATAATTAATATTAAAAAAAACTTGTTTGTATTTCACGAATGATTATTCAGTACTCTCGGAGTACAATAAATACGTACTCCCTTTTCTCACAGACATGGTAAGTCCCACTAATTAAATTCATGATGGGAGGAGGGAGTACGCATTTATTTGTGTTCTGAAACTGAATAATTTTCTGTATTTCACCCAGAATTATGTTTATCAACATTCGGACTTCAGAGACATTTTTATCATTTAGAAAATATCAATAATGGTCAAACTATAATTGTAGAGCATATCTATACAATAATAGCATCAATTTTCTGAAATTCTAATTTTTATGAAGGGTTAATTGCATAAAACCAACATGCAAAGTTTGTTTATAATTTGGATGGTAATTGCAAGTTTTTTGATTATATGGATTGGATTGGATAAATAAATGTTATGCGGCGGATGGGTGTTGAGTCCAACATTAAGTTTTTATTAGTTGAAATAAACTATATAAATGATTACAAAAAACTCTGATTATAATATTATTAGTCTTTTGTTGGATGGCGTTTATGTAGTCAACGTTTTTTCTTAGGTTATAACAAATGGCATCACAATCCACCTAATAACATTATGTGACATTATGTTAGATTGGATAAGTTAATATTATGCATACATATGTTGAGTCTTACATCGAGTATTTATTAAGTCAAACATTTTACCGTGACAAGTGCTAATTGTACAAATTGTAGACAAAAGGCATGTGCACAAGGTCAGTGCACCCATCGTTTTAAGGATGCAAATGTAACGAAGCATGGGCATTCATTTAGGAATTGGAGACAAAACACTTCAGAGAAATTTTGGTTGCTGATTCATTTAGATACCGACCAATTGCTATATATAAGAGCTAGCTTTAGACATGTGGGGATGAGAGAAGGATAAAGAGTATGGTTGCTATCATTTCTCTTCTCAGACCTTTGTTGAAAGCCTTGGGATCGAAGGCAGGGGTATTAATCATGGCGTAGGAGAAGTATAATCATCTCCCTGTAATTGCAGAGAGTGCTTATTAAAAGCAAATAAGAGAGAGAAAGAGAGAGAGAAACTAAATAATTAAAGTCAGAGAGAGAGGAAGGGGTGGAGTTTAATAACTCACGCTCTCTCTTTCTTTCTTTCTTGTCAAGGCTACTTTAATAAGCTGTAAACTTGAAAGAGTAAAGAAGAAACTGAGAAAAGTGGCCAAAAGCAAGCACAGGTATGTGGGTGTCACCTGAACTGTCTTTCTTCGAATAGAGTGAGAGATTCCTAGCAAAGCAAAGCTAGTTTTAGTTTACTTTAATTACTACTCATCTTGGGATTTTCAAGCCTTTTAAAATAAGATTATCATCATGGAATCTGCAAATCTCCATCACCAACATCAGCTCCAAGACCAGCTTGTTGCCTCTTCTTCTTTGCCCAACCCAACTTACTATGGAGTTGGAACCAACCATGCTTGGACACCAAATGTCACTTTGTAAGTTTTCCTAGCTTCAACCTCTCTCTCTCTCTCTCTCTCTCTTTCTCTCTGTGTATTCTATAATGAATTTATGGCTATTCAAAGTACTATCATAAATGAACTTTCGAGTTTGGTATCTTTTTCCTTTTTCTCCTTTTCTTTTCTGATTTGATGTTCATTAAACTGCAGAAAGTGCCCAGAAGTTGAAATTTTACTTGTTAATTTGTTTTCATCAATTTATCAAAATATTTTACTAAAGGTTCAGTCATACTTTCTCTTTGATTAGTTTTGAAATAAATGACTCCAAGTTCTTATACTACACTATTCACTTACACCAGTGGAAAACTTCATGTGATTTTAATACCAAAACTGATGCTCAGTTATTGCATTGATTTCCATATACCTCAAAAGAACTTGTTACTTTCCTTTGAACTAACCCTTTTCATGATAAAGCTTTTCAATTAATCTTTAGATATTATTGCAACAATTTGTAGGAATAATAACTTCAATTCAAACTACGATGGAGTTTTCCCAAACCCAAGGGATTCGAGGCTGAATAATGACATTCTAGTCCCTTGTTTCAATGGTTCCATGGTCCAAGACTTGGGCTTTCACTGGATTGGTAATGCAGGGAATTCGACAAATCAATCTGCCCATGACCAACACCTTTCGAAAATCAAGGAAGAACTCTCAGAATCTTTCCCCAAATTCACTGAAATGTTAAACAGTTCCTCATCAAGTATTGAAGATCAATACCATTTTTCTCCTACAAGTCACAAAAAGAATATCAAGACCATCTCTTCCAAAGGAATTTACTCTAATAATGCTCAGAACTGTACTAGTTTTGGAGGTGTGGCAATGCCAAGTAGAGGGAACTACAGCCAGATTTATCCCAGTATAAATATTTCCAACTTGAATCAATCTCCATCAGCAATTTCAAGCTCCTTGGACATGAACTTGCAGGCCTTGAACCTATTGACCTCCTCTGAAAAATATAGTGGAAGTTTTAGCCAAGCTTCACATGACAGTACTCTTGGTGTATTTAAAGCAAGCCCTTCTTTTGGTCTTGATCATATGCAGCAATTAACCCACATGTACAGGCCATCATGTAGCCCTACTAATGTGAGTATTCTTCTTTCATCACCAGTATATGTGTTACTAGTTGTTTTTGTTGTTGTGGTTAGGTTTTGAGGTATTATGATTCAACATAAGAAAATTGACTCTATAGCTTCATGATTCATAATAACATGAATAACTTTAAAAACTGTTAGCTTACTGAAAATTTTGCTATCTAGGTCTTTTATTCAATGTTGAGCTAAATGGAATCTATGGGATGGTTATCACTTGTCCATTATAATTAAGTTTTTATTGAAATATCAAATTGGATGATATTATTGGAATAAATTAACCCTAAGAGGAGGCTAAGATGAATGATTAAAGATAATTAATTATAATTCATACATTTTATCTATAAATGAAACAAATAAATAGAAAAGCTGAAACCCTTTATTATAAATAGTTTTATCAACTTTGGGGGCACCAAAAGAATAGCCTTCTCTTTTTGATAAGATGGGCGCACCTTCAGCTTTATTCATGGTGTGCATTTTATTTCTTTCTTTTTTGTGACTTTTTTTGTTGGGTTTAAAGACTGACTTTCGAATATTACTGTATTAGTGTATTACGCAACTGAGCTTTACTCTTTTCATTTTATAGATATCACCCTTCACAAATAGAATAACAGAAGAAAAGAGAGCCAGCGGTTTGATGGAGGCAAATACATCTCAAGCTGCTTCCAAGAAATCGCGATTGGAGTCACGCACTTCTTGTCCACCATTTAAGGTGCATGCCAAAGTATAACTAAGATATATATATATATATTATATATATATATATATATATATATATATATTATTTTTTTTGCAATATAATTGGTCTAACTATTAATTGCACTTTCGTGGCTTGGTATTGAAGCAGGTTAGGAAAGAAAAATTAGGAGATAGAATTGCAGCTCTTCAGCAATTGGTAGCTCCCTTTGGCAAGGTAATGTTTCCATGACTCATCACCACCACCATCATTATAGACATTGATGTTGTGTGTTACTGCAAGATATAGTTTTTCATTCAAAATTCCTTCTTGTCTTTGATATTTAAAAAAAATTACATATAATTGAGTTGAATAGAGGTTATTTTTGTTTAATGGAAAAAAAAGAGAGAGTGAGAGATTTACGTGTTATTTTGCTAATACAAAATGACGTCAATTTTGCATGTGGGGTGGAGAATCTGGCAGACAGACACAGCATCGGTATTAATGGAGGCTATTGGGTACATCAAATTCCTTCACAACCAAATCGAGGTATTTTCACTTCCCAAACATTCTTCTTGATTGTCGATTTTCTTATATATCTTACAATCTGGCCCATATCCTTAACGAATAGTACTATAATTCTTTAAGAAAATGAAACTATAAATTTTTAAAAATGAGACCGCTGGTCAAATTATTAGGGTATAAAATATAGATACCGAACAGGCTTCTATGAGGAAAAGCATTATGTTATTTAAGCGAGTGCTCGGTAGGGTACTTCTTTTTTTTGATAAACGGTAGGGTACTTCTTAATTCTTATAAAATTGGCTCCTTTAATTTCTACCTGACTACCTCTTATAGATTATTATAATATAAAACTTGAACCGTCCATTATGTGGAGAAGCACGTGAGTTTCACATGAAACCTAGAAGAAATCCACCTACATTTTCTTAGAGTAATCCTTGGCATGAATATTATGTTTTCTTTGCAAACTGTAAGATAAATTATATTGCTACAATGATATGGCTCAATTATTATTATGTTGCTATGTACAGATGACATATGTTACAACTTATACCTAATCTCAAATACTAATTTGAAAGATAGATGAATATAATTACAATTCAAAATAAATTGAGAAAAAAACAACAAAGAAAACTTAAAAATAAAATAAAATAAAGCATAATAGTGATATATATAATTGTGTATTATCAGCTTATTATGAATTAAAAAAAGTACAAAAAACAAAGGGTCAGGAGATCAAGTCATAAGGTAAATCTTTTATTTTTATTTTTTATATTAATAGCACATCACTTAATAACTTTTTATTGAATCCAACTCTTTAAAATTACTCAAATTTATATCGGTACTCCTTTCACTAAGAATTATATAGTTGATATCAAAGCCCCAAATCAGTTTATCTAATTCTTAATGAAAGCATTCTATTGGTACTCCACTAAAACAGACATATCATATAGGCCAACATCAAAGCCAGCAGCCCGCCTCCCAGACATCCATACATCCCTATCTTCAATCGTAACTGTTCCAACTTCCAAGCTCAGCTGGCGGGTTTCAATAAGAAACACAATCCTTTTTCCTCATTTTCAATTGTTTGGGGCAATTGAAAAAATTGGTTAAACTGAAATCATTTTCTCTTCACTAGAAAAAACACAATTTTTGGGACCAGAGACTGACCTACTATCAAACCAAAGAAGGCCATGGCTATTAAAGTGAGAGTCTTGTCTCACATTGATCAAGTATTATTAGGTTGTGCAATTTATAAGCATGGCATCCCTCATCTCTTAAGGCGTCTTTTGAGATTGAGTTAGGCCCATTGAACTTTAATATTTCCACGTGTAACGTGAATAGTCTTGTCTCACATTGACCAAGTATTCTTGGAAAAAAAAAAAAAAAACTAAAGTTATACCTAACCAAATACCGAAAAATAAGTAATTTTCCTAAAAAATGTTTTCAGTTGAAAACATTTCCGAAAGAAATTTTTTATACCAAAATAAACAGAGCCTAAATTAGGAACAATTTATATAATAGTAAGTTAGAAGTGAATTAATTTTTATTGCATACTATATTTGTGGCTGAATACTAAGTTTTGAGTTCATTTTTTGCAGACACTGAGCGTCCCATACATGAAGTCATCACGAAACAAGGCTTGTAGAACAATGCAAGCGGTAAGAATTACATTTCACTAACGTAGGATAGGCAATTAGGGTTAAACCAATCATTATATACTGACAAAAGTGATGTATCAAATAAATAAAAAAAAGGTAAAATATATTTTGAATCTTTAATTTGAGGATGTAACAAATTAAATTCTATAATTCAAAAATCACAAATTAAATTCAATTCATTTAAGTAGAACTACTTGTATTTGAAAATTAATATAATTAGTCGTTGGTTTAATTTGTTATCTTTTCAAATCACATGATTTAATTTATTACATTTGAAACTATAGAGTTTAATTTGTTATACTCTTAAATTATAGGATTTCAAATGTAATTTTTCCAATAAAAAAATTTCAAACCAACCCTTAAAAGTCTACCAACATAATGCTCAAGACTTTTGAAAGGAAAACATCTTTATACCACCTAAAATCTACTAAACAAAGTCTTTATACCACCTCTGACAACCCCCCTCACCTTAACTTTCCCATCTAGCTCCTTTCATTTTATCTCCCTTTATATTGCTCTGTCCCAAACATACCATCAGTGTCTCAACCACTATGAAGTGGTACGTAGTTGATGGAGAAAGAAAGACTTTGTTTTTTATGATTTTATCGCAACTTATATATATCTATTTCATAATTTTTGCTCCTTCACTATGAATTGGTAGTGGAAGGAGCAACAAAGACTTTGTTTCCGATGATACCATTGCATATTATATATCTCTTTCAGAATTTTAGCTCATTTTGTATAAAACAGTACCAATATGATTTCAGGGTTCAGTGGATGATGGAAATGAAGAGCCAAAGCGAGACCTCGGAAGCCGAGGCCTTTCTCTCGTGCCATTATCATGCATGTCTTATGTCACTGGTGATAGTGGTGGAGGCAATATTTGGACCCCACATAATTACGGTGGAGGAACTTAAAATTAATATGTAGCTCAAAGAGACGTATTAAGATACTGGGCAAGACAAATAGAGTACTGTTTCTATTAAACCTATATTTATTTGGAGTCTTAGGTATATCTAGAATGGATGAAGATAAAGGGAGAAGGAATGATAGCCGAAATATATAAGGTTTAGGTTTCACTCCATTTTCCCTCTCCCTCCATCCAAACATAGAATTAGGTTTCAGTGCACTTCTTTTAATGGAGCAAATTTGGTCAACCTGTAAAAAAATGAATCACATGGGATGGACCAAGTTTGATCCATTAATGGTTTTACGTATCATTTATATGTATTTTGAAGACCACTTTTCACATTGTATATGTACCCTAATTTATTTTTCTGTATTTCACAAAATGAGCCTCATGACCAAGCTGCTTTAATTTATAGTCTTTCTCTTCTTCTTTTTTTGTGATTGGCAAAATAGAAATCCTTTCTTACAAGGTAAACTAAAGCACGTTAGAGCTCTCTTTTTTTAATCTTTTAGAGAGTGACATACCTGCCTAACTGGTGACCTAATTTACACTGCACCATAATAGACTTTTGCATATAAACGCTAGTAAGTATAAACTTCCTTTCTGCACCTGACTGTAAAAGCCATATTCAAATTTTCACATTATTGGTTCCTCATACACTACAATTTGTGGTTTCTTGTGAAGAGAAATAGTAGTACTGCACACACAACCTTTCTCTCAAACTTGTTATTAATTTTTACATTGGCCTACTAATACTATATATCTTAATTATTTTCTACTATGGTCAACTTGCTACTTCAACAATTATGAGAAAAAATTGAGTTTGTAAACTTATAGGTAGAGAAATTTCGTTGAGGTGATTTGTCACTTCTGGGCAAGGGTCTTTTTTTTTTTTTTTTCTTAGTTCAGACTTCAGAGATCTTGGGAAGTTTGAAGTTGTGTTTGTACTTCGTCGTACGAGTGGATCTTAATCTAATCGTTCGGCCCTCAGACTTATTTTAGTTAATTAAAATGAAATTTCACATCCTAGTATGCGCCACTAGCAAGTAGCAACCCATGTAGAACAAGTTGGGCCGTGTTAAACGGGGGTACATAGGCACATAGCCCATGATCATCCTTGAAATCATGAAATGAAATGAAAAATCAGAAGAATCAATTTCTTTTCTCTTTTTGCCATGAAGAAAACAAAAATGATTTTGTATTCCCCTTTGATCAACGAAGATATAATATTCCAACGAGATCCTAAAATGAAAATAAATGAATAAAAATAAAAGACTGATGATTAAGAATGACTTTTCTTTTTGTACTAGAAGTATTAGAATAATATCGAAATTATAGTACCGATTACAGGAAAAGGGAAAAATCGGTGCACCTAGCCACCAAATGTAAATGAGAAAATTTTGAGGTATTATAAATTTTAATCATATAAAACTGTCTCTTCACATGCACGCCGCACGTGTTCGGAGGATTTCTTGTATATATTTTTTTTAAAGTGAATTCATTTTTCAAGAATGGTACTAAATAAAAAAAAAAAAAAAATAAAAAAATATTGACTTAAGTATTGAAAGATCAGTGGTTAATACCACATCATTGTCCACCTAATTTCTCTTTTTGCATGTGTCGATTGTCCACATTAACCATGCAACCAACTAATTCTTGAGAAAATAATAAATATATGTTAATAATCAGCATTCTTATGAAATCTACACTGCACTTAGCTTAAAAAGGAAGAAAAAAGAAAAAGAAAAAGAAAAAGCACACACTACTCCCTCTTTATAAAAGGATATAGTCTTCCTCCAAGCTTCAACTCATCACGTGAAAAACTTAAAAAATTATCAGTGTGTATTTTTAGTCAAATGATTTATTTAATAGTTATATGATTTATTTAAATAATTTAATAAATTATATGATTTTATATATGTATATATATATATATAACTTTATCCTTTAAAAAGATAAAGGGGTTTAGAGCATGGTTTTAAAAACCGGACTGAACTGGCCGTTCAACCGTGAACCTGACAACAATCCGGTCCGATTCTCTTAAAAAAATGAAAATTTACTAAAAACCACTAAAAACCGAAAACCGGTGGTTCAACCTTGAAAACCGGGGACCGGTCCGGTTGAACCGGTTTTGAGCAATTCATAAAAAACAGACATGAAATGCAGAAAAATGGTGTGTTTTTCTCAGATCTGGAGCAGATTTTTACAAAATCTTATTGTAGTTGCACAAATCAAAACTAGCCACGATCTCATAAACCCAAAAAGAGAAATCAAGATTACAACTGACCTTTGTGGGGATTGGGGCTTCAACTAAAAAAAAAAAAAAAAAAAAAGATGAAGTGAGAGAGGGGATAAAGAGGACAAATGGAAATTGTGGAGAATGGGCTTCAACGAAATCAAGAAGATGAAGAAAACATGAAGCAGGAGGAGGGGGTGGAAACAAAGATAACAAATCTTACTGAGGGCTTCAACGAAAGTTAAAAAGAAAAAAAAAAAAAAAAAGGAAGTTTAGAAGAGTAGAAGAGTGGAAGACTCTAGTGTCTGGAGGCTTTGGTGGGTTGTCAAGTATTCCTGTAGTTTATTTTGAAACAAATAATGATCTTTTGGTAAATATTCTAGGGATATGTGGTGGTGAATGACAGTGGAACATTAGGAATATTCTAGGGATATTCTTTTTTTTTTTTTACTTTTAATAAGTTATATGTTGTGTTGTTAGTTGTTACCTCTGAAGGAGGCCACTTGAATATATGTTATTCTTGGGCAAATACGTGGGAATGGATGAAAAGTTCACTACATGTACATTTGATTATCTTACAATATTCTTTTATCTTGTTAAGATATAACTATTACGTTACACTAAAGCAAAATTTTATAAAAGTGAGGTTTACATTTTATATTTTCTGTATTGTTTTAGTTTTAGTACATTATTTTTTCTTTTATTTTGTTTTAATATTTTTGGGGTATAAAATTATTATTTATTTATTTTATTTATTTCTATAATTATAAATTTATTAATTAAATTATTTATTACGTCATCGGTTCGACCACCGGTCCGACCCCGGTACGAGGAACCACTTCTTTTTTCCGGTTCTCTTCCCGGTCTAGGTTTTTAAAACCATAGTTTAGAGTCTATAGTCTATAGAGACAAAACACATACATACAAAATGCAATCACATTTCTCCAAAGTTGCCTTTGGATATGAGGATTTAAAAATCAATGGATTTAAAGAAAAATGATTAATATGATTTACATAAATTTAACAATACATGATAATGATTTGAGTTTTAATAAATTTGCTTAAAGAAAAACACATATGATATTATAGATTTGAATTAAGTTACAAGCTAGCTGTTAAAAGCCCACTTGCACTCCCATAGATTTGGTTTCAAACCTTCAATTCGTATTCAAGCATGGAAATAAAATCCAAAAAAGTATTCAAGCTCCGAAATAGAATCTTAAAACTGATATTTTGACGAAAAAAACAGAAATTTTAATATTTTGAGGCCCAACTCCAAGTGCCTTATCCAAAATCCTCCAAGCAAATAACTGCACACGTGGCGTTCATACGGGAATCTTAATAGCGTCGCCGCCGGCAACACTCTTCTGTCAGAATCAGATAGACACTGATGATGCTATCATAAGTTTTGGTTTTGGGGTCAGACGAATATTATCCGTTTAGACGGAAAAGTCATAGCTACCCTTCTAACCAAAACCATTATTACAAGGTTGTGTCCATTTTTTGACATATGGATTAGGCAGTAGAGAGTTTATTTTATGCTTCATATTAAATATTATAGATTTAACATTGTAGAGATTTTCACATTATTTAAAATTTAAAATTACATAATAGTATATACACTGTTAAATCTATGAGATAAAATCTAAACCTTGAAATAAAGAAATGGAAAAATTTTCAAATGAAGAGAATCTTATTCCGTACGAAACATGCTCCAATGATCTAGAATTAGAAGTTAGATCAATTGTTTTCGAGCTAAAAAAAGAAAGTAAATAAATAAGGAAAGTCTTCATCTTCATCACTATGACATGATTTATTATGCTTTCCATCTTATACAATCCTGCTGATTGTAATGCGTCCTATGAAATGGTTAGACATCATTAAAACGTGTTATTTCCGTTTAAGATAACTTTCATTATTTTTAAATTGAAGAAAGAGAAAAAGAAAAAAATGGATATGTACTCAAATTTGGTGCCCGATTTCTAGTATGATTTGTTGAACATACATCTAACATGTTTATGTACACAATTGTAATGTTTTTTTTTTTTTTTTTTTGGTCCTAGTTTGATGTTTTAACAATAATCTTATCTTCTTATTATAAACTATCAATTAGGTTATATCAAGAAACTTTTTTGAATTGTATAATTGTGTAGTTTTATTAGGTTGAAGATTGGAGGACTGAGGAGACAAGGGGGCCAATTTGTTTGAAGATGTAGAAAAGCTAGTTGATAAAACATTGGGTTTTGGGTTCCATAAGAAGTATGTATATCTCATATGAATATGATACAATTTAAATAATTAGGTACTAAAACATTAACTCGAATGATAAAAGCACAGAATGGCAAGGATAAAACGTAACTGGTGTTCACAACTTGCCATTAAAATTAACAAATAGGTGACAAGTAATAATTGAGAAAAAATAAATCAATAAAACGTACTGAATAGCCAAGTATTTTAAAGATTAATGTGTAAAATATTAAAGTTGATATCTGTCATTATTTGTCTTAAAGGAAAAGAAGATAGATTAGATCCATTGTTACGCTTTCCCAATATGTAAAAATAAAAATAAAAAATTGCATATATAATTTGTGTTATATTTTTATAATGAGAAAATCAGCATCTATATAAGAAATATTGACAAATTACAGAACTTTATATTAATTATAATATTGTCGATTTTAAATGATCTTTAAGTTGATAACCTGATCATTCATGAATACTAATTACTTTATTAATAAGTTAAAAATTTGTTATTTGATCAAATGCTATATTCTTTCTTGGTTCTTACTTTCCTATCATTCATATTATATGGTTTTTTTTTTCTCTCCTAAGTGAATGTTGAAGGGATTCAACCCCAGATCATTTAAACCTCATTGAATGGAATAAAATTCTACTAGGCCATATTAACGTGTTTATTTATTTTTTGAATATCGTATCCATTAAAAACAACTTTAAAAACAGGAGACGAGAAAAAACACAATCCAACTCATCTTGCTCCCTTACAACAATCCAACTCAGTATGGAGGAGATGGGGATGGACCCCCAAACCTTATAAACATTTGCCCACAAAGCTAAATTGTGAGCTTTAAAATTACACCACCTAGGAACATGAACAAAGTCCCACACCAACTTTTTGGCCATAAATTGTTTGATCATTGATGTCCTTGACAATATTGGTAATCTCCCAAACTCTTCTCCTTCCCCATCTAGCACAACTTTCACAGCTTCTAAATTCTAACGAATCACCTTAAAAAATAACAAAGTTGAATCTAAGGTTGGATGTCATTATATTAGCCATTGGCTATTATTATATATAATGGAACTTCAATATAAAGATGCAACAAAAAATTTAGGATCATGGTTGATATAAACTTGAACTAATTTCTACAATTTTATTGGTATATATTGTGAAAATCACAAATACAACAACAAAACACACACACAACCACAACAAAAGAAAGTGGTATGAAACCCTGAGGGTAGCTTAACTGGTCTAGCCTTGGGTATGGTCCCCAATAGTCACTAATTCGAGCCTTCTCAGGACCACCTACCCAAGTTAAAACCTTACGACTATCATAGTACACGTGGCTAGTAAGGTGTTATGTGTCCTCATGGATATAGTCAAGATGCACGTATCTATGGAATGTTGGCTCGAATACCCAAGGTTATAAAAAAGAAAAGAAAAAAGTAGTATGACTTGACCCCTAAACACGTAGGAAAAATTATAAAATACTTCCGGAGTACATTAATAACATACTCCTAAAAAAAATCATATATGAAAAATTTATTTATTACTCTTGAAATACAATCACGTGATACTTTTTTTTTTTTTTTTTTTTCATATAAACGATGGAGCCCATCATGAATTTAATTAGTCAAATCTATCATTTATCTGAGAGAAAAAAGTACTACATCGCTGTATTATGAGAATATTGAATAATTACTTGTGTATATGAAAAATGCTCCCAAAAAATAACTTTTTTTTTTTTTTTTTTTTCTTATAACTTTAGGTGTCCGAGTCAGCGTTCAGTAGATACGCGCACCTCTACTAATCTCAAGAGGACACGCGACACCCTACTAGTACATGTGCCACGATAGGTGCATGACATGTATCACGATAGGTGCATGACTTTGCTTTAGATAAATGGTTTTGAGGAAACTCGAACTAATGACCATTGGGATCACACCTAAGATTAGACTAGTTGAAAAATGCTCCCCAACAAAAATATTAAACCCACCTTTCAGATAAAAAAATAGTACCATTACGTTGAATCAATAGGGCCATAAACGTAATTCGCCCAAGATATCATTGATACATGTTTTGCCTCTAATAAAAGTCTTTAATATCACTCTCTCGAGGAAAGAAAGAATCCCTTATCTTCACGCCTGTCTCTCATTCCTTTTATGATTTATCCAATCCCTATTGTCGGTCACTTCCATCCCAACCTCTCAGCTTGCTTCATCTACAAGCTCTTTTCTTCTTTCACAAAAAAATCCGACCATTTCCCACTTGATTTTTCCGATTCTTGTGTTTCCTCGATTCGGATCTTTTAAGAATTGTACATAAGTCACGACCAGGCATCTTACGATTTCGTTTCAGGATTTTACTTTCCAGGAATTTCAATTCCGTAATCCGTGAATCTCTGGAATTCTCGTGGGAGTGTTGGAGAAACTGAAAGCAAAAAGCAAAACTTCTGTGATCAGCAATTAAGAGCTGTTGATCGTTGATCTTTGATCTTTGTTTAAAGCCTAGAGCTTTTGAAGCCCACAGGTGTGATTAATTATAGGTATTGATTTATTTCTTTTTATTTTAACTGACTTTTAGTAATTGACACCTAAGCAAATTCCAGAGAGAGAAATAGAGATAGAGAGACAGAGAAACACGCAACAACTCCAAACACATGTTTCTGTTTGGTTTCCGAGAAAGATGAATTAAAAAAAAAAAAAAACCGAAACATAATATGGAACCTTAGGTTATAATTAAGCTGTTTATTATTATTCTTAAATAAGTCAAACCTGATATACATGAGACAGATTCCGTTGTCTCTTTTTTTGGGTGGTCCCATAAAAAATCTAAATCATGAAAAATTTCAAATTAGAAGTATTCAAATTGAGTATTAATATGGTTGTAAATAAAAATCCCTTATATATGTTAAAGCTGCAAACTTTAATTCCTTGAGCTGGTTCTTTAATTTATCAGTTTCTATTTATTATTAATTTTTTGACCCCCCAAAATTTTAGTAGGTTTTGAAGAAGGTAATATGGGGTCTTTGCAAGGACCAGTTATTTTCCCCTCGGTTCGTGCAAAACAAGTTGGATTTTACACTCTGCCAATGATTGGTCCTTTCATGAAGGCTAGGCTTGTTAGAAGTGAATTCTGGGGATTGAAAGGGATCAGTTGTGGCAAGACTAAAGTTGGGATTCTTTCTCATCAATTACACTTGCAAAAGTGCAAGACAGTGCATTGTAGTTACAGCTCATCCTCTGATGGGAATGGAAGTACTGCGGAGAACTTCAATGTAAATGATGAAGATTATGTTAACTCTAGTGTGATTGAAGCCGGTAAGCTAAGCCAGTGGTTAGCTTGCGCTTAATTCTCATAATTTGCTTGTAAACTGTCATGCTCATATAATTATGGATTGTTCGAAGCCCATTTTGTTTCTTATTGCTGATATATGGTGGCAATTTCTTTTAGATGAGATGATTTTGCATCTAAATTCTATTGAAAAACAATAATATGGGTCGCTTGCTTTTTAATAATATGGCTATGCTGTGTTGGTGAGCTTTCCATTAGTTGATATATGTATCCTTTGGTTGTTTGATATAGTTGAGGTGAAGAGCGGAGCGGATGGTTTCATGATCAAAATGAGGGATGGTAGGCATCTAAGATGTGTCCACAACAACCCTCAGGGTGGGCATCTGCCAGATTATGCTCCACATCCTGCAATTGTATTGAAAATGGAAGATGGGACTGGTCTTCTTCTTCCCATAATTGTTTGTATGTACATCTTGCTTATGATGCTCTCCTCCATTCTAATAAAATTTTATTAGTTGTCAAAAAAAAGAAAAAATCTTGCTTCTTATTCTTTCTAGAAGAATTTCATTTCTAAAATTTATATCAGACACTGCATTAATTTCTGTCATTTTGAAAATTATGTTTGCCTTCAATTGCAGTGGAGATGCCAAGTGTGTTGCTCATGGCAGCAGTGCGCAATGTTCCAATTGTATGCGTCAATACCCCCCTGCTCCATCTCCCTTCCTTAATGAATTAGAATTTTTATTCCTGGATATATTGATCTATCAAAATCTGACTTAAGCAAATCTTTGTCTTATGTCTAATAGCTCTGCTGAAAATTACTTTGTGGTTATTTTTGTCAGGCTAGACCCACTCTCTACCAAGTTGTTAAGGAGATGATTGATAAGATGGGCTATGAAGTATGTTTTTGTGTGTTTATTCCTCTCTTACAATCAGATTATACCACATGAACATGCTTTTTTCATGATTTTGAATATGGTACTTGTTTTCTGTTTCTGCAGGTCAGACTTGTTAGAGTTACTAAGAGAGTGCATGAGGCATATTTTGCTCAGTTATACCTCACCAAGGCATATAAACTATACCCTTGTACTTTAGTTCTCTTTTTCTTTTCGGCCTTCCTTCCTTTTTCTTTTTTGGGGGGGTTGGGATGTGTTAAATTGTACAAGCATACATTTTTTAAGAAGATAAATGTCTGGTTACACTGTTCAATGTCGTGAACAGGTGGGTAATGAGACAGAGTGTGTCAGTTTTGACCTTCGCCCTTCTGATGCCATCAACATTGCAGTAAGATGCAAGGTACTCTTTGCGTGTTCTTGTTCATGAACCTTTTTCTCTATATAGTTTACTCAGTCATGGAACTTGCCATTATTTTATGAGGGATTTACAATTGCATAAAGTGGTTTTGAAAAATTATAAAGGTTATATCAACATTTAGTTGAATCTGAATAGATTAAGGTTTTGCTATGAAAGGGAAGAGGGTTGTTAAGCCTGATCAATTTAATTAGTTCTAGAAGATAAGAATGTCACATTCTAACCGAACATGCCCCTGATTATCTTTGCTTTTGCCCTGGCTATTATGATAACCATGGTACGATACATTGCATTATATGTATGAAGCGGGAGATGTTGATACTCATTTGGTTGTTATGATGAAGTGCATTGCTTGACTTGGAAACTGCTGAAGAATGAGGATTGGAGGAAATGATAGTAAATGGATAGTATTTTGGCTACCTCAAATATGGTTGAATTTGGAGATCACAATCGTGTGCTTAGCATTTTTTAACAAAGTTCTGGTGGTCTTTGAACTTGGAATCTTATTGAAATGATGTTGGGCGAAGTACTTGTACTTGGCAAGACAAGATTTAGGTGGTTCCTTTAGATATTTATATATTTACCAATATATCTGGTACTTTGTGCTTATTTTTTAAGTTATACGTAATGCCTGAGTGTCGATTCACTCCAGCTATCTCAGATTCAAAAAATGCATAATTCAGTGTGACACATGTATTTGAGTATGCTATTTAATATCTTTGGTGTGCTGATTATTTGATTTCACTTCTTTCTTACAATTTGTTTCTTTCTTTCAGAGGTAATAAAAGTAGTCTTCAGAGGATACCTAATTGTTTTCCTTAGTATAGGAACTCCTTTTGATGCCACGATTTGCAATTGATAAATACTGATTATGTAGTTCAGCCTTTAAATGTAGAGTATGAATTGTGGTGGTAGGCATACTGCTGACATAAGTCATTGTAGCTTTGGGATTCTCTGATGTTGACTTTTGCAAGCTTTAGAGAATTGTTATATTGCATGCTTGCAAATATAAAGGCTTTAAATGCTTATTGTTGAATTACTAATTGACTGCTTACTTTTGTTTAATGGGCAGGTACCAATTCAAGTAAACAAGTACTTGGCATATAGTGACGGAATGCGAGTCATTGAATCTGGCAAGCTGTTGGCTCACACCCCTGCTTCAGATGGCTTATTATTTACTGAAATGGATCGGTAACTCTTATGATCACTAGGGCCTTTTCTTTTTCCTGATTTTCTTTCACTAGGAGCAAATTAATGTGTTGGATCATGGATGTCCACACAAGTTGTATTCTGGGTGTTTTAGTTTGGACACATAAGTTTTTTTACCATAAAAAAGTATGTGTATCTTTCCAGCTAACCTGACTTGCCTATAATCTGATAATTTAACTGTTATCTGCTGTCCTCTATGACTGTTTGCTTTGTGGCTTAAGAGTTTCACATTGACCCACTCTGTTGTCTATAGATTCTGAAAGTTAATAAATGAAAAATTGGAAAGTAGTGGCTATCTGTTTTATATTATGCCCCTGTATTTGGTGAAATAGAGGTATTTATGAAGATATTGTGGTTTCAGGCCAAATGGTCAACCATGCATTGAAACAAAGGAGTTTAATCTTGTGCGCAATATGCTGATTGCTGCTGTTGAAGAACGCTATAGAGATGCTGGTATGGTTTTATCCTCTTCTTAGAATTACGACATTATTTTTAATGGTTGATAAAAAATGCAAAGTAGATGATATTGAAGCCCTAGCCTTTGATATTAATATGAAATTGTGCTTTCTGCTAGTAAGTGGGATCAGGCTATGGGTCTTGTTTGTAAGAACTTAAATTTCTGACCATTAGGTGTCATCACTTGGACGGGAACTAATCATGTTGTGTAAGGTATTCTTCAATAAAAAACATTTAGTTTTTTGACCCTCTGATTAATTTAAAAATAAAATAAAAATGAAGATAGTGAGTTTGCTCTTAACCATTTTAAGGCACAACCCTGTTTTCTAACTGGAGTCATCATGGGAAGTTTAATAATAATAAGATGTTATTGTTTTATAAGAATGATTTTATACTTGTATGGATCCCATCATGGGCGAGTGGTCGTCTGGTTTTTAAAAATTTCCCAAGTACCCCTAGTGAACTATAATGAAATGGGATGATAGCACCCATGCATCCCCTCTCTTTCCTTTGTGCCCCCAACAAAAAAAGGTTGATTTTTCCTCATTAATGTTAGAGCTTTGGAATTCTCATGTTTTTGATGTTATACTTACAGCTCAGTGGAGGGACAAGCTCAGTCAACTCCGGGCCAAAAGGAACTTAAATAACAGGTAAGGAGCTCGTTGTTACTTCCAATTCAATGGAAGCATTGTTTGCTATGATTGCTGGACCATTACTCTCTCTTTCAAAAAAAAAAAAAAAAAAAAAAGAGAGGGAAAACCTTGTTTTAATCACTTGCAATTTCCTACTCTCTCTTTTTTTTTTTTTTTTTTAAATCAGCTGAAATATTTAAGTGACAAAATTCAATTTTTTCTTTTCAGCTCCTGGACAATTTAAACTGTACATAAAAACATTGTTCAGAGTGGATGAGATCGGCAACATATCATTGATACCTCTCCTCCCTTCTACCTATATATATATGTAGCAAGCTTGTGAATACATGTAAATATTAACTCTAATGCAAATGTACTTTTTGAGCATGTGGGAGTGGGACTCGTTGGTTTCTGCTTATTATTCTGTTAATAGTTCCCATGCTTATGGGCTGTTCTGTCACCAGCATATTGTCGGGCTTTGCTTCACTGTAAGGGAAGCAGCTCTATGGGATGTTTGGTTGCAGTGCATTGTCTATTAATTTGATGATGTTGTTCCATTAGTACATTTTATCTTCTATTATATTTGCTGAGCTCTTGTATATACATTTGGTGAACTTTAGTGACTAACGTGGACTATCCTCAGAATTAAGCGCATCTACTCCTTTTCTTGCATCACCTCGGCTTTTCTATGATTGACCTTGGTTAACCGTGGATTTGTGTATGGTATTAATTTGATACAACTGAGCCACTTCCAGACGAAAAAGGAATTTGGGGAAGTGGAGACAAAGAAGAGTGGAACTTGGAGAGGAGAGAGAAGAAGTGGGAAAGTGGAGAAGTGTGGTTAAAAACTAGATTAGGATTCTTTTTCTTTGGTTTGAAATGGATGAGACTGTTTCATGGATAAGATATAATTTTGGCAAAATAGGTGATTTTCGTTACACATTATAATTGATTTATATCCAAAACACAATGTTAATGAGAAACAGTGTTCTTAGAATTTTGAAGAAAAAATTAGTGATTGAAAACTGAGTGAGTTATTGTTTAATTAATACTAGTTTCTGTTGTAAGAACTTCTGTTTAAGTAATGCATTTTCCCTTTTCTACCAAAAAAGTAGGATTGAACAATATCTCAACCGGGTCATCCGCCAAGAACAATGGGTTGGAGTGTTTGCATATAAATGATGTTTTCAAAAGATACATACCAACCAATAATGTTATGTTAAAACGCCTTAAAATGAGTAACTACTAAATACTGTGTAGCTTTAACAAGAGAAGGAAAGTCTAATGATTGGTATTCTATACGACCGTTGGAACCAAACTTTGTCGGCAAGGGTGTTTACTAGCTTTATTTACCAGCTAAAATGTTAAATCCAGGTCAATTGCTTTCTTCCCCTAAGAACCATATAAGAAATTCTATCGTTCTATTTGGAAAATTACTTCTTGACTCGTTTTCTCAAAGTTATGTAGAAGGTAGCATGTCAAGGTGGGGCTGGTCCATTTACTGATTTTGGCGGCGTCGTAGAAGGCAAGCCAGGATCGGGCCCCATTGCATCCCAGTGGTTTCTTAAGTCTTTCTTAACGGCTTGTTAAGGACTTAAGGTCCTTTACTCCTTATTCTGTTGTGTTGCATTGATTGGTGATTGGCTGTTATGGAACTTGTCTTTCTCTCATGCAAAACGTTCTGTTATCTATAAATATATAATCAGACTAATACTTATCTTAAGAAACCATGACTGAATTTGGAGGTTGGTGTAAGAGAAAGGAAAGGATTACTCACTTATTATATAGTCCACAAATGTAGTAAGACTTCCAATGAATTAAAAAAAGAAAAAATACAAGCAATGTATGGTGCGTTATAGACATCGACACTTTACTTGTTATTAATTGGTCAACTACAGAAAAAGGTGGATATAATTATAACCCGGCAAATTGGGCATACACCACCAAGACAATAAAAATATATATATATATTTTCAATAAATTTAGGGAAATAAAAAAATTTCCCATGCATGTTTTTTTTGATTGTTTGATGTATTAAAAAAAAATTTGTGTTAATGGTGATTAGTGAATTCATGTAAAAATGATATTACTCCAATCATAACTTATGAGTTGAACAGATTGTTAAAAATGTTATTAAAATAATTGTATCCTTAACATTATGCTTACATTTTTTAAGTGATGAATGAAAACCTCAAGAGGCACAGTCTATTATTTGACTTGGGTTGCAAAACAACTCGGGATGAGCTAAGCTCAAGTTTAATTTTAGGCTCAATTATTAATCAAGTTGAGTTTAGACATAATAATGTGTTTGTAAACAAGTTTGTGAGTATGAGGCTCGATTTAAGTATATATAAGATCATATGTTTATATGTATATATGTATATAATATACTTATATAGATTTGAGATTGAATTGTTTACATATTTGTAAATAAGTTTATAAGATATCAAATTATTATTTTCAAATTTCTGATAATATAAATAGTTCATTTTGTAGCAAAAATTATATATAATTTTTAGCAATAATATAATTTCAACTATAATTTAGTTAGTAATTATTAGTATAGATTTTTGCAGGGGTAAAATTTTGTAGTTGTAGTGTTTACTATATATATGAAAATAATAAATTAACTAAGTAACTCATGAACTAGTTCTAGTTTATTCAATAAAAAAATGAACGAAACTTGAACATATAGTTAAATTTGATATTGACTTTAAACTCGACTTGTGTTTGAAACAAATTAAATAAATAATTCTAAATTTTTAGTACTCCGAACTCATTTACTATCCTAAATTTGAGAATAAAAAAAGAAAAAAGAACACAAATATCGAATATGGTTCATATTCCTCCTCGCAATATTTCCTCTCCATTTGGAAAAAATGGAGAGTCTCCATTTCAGGTTCAGATTTTATTTCACAAATCTAACGATAATATACTGCCTTGTCATTTAAAATTTTAAATGATATGGCAATCGTACACTGTTAGATCTGTGAATTTAATCTAGATGAAATGGAGACTCTCCATTTTATTAAATGGAGAGGATCCTTATCCAAAAACGTAAGCAAATGAGCAAGACGCAATTATACATATAGCATTTACTTTAAAGTAAAATTAATAAAAGAAAAGAAAAAAAAGAGAAAGTTAAAAAAGAGCGAAGGCCAACGATCTTTTACTAACCACCGACGACAAATTCCCGCCAAGGTTACTTAAGCAAGTATACGACGCCAGTTGTTGCCACGTGGCATCCTTCCCAGCCAAAAAATCACCAGTAGAAACCTCGCTATATATACTAGTTCAGCATTTGTCAGCGTCTCATATCGTTTCTTTGGTCGTATTTTATTTCCCCTTCCTTCTTCGTTTCCTTTATATATATATATGCTTACTTCGAATTCAACTATTCTACACGCAGATCCAACCTCCAATACCTAAAGTTTTGAAAATACGTACTCGGCAAAGATCGCCATCGTATTCGCTATTTTTCTCTATGATCAGCAACCGATTCAGTTTGATCTATCCCGGTTCTGTGTCATAGAATTCATTCTATTAAATTTATTCATGCTCTAAATTTTATTCTTGATCCGATAAGATAACGTAACGTAACTATGTCGGGTCCACTCGATCGTTTCGCTAGGCCTTGTGAGTACATATTCATATTCATATTCATATTCTTTCACCGATATCTCTTCTTCCATATACCTGTTTAGATTTCGGTTCAAATTTATATGAATTGTTCATATGCTTCTTGGAATCTTGTAAAGTTTTGTGGATTCTAGGGTTTTTGATTTGGTGTTATATTCAATCTCAATTATTTTTTCGATGATTAATAATTAACTAGTTTTTGTTGCTCAGAATAGTCAATATATTTGTCCATAGATGCTCGAATCTTTTTAAATGCCTTCTTGATAAGATCTATAATAATAATAATAATAATTATAAACGCATAAATTGAATTTAATATCAGACAGCCAATTATAGGGCCTGATTAAGGACTTCATTGATAATTTTTTAGGCTTTGAGGGATTCTCCGGCGGCCACGCCGACGAAAGGGAAAGGAAAGAACGGAAATCGGATTTCGAAAACTCGGAGGATGAAAAGAGGACTAGAATTGGGAATCTAAAGAAGAAAGCAATTAGTGCATCAAGCAAATTCAGACATTCTCTTAAGAAGAAGAGGAGCCGGAAGAAAAGTTCCAGCCTGCTTAAATCTGTTTCGATTGAGGATGTTCGGGACCTTGAGGAGCTGCGGGCTGTAGATGCATTTCGACAGGCACTTATCTCGGACGAATTGCTTCCTCCGAGACACGATGATTACCACATGTTGTTGAGGTGACTTCCCTTTCTCTTCTTATATGAATTCTGAAATTGTTGTTGCTTTTAGTTTTTGTAATTATGGACTGCAGGTGTTTGAAAATTTGGGCTCATAAATAGACCATTTCCTTTAAAATTGTTACCAAAACATAATGGTGGCATTTAAACTTTAAAATGATAATAATAATAACTCTGTTTGTAACTTTTCTTAGTTAGGCTGTATTTACTGGATTTGACATTTATCTAGCTGTGGACTTCCTCAGTTCTCTGCCTTCAAACTTTAAAATAATAATAATAATAATAACTCCTTCGTACAAGCTTAAATACCAATTTATATTGTCTATATAAAGACTCTTTGAGTAATTTTCTTTTCATCCAGTCACATGCAACTCGATAAGTAACCTGAACTACTATCATTGGTGCTTTCTCCTTGAATTTATATATACTTTTTATGTGCATATTTGTGTTTTAATCAATTTATATATTTATTTCCACATGAAAGATAAGATATAGCAGGTTCAGCTTATACCGTACATCTGTACAGTTTTCATTATCGGGCTTTATTGTTGCAGATTCTTGAAAGCAAGGAAGTTTGATATTGAAAAAGCCAAGAACATGTGGGCTAACATGATTCAATGGAGGAAAGACTTTGGTACAGACACAATTTTGGAGGTAAATGCTTTTTCTGCATTTTGAGGCAATGTTCCTGACCCTCTTTGTTTTTTTTTGCGGCAAATAACCAAATATTTCTTCTTTTATAATATGACATGATGATTTTTTTTTTTTTTTTTTTTTTTTTTTTTTTTTCAGGATTTTGAATTTACTGAGATGAATGAAGTTCTACAATACTACCCTCAGGGATATCATGGTGTAGATAAGGAGGGAAGACCTGTATATATTGAGAGATTGGGAAAAATTGATCCCAACAAGCTTATGCAAGTGACTAACTTGGAGCGGTATCTGAGATACCATGTGCAGGGTTTTGAACAGAGTTTTGTAATTAAGTTTCCGGCTTGCTCTATAGCTGCGAAGAGACACATAGATTCAAATACAACAATATTAGATGTTCAAGGCGTGGTATGTTTGTTATTATTTTAGTATCTAAAGTTTTCCTGGCACTGTATTTGGTTTTTCATAGTGACATTGCTGTGTTGTTTGTATAAATTATTTACATTTTAGGGTTTTAAAAACCTAACCAAGACTGCACGAGAACTCATCACGCGGCTGCAGAAGATTGATAATGACAACTATCCTGAAGTAAGTGGTTTTGATTTTCAATACCCTTAAGTTAGCTTCTGATATTTAGGGGATTTGTACTAACATGTAAACCACATCTTTGCAGACACTTTGCCGAATGTTTATAATTAATGCTGGCCCTGGTTTTAAGCTGCTATGGAATACGGTGAAAAGTTTTCTTGATCCCAAAACAACTACAAAGATTCATGTATGTTCAAGGATATATTAAATTTGTTCCTTTTTATATCCAATAAAGCATTTACTGTTTACAGTTTGCAGAAATTATCTACAGGATTAACCGAGATTGGAATTTTCTCTTAGGTCCTTGGGAACAAGTACCAGAGCAAATTACTTGAAATAATTGATGCAAGGTAATTGGCTTTTTAGCTGTGGATATGCTGGTTCTTTCTTATTGTATAGTACATTTTTATTGACCATGAATAAAAGTTTTTATATATCATGGGTCTTTTACAGTGAATTGCCAGATTTTCTGGGTGGTAGCTGTACCTGTGCTGATCAGGGAGGTTGCATGAAGTCAGATAAGGGGCCATGGAATGATCCAAACATATTAGAGGTCTGGTGCTTACCTTGATTTTGTTGTATTGTCCTGTTATTTACCTTTTGTTTCACTAGTTTTCTTATTTATCTCCTTGGCAACTGTAATTCATATATGGCTCGAACCAAATGTTTGTGTGTGTGTAGATGGTTCTTAGTGGTGAAGCCAACTGTACTAGACAAATAGTAACAGTTTCAATGAGTGAGGGGAAGGTAATTTCTTGTGACAAGCCACATTATCCAATAGTATGGCCTGCCCTGTGGAAGCTGAGCTTTATAATTACAATCAGAATTCAATCCCAGTGTTCTCTAACGCTAGTTTTATCGTGTTGTTGAGTCAGATAAGAAGTAGTGACACATCTGCTGAATCAGGATCTGAAGTGGAAGAAATTACTTCCCCCAAAGCAGCTTGGAGTTATTTAGAACCAAGGTTGACTCCTGTCCGTGAAGAAGTAAGTGTTTGCAATTGATAATCATGTGTTATTTAAGTATGATTGGTCTGAGACACATCCTGATCAGTTTGTGATAGGATAAAACCTTACATATTTTATATTTTCAGATGAATTCGTTTGATTTATTTTTAAACAACTACACAGTAACATATCTAGATATGCCAAGAGCCTTGTAGCTCAACTGGTTGACACCTCCTGGTGTTTTCCAAAGGAGACATCCCGGGTTCAAATCCTCCCTCCCCCAACTATCGAATTATCATAAAATCTAGATATACTTGCAACTGCATTTATATCCTCTCCATTCAACTTTTCTCAAATATGTTAGATGTTCCCAATAAAAAAGGCTTCTAGTAAGTTTGCCTCAGATTATAAACTTTGTTATCATTCACTTTAGGTGAGAAGAGCCTACTATCAATATAACAAGTAATTTAGTATTTAGGCCTTTCTTTTATCCTTTTGGACACAGGGATTAATGTGTTAACAGGGCCATAGTTTGATCACAACAAAGACTTTTAGATGTCCTGTTCTAAAAAGTATATGTATCATCCTATTGTTTTGCCATGTCAAATAGCATGTTAGTCATTTATTGTTGTGTTCTTATATTTGATTATACACTATATTAATTAATTAAAGGAACTTATTTATTTACATATAGTTATATATTTGTGGATAACAGTAAGGGATACTTTCAAATAAATTGGAGAAATTTGTATTGGCAGAGTTAGTGTATGACCACTTATTATTATAATTTCCCAATCTACCTGGTTTATGATGTGTTGTGATGACTAAGATTAATACTTGAGATACACTCACACTATATATAATAAGCAATGACTAAATCTGGAAAAATATCAGTACTCATGTAGGCTTTGTTAATTGAATTGAATAAAGAGGCTGATACTGGCTAACTCAAAATTTCTGAGATCTATACTGATTAAAAAAAAAATCAGAGATCTATGACAGGATGACACATGAGTATAATTATGGGTGCTTCAGTCCTTACACTCAAACAAAAGGGGAAAATAACTGCAATGCTAAAATAAAATTACAAATCAACAGTTCAATATTGCATTGACATCTTTATGAGGGAATTTCCCTTAAATGTTAGTATTAGGTCATCAAACTTCAGCTTAGAGTTGATGTGCTTTGATGTTTATTTAGGCTAGGGTCGCTGGTAAGGGGAGTAGTGCTGTTGGCTTCTTGGAATATGATGAATACGTTCCCATGATTGACAAGGCTGTGGATGTGGCATGTGAGAAACAAGTGTCGCTTCAAGAGCCATGCGCTTCCAGAGGTTAGACAGTTTAATTGCACCTTTATTCAACTTATTTTTGTATAGCCTGGTATTCATATGCAGTGCTGGAGCTACATGTAGAACCCCTGTGCTTTGGGCGGGGGGCGGCTCCCCGAAAGGTTTGAAAAATAAGTATATTCTCCTTAGTGTGGTAAGGGACTTTCAAAGAGTGTACTTGTAGTCCCCAATACAAATTAAATATTTACAAATTACCTATAAATTTATTTCTTTTTTAAAAGGTAAAAGGTCCAAAATCAATCACTTTCATTCTGCTAAAGACACAATCCTATCAAGCTGTTATACCAATTACTATATTGATTTGTCATTGATATATTTACAATGTCCAACTTATTATTTAAGGTTGAAAAGAACAAACAACTTATGCTTTGCCCCTATTGTTTTTGTCTCTGCTTTAAGACTTCTCGTCATGTAATGTTGAGATACCATTGCTTCAATTGAAACGCATTGCTAAATTATCAAAGTTCTTTTTCCCTTTTACTCTATTTTATTTTGTATCAAACTCAGGTTTTAATTTTTATGTGGTTTGATTATTTTTATCATACTTTTTGGTGGTACCATAAATAGTATAATATGTAGTATGCAAAAATATTTTAAATATATTTGATCATCACAATTTTAGTCACCCCCCCCCCCCCCCAAAAAAAAAAAAAAAAAAAAAAGAAAAAAAAAAGAAAAAGAAAATTATTGGCCCCGCCTCTGTTCATATGCTATCATTGTTAATTCCACACCTATTGCTACGATAGGGTCTATGTTGCATATTTCATGCTACTGTATAATCTTAGAGACAAACAAGGAATTCTTGTCATTAATTATTGAAATCAATTGCAGGGACACCCTCTCTGCCAAGTATGGGAAAAACCCCAGAAGGAATTTTCACTCGCATCTGGGCTGCACTGGTGGCCCTCTTTGTTACCCTCTTTACTCTAGTACGTTCAAAGGCATTTCAGGTGACTAAGAAACTTCCTGACACTGTGCCTGATTCTTCCTGCAACATTCCCGTCCTGACTATTGAATCAAATCCCAAGGCGGAGTTCCGTCCCCCTTCACCAGCTCCGGGGTTTACAGAGGCAGACCTTCTATCATCTGCTTTGAAGAGGTTGGGCGAGCTTGAGGAGAAGGTAGACATGCTACAGGCAAAGCCATTTCAGATGCCTTCCGAGAAAGAGGAGTTGTTGAATGCTGCTGTTTGTCGTGTGGATGCATTGGAAGCAGAGCTAATTGCTACAAAAAAGGTGATTATCTTGTTTGATACTCTCAAGCCAACCTAGTGATGGTAGTATCATAATATAATATAGTGATTTGTGGTTTTTACATCTTTTTTATAAATAAAAAGTAGCTGCGCACCAAAATCATAATATTGTGACTTGATTTGGAGCTATAACTTCCATAACTTGTGAGTCTAATTAATTGGGCTCGTATATGGATGATTAGTATGATTTGTACGTTCCTTACTTTGAAAGTCTTGCACTGTATTCTCATGCAGGTGCTCCATCACTTTAAGCACAAAATACTTGATGCTACCCTGAGTCTGTATATCCTATCCCTAGGGCAATAAATCTCTGAATATGAAACTGACTAGATTAGTTTAGATTGAAGTGCTTACTCCTGTAACAATTTCCTGTGCCAACATGTAATTACATGTAGCAGATTGCTAGTTGGATTAAACAGTTAGAACTTTAGAGCTGGCTATCTGCTGACAGTTGCACGACATTCTTGGGTCTACTAGCCAATTTTTTACTTGTTATTGCCAATGGCTTATCATGTTTTAAATATTTGGCATCAGCCTATGTTACCGATGAGTACATTTATAATATTCTGATACCTGTCTATATCAGTGACTCTGCTCACGAACTGTTCCTCACATGCATGGTTTATTGTTCTCATCGTGCGCATTTTTCAATTACTGCTTATTTGTTTGTGATCTTATATGCTTCTTCCTGAGCAGGCTTTGCATGAAGCTTTAATGAGGCAGGAAGAACTTCTAGCATACATAGATAGACAGGAAGAAGCCAAGTTAAGGGTAAGTTTAAGATTTTGTTTCTGTCTACACTAGAAATCTATCTTCACACCTCTTGTAGTCTTGCTGACCGATGAGTGTGTTTATGTATGTGCACAGAAAAAGAAATTTTGCTGGTGAAAAAGAGATTCTTGCAGTGTGGCGGTATGTTGGCGCTACTTGATTTGTATACTTGTATATTTGCACGGGAGTTTGTCTCCCAGAGTGATGTTTACATGAATAAAGAAAGTCTGTAAATAAAAATATATAGTTATTATCACCTTTTGAGCTCTTCTTGCATATGTTAGAGTTTTGTTTTTGATGTGTGTACTGTGTATCGCATTTGTGGCTTTAGATTGAAGTAATTATTTTGTAACAGGACATACACATAAGTGATGAAGTCGTTTCCTTTTTCTTGCATTCTATGGGATCAATTTTTCTTTCTATCCTGATGCATCAAGATTCAGGATTTAAATGAACCCTAACAATTACATGGGCGTGATTCAGCACAGTACCAGTCCTAAAAAATCAATAAGAAATTCAACAATTGTTGGTGACTTGGTCCTATATTTTAATTAAAAAGTGCGCCAGGTGAGCACAGGTGCATCATAGGGAAGCAACACGTGTAAAGAAAATCAATTACTCGAAGCTCAAAATGTTCTAAACATGCAGATGAATTGGCTGCATCAGATTTTGAATAAATGCAACTGAAGCGTGATGATCACTACAGTTATGAAGATTTGAAATAGCGCTTGGAACTTAATGACATGTAACCTATGAGGAATCAAGGATGAAAGGCCACATGACAAGAGTAACCGTCAATTTCTAAAGTATATCTAGTATAAATAGATGACTCACTTCTCAAAGGACACATAGTTTCAAGTTTAGGATGTGTTAATGCAGTAAGCTATTCAATTGTAATTTGTTTTGTTCTTTAAGCAAATATTATTAGCACTTTAGTTTCGTAGATTGCTAGATCTCTAATTTCAGTTTATCTTGTAGCTTAGCATTTTATATCGAATTAGTTGTTATTTAGCATTTCCCTCAATAATTGTCGTAGTTTGGTTCAATATCTTTAGCATTGATAAGACAAAATTCCTCTTCGTTGAGGCAAAACGAATTCACATCCTTTTGAAATGAAGTAAGATTAAAGGTTAAAAGGTATTGGCTAAGGTTATTGATATTTGTTAATCACATCAATATTGATAATCACATCGTATCTACATCGATTCCCAAAAAAAAAAAAAAAAAATTAGTACAAACATCTATAAAACAAAGACTTCGAGAAATAAATGCTTGACAAGATTGCCTTCCAAAATTCTATATTAACTCATGTTTTTTTTTAATATGGTTCTTTCCTGATCAGAATATTTAAAAATTTTATACTTACATAAAGATAGTTCATTCGGGAGTTAACAAATTTAAAGATGAATATAATATCTCATCATTAAAAATTAGTTATCATTCATTTTAAAAGATGTGGCCTTATATTCATCTTTAGATTTATTAATTATCAAATCTCTATCATGAAATGAATTCTCTCTATTTGAACCTAGAGATCCTCGGTTCTATGCTTTCATGCGTGGGATCAATCCCAATTCAGATTGGGTTGTTCGTTATTTGGGTCGCTCGACATTACCTAAAAAAAAAAATCATCAAAGGAACAATGGGCTTATTTCACTAGTCCTTTCCCAATTGTTATTAAGCTAGGCTTCGCAGGCCCGAAGTGGCGCCCTTGGGCCTTCACAGTTCACACTTTACACCAATCGCACTCAAAAATGAACTAACGCTACTTCCCTCTCTTCTTTACCGTGCTATCATATTATCGAACACCACGTAAGCAAATCTAGCCGTCATTCCTCAAGTTTCGCTTTTGAATCTGAAAGGCTTCGCGGCTACTTCAACTAATCCCCAATATCTCTCTCGCTCTCTCCAATTTGATTTTGAGGTTTGTATCTGTACCTGCCTTAATAAATAGTTTTGGTTATTATGGATGCATAAATTCTACAATTTAAGCTAATAGTAGTTAACGAAGTCTTTTCTCAAGCTGCAACGGTAATTTATTTGGTAAAATTTCTTAGCGTCTTTATTAATTGGGATTTCATGCTCCAATTTTTAAATTTGTGGTGTTAATGGAATAGGCTTTTTAATCTTTCTAGGCACAGATGAGTAATTCTCATTAGCTCTCAGCACATGTTCAGATGCTGATGCAATGTCATGCTCTAAGGAACATTTCTTTTTCCAAGGTTTCTACATCATCAACATCATCTAGTATGAAATTATTAGGAATTTCTTTAAATTATGTAATCACTGTTTTTATACTCATTGCTAACAGGTTATACCGGGTTCCTTCAGTAATTGCTTCCTTAATCTCACTTCTGCGTTTGTGTCGTCACGCTTAAAGTACAGATCTTGCCCGAGATTTTCCATCATGGCTGGTGGGATTTCAACTAGTGTTTCTAATGGTGATGTTGATCCTCGGAGGAGTTACCAAGTTGTAGTGGCTGCTACTCGTGATATGGGAATTGGGAAGGATGGTAAATTGCCGTGGAGGTTGCCTTCTGACCTCAAATTTTTCAAGGAGCTCACGATGGCTACATTGGATCATGGGAAGAAGAATGCAGTAGTAATGGGTAGGAAGACATGGGAAAGTATTCCCACTAAATACCGTCCTTTACCTGGTCGATTGAATGTTGTGCTGACTCGTTCTGAGAATTTTGATATTGAAAATGCTGAAGATGTTGTAACATGTGGAAACATTCCTTCGGCTTTAAAATTATTGGCTGAATCTCCTTATTCTTTGTCAATAGAGAATGTTTTTGTTATTGGAGGTGGCCAGATATTAAGGTAATTTGCTGATTTATGAATAAATCGTTGTGCTATAACATACTGATAAGGTAGATATTGATGGTTTTCGGTGCAGGGAAACACTCAACGCTACACAATGTGCTGCCATCCACATTACGGAAATTGAGACAAGCATTGAATGCGACACTTTCATTCCAAATATTGATTTCTCTGTATTTCAACCATGGTACTCATCCCTCCCATTGGTGGAAAATAATATTCGATATTCTTTTGTGAGTTATGTTCGTGTAAGAAGTTCTGCTATTGAAGATAATGCTTCAAGAAGTAAGGATTCCAATAAGTTTGAGGTAGAAAGGTTTAGCTTCCTGCCAAAGATGATCTTTGAGAGACATGATGAGTATATGTACCTGAAACTGGTTCAAGAAATTATATCAAGTGGTGCCCAGAAAGATGACAGGACAGGGACTGGTACTTTATCAAAATTTGGTTGCCAGGTAGTATGAAACTCAGATTATCTATGTATCTTTGTGCTTTTCATTTTTGTGATACTAATTTTATTCATACTCCAATTTGGGCTTACAGATAATCATTTATGTTTGCACCTTTCTAATACTTGTACTCTTTGCAGATGCGTTTCAATCTTCGTAGATCTTTTCCGCTTCTTACAACAAAGGTATTAGTTCTCATCTGGATTGCTTCTCGATTACAGTGTGTTCTATCTTCTGTTGGTAATGAGTTGCTTTATTCCGCACTTCTGGTTGGTTTTTGACACTTTGAAGAAGTATGCTTGTAATCAAATCAGTTTGGGTCACTAAAACTTTCTAACCTTTTTGTGGAAAATTTTCATCTGTTTCCTACAGCTGGTAACTATGTTTTTATTTTATTTTTCAAATCACTAGAGAGTATTTTGGCGAGGAGTTGTTGAAGAACTGTTGTGGTTTATCAGTGGTTCCACAAATGCTAAGGTGATACATCAAATGCTTTAAAAACTTTGCTTTTCTTCTTCATGTTCTTTCTTCAGTTACATACCCGAAAGAATGCAAATGAGCCAACATATTCTTGCAGCTGGCTCACCTTTTCTAGTACTATTGTTTAATATTGATTCTAAATCTATATCTAGATTTTCTCTGATCCAGTGATTTGTAGTATCTGGTTTATGGTATTCTTCAGTCTTTCAGAACAAGCATCTCTGTTCTAGATAATGGATATTGGGTATTGGGCATTCTTCAGTCTAATGCAACTCTATTGTCTTTCAACCCTTTTATATCTTGTTGACATGTAATATTAGGTATTGGTTTCATGCATATTGATTTATGTTTTGTCAATAAAGACATGTGCATAAACTAATAATGGTAGTCCCATAATTGTACATGTAAAGCCTCAAAGCTAGTTTCCTTATTTGACTGGGCTGTGTTCATGGTGGTGGTCTTATGCATTCCAGAATGTTAGAATACTGATAGTTTCACAATTCATTCTCTTTTCAATTCATCAAGGAATTTTTATTTCTGGAAAAATTTAAGTATTGAAGATGCTATATCTTTTGTAAATTGATTATAAGGAAGGTGGAAATGGGTTACAAATCTTGTTGCCAATAGGTTCTACAGGAGAAAGACATACATATATGGGATGGAAATGCATCCAGAGACTACCTTGACAGGCAATTACTTGGCTATCAAAATCTGATTTATCATAAAATTATTCTGGATATGCAAATCTAATTAGTATATATTTTATATTTTAGAATTGGTTTGTCAGATAGGGAAGAGGGCGACTTGGGACCCATTTATGGATTCCAGTGGAGACACTTCGGTGCTAGGTGAGTGATTAGCATTTACCCAAAGAAACTGTAACTTGTGCTTCACCATTTAGTTATCCTCTCCTAATGTTATATTTTACAGATATACCAACATGCATGCTGACTATACTGGCCAAGGATTTGATCAGTTGTCAGATGTTATTGACAAAATTAAGAATAAACCAGATGACAGGCGGATGATCCTATCAGCATGGAATCCATCAGATCTTAAATTGATGGCACTTCCCCCTTGTCACATGTTTGCCCAGGTAACCTGCTATTAATCTTGAATTTTTCATTTATTTGTTGTTTTATTTTGGTAACTTGCAAATTTATGTAATCGTCCTTCTTGCAGTTTTATGTAGCCAATGGGGAGCTATCCTGTCAGATGTATCAGCGGTCTGCTGATTTAGGTCTTGGTGTTCCATTTAACATTGCTTCTTATGCGTTATTGACATGCATGATTGCTCATGTTTGTGGTATGCATTCATTTCAATATCAGAGATTTGAAATTTTGTTAGAAATTACTATTTTATAGTTGTCATTGTCTTAGCTTTATAGATCATTTTTTTCTGTTGTCATTGATCATGTTACTTATGGAACCTTGTTAAGATCTTTCTTTTTTCAATGTCAATTTGCCTTTACAGGGCTCACACCTGGTGTTTTCATCCATGTAATTGGGGATGCTCATGTTTATAAGACTCATATCATGCCTCTTCAGGAGCAGCTTCAGAAATTTCCCAAACCTTTTCCTGTGAGTAGAATTAAGTATTGAAAATGCTGGTTGCGTTTGATGACTGTTTAAGATATTGAAATACCTAAATACTCTTTTTGCTTAAATGTATTGAACTTCACTGTTTGTAATGTATTTATCCTGTACATAGTTCGCCCTTCTTATGATGCCATCTTTTTTCTGGTTATAAAGCTCTTTTTAGAAATCTGAGCCATCAAAAGGAATCCCTATTTTTATCTATATCAAAAGACAAATTATATTTTTTGGTTATGAAACAGCCTTTCCCTTGTTGATCCCTGAAATTCTTTAAGGCTGGTCAGTAAGGTAGAATTGTGCTAGGTACCCTGCCTGAATGCCTAATGCCCACAAACTTTAAAGTTGATTTTCTATTCTGCTTTTTGGCAAAGTAGACAAAATTTGATTGGTGTTAGATGTACGTCTAACAAAAACAAGTGACACATGGGAAACATGCCACAATTCAGGATGATTTACGAATTTTTCTTGTTGCCATCTCTTTAATAAATGTATTTTCTTGTCCATGCTATGCAGATTTTGAAGATCAATCCAGAGAAGAAGGACATAGATTCATTTGTGGCAGCTGACTTTAAACTTATAGGTTACGATCCTCACCTGAAGATAGAAATGAAAATGGCAGTATAAAGCTTTAAAATGGTAGTACAGCACATTTGGCTAGTTTTCTCCCTGTAAGCCTATGCTGTTTTTGAGGTACCTTTTATTATCCAATTCATGGTTATTTTATCCATGTTTTTTTGTATTCTGGAGGCACCTTTTACCTTCATTAGTCATATGAGTATAGCCTATATGTGTTTGCTTTTAAGTTTTACAATAAAGTACCTTTAAAAAGCACTTCAAAATTCTTAATGACCTACTGCTGTTGATTCTTGATAATTTTCCAAGTGAACAAAATCATTCTGATGCTTTGTTCAAATGGAGTAATCATGTTAGTGATGTTTGGTACAAGGACCATAAATGGAAGTCAAGTCATTTATCGAAATCCTGCAGGACATTGCTTTTAACTACTAAACATACAAACATTCTTTTATGTTTAAGTAATTGTATTTTGAATTTTTTGATTTTGAGAATCTACTTCCCCCTTCCCCTCCCTTGGGGCCAAAAAATAAAAAATCACTCAAAAAAATGTTTTGACTTTGAGAATGTTTTCTGCCACAGGCAATATGGGGATGCAGTTGGTATTGTCTGTATAAATAAAGATTTGGAGTAAGTTAGATCAAGCTTCTTATCTGTGGTGTGGAAAATCCGTTCTAAAAAATTTCTCTTGGGTTATGATACATTTGTAGCAACTATCAGAAGAGAGAAAGTGAGATTTACTTGGATTGCATCATGCAAGTTGGCTGAATTAAATCCTTAGCATGTGTCAAATTGATATTTTTTTCCCCTAGACAACAAGTTTAATGCTTTGGTGAGAAGTGTTTGGTACTGTTTTGAGCTTTTTCGCTGAGTATTGTCGAAGAATTATTCAGCAATTGCTTTAGTCAAAGAAGGCTCTATAATATGAATATGGCACAGCCTAATGTAGCATGTGCATTATGTTAGAACCTATATATAATAGAATTTATTGAAAATTGCTTGTGGTCATATTTATTAAATCAAAATCTTAATCTGACATTCTGACCCCAAAATGCAAATAGGGGTTTTGTATAAAAAAAACCCAACAAAAGGAGGAAAAAAAATAAAAGCATTGTCTTGTCTTCTTTGCTAGTACTACACCAAACTAATTCCCCCAACTTCAATTTTTTGTCCACCGGATACTAGATGCCCAGTTAATTTCCATCTTTCTTGCTCTGGAGGAACTTGATAAGCCCCTGTAGGGCAACTTCTACTCTGTCACTTTTCATCAACTCTCCTGCAACTTCCGCAGGTGTTGCCTCAACCTTCTCTAACAATTCTTCAATGTCTCTAAACAGTGGGTGCCACTGAAATTGCAAGTAATTAGAAGCTAACGTCTTGAAACTGCTAATCGAGCAATATGACATATGGATGTGCACATCCATACGACCAGGCCTCAACAGTGCTGGATCAAGACGGTCTTTGTGATTTGTTGTGAATACAATGATTCGCTCCTCACCACAGCTTGACCACAAGCCATCAATGAAGTTTAACAGACCAGAGAGCGTAACCTGTAATGGAAGAATATTAAATTGGTTTGAAGCATATTTGATTATGTGAATGGAAAACAGGGAGTTACCTTATCATCCTCCACAGAAATGACTTTGTTATCCGATTCCCGATTCTGCAACTCTATTGAACAATCAATGTCCTCTAGTACCAATATCGATCGACTAGCTGCACCAATCAGCAACCGCCTTAAATCTGAATTGCATTGAACTTCCCTCAAATCCATATCATAGATATCGAACTTGAGATAATTAGCCATGGCTGCAACTAGGCTCGACTTTCCTGTACCAGGCGGTCCATACAACAAATACCCACGTTTCCAAGCCTTCCCCACTCTCTTATAATACTCCTTTCTCCCTATAAACCTGTCAAGATCCGCAACCAACATTTTCTTCAAATCCAGGTCCATAGCCATTGTATCAAAATTTGCTGGATGGTCAAGGTTAATCGAGCTCCAATAGTCAGTACCATTATAGTCAATGGTATGAAGCTTCACCGTCTTCCTTTCTTCTCTTATCGCTTTCGCTCGCTGTAGAATATAGGGTAAGTAAGATCTCAGCACCATCTCTCTATGCTTCTTGTGAAAACTTAGCTCAAACCGTCGTGTCTCGGATGTTGCAAACGGTTTTTGATTGCTCCTCATATTCGAAACCGGCTTGTCACTTTGCAAAGACACCAAAACCCACTTGAATTTCACACCATTGTATAAATCCACCAATTCTTGATTCTTGTCAATTGTCACTGCTAGTTCCTTCTCTTTCTCTGACTTATTAACCTTAATTCTTGATGTCGAAGGCGATAACTTTTCGCCCAAGTAAACATTGGCAGCCTCAAACATGTGGTTTGTGATGAGCCCATCAAACTCTTGGACTACAACGGTGAGCTGGGAGGATAAACGAGTGGAGACTTTCTGTAGGCGTGAATAGAAGTAGTCCTGGACAGCGGTGGGGATGACATCGTTGGCGATGGTTTGGAAGAGAAGGGCTGAGGCGGTGAGTGAGGCTGCTACTGATAGAATGGTTTTGGGGGAGGGTAGTGTCTCTGATGAGCACAACATTTTTAGTTCTGAAAAATGATGCAACTGATGAGAGGTTTTAATAAGGGTTTTAGGGTTTTAGAAGGGTTTTGGGTGAGTTTTTATCTGGGTTTTATTACTCCTTTATATATTAATTAAAGAATTGGGAATTAATTAGAGTACTAGAACCTTCACTATTCTAGTATTTTCTGGGTGGGGCTGTCGTCTTAGTTGGCGTGACTTCCAAGTTCCAAAATGCATTACAACGAAGGCAAGGTGTAGCAGTTGAACGGTGACGTGGCGCTAAGGGAGTCGTAGATTGAATAATTTTTTTTTTTTTTGAGTAACGTTGACTGCACAGCACATGCATATGTAAGTTTGACGTGGGGGAAGATGCGTAATCCCTAAACATAGGAAAGTAGTTATTTAAGGTTTATTTAAAAAAAAAAAAAAAGAACATTTTTAGTTCTTAGAGTTTCAATTTTCAAAAATAGGATCACTAGGCTTGAATGGTCCATGACCCCTCGAACTAGATCTTGCCGACTCTAAACAAACAAGATTATTAGGTGACTGAGCTAATTAACATAAGGCCATCCTTAACGTCTTTAGATTGAAAGAATTTGTTTAGGTTGACTTCCCCATTTAAGAAAAAGAAACAACTCAAGAAAATCTTAACCTATCACATTTATATACTAACTATTGATTTTGCATTCAATACTACAAATCAGATTATATCCACCTGTAGTCTCAGGGACAACACATCAGGCTCATGTCCCCTTCACCGATCTAAGGGAATGGTGGGTGTCTGAACTTTCCTATTTTATGGGCAAGTGTTCACCAAACTTCACCAACAAGAGCCTATAAATATATCCTCTTGAATTACTAAGATGTGTACTTTTCCCAATTACAATTGTCACTTGACAATTTTTCTTATGAATCTTCTCTTAGATCATATACTAATTTAACTATTGAAGGGCTTATCATGAGCCCCATTGGTGGATCATTGGCATAGAAAGTAGGTTTCTTATTACATCAACATAGACTATTATTTTACCATTCTTGTTCGGCTAGAGTCTTTGTGATTCCTCTTCTTAAATCCTCCCATCTACATCTTGAACTAGAAACGGGAAATAGTTCTCCATAAACTCATCAAATTATTTAAAGTAATGCTACATACACAACAAATTTCATAATATTTTTCATAACGGTTGAGTTGACAGGCTATTATTGGTTTTCATATGAATCTATCACTGACACTATTTTATTATCTATCATTAACAACTTGTTAACTCTTCAATTATGAGATAAGTTGTTAAATATTTTGTAGTTATAGAGTTATTGAATTTTTAAAGGTGTACAACAAATAAAGAGTAAATCATTAAATTCATTGGAAGGGTTTAAAAGAAACCAAGTGTCCATAGCTGTCTAAAAGGGATCAAAACATAAACATTATGACCATCTCTATGTGTCTCTTTCCTCGGAATCTCTTTTTAAGTCTCTTTCTTTGAAAATGTTTGAATGAGCTTTCATGTTGATCTCACAATGATTCATGGATAAGCCGAACACCTCGATTTTATTAATATGTCAAATATCCAAACAGCGACCACTCTTGTCGGAAATCCTTATAAAGGCCCCAAATTTAATTTTATTTCCAATTAGTGGAGAAATAAACTCCCCATAAAAAAAAAAAAAAAGGAGAAACAAAGTAATTTCGTGGTCCACAAAAGTTCGATAGTTGTTTAGATTAAGATCGTGCTGCGTCCCTTTTTTGTGTATTGTAGCATGTCATATTCTCATGCAACCCTAGTGATAGGATGACCTCTCCTACTCCTCATTATTAATGTTATTGAAGGAATTTTACTATTAGGGTAATATTTCTTATTACTCCTTTTTTTCATATTATTTAGGGTATTTGCAATTATCACTTGATTTTTGATGTGATGTGAATATTGGTTTAGTCCTTCAATTGGACAATTAACCCCCACGTTCCAAAATTTTGAAGTAATATTAAAAATTGAGCCTCCAGAATTTGAGTCCCCCCCACCCAAAAAAAGCTAACCCTATGACATGCCAAAAAAGAATATTATCTCGTGATCCCTAAAAAGTAAAAACAAACCACCAGCCTAGGTGGCCTCCCTTAAAAAAGAAAGTCTTTTAACAAAAATAATCTACACCCAAAAAAAAAATTGTTCTCAATGATATGCTTCTTTTTTTATTCACTTCTAAGCTCTAAGTTCGATTTATGGACTTGAAACATATGGAAGCAGAACATATATATATATATATATATATATATATATATATATATATATATATATATTCAATTTTTAACTGTTAACATTTGATTGAGATTCAAAATGCTAAAGTCATTATAGTGCTTAAAGGAATAATGCTTGAATGAATAAGGGAGATTTTACAAAAATTACATTAAAATAATGATCATTTTGTTTGTTAGTATTTTGTGTATGAAAGAATTAAAAAATAAATAAAAATTAGATTAAAATTGCTGAAAATTTCACTATGTAGATGATCATGGATAAACTTTATTTTATGAAAAATCATCATTAAGCATAACTTAAATGGGAGATGCTAAATTGTCTTCTTTTTTTTTTTTCTTTTTTTTTTTTTTTTTTTTTTTTCTTTTTTGCACATGTCTATTACAAACTAGACATGTTTGTATACTAATTAGAGTTGTATTGAATATTAATACATTATGACTTATTTTATTAGAAAATTAATATTTTTATTTTTTGTCACGCACATGTATTTTGAGTTTATTTTGACTAGTGTATTAATATCATAATTCACCCCATAGCAAACATTTATGGCTCCGTCATTGCCGTTGGATATTAGGTTTGTGGCAAATCAAAGTTCCTATTAATACCATGTGCACAACGTGAAATTATACTGGTCTTGACCAGTGTTGTATAATCCGTTCCGTTAAGGCCGGAACGGACGGAAAATCTCGTACCGGTATGCAAACCGGTACGAGTCACCCCCCTGTTCCACCTCGGCTCATATTCCGGCCCGTTTCGCCCGTTTCGGCCCATTTCGGCTTGTTCCGGCCTGTTCCGGCCGGTATGAGTAATCCGGCCGGAATACTTTTTGGGTTTTAATTTGTGGGTTTTCGATTATACCTAACCTGATCTGTTCTTTGCAGCTCTGAACCAGTCCGCCTCTCTCGGTCTCTCCTCTGTTTTGATCTCCGCCAGCCTCTCTCTTTGATCTCCGCCAGTCCGCCTCCACGGCTCCACCAGCTGCTCCAGCTTCAGCCTTCAAGCCTTCAACCATTTGTAGCTAAAAAGAAGAAACCCATCAGTCCAGCTTTGTAGCGCCGCCTCCAGCAGTCCAGCTGCTTTGATTTGTTCAGACTTCAGAACTTCAGATTTGGGTATTTTTTGATTTTGTTCAGAACTCCAGCTGCTTTGATTTTGTGCTGCCCACTGTTTCTGAGGTATGGGTATTTGATTTGGGTTTTTTTTTTTTTTTTTTTGCTGCTTTGCTGCCCACAATTATGAGTTATGAAATATTTATAAATTTGGTTTCTTATTTTTTTGGTTTGTTTGTTAATTTACTGTGATTGTGATTGAATTTGTGAAATTGTGATTGTGATTGAATTTTATTTCATAAACTTTAGGTATTAATATGGCTGAAAATAGTTTTGGGTCTTCTACTGCCTCTGCTCCTGCAAACTCATATTGATGGTTAATTTCAATATGAATATTAATACTATAGTTTTGAGTTCAGCTATAGTTGCTAATTTTATATATATATATATATAAATATTTGCGGTAAACCCGAAACGGAAAGCCGAAACGGACCGGTACCGAAATATTCCGTTCCAATGGCCAAACCGAAACGGGTGCCGAAACGGAATATACAACATTGGTCTTGACTCATTGATATGCACAAATAAAACTTCCTAACAGATTTATTCATGTGATATGCACATAGTTTTTGACACATCATCAATAATTTTAGAATGTCATTATAACCATGTGCACAATACGAAATTAAATCCTTAGATTTTAGAGAAAAATATTAATAAAATGTTTGATTTATTACAAACCTAATGTTTAGAAGGTAAATTTTTCAAAACAAAAGTATAAGTTAATACTCACGTCAAAGTCAAAGTTCAAGTGTGATATTTATAAAAAGTTCTATCATCCAATAGTATTCCTCAACCATCATGTGTTAAAGCGGTAGCCGTAAAGAACTTCGTTTAACAAATCAATAAAATCTTCCTATCATAATTTGGATATATATTCTCTTCCTTTTGTTATTATAGAATTCTCCGGTTTAACTTAGCGTGTTTTTGGGATAGTTTAAATTTATTAGCTTATTTGGTTTAAAAATAAATTAGGTAAAAGTACAACAGATTAAGAAAAATGAGAATTTAAGAAGTTTTACTATTAATACCTTAAAAAAAAGGCAAAAATATTGTTTTCGTCCCTAAACTTTGTATAAAGTTCGTTTTTCGTCCATGAACTTTGTAAAAACGAATTTTTTCAAAGTTCAAGGACGAAAAACAAACTTTTTAAAGTTCAGTGACAAAAAATGAACTTCATATAGAGTTTAAATACGAAAACAATAGTTTAACCTAAAAAAAGAAGATGGAAAAAAAAGATTATCAATAGAAAACATCTAACGCCTATCGTATGCAATGAGTAAGTGAATTAATGTACCTATGGTTGTGTAAAACACGTGTTACGCACGCATTACCTTGTAGATCAAGTAGTTATTGCAGTCATAATTTTAAAATTCGGATCGATCAAAGAATCGGGAAAATAGAAGAAGAAGAGTAGTTCTTAGTTTTATAGGTCAAACCAAGGTTGGACCGATGACCAAACCATGATGTCATAGATAATAATATATACTAATTAAATATATGTTAGCGTAACTTATTAATGTGTGAGCTTAATTACTCTCAAATTTTCTTTTCTTTTTAATCTAGGAGAGATGCTTATAAAGTCTTATTGAAAATTGTTATTTAAACTGTAAAGTATTAATGTGGGACTTTTCCATCTTAGGAATAAAAGATATAATAGACGAATGACTTGAATTTATATGTGGAAACATTTTTAACGTCATTTTTTTTATGTGGAATTATTTGTTATGAAAAAGACTTGTTGGAAGTCTCACATTTGAAAAAAGAGAAAAAAAAAAAGGATGCTATTCTACTTGCTTTATTAATATTACATTCTTTCAATAAATTTTAGTATTGAATGTATGACCTAACACTTGTGTGGACCTTAACATTCTCTATTTTCATGGGCTCGTTGTTTCACCCATTTATTCTTTCTTAAAAAAAAATTGGGTAAGTCAAAACAGAACATAGCAAATTCACAAAAGACTTCAATTTTTTTGTTTTTTTGTTTTAATAAATAAATAGTAGTGGATAGCATATATTTTCTTTAAGTACCCACCATAAATCTATTTGTGGCCATTAAAGTGTGTATTATGCTACCAATCATGGTAGCCATAAATAATCACCACCACCACCACCCCCCTCCCCCCCCACCTTCCTTTTTTTTTTTGGCTATGTGCCTATCAAGATTGGCATTACTGCTGGAACATATTCGAAATTTCGAACCCAAACCACGCCTGCATACTTGCTACAAATCCCATGTATTGCCAATTTTTTATTAAGCAAGTGTGTGTGAGAGAGAGAGAGAGAGACCTGTAAAATGTGTGTGTGTGTGTGTGTGAGAGAGAGAGAGAGAGAGAGAGAGAGAGAGAGAGAGAGAGAGAGAGGCAACTTGGATTGGAGGCAATTAAGCTTAGGGGCATGGAGGGCAACTTCTACAGCAAGCAGTAGCGTTATTCGCAGCATTTCTTGTTCTTCTTCCCGAACAACTCTTAAAAAACAAATCAATTCATAATTCATGAAATTCGATTACAAGAGTGAACGAGATTGTAAAAGGATTGTGATTGTACGTAGATGGAGTACTTCTATTTTTCTATTTGACAATTTCCGATGTAGCAAATGGAAGGTATAACTAAGAGATTTTACACTGAATCTTTATAGAATTAGTCTCAAATAACAAATAAGTAATTTACTTCCTTTGTCCATGTTGGAGAGAAAAAAGTTGAAACGTCCTTCGTTCTTAAAAATTAAAAAATTAAAAAAGTTGAGAACTATATCAATAATGAACATTTCAGTAAATTGTGAAAAATTTAAATAACACAACTGTTTCAGTGCAAACATTACGCCAAGCTCCATATGTTCAGCTTAAATGGAGAGACATTATTTCATGCATGAACGGAAATTACAGTCTATATAAAATGATACATGAAACATGGGTTACTTAAGTCACAAAATGGAACAATGACTGTAATAATCTTGGCCAACCACATACCACACATCACATCTCTGACATGCCTTTTGAGTACAAGGAACATCTTTCTTCTCATCCTTCTTCTCTTCTTTCTTCTCTTCTTTGGCAGGACCAACACTAACGACTGTTGCACATCCGCTATGTTTTCTGACCTTCCTGATGATCTTCACTGGATCAGCTTCACCAATTACTGTTACAGTATTTTTTGAAGGGTCAAGGACTATAGAAGTAATGCCTTCTAGTGTTGCAATTAACTTCATTACCCTCTGCCTGCATTTTGAACAGAGCAGTTCCACTTGAACTACAGTTTTCTGCAACAGAGAGGAGTCAGAAGGGTTAGTACGTACTTCTCAGCTCAGAGAAGATAAATCATAGGCCAACCCAAATGAATGAGCTGAAGAAAGTACTGCAATGTCAGTGAAAATATAATAATGCTCAGCACAGTGAGGTCCTAAATTAATGGCACAGACAAAAGCCAACATGAAGGAACATGCTATATAGAGAGATAACCTTTGACATGATCAAATACTACCAAGTAAAGAGCTGGAACAAGCAACAAACGCTTTAGACTGATGAATCTAGAGTTTCTATATAAAAACTATTCTCTCTCTCAGATTTCATTTGATTATGTTTTTAGAATATATAATGTCTTTGGATAGAAGTATGGTTAAATACTGAATAAGAGTAACATTGTTAGTTGGTGACTAGCATTTACCGTGGTTAAATACTAAATATGAGTGACATTGTAAGTAGGTGACTGGAAATAAATGTCAGTCAGAATGCACTCTTGATTGGGTCACCTATGCCATCCCATAAGCATTTAATGCAGAATTTACACACCAACACTGACTTTTCTAGAATAAAAGATATTCTACTCATATACCCATAGAGTTCAACCTAATCTATTAAAACATCACTAACAATTTTAGGTCGGTAGGACAGTTCACATTTCTAAATTCACACCCCTCAATAAAAAGGGCTTCGGCCAATATATGGTTAATACATGCATGAGAAGTAATCCAAGTTAAAAGTGTGTTTTATCTGTTACCAACGATGATCTTATCTGGACATTGCTTTATAGTAGCATGTTTTAAAAAAATATTGATGACCTGACATTACACATTGTTTTTTCTTTTCTTGATAAATCATTACACATTGTCTTAAACAATGGGGCACAAGGCCTTTAATGCCCTTTAGTTTCTCAACTCAACCAGATGGGCACAACTTGGCCTACCTGTAGGACCTACTTTTAAGTCCCTTTTTGGATGTATTCAGAAATTTAACCCAAGGTTCTAAATATATAATGTTGCATGTGTGTGAGAGAGAGAGAGACCTTTTCACAGCTCAGGAACTCGTTGTTGAGCACATGGTCAGCCAATCCGCAGCCAACAAACTGGACCGCACATTCAACTATGCTGATAAAAATTACCAAAACTGCTCAACCACAGTGCACAGAGCCTTCAATATTAACTGCAACTCCTGTTATTAGCTAGCCTCTACAGTCGGGCTACTGAATCTTCAGTAGAATGTGCTCTATAAAAAGGGGCAGTTGAAAATGCAGTTAGACACATGAACTATATTTATACCCCCAATCTAAGACCCAACAGAGCTATTTTTTCGGTCTTTAACTGCACACAATATTCATCCCAAGCTGAATTATTCAGAAACATTGAGAATCTTTAATGCTTAGAAATTTTTTTTTAAAAAAAAAAACACCTCAAGATGCCATTCATTTATTAGCAAAAGCTCAAAACAATATATTTTTTGAAAAAGAAAGCAATTTACAGTTGGAGGGACATTCTAAAAATATTTACCCCCAAAAAAGAAACGTTCTAAAATTTAACTAACTTCAAGAAATCTGAAACAAGTGATTAAGTAAACTACATGCTGAAAATGCATTATTATTAGAGTTTAGATTTTCCATAGAAATTCTAAATTGTCCTTAATATAAATAGAAGAAAATGGAATCATTTGAAAGAGTTCAAAACCACAAATGCAAGCAGAGTACCAATATACACTTGAATAGTAGCAACAGCAAAATACCTCACACTCAGGGGCAGCTAAAAACTAAAAACCTAAAGCATCACCCTTCCCCAATCCAGGAAATTTGCCTCCGTGCTCGGCCACCATAATTAGTTAAAAGGTCCAATAAAAGTTGCACATATACCATCTCAGGCACATTGGGCATTGAAACTAGGCCTCAAAAGGAGTTTGAGCATTTATACCAAGAGGCTATGTCTTCAACTATAGTGCTCTTGTATGGGTTATGGCTAGGGAGACTGTAGACCATGATTACTTTACACAAGATTTAATTAAAACAAAAGGAACGGAAAGGTTGTGTGGTGCCTAGAAATATACTATCAGATTCCAGGATCTGAGAACTCTAATATCAATATCAAGATATTTGAATAAGTAGTTCCTCCTCCAAACTGATTTTAAATCACTACATTTAGAAGTTAATTTATTTTGGGTTTGCAGGGCTATTCTCAAGTTCAATTGTTTTACTTCAAAAAGAGGTCCATCAAAAACAGTAAATCAATCCTTTCAAGTTTCTGCACAGCATGGATAATATGAAATCCAGCTGTATGCATTTATAGAACATGTGGGCATGGATGGAATGGCACTGAAGTAGCTGATATATCGCTTTCCTTGTCAAGCCACAAAACTAATGTTCTGTCACTTTCTTTTCTGGTCTCATTAAACCCTCATCAAATATAATAAGAAAAGGAAAAGAACAAGGACTAGGTCTCCATGCGAAACCATATAGAACATGATGCATACAGCAGCATGCAAATGTATGTCAATACAATTACAAAATGTAGGCATGCATTTAGATGCAACATAATCAATCTTTCTAATGCATTTGCCTTGTGATTAACAATCATTGGGCAAGCATCTTGAAAGACCCACAGCATACAGGAATTCCAGAAGTCAATGCCTTCGAGGGATGGAATGAGGAGGCAGGGGGGGCCATGGCCCCAAGTGGGTTTTCAAAATTCCCCCCTCCTCCTATATTTTTTTTTTTTTTTAAAGTTGGGTTCAATTTTATGTAATTGCCCCCCTCTTTTCTTTTCTTTTTTTAAATACAAGTCTCATTTGTTTTTTAATATCACTTTTTTTTTTGGTCATAAATAACTCATTAGTTTTAGGAATATTTGAACATTTAAAACCATATATTCATAAAAATATATAACTAAATCTATTTAATAAAAAATCTTTTTCTTTTCCAAAAACAAACTCTTTTTCATTTTTTTGATAAGAGTTTTTTTTTTTTGTTAAACGCATTTAAAGAGTTAGGAATACATGTGTGTTTGTTATTTTGAGGATTTAAAATTTATTGATATATTTAGAATCAACCCCCCCCACCCAACCCCGCGGAATAAATTCTGGCCCCGCCACTGCCTTGACTATAATGAGAGATTCTACTTGATCGGCATGGTAAGCTCTACCCCCCCCCCCCCCCCAACCCCGCGGAATAAATTCTGGCCCCGCCACTGCCTTTGACTGTAATGAGAGATTCTACTTGATCAGCATGGTAAGCTCTTTAATGAGCTACAAAACTGATCGAAAATTATATAACTAGAACATTTCTTGACAAATCACAAGGAAATTCTAGACTATTTTGGTAGAATAATACAATCAAGATAGTAACTCAACCTATGAGCATCAAATTTAAAGTATGGGCTGAATGGTGCATGCAATAAAATCCTAATCCAAGGAGCTCAGCAGTACATCTAAAGAAGAAGAAAGACTGGAGAAAGGGGGTTTCACATTCTTAACCAAATGAACTCCCTCCTGCACCAACTCCCAAGATGCAAACACTGGAACCAAAGATCATTATGGAGACCCAACATTGACTTGGATTATAAATCCTTCATGTGGCAGCATGGCACAAAAGGGAAGGGGGAAGAGAGGAAGAAAAAATACCACTATAATAAGTTTAAATTAACAAGAAAAGAATACAAAAACAAAATATTTTATGAAGGAAAATCCGATTGCATCAACCACAGGATGAAATGTTCGCCAAAAGACAAACAGTTCTCACCTGCGCTGCTACAAACATAATAACAGTTGTGTAAAAGAATGCTATATTACTTGCACTTACCAACAATATCTTCGATAAAAAATTATCCTCCGTGGCGTTATAATGAATCTCTATTAGTAGTATACACCTCTATGCTTGTGGCTTCATCTGCTTCTTGCTCTGTTTCCACCATCTGGGTATAGCAGCACACTATCTTCTTGTCTAACTCATAATATTCTTCCATCTTCTTCAAAGGTTTCAAATCCAGGTCAATGAAAGATGCCTAGGAAATCACAACTCAAGTAAGACGTCAATGTCATGAGAAATGACACCTTGCAGTTGAGAAATTCAACTTTCAACTTGGAAATATACTCAGTTAATAAGTTAGAAACAAATAAATATCATTTAAGAGTAGTAAGAAATCATATAATTCCAAACTTTTGGCCCTGATAAATTTTTTCTAAACAATTCCACTTCTCCTGGGCCAAAATAAAATAAAAGGTACTTTCAGGACATCATGATAGTAAGATGTAAGGCTGGCCTTATATGAAATCCCAAATGTCAAGAGCTGTCTACCTTGTAATCAAAAGTTTGGTTGGTTGACTCTAAGTATACTTTATTATATGGAGATCCTGAATCCCCGTCTGCCCTTGGTCTAAAACTAATCATCAGACTACAGTCCTTTGCAGTTGCAGCTACCAAATAGTCCTTTACAATCTTCAAGCTTTCATCCAAAGGAAAGGAATGCAAAGAGGTATATCTGTGTGACACTTCGTCTCCACCCAATTCTCTACATACTACACAAGACTCAGAAATAATGTCATAATAAGCATGAATTGCTCCTTCTATGTCAAAATTATCAAGCTTCTGGACCTCAAGAAGCCGATCCAGTATTCCAGACTTATAAACTGTCTCAGAAACAAGCTGTAGGAAATTCTTGGTGCGCAGGCCATTATCTGCCCTAATGACAGACTTTAGTGCATCTTCAAATGCTTCACTAGCCACAAAATCAGTACTGTCCGCACCACCACCCAAGCCCCCAAATATGAGAGAACCATTCAAGAATACCCGGAAATTATTCTGTGGGGTGGTAAAGAGATCACTGACAGCTTTGTGTATTCTGTCCTCAGACTTAGAGAACAGATCGAGAGGATTGTATTCACTTAATTCTGATATCTGTAACACAAATTGGAGTGAGTCAGAGTCTTAAAAACATACGTTAAAAATAACATCATTATTGAAGAAGGCTTTATAAGCGCAAAAAAAAAAAAAAAAAAAAAAAAGGGACCACACATTTCACAAAGCTTGACCAGAAGATATTCCTAGCAAAAGTGGTATCTGACCCATTGGATCAAACATGAATACAGATGTACTAAGAACATTCAACACGAACTAACTTGACCCCAACAGCACTATTACAAAGGGAGAAGGAGGAGGGGGGGGGGGGGGGGGGGAGTACCTCTCCTTGATGCAACTTCAGGGTTTGGTGCATTCTGAATCGAGTTGTGCTCCGTTTAATGTCATTTCCTTCGGACATGAATCTTGAAGATGGGATAAATCCACATTTTGGCTACTTCGGAAAAATAGAAGTGTAACAAAAAAAAAAAATACTAAGTTACTTAGCGTTAAATTTGAAAATATCATTCAAGAGTCATTAAAAAAATTATGAAAAAGTATATAGTAAGGGAGTGCACCTTTATCTCAACAGTTATACAGGGTACACCTTTGAGAGTACCTAACATGGAAAAGACAGAATTAACTACCGCTCTTTTGCTTTAATATTATACTAAAAGACGTAATCACATTGCATATCATCATGGAGATTTTGGCGCTTGTTTTGAAGATCAAACTAACTGTTTAACACATTACAAGAGACAAATTCTACAAAGAAATTGGGTTCACACTCATATGTAGTATATACCATTCTTATCAGAATTCCCACTCTAGTAGTTTCCTGGAGCACATGAGATAGTGATTAACAACCAACATAATCACATAAACCATTGTGATGGTATATTTGGTAAGTATCTATCTTGCAGGTTAATTACCAATTTTCATGTCATACATAATGTATGCATGAGTGGTTATTTTTAAAGTGCTGCAGATTTACTCTTTTGGTCCCCTAACCTCTTGGGGTGTGAGAGTTGTATTGAAAATGTAGGATAGATGTCCTAGTCCTCTTGGGTTGTGAGAAGTTGTTTTAGTGTGCATTAGGGATTGGGGACCACTAATGCATATATTGAGCCTTGTTGTATATCTTCTTTTTTAAAATAAATTTTACTTGCCCAAAAGAGAGAAAGAAAGAAAGCAATTGCTAACAATTTCTACATGCAAGGCGGCATGATCTTTCAAAGAATATAAATGGCAGGATGCAATTCCTTTTTCAAAATTTGTTTTTTTTAATACATGAATATCTTGCCACTCACAATCTAACGTGGCTGCATGTCTTTTACCAAATAAATTTTAACTGAAAATAAAAAGGGGTGCGCCAACTTTAAGTAAAAGCAACTAAAACTAGTATGAAAAAACATGGATTTGAATCCAGATTAAAAAAAAATTGTTCTCCTATGTTATAAAAATAAAAAATAAAAAATCCAGATTTAATAATAATAAGGTAACCATCTGATTGTTGGAATAAAGTAAGCTTTCAGACCTAAGGTCATTTTTACCTGCTTGCTAATTATGACACTTGTGAGAAATGCACATCTGTAAATATTTCGGTGTGACAGAGAAATTATAGCCGATATTAGGATAATTATCTAACCAAAATCTATGAGATGGAAATTACCATGAGGAAAAACTGAATGATCGCTCATAAGAAGCGCAGAATCACATTCTGTATCAACCTTGGCAGCATCAACTCGCGAAGCAGGACGCTGACATATAACATTCTTCTCAATCAACTCCAGGAATTCCCTGGATACAAGTACACGCATCTGCCATATGCAATCCACACCAAGGTCAGAGAACTCCAACTACACCGTTATTTTCAAATTGTTCCCAAACATCAAACTATTTTCCCCTAACCAATCCAATCTAATATGGTTTTGAAAATCCTAACATTAACATATCCAATCTGATTCAAATTTTCCCTTTTCGTTTCTATAAACGATCACAATCAACCATAGCAACACATAAGGTACCGACATTTGCATCAATATTCAAATTAAGCATATTAATACTATTTACACTCTTTTAACTTGCAATTTACACTCTCGAGTATTATAACAATAACAATGTGCCCCTTCTGTCAACATCTGAAACGACATCGGTTATAATAGTCGAGGGACACATTTAGAAACACAATTGGGTGTAAAATGTGTTTTAGTCTAATAGAAATAAATAATCAGTTTTCACTAGCATACCCCAGAGTCAACATATTTGGAACCTAATAGCGGGGTCATGACGTGTTGCACATATAGTTGAGCAGCAATTTCTTTGTTAGGGGACGAAACGATGTCGTCTATGTCCTTCCACAGAAGCCGTTCATGCGTGCTCAACGCCGTCGGGCTCCTCAGCCGCGGCGAACCGTTCCGCGGTGCCTTTTGTATCCGCATCACTTTCCCCACCTATACATACACTAATAAGCTTCAAAATAATTGTAGAAACTAGAAAGAATTGAGAAATGAGAAGCTTACAAAGGAGGGAGAGGATCCAGTGTAAGCAAGAACAAGATTAGCAGCTCCTTCGCCTCTGTAGACCCAATCAGCTGCGTCCTTCTCCTCTAAAATCACCTCCTCCATCCAAGAAACTTTTGTGCTCACTGAGATTCAAATCAATTAAAAGCTAAGAAGCTACAAAAACAAAAAATTGAACCAAAAAATAAAATGAAGACAATAACACCTAATCGAGCTTCGAGTGTGGAGTTATTAGAAGTAAGAAACTCCATGTACCTGATTTAATTTGCGAGACAAAGAAAGTCTGGGCAGATCTTATAAACCTGATCTCCTCGTATATAATCGCAAAGCCAGATGGTTTTTAAAAGTGATAGTGCGGAGTCTCTTTTTGTTTGGACTCAGATAGTCATAGTGGAGAGTGGAGACGCTTTGAAACTTGAAAGTTGAAAGTGAAACGTTTTAGCGTTACTTTTTCATTTTTCTTTTTTACACTTTTTTTTTTTTTTTTTACACTATTTATGACGCCCACGCTCTTTTCGGTTTTCACTCTCTATTCTCTGATTCTATCAGAAGCTGAAGTTGACGGTTGAGAAATCTTGGAGAACGGAAACAGATTCGTCTCTTAAATTGCGTGCTGCTTTTGATTCTTGTACGTTGGGGACAGAAGAGTCTTTTTAATGGAAAGGTTAAAGAGCATTTTCGTTAGAGCATTCTTATCAGACTCCATATTTTTTTTGCCAATTTGGTTTTAAAAAACCCACTTTTGCTAGTTTAGCTAAAGCACCACTGTATCAGACTCCCTATTCTAACTTTACTATTCTATTTTTTAATATATTCTTATTATTTTATTTATTTTTTCACAACTTTCAAAATACCAACTTTTCTCTTTTTTTTCTATCCTCCTTCTATACACCGTAGCATATTCCCCTCTTTTCTTTTTTTTCTTTTTTCTTTTTTCCTTTCCTTTTTTCTCCTCCACCCACGTATACTTCTCTTCTTTTTCTTTTTTCTTTTTTTTTTCTCCTTTTTTTCCCCATCACCCACGTACCCCCTCCCACTTTTTCTTCTCCTTTCTCTTTCTTCTTTCTTTCTTTCTTTCTCCAGCGTCTCCCCTTCAGCACGTCTCCCCCTTCATTTTTTTTCTTCTTTCTTTCTCAGCGTCTCCCCCTTCAGCACGTCTCCCCCTTCATTTTTTTTCTTCTTTCTTTCTCAGCGTCTCCCCCTTTATTTTCTTTCTTTCTTTCTTTCTTTCTTAGCAGTGCTCGATTTTATTTTATTTTTGGTTTTGAGCCTCCATTGTTTTGAGCCTCCATTTTTCGTTTTGAGCCTCCATCTTTGCTGTTACTGCTACTTCACATATATTTTTCTTTCTCATTTTTTTTTCTTTTTTCTTTTACTGCTCATCATTTTTTTTTTTTTTTTTTTTCTATTTGGGGTATTGAAGATTTAGATCTGTGTTGTTGTTGTTGTTGTGGTGGTTTCCGTTGTTGTGGTTTCCGTTATTTTATTGGCGCGGTAGACAGCTTGCAAGAGAGAGAAAGAAATCTTTTTTATTCCTCGAAGGATGAACAGTAGCTCCTTATGTTGGACGAGCTACTGTTCATCAACCACGGGTTTTCAATGGTTTGGGGAGGCTGATGTTTCCCACTTTTGCTGCCTCCTCCCCATTTTTTGCTGTTTTCACCCAAATATTCAGCCTGATAAGAATGCTCTTAGGTCTGCACGCGATTCCCTGTGGCACCGTGTACCTTATCTTGCCCTCTAAAACCCATCCATCCATTTCTTAAAACGGAAAAATCAAAAAAAAAATTTCCTTTGAGGATGAGGGCCCACTAAGATTGTGAGACTGAACTGAAGCCCAACATAAATTAGATCAGAAACGAAGTAGATCACTGAAGCCCAACCATCTCTAAACTTGGCTTTTAATTCACACTATACTAGTAAAAAAAGGGCAAAGGTGATTGGACTTTTGTATCGTCCAGAGCGATTTTGTCCGCGTTTCAACTTGATCACCCTCAGTCTTATGGAATTAATGAAAAACACGTAATCATTTATGTTATGAGATATGTCGAAAGACCATTAAAATAATATCAATTAAATTTTTGGGTCTTATGGAATTAATGAAAAACACGTAATAATTTATGTTATGAGATATGTCGAAAGACCATTAAAATAATATCTTTTAATTTTTTCTCTATTTTTTAGGGTGAAGTACTACTTTTGTGAAATATGATTATTATTTAAAGTACAATTTAGAAGTGGGATATTGTGGAGCAAAACAGTGCAGATTTGTCAGAGGTTGATTTTTTTTTTTTGGCTGAATGTGGAGGTTGATGTTGTGCCCTAAGATGTCACAGACTATATTATATTCATACGTATGACTCCTAATATGACCTGAAACCAAAAGGACCCCTAACTAATTACCATACTTTAAGGATATAGGATTTTGGAGTACTTTCCCAAAAGTGAGGACTGAGTATGTCAAATGTTGTGAAACATTTAAAAATATATATATAGTATCGATTTTAGTATACTAAGTTAATTACTAACTATTTGTCATGAAAGGCAAAAGGTTTTGATAATTAAGGGACGAGAGATAGAATGACTTCCTGTCTAAACTTAATAGGAAAAATTTTCTTTTCTACATGCTTGATCAATAAGTACTGACAAACGATCAAGGCATAAGATAAAGAGATAATAAGGAATTAATAGATCGCCATGTCAAATACCTTGCACGAGAAGGTGAGAAACTGAGAAATAATCAGTCTGTGCCTGATTCCACATCTTGGATATGGAGGAAGAAGGGACACGAGACATAATTGATTTGATTATGTGGAAATAGGAAACCACTTGATGAGAGATAGAAGGATCCTATTTTACCTTTTCAATGCATGCCTTCATTAGTTTGATTATCAATAATTCAGTTACTTTGTTGTTGACAAAACTAGACGCATTTTGAGGGTTACAATTCAAATGAGACATTTTTAACATTCAAATGTATGTTAAATGTTATTAACTTTCTATATATGATATTTTTTCATTTAAAAATCATATTTTCATTGTTATTTTCCTATTACATTATTTCATTATTTTCTAACTCTTTTTTTATTTTTTTATAATTTTGTGTACCATCGTGAGATTTTTACCTAAATTGTTTGTTATATTTCATTTATTGCTACTAGTAACAAATTTATAGTAGCAAAATACACGCACGATATCATATAATACATGTATGTATGTGTTTTTTAAATAAATAAATAAAACTAAAACTAATATTTACCGTATGAAGCAAAAATATTCTGAAAAATACATGTTTTTTTATTATTAAACATACTTGTACAAACATATTTCAACTTGACTTAACTTTAACACTTTTATCAACAGTATTAATGTTTTGTTAAAATGTGCCATTATATACAATAATGAATTATCAATATTTTTATTATACTTCATGTTAGATATTTGTTATCTAAAAGTAGGTTGTAATATAGTGGATTTGCAAGAAACTAGTCGCCTGGAATAGTATCCAGTAGACTGGATTAGAAGATTTGGGAAGTATGGAGTTTCTGCCCAATCCAATCTACTGGACCACCAATCCAGTCGACTGGATGACATGCACATGGTTGATCTAGTCGCTGGATTTGTGGTCCAGTCGACTGGATGTCGTGCCTGGGAGTTTCTATCTGACTAAGTCGCCTGGACCACTAATTCAGGCGACTGGATCACGGCTGTTGGACGTAGTTAATGATCGTTAAAGGTTGAAATGGTGCATTTTCATGGTGACTCTTGACTGATATATACTTGCAATAAAAGGAATTTTGTGTTCAGTTAATATATGCATAAAACATATATGTTCTAAGAAGTTCTAAAGAATTAATTGAATTGCTATCATTAATTTTTGGCTTTGTTGTATCCTGGAGACTAATTTTCTTGAACCCTTAGCAATCTCTGAGAAGATGGAGCAAATCTAGTCTTAAAGACAGCGATTCATTCGTGCCTCAAAACCTTGATTCTCTTTTGCATTTCCCTAAAATTCCTAACACTTCAACGTGACATCACCATACCAAAAATACAAATTGACAACTCATCCTAATAGATCTAAAATCCAAAATGTCGTAAATTATGCAGTCAAAACCTCATCTTATTCAAAATCACAAACTGCCACACCCCCAAGATCTCCTAGTCCAAAACCACAAACTTCCCAAACTTCCTCCACAAATCTTCCACTTTCGAATAAATTTACCAATTTAGCAAATTTCCCTCCACTCCCCACTAAATTACCAACTTATGCACAAACTGTTACTGCATCTACTTTAAAGTCACCAGCAAGTTCAAATGACTCTCAATCACAAACTAACCCAAACAAGCCTTTTCCATCCCCACAATCAGTAGAATCTCTTCAAGTTTTTAAAACTCCAGAAGTTAATATTTTTCCAATAGAACAACAAATTACCAAGATCCACAACCCCAGACAAGTTGTATCCCATATGTTTTCTCTAGGGTGGTGTTTCCAACCAGAACATCCCCACAAAACACAAACTTTTTATGAATTCATTTTAGTTGACACAAGTCCTGTCTTGCTAACCCATAATAAATGTAGATGGGATCCTTCCCGAACTGCATTTTCAAAATATGTTATTAAAAATGTTATCAACCCTCTTCAATGGGAAGCAGGGCCACATGGGCTCCCAAAAAATTTAGTCAAACTTTTCAATCTCAATTTTATAATTATTATGATTATCAAGTTGCTTGGTACAATGCATTTTATTTTCAAAATGATAGATTTCAACATTCATGGTTTTTCTTTTTTGACAACATTTAGAAATTCAATCTCTCCTTGCCTGGTTCCAACATTGGTGGTTCCAATTTGGTCCAGAACCATCCATATTACCATCCAAATTGCTAGATGAAAAAACCAAAGGAACAAAAGAAAAAGTCCATTTTCTTTTTTTTCTTACTCAAATTTATGAAAAAAATTTGGCAAATTTCCAAACACCCCCAGCACTCTGCAAATTCCCCAAGTTATTAGCATTTTTTACAAGATATAGTTTTCTGTGGATTATGGGATAGGATTTTGCTTTCTCAAACCCTTCACACAAGTTCATTGTCAGACAAATTTATGCCTGTTGGTGGGAAAAATATATTGTTGATTCTAGTGATTACCCAAAAATGCTCATAGATTGTAATTTGATAGACCCACAAACTAGATCCCTATTTGTACTTCAAAAAATCCACAGCCCACACAAATACAAGCAAGAAAAATCTAGAAAAGAACTAAAAAAGCAACTCCAAGATGCCATTTCTCGAATTTCTAATGATTCCGATGATGACCAAGAAGTATAAGCCTCACAGAATTCAAATTATTTTCAAGATTCCCAAGACCCATATGATTACTAATTCAGTTAGATAAGCAAGACTTCAAACTTCAAATTGTGACAAGATTTCATCAAAGCAAATTACTTTTGGCAAGTCCCAGACAAGTTTTCAAGATAAGCTCCACAAGTTTCAAATAATTTTTGAATGACAAGATAAGATATAAAGCAAACTACTTTCGGCAAATTTGAATGATTCAAGCTTGAATGACAAGATAAAGAAATCAACTTTCGGCAAGTTTGAATGATGCAAGTTTGAATGGTAAGATAAGAAGAAAATTATTTTCGGCAAGTTTCAAACTATTGACAAAATTTCATTGTTAGATTCCTGACAAGATGCAAACCAAATTACTTTCGGTAAGCTCCAGACAAGTTTTAAATTATTGACAAGATTTCTCTGCTAGATTCCTAATAAGTTTTAAAGCAAATTATTGACAAGATTCCTGACAAAATACAAAGTAGACTACTTTCGGCACAAAAAGAAGATCCGACAAATTTCAATTTCAGATTTTGCTTTTCCAAGACTACTGTTCAAATACCCTAGTCACTGATCAAATTATTGTTCAAGTTACTATTCAATTTTACTGTTTATTTTACTTTTTCAAGTTCTATATAAACTATCCTTCTGGTTTGTAGAAGGCACGGCTCATACAGCTTCTTCTATCATTTAGAAAACTCTCTGTAAACTCTCTCCCTCTCCTTTCCCTCTCAGAGAACAAAATCTTCTCCCTTTTATATCTCTCAAGCTATTTCTGTAAGTTTATCCAAGTTTATCAAATGAATTATGAATTTTAGTTTCAATCAATTATTTTCAGATTTTATTATTGTTAGTTTAATTTTATTTGCAGCCTACTTATTCCATACTTCATTTATTCTGTCTATTTCTAGCAATTTCGTCTTTATCATACTGTTTATATGTTCCTTGTTATCGTTATGGTATCAGAGCTAAGTGTCTTTTTAAGTATGTTCATTGCTAGATGAAGCTTTTTTAATTTGTGTTGGAGTAGTGACTGTTTGCAAGTCGGTGAGCTGTCTGCGTTGGTAAGCGTGAGTTCGTTGGTCAACCCGTGTTAACCGCAGTAGGCGTTTTAGGATGGTCCCGGTAGTGTTCCAGTAGAAGTCTCATAGAAGTCTCACAATTCCTACGAAGACCTAGAAATCCTTAGAATTGGTAAGTTTAAAGATGAATAATCTTAGAAATTCTAACTCTAGGTCTCAGATGTCTTCCAAGACTGATACAGTTAATAAAGAAGAAGTTAGCATAACAAATGTTAGTTCAAATAAAAATTGGCAGAACTGGAATTTACCTTTAGTTCCACAAAATAAAATTTATAAGAAATCAACTTTTTCCAATATTTCATTTCTTTCAAATTATACAATAAAAACTGTAGAAAGAACTTACTCTTTGAAACAAAGTTTTAAAACTATTCAATTACTCAATAGTGATGATATTGACAAAAATATAAAAATTTTCCATTTATACGTTTTGGTTTTGTTCAAGTTGCAGTCAAACCTTTAACAAGACAATGATTAAATACTAGTGTTCTTTTATTTTTAAGAGATGGTAGATTTAAAATTTATAAAGATGTTTTATTAGGAATGGTAGAATCATCCATTTTCCAAGGACCAATTTATTTTAATTGTTATCCAAATTTTGCTGTATCTTTAATTAATGAAACTGTATTACAAACTTTAGAATTAGATATTGAAACTTCAGGTTATAATATGTTAGAAAGTGCACAACCTTTAGTAATTGTTTATAGAATTTACTATAAATTGATGAAAACTACCTTAAAACCTCAAGTTTTGATGGAAAGTTCGAAAGGCAAGATTTTATTATTACAAGCTAGTACAGATAATTCCCATACTAGAGTCCCCACACAAATTAATTGGGATGAAGTAAAGCTACCCAATAAATGGCTACTAAGAAATGTTACCCAACCAACTCCTGTTCAAAATACTTTAGAAGATGACATAGATTATATAGATTAGCAGCCAGATGGTTCTGTTAGAATAAATTTTCAGCCTTTTAGAAAATCCCCAAGTTCTTGCTCCTCTAGATATGGTAACCCTCACAAAGAAAAAATAGTGTCACCACCAAGATGTAATTTTAATAAACCTAAGGTGTCCGAAAATTCAAGAATAGATGATGATTTAAGACATAGTATAGATAGATTAAATAATTTAAGATTTGTTCAAGAAAAAGATAGATCACAAAATTTAAATCTAGACAATTATAGGAAACCAAGTACTAATTCAAATTATACTAACCCAAATTTAGATGGAATAATTAAAGATAACGTAATAAATACCCATTTTTACTTCACATCTTCACAAGTTCCCCCACTTTTTACTCTACGTCTTCTCAAATTCCTCCAAAAAAGCCTAATTCTCCAACAAATTCTTATATGAAATATTTCCCCCCTCATATGTATGATCCACAAATTAATATGATTTCAAAACCTTTTGAATTAAATAAAAAAAGATTAAGAACAGATTTTATGTCCCCAAAATATGAAAATAGAATAAAAGAATTTTTTGCAACTTTTTCTGAATTTTTACAAACTCATATAAGAAAGAAATATTATGATTTTATGAATGATATACAAACTGAAGACAACTTCTTTGAATGGTTTGATAAGTATTATAAGCCCAAAATTTTAACCGATAGAAGCACAAATTTTTTGTTACAAAAAGAAGCTACACATAGGACTATCATCACAAAAGCTACAAACACTAGGCATATAATTCCTAACACTATGACTATTGACTACAAATACTATTATCACAAAAGCTATGACTACAAATATGACTACAAACAATAGGCACATAATTCCTAACACTAGACCATTGACTACAAACCATGCAAATATAATTCCTAACACTAGGCATATAATTCTTGACACTAGACTATTGACTACTAGGGGCGGAGCCAGGCAAATATTTTAGGATGGGCTAGAAGTATCATGTAAATACTGACAGTATAAGAAAATTTTATTTAGTCAAAAAAAAAAAAAATTACACATTGTCAAAGGGACATAATGAACCTTACCTTCAAAACAAATTCTATTGATAAGTAAAAAAAAACATTCATGCAATGCAAATATAATAAAAAACTGTTTTCTTAGCTTCTTTATTTGAAATGAGTTGACATTATAAACTATAAAAAATAACATTTTAAATAGAGTTTTAAAAGTAATTATTATTATTTTATCATTACCAATCAATGTTCAATAAAATTCTGAATCTCAAAATCATCCAAACACCCACTCAAACTCTATATCAAATTTGTAAATAAATCAACAAAGTAACAAACTAGAACAGATGGCCACAATATTTGACAAAATGACAAAGGGATATCAAATTTGTAACTAAATTCCTATGCTCACTTTAATTTGCCACAACTCATGACTTAATATGAAAATAAAAAAATCACAAACCCACACCACACACAAAGCGACACATGTCCCCCACCCACACCACATGACACTCATAATATCTCATTTCATTAAAACGTACACTTGCAACACAGGAGACTCACTTTTAGCAAATTAAAGTTATCTTATATACTAATATACAATTGCACAACAAACAAACAAATCAGAGAAAGAAAGAAAGAACTTAGCAAAAAAAAAAAGAGAAAGAAAGAAAGAGTTACAGTGGGCACTGGGCAGTGGAGTGGAGTGGACGGCAAACGACAAAGAGAAAATGGCAGTGGTGGAGAGCCAGAGATGCGAGCAGCTTCCGGTCACAGTGAGTGGCTTTGGGTTTTAGATTTTAGATTTGTGATTTTTTTTTTTTTTAACGGTGAGATCTGTGACTTGGATTTCAGACTTGTGAGCAATTTAGGTGGGTCTAGATTACAAATTTGTGGATTTGGAATTGGAATTCTGAACAGATTTGGATTTGGAATTGGACTAGACTAAATTTTTTAATGAGTTTGGCATTAGAATTGGCTGGGCTAAGGAGTGGGGTACTTTTAAAAAATAATAATAATAATTATAGGGGTAAATTTAAAAAACAAAAAAAGCTGGACTAGGCTATGAATAGCTCTGCCCCTGTTGACTACAAACCATGCAATTGCCGACAACATTCATTTTGCTAAAAAACAAACTCCCCTAGCAATTCAATATGGTCAAATAAATACTATAAATAAAAACAATACCTACAAAGACAAGAAAAAACACAAGTTAGATAAGATACCAATAGTAGATCCACCGACAAAAAACTCTAGAGAAAAAGTAACTAAACAAAAACCCATCTGTTACAAATGTAAAAAGATTGGTCACTATTAAAATAACTGTGTATCCGATAAAAACTGTAAAAATCAATCTTCTAAAAGCATTTGCGTTTTTTGTGTCATATATTTACAATGTTTATTTAAATTTTGAACCAAATTCAACATACTTCTTTCGTATCATATATAATCCGTCTCATATATTTTTAAATATGGAATTAACATTGTAATCCAGGTCCCTAGACGTAGAATACAAATCTTCTATCCCATTTTTTTCTTTTCTTATAAAATAATTATGATTAAAAATAGAAACAAATCAAACACAATTTGACGTGTATTATATTGTAATTGGTGGAGTATAGAGTCATACACAAAAAGTAGGATTGAAGATATCCATTTCGGGAAAGGATCTCTTCCTATTGCATCTTCTAATTTCTTCTAATTTTTAACTAGAATTATAACATGTGTACGTATTATGATAATAAGAATAGCACATTTTAAATTATGGGAAATAATGGAGTGGCCTATCTCGACACACCAAATGCTGCGCCATATTTTTCAAATACGTGGTTCGATTCCCACTCAAGATTGTCTTGACTTTGTCTTGATACCGCTTAAAGTAATGATGATAAGTTATTGTCAATACTGTAAAAAAAAAAAGTATTGTCACACGATTCGGTATATGGTACCGTTCTGTTTGTTCAACGATTTTTTTATGAAATTTTGAAAAGGGGTTTTGGGTGGGTCGACTCGACTACGACTAGAAAAAAAAAAGGATCCATGAATTGAAAAAAAAAAGGTTGAAAAAGGGTTTAAACTTAAAACATCAAGTTTCGTGGGTCCATGAATTGAAAAGTCATCTCATAAAAAAAAAAAAATTTGAACACCGCTGCGCTGGGAGTCTATATATAGAGAGCACTCCAATCTTCAACTCCTCACTCGGGTTTTGGGTAGGTCGACTACGACTAGAAAAAAAAAATATTTAGGGATTGTCTGAGATTCTTAGTTTTGAATTGAAAGAAAGAGAAATAGATGGAAGTCAAGCAAGTACTTCACATGAACAAGGGGACAGGCGAAACTAGCTATGCTAAGAACTCAAGAGTTCAGGTTCGATCAACTTCCTACCTCAATCATTACATATTCAGCACGAATTCCATCTTCACGTAAATTCTATATTCCAAAACATGAAAAACAAATAACAAGAGCAACACCTTGATTTGTCATTAATTAAATTAAAAAGCGTGCATGCATGCTCGAAATATCATGATCATCTTTGATTGTCAAGTCTATTTCATCGTCTAATGTACTGTTTTTCTTTTTTTTTTGGTCATTTTTGTAGAGCAAGATAATATCTATCACAAAGCCTGTAACCGAGGAAGCCTTACTTGATTTATTGTGCAAAAAATTTCCGGAGAGCTTGGGCATTGCGGACTTAGGTTGCTCATCCGGACCCAATACCTTATCCGTGATCTCAGAGATAATAGATGTGATATATGCCAAATGTTGTGACTTGGGCATCTCCACTCCAGAACTTAAAATCTCTTTGAATGATCTTTATAGCAACGATTTCAATGACATCTTTGGCTCATTGCCAGCTTTATACAAAAAGTTTGAAGGAAAGAGAAAGGTGTCGGTTTTGGGCAGTGTTTCATTTCAGGTGTGCCAGGTTCTTTCTATGGTAGATTGTTTCCGAGCAAGAGCATCCACTTTGTGCACTCTTCTTCCAGCCTCCACTGGCTCTCTCAGGTTAGTATATATATGTTTCCACTGCCCTTGCCATCATATACAGTATACGAAGCAAAAGAAAGGACAAAGTTAGACAGGTGGTTTGGTCCATTAACGAGATTGACATGAATTGATGACCCTGCGTACTTTGCAAGTTGGTTTGGGCTTTTTTGCCAAATTATTCTGTGTAACAGTATATTACACTCTCCTCAAACTCTCGTATAAAAGTAAAACCTCACAAGTGGATCATGTACATGAGATGCACTGTATATGTGAGAATGGCTGAGTACACAGAATAATTTTGAGATGTTAATGAAACTTCATGATTAGGTGTAGGAGTACTAAGACTCATGTTAAGCGTGAAAACACTAAAATAATATTCCATATTTTTAAAGCTTTATTTAAATATGAGAAAAAAGTGATTTTAAGCAAATTAGTTAGTTTTTTTCTTCTTTTTCTTTTTTTGAAATAAGTCAATTTATTTGTTCAAAATAACTTATTGTCTCACCTTTAAACAAATACGCTAACAACAAACAATCACGGCATGTATACATTATTTGTTCTAATAATTAACTTATGTTTTGGAATTGTAATTTGTGAAAGTTATATAGTAAAATGTCAAATATTAGAATTAATGTTGTCTTAATAACGTATATATATTATAGAATAATGTTAGGCATTATAATACTTATTTTATCATATGAGTCTTACAAATTGATTTGGGAAATTTCCTATATTATATTCCGGCAAAATATTTTGGGACTTGCCAATTATCTGGAAGAATTATATATTTGTGATTTACTGGTTTTAGACTTTTAGAACACTCACAGCCAATATTCAATCCGTACAATTATTGAATCGATGAGATAATCGAGATAAGGATACTCTTCATTTGAAATGAAATGGAGAGTCTCCATTTCATCGTCTAGATTAAATATTTCAGATCTAACAATATACAGATTGTCACGCTCTCCATTTCATTTCAAATGGAAAGTATCTTTGTCCACAATCTTATTAGTCAATAACGATGAAATAGGACCACGGTGTCAGGAATGCATGCTCCTCATTCATGAGTATTCAATTTCCATAATTGTTGATGTATGTGTGTACGTACGTGGTCCGGTTTCATCTTTGTCCATTTCATTTCAAATGGAGAGTATCCTTGTCCACAATCTCATTAGTCAATAACGATGAAACAGGACCATAGTGTCAGGAACGCATACTCCTCAACCAAGTGAAAAATTCATGAGTATTCAATTTCCATAATTGTTGATGTTACGTGCGTGGTCCAGTTTCATCTTTGTTGATCAAATTTCTGAGGCGGGAAAGTGTATAGGTAGTAATAATAACTAATAGTTGTATACTTGTGTCTCTTTTTATAGCTCGTCCTTATTAGCCAATTTCTTTCAATTAACATAATTGCTAGCTCCAACAATAGATGGACCCGTGGCAAGGCTAGAATAGAATGATTTTGACAAATGATGATTCATAATATATTGGGTAAATAATGATTTAAACTTTCAATCTAATTATTCAAACTTATCTGTATGATAATGACAATTTTATCTCTTTTTATTATATAAGGGAAATTAAGGCAATAAGCGACAGCATGAATTAGAAATGAAGATAAATTTGTGACACATCTCTAACAAGGAATTGATTGTTAACAGGTTCCTCCTGAGCTGGACAGCAAGGCTAGCACAGCCATAAACAAGGGGAGGATTTACATATCTAAGACCAGCCCACAAAGCGTCTTAGATTCATACTTGCTGCAATTCCAGAAGGATTTTTCACTGTTTCTTAAATCACGTTCGGATGAAATAGTTCCAGGAGGACGCATGGTCTTGTCGTTTATGGGCAGGAGATCTATGGACCCCACGACTGTAGAAAGTATCCATCAGTGGGAACTCCTTGCACAGGCATTGATGAACATGGTTTCAGAGGTACATGTTGTAATGTCCTCCAGAGTACCGTACAACACAAATAGATGTGCAGTATTAATAGGGAGTTGATAAGTTCACACTCTCAATGCACATTGTCGGTATGCATTATCTAATTGAACAAAGTTATAATCAACTAATGTAATAACTCATGACTATTTAATGTAATCACATTACTTATTTAATGAGTTATGTGATTTGTTTAAATTAATAATACACACAAATAGTCTTATAAGTTGTCACGTAGTGAATTGTAAACTGGTTTATAATTAAATTATGTTTTGTCTAAAAAAATGTTTTATCTAAAATGTGAACATTTGTGAACGTTGAAGTTCATAATTTATGGACATTGATGTTTACAATTTATAGATATATGTCTACATGAGGTGGTTTAAAGACATCATAAAGTGTAACAATATTACCTTCATTGATCAAAAGTTTTTGTTGCATGCTAATAATTGATTTGGTCGCAGGGTCTAGTCCTAGAGGAAAAGGTAGATACCTTCAATGCCCCATACTACGGTCCATGTGCCGAAGAGCTAGAGTTAGAGATACAAAAAGAAGGATCATTCATTATGGATCGCCTGGAAGCGGTTGAGGTTGATTGGGATGGAGGTGCAGACATGTCTAACACAACTGAGACAGTCACGGTATCAAGTGGGCAGCGGGTGGCCAAGGCAATAAGGGCCGTGGTTGAGTCAATGCTGGAATCTCATTTTGGAAGAGATATAATGGATGATTTGTTTCGGAGGCACGTTGAGCTCGTGGACAAGCACTTGGCAAAGACTAGAACCAAGTACATAAGCTTGGTCATTTACCTTATAAGAAAGGGTTGAAAATGTAAAGCCATATGGAATCACTTCTGATCTTATATGTGATTGGAGTTGAAGGCCTTAATTAACTAAGTTTTATTTTGTCTAAGAGTTTTATGATTCAATAAAATTGTATGCTTCTCTCTCATGGAGGAAATTGGAGTTCAAATCCCTATTTCCACACTTGTCGCGGGTAGGAAAAAAACTAAGTTAAAAGAGTTTTATTTAAAGAATATGATCTTAATAATTAATGAGTCATATGATAAAAGCTCATTATGCAACGTGTAATACATATGACTTGAGTAATTACGCAAACACGAATTTTAAACACCAACTTTTATTATTTTATTTTTTTTAATAATAACACCAACTTTTATTATATAATATAGATAGTGATACTATCATTGTCAATAATGACTATCACGGAAACTTGTTTGTATACTATCGTTAATCAAAACCAGAATGAAAGCAACGCCAAATTCGCTATCTCATCAAAATGATGACAGTTGTCATAGTACATGGGTGTTTTTAATTCATAGAATGTAGAAGTTTTAATTTGTACTTGAGGAATTGGTTATATAGATTTGAAAGTAATATTTAATCCCTTTATAGAATATTCATAATTTTAAATTTTAAATTCTTTATTGACATGTTTTCTTTGTTTATTAAAGTTATATTAAAATTATGTATTGTGGATGAAACTACTGATGGAATTACTTACCAACTTGAGGTACAATTTTCAAGTAAAAATATTTCCGCTAATACTTAATAACATTGATTACATTGAGGTACAATTCATATTAATTATTTACTTATTTGTCTTTACATGACATGTTATATTTTATTCTTAAATTTTTATATACTTACTTATATTTGTTGGTAATTTAACTTTATTTCATATTTTACATGTGATAGCCAAGATCCTTGTAGTTCAACTAGCACATTTTGGTGTTTTCTAACCTCGATATCCAGAGTTCAAATCTCCTCTCTCAACTATTGAATTATAAAAATAAAAATAAAAATATTTTTCATGTGATTTGATATAGCTCATGGCATGTGAAAAAAAAAAAAAAAAAAAAATAGTTCATCGGGTTAACACGATCCTCAAAATACCGAGTAATGGTCATATCATAGGGTTTGCATTTCATTATCATGGGCGGATTAAGATTAGGAAAAATGCTGCTTCTTTTGTTTCACGAATATTATCCTTGCCTTTGTTTTTAAGCAGTATCTAATACCTATTCTTTGGGGCTTGTGATTATTAACGAGTCTAACAGTGAAGACGTTTTGGATCAATAATAATTAGGAATCAGTTGCATCATGCGTGGTCTTTTTTTTTAGGAGTAATTCTGTAAGAAGACGCTTCACGCTATCAATACGAGGATCCTGCCAAACATTTGTAATGCGTAGAACAATTTATAATGCGTAGAACAATTTGTAATGCGCACATGAAGAGATCGGGAGGAAACTACATTCTTTTTAAAAGGGACCCCAACATGTGCAGGATTAATGGTGGCAATTTGGATTCTTTACCAAAAGTCATCCTCGTCCATGAATATTAAAAAATCATACTTAATTTTAATAAATAAATAAAAACAATTTTGTAATACAATTCAATTTCAAACAATAAAATAGATAACAAAAAAAGAAATACATGATTTTAATAAAATAAATAAAAACAATTTTGTAATACAATTCAATTTCAAACAATAAAATAGATAACAAAAAAAGAAATACATGATGTGAGATTGATGTGTGTGTGTGTGTTTTTTTATTTATCAATACCAAAAATTACATCAGAGTATTAGAATAATTTAAAATAAATAATATGTTTTGCAATAGCATCCTCAAATTCAAAGTTTCAAACCAATGTAGTAAAGACAAATATAAATCAACAACCATACATGATACATATTGTGAGGGGTGTTTTTGTGTGGGTGCCACATGTCGTGTCGAGGGCGATCACAATGTGGACTTAGGTCTTGAGAAGAGGGAGTCGAACCCAAAATTCAACTGAGGGCCTAAAGTTCGACCCAAGGGCTAATGGGGTATCTTCCAAAAATAGTTGAGAGCCAAGACTATGGAAGCCCAAGTAAATGAGAACAACAACCAAGAAGGCTTGACAAGATAATATTGCCAACAAGAAACCCAAAGGAACAATTATTGGACTGGACCTTTACTATTCCTCAACTGGATCAGACTTGAAACACAATAACTTTAATAAAAAGTGGCTAAAACACATCTTTTCATACCTCTGCTGACATCTACCGTAAGGCAAATAATTAATAATGATGAACTTGTTGAGACTAAAAAAGAGTTGACTTTGTGGAAGAAAGTCAGTCCCAATGAGACATGCATGAGGGTGAGAGAAGTATGTGTTTGGGCCTTTTATGGAGCTAAGTCAAGGGTGGAAAGGTGTTATGATCTTATTGGAACATTCTAGGACTTGAGCCCAAACATCTGCTACGGGAGCTTTCTGGAAAAGTAAAGGAGTTAAGCCATGAATCTTAATCTCCTACAATGGGGTTGTGTTTCTGGGTTAGGATTGGGGTTTTCAGGTTAAAGATGACCTCAAAACTCCTATTTTCTAGGGTTTCCTCTAGAGAATGCCCTAGAAGTGAACTAGTTGGTTTTTAGAGAAAGTCCTCTCTTGTGTTGAGCTAATTGTGGTAATTGGGTTGTTCTTGTTCTGATGTTAGGATGTTGTTATGATTAAGAATGGAATCAGTCCTATTTATATGAGTGATTAGGGTGGCTTAAGCTGATGGGAAAATCAAGTTTATGATTTCCCTTAAGCTAATGGACTCCCAAACTTAACCATAAGTGGTATAGTTTGTAAAAGAGGGTTTGAAAGTATTCTACAAATGGAAATAAGTATGGTTTTTCCTTAATTTTGGGATAAAGCTTTCTCTACCTTTGAAATGGCTTTTTCAGAGGCATTTAATGCTTGATTGGTCGGTTTTTTGTGAAAGGTTAGGCCATACATGTCTCTATTGACTTTGGTTTCCACAAGCTAGCCACTGTACCTTCCAGCAGACCCAGTGACAGCAGCTCAATGGTTACCAAGGTCTTGGGACTCACTCCCCTCCACCAAACCACACTCCTAAAGTCTGAATCAACCTAAGGGGAGTAGTACCCTCACGAGTCTGGGCCGTGGGGCTACTCCTTGAGTCCTTTTGGGACTGAAATAGACATGGGTCATAAGGTTTTCATCATATTTTCCAATTCCCATGTGTCTTGGATGTGTCTAACGGTCCTTGAGCTTTTACCCATAAGTCTACAGCATGAACAGTATCAAAATCCATGATTTTTGGTGAAATGGAGAGTTATGGTGAGCTGGTGAGATCAAGGCAGCTTGGAGAGGCTCGAGGAGGAAGATCAACTGCCTCTGGTACGTATGAAGAGATAAGAACTTACTGTTCTCCTCTTTAGTAGTGAAGAGATGACATAAGGTGGGCTTCAATTGCAGCAAACATTGAGCCCATAACAGCCAGCTACTGATTTCTAGTTTTTGGGGCCCATGGACAGGTTGTCCATAGCTGGTTTGAGTGCTGGGCTGCTCACTTATTGGGCTCCAGCTGTCTCCTTTAATTAACCCAATAACATTTGGGTCCAATAACCATGGTATTAATGTATTTCGGGCTATGGGCTTTATATGGGTTTCTTTTGGGCCTTTGAATAGTGTCGAGGTGCCCCATAATAGGCCCAGATGGCTTGTTGGGTGCTGTGTAAGATATTTTAGTGGGTTAGGCTTGATGGGCTAGTTTTTTAAATATTAAATCAAGCCCAAATAATTTATTGAGGGCACGTTCAAGTGTGGGTTTAAAAAATGGACATGTACACATATAAAAAACACTTAAAATCCAAAACACCAAAGGATCACTCTCTCTATTAGCTACTAACACATGCCAAAGCCAATAAATTTTCTTCTAAACCTATTTCTTTTTCTGCTGCACAAAAAATCGAGTGATAGGAAAAACAAAATGTTCTAATAAGACAGAACCAAGTAAAAGTTGGCTAATAATGCCTAGCTAGGTCCAAAACCAAGTAGAATGGACCTGTAAGTAAGTCGTCACAAGCCTCACTTATGTTGAGTATGAGTAGTATAAATAGCAATATTTTTTTAATCTCATCTCTTGTAAAGGAAAATCCCTGTACTAAACTCTTCTTTGTAAGAGACAAGTTTTATGTTTTTAGTGAAACTCGTCTCTTTAAGTGATAAGATTTTTTTGAAAAAAAAAAAAAAAAAAAATACTATTTCTCAAATATATTTAAAACAATCCTAGTTAACAAAATAATTTATAAAATAGTATTATTAAGCAAAAAAGGCATGCGGCACAATTTAAGCCACATGTGAACTTAATGAAACTCCATTTAAATTTAATAAAGAAAACTGTTTTTAAATTTCTAGGAATTTTTGGTAATACAATTTTAATTAGAGTAGTATTTTAAAATGAAGTTGGTTCTTTTATTAGTAGGGACCATAACATGGTTCACATGACATTAGGTGAAAACATTAAAAAATAAAAATAAAATAAAAACGTCTACTTGACGTAGCCACGACTTTTAAGAATCAAATTTTATTATAACTAGTCGCAAACCCGTGCGATGCACGGAAATTTATATATATATTTTAATTTTGTGTGAATATCATAATGTTAAGAAATTATAAAAAACTAAAATGAGAATCTCAATTCTGATGAATAGTTTTGAAAAGTTGTTAAAACCTGTTATATTTTCAAAGAACAAAAAAGAGTGCTTGAATTGAAATGAAAATATACATTTCATCTAACAATACATGATAATTCTTCACCTAACATTTATACAAAAGCATTGTAGAAATAATCTAGCATCAAATCAGTAGGTAACAATTTTTAAAAAAAAAGCTCTTCAAAATCATTAAATTCAAAGCTGATAACAATTTATTTATGAACAACAAAAAACACATATATAACAAAAAGATTAAACAAAAAGACTTAACACTTTGCTACGCTTTACACAATAATCAACCACTAATGACTAACTTACGCATCTTTCAAAAGGTAGGAGAAAAAATATATATTATTCTGTTAAAAAAATAAGATTTACATTTAAACCACAAACAATCAATGTATCAATACAGACATAATTACAAACCTTGAAAATAAGATAATTTCCAACCTTTGACCAAATATCTTTAACCCCTTCTATAAGCTTTCTATAAATCTTGACAATAAAAAAAATATCTAACATTTATATTATAGGAACTTACATTATTTGTTTGGTAATGTGGTAAAGAAAGTACATATAAGACAGTCACCAAAGTTGCTAGGGGTCATGCTATAAAATTCTATTGCCTCAAGTTCAAGCCTTAATAGTCTAGTAATCCAGCCAATGGGCTGTTTACAAATGGCTAACCAACTACTAACAGCTAACAACCTTTGTTACAAAAGATAGGGTCGTTACAATAAGATCCTAAGCCCTAACTACAAAATAACTACTTTTGTTGCAAAAGCTTGGTTGTTACAATAGCTTCTAGCACTTTGAAATCCACTACATCAGAAATCCCCCTCTTTAGAGATACTTGCCTCAAGTGTAAAGTTTCATTCTGAAGATGATTTTAGGGGTAAGGTGTGAGATGCAAATTGCTGAATGTTGAAAGAATGGAAATTTGCAAGAGTGTTGGCAACTCCACCTTGTATATGCATTATCATTGATTCTTTTTAGCACCTTGCAGGGACCTACTTTCATGTTATGTAGCTTCAAAAAGGGACCAGCATGTTGTCTATCCTTAGTAAGAGTGATCCACACCAAGTCCCATTCTTGGAAGACAATTCTCCTTCTATGTTGATCTGCCTTGGCCTTATACTTGGCATTAGAGGCTTCAATTCTTTCCTTCACCTCTGTCTAGGACCGTGACAGAATTATAGACACAGCAAGCATAATAAAAAATCTGAACAGGGTGCATGCATAACCAATTAACATAATGAATTATTTCTCTGCTACTATTTGCAAAATTTTGGCTTGTTATGCAAAGATCAGCAAGCTTTTAAAGCAAAAAAAAAAAAAAAAAAAAAAGATAATTCCAGAGTCTTGAAACAAACACTTTGACTAAATAAATTTTTTTTTTCAGGAAAAGGCATGCAAAAACTTACATTAAAACTTAGCTTGATTTTAACCAATTTTTCTTTTCATATATCCAGAGGTGATCAAGTTCATCCAGATAAATTCTAAGTAGCTCTTAAAAAATAAGTAAGTGTTACAATAGGATATCGTTGAAATAGCTTTTTAGAATTAATATAAAAGCTACCTCATGCATAGCCATAGCCATAGTATGAATTAAACTTACACGTTTTGGTTGAATAGAAAAAAGTTTGGTTAGTGTTGTATACTCTCCATTTGATAACCATTCAATGGGGAACTACACAGCCATATAATGGTTGATAGCCCTAATGAACATAATAAAGGAGATAGAGAAACATGTTATTATCTTCAAATACCTACAGATATGGTAAGCATGAAAGCAACTTTCACCCTCACAATGTAAGGAGACAACATCACTAAAAAAGTGTAAACTTTCACGCCACAATTCAGACATGTAGGCTCACCTCTCACAGAAAAGGTGTTATGAGACCGATTGCATGCCTAGTCGAACCGCCATCTACAGAGGAAACAATAGCTAAAGTATCATATTAATATTTACCAATTTCCATAGTCTTAAATCATTTTTCTAAATTTCTTATAGATTACCTCTATTTTCTACTCTACTAACTCAAACCAATGGCTCTCCATAAACCATTGTGGCAATTAGTCTGCAAAATGAGAACAGAGGCTCTTAGTACTTAGCTACGAAATATAATGCAACAGTCACCAATAAGGAAGAAACGCTTCAAGAAATAAACCAATAAGAGCTGCATGAGATATTTGATGACTAAAATAAGAACAGTTAAACAAAGCCATTCCAATAAGTGGACAACTTCATGGTATATGCTAAGGATGATGCTCTTTCTGCAGACATAAATAATGGAAAGTTCATGAGAGCAAGTCACTCTGGAGGTAAAACAGGCAAGATGGAAAAAAGGAGTGAATTATTCAATACAAGCAGAGCAATATGTAATATGGTATTTTTCCCTTTTTTCATTAGATTTTAATTGTTAGACAACATGAAGCCATAAACAGAAAATCCATTCTGATTTTAAACCCAAACACAAAATCCCATACAACACAAACCCCCACAAAATCAATCAAAAGCAGTACAAAATTAAACCTGGACTTTTTTTTTTTAATCTTAACTTAAGGTTCTTATTACGTTGATCGCCTAGTAAGCCTAAATGCACATGAGAAAAAGAAAAAAAAGATGACCAATGGTAACTAAAACCAAGAGGCATAAACCATTAAATTGACTTAAACAAATAAAACAGCGAGTGAGACATTTTGTCAAACATATGATGTGCAGATTCCAAAATGTGAATGAAGAGAGTTTTGCAATATGAATCAACCCAATAATGATTCCCAAGACAAACCAAGCCACATTACAATTGAACATATGATGTGCTAAAATATTTTTCACACAAAAGAGCACTAACCTTGTTGCAAAAAAACAAATGGGGTCGGAACTGACATGTTGAACATCAGTGTGTTGAGCATCAAGCTTTCCGACTGTTTGCTTGGATACACCCACAAAGCAAACACACAAAAGCCACATAATTATCCAATATTTAAATTTAAAAACAACTTAAAATTGTACCTTTGTTGGATGAAAACCAAACCCACTCATCTGCATCGTACATTGGGTGTCATTTAAAATTATGGCTTCATCAGATATCATAAACTCAAATAGTGCATTAGAAATCTCAGCATCAAAGGAAAGTTTGAGTAACAGCTACAAAGGCCAAACTAAAGGTACAATTCACTGATAAATGTTACAACATAAGTTAGCCAGATTGGTTTGCTATAGTAATTGTCCCTTAAGAAACAAAACATCAAACATGTGGTCAGCATATACCATATGGTTTATTAAGTTTTCCCAGAGGTTTTATCAGTAAAGCTGGCACAAAACATCAAACATTAAGACCATATGGTTTGCTATGTTTTCCCGAAGGTTTTATTAGTAACCATTAACCAAAATAAAAAATAAAAAATACCAGCGGTTTTGAACTCAAATGGTTGCGGATGGCCGACTTGGTGGTGGGTGGAGGCGAAACAGTGATGGCAGTCCCTTGGTGGCGCCCCTCAGTGGGTGGAGGCTAAACGGTGATGGCAGCCACACGGTGGCGCCCCTCAGTTTATGGTGAGATAGAGAGGGATTTTGATTATGAAGTGGGCGTTGGTCTTTGCAAAAGATATTGGGTAATATCGGCTGCCAGGGATTTGAGGAAGAAGCAATTGATATTGGGTAGAGAGGGATTTGAGAAGGAAGACCGGCTGCCGTGGGAGAGAGAGTGTTTTTGCGGCTGAGAGAGAAGCAGACCGTGAGAGAGAGAGAGAGGTCTTTGCGGGTGAGAGAGCAGCAGACCGTGAAAGAGAGAGAGATAGAGGTGTTTTCGTGAAAGAGAGAGAGAGAGGTGAATTGTTATAATGATAAAAGAAATTATATTAAAAAAATTATAATGAGGTGTAAAATTGTAATGAGAGAAAAGATGATGTGGCAAATTTTTATGAAGTCAAACTAAAGGAAAAAAAGTCAACAAAGCTTTGAGTTTACATATAGTATAGATAATAAAGTATATGGTTATATGACATATATGGTGTTTTTAGACCACGAGAATTTGGGTTTTGACTTTCATAAATCAACTAGTATTATGTTGTGAGAACCACAACTAGTAGGTCAATAAACCTAAAAATGGAGGTTCGACTATTTTATGATGATTCCTCTAATCTATAAGGACTTACAACAAGTCGCCCCTCATTTTTAACAAAAGGTTAAATAACAAACAAACATTCTTTATTGATAAATAAAATGATTTACAAAGAAATGTTCAAAAGGGCTTACATTGCTTTTATTCTAGATAGATTACCCCATGACAGTTCAAGCTTAAGACTATCGTGGTGCTAGGCAACTGCAAGGCTGCCCCATCACAGCCTTCGTGCTTCCATAATGAGCTCGCAAATGTCATCTCTTCCATGGTGCTTTTTAGTCTCTGTCCCTTGTTCATCCCAATAGAAGGAGTGTGAGTTTTTTGGGTTGAATGTTTGGACCCTAGCTAGGGATGGCAAGAAAAAAGCCAAAACTCATTAGCTCACCCAAACCCACCCACTAATTGTCCAACTAAACCCACTTATTTAATAAATGGGTAAATGGGTGCTGGCCCAATTAGACCCAATTAAGTTGAGTTTAATTGGGCTTTAAATGGGTTGCTTATTGGGTATCTAACAAATTTACCCAAGCCCACTTATTAATCATTTGGGGGTATTTTTGTCATTTTCATAGGGTTACATTTGTCATTTTAGAAATTTTAGGATATTTTGACCATATACATATATAAAATTGTTGGGTAAATGGGTGGGTTGGATTTTATCTTAGATAATTGGATTGGGTTGAATATGGGTAATACAAACTTTGTTAAATGGGTTTAAATAAGCAATTAATTTTTAAAGACCCAACCTATTTATTACCTATACAAATCTATCCATTTGACACCCTAGTCCTAGCTATATGTTTCCAAGAGCCCATTTGGTGGTTTGGTAGGGTGAAAGGCCCATGCCAATCTCGTTACGTGACCTGCCCCTATTGAGAGCTGTGGATCACATTAAATTTAAATCTACTCATGAAGCAACTTCTTTCAGTTCGATCTTGTAGCAAAAAACTTTGTAGGTCCTTACGACCGTCCATTCACGCCCCCCACTAGTTTCAAAGTGGAAACCTTATATTTCAAAAATCACTTGATGGCCTGTCGGCCAAAATTTCAACATCATTTTCTCTACCGTACACGTGTCTCTTTCCCGTTATCCACTTTGAATTCCGCTCCTATATATATGTGCTTATGTAACGAAATAATGAAAGAGTATATGACATAGTATTGATAACCCACTCAAATATAGCAGAACCAAAATGCTTCCCCTATTTCCTCATGAACAACCCTGTGTTTGTTGTTTCACTCTGCTTTTTTTAAGTGCCATCTTATATTTGATGTATCAAATGGTGAAGATGTTGTGGTATCATAGTCAGGAATCAACAGCTAGTATTCCTCCAGGGACTTGTGGATTACCGTTGATTGGAGAGACCCTACAGTTCATGGCTTCCATCAATAGTGGCAAAGGGTTCTATGACTTCGTAAGGATTCGTGGTCTCCGGTAAGAGGGACCTCTTTCTATTTTCTGACTCTCTTTAGCACCCTATAGCTCTAATTATTTCTTGTAGTTGTTAATTTGTTATGCACTCCAGAAGTCTCCTGTCCCATATGATGAATGCATGTCATTGACACATACCACTGCTGCTTATTAGCATATTCCAAGCAAAAAATGTTTCATAGAAGAAAACAAGCTTCTTCTTTTGTCTTTCTATGTCGTTTTTTGTTTTTCTTTGTAATGCTTTATAAAAGGTTTAAAACAAGATAACGTTTATCTCACATCCACCCATATACTATTACAAGTAACTTACGTTCACAAATTGTGATTTTATATGTTCACAATTTTTTACTAGTGTGAAAATGTAATATGAGATCATCATTATCCTTAAAACAATGACTTTAAGAGTTTGTTTAAGTTTATGATAATTTTTTTTTTAACTCTTTTAACACTATTCATAATTTAATCATTGAGGTAACATGTTGTGATTGATACGCAATAAAAGAGATGTTGGTAATGATGTCCTATAAAAATGATATTGTAACTGTTGGGTTAAGATCCACGACTTAACACCTTAACAAATCTGTGAAATAATTCGTAAAATTTTCGTTTTCTACCAAGGGGATCCTGACTTCGATCGTGTGATAGGTATGGAAACTGTTTTAGGACCAACCTCTTTGGGGAGACACATGTTTTTGTTTCGAGCACGGAGTCAGCAAAGGCAATCCTAAACAATGAATTGGGAAAATTCACAAAGAGATACATAAGGTCAATTGCGGAGCTAGTGGGAGACCAAAGCATTCTTTGTGCATCTTACCAGCACCACAAAATGATCCGTAGTCATCTTGCCAATTTGTTCTCTACCAATTCTATATCAATGTTTATTAAACAGTTCGATAAACTAATGGTGGAAACTCTTAGTGGCTGGGAACATGGAAGCACTGTGGTCATACACGATGAAGCACTTAAGGTATTTGACCCAAAAAAAAAAAAGGCACTTTAACTATATAAATGTTTATTTTGGATAAGTTGAAATATATAAATGTTTAATCCATACTGGTTTTGGCATTATATTTGGTCCAGATAACTTGCAAAGCAATTTGCAAAATGCTGATAAGTTTAGAGAGCGGGCCAGAACTAGAGATGTTGCAGAATGAGGTCGCTCAAGTTTGTGAAGCAATGCTTGCATTCCCTTTGAGGTTACCATGGACAAGATTCTATAAAGGCCTTCAGGTTAAAAAAATGGGCTTCCTAGTCAATGGGCTATGTGACAAATATGGCCTTGACCTTTTTTTTTGATAGATGGCCTTGACCATTTTATTCATGCCTAGTTCATACAACTGATACAAGTCCACATCGGAGTTTGCTTGTTTGTTTGTTTATTTTTTATTTTTTTAAAAAGAAATGAATAAAAATAATAATAATTTTAACAATTGTTATTAAACCCAGACCGAAGCTTGATATGGTGTAGATTTTGGGTCACCAAAGTTGAACCGCAATTTTAATAAAAAAAATTAGAAAACATATTAAAAAATGGATAAAAATTTATATATGAATTTAAAAATGCAAATATATATATATATATATATATATTTTTACAATAAAGGATATAAGCATATAATGACAATATTAATTATTGAGCTCTCTGCATCTCTTAGTATTACAGAAAAAGATATTAATTATTTATGTTATATTAAAAAGGTCAATACAAGTAGAAGTAGAAATCATTGATTTAAGGAGACTATTATTACAAATTAAAATGAAAATAATTTAAACCATTTTGAAAATTTATAATTTCTCTTTAATAATTTCATATAAATTCAAGACATACAATTATTGAAATAATAGCATATACATGTAAGACATTATATTCCTTTGTTTCTTTTCTTGATATAGCATTTTTCTTTTTTCAGAAGACTACAATGTCAAGCTATTTATAATAATCATTTTTTTTTTTTAATTAGGTAAACGAATAATTTAAAGTACATAAATAAATAAATAAAACCATTGATTCAACAAACCAGTCCGGATTGAACGAGTTTGACTAGATTTAACAAGATTATATGCTTAAATGATCTAATGAATTAGACAAGTCCAAGCATCTGGTTGTCGATTCGGGTTTAATAACTATGATTTCAAATACTTGTTTGATGAAATTGTTTTGCTTTACTGACAATGCAGGCCAGAAAAAGAATAATTAATATACTAGAGAAGGCGATTAGTGAAAGAAGAAGAGGCATAGATACTTATCATGAAGATTTTCTACAACATATGTTGATCGAGGATGATAAAGCATCTAGTGATGAATCTCCTAGGCTAACAGATGCAGAGATTAAAGATAACATCTTAACCATGATAATTGCAGGTTAGTAAAATATGCTACATATATACCACAAATGTGGATAAGCATTCCCCATTTCGTTTCTCAATCCAAAATGCCATTAGTTTTCTTTCAATTTCTTTAGAAATGTCACTGCCTTATAATTAATTTCGTGGTGGTGATTCTTAAAATTTTGCCAAGAACATAATTTTCCTGAATAGCAAGTGTAGTCACATTTGGAAGATAATGTGCAGGTCAGGATACAACAGCAAGTGCAATCACATGGATGGTCAAATTCCTGGATGAAAACCAAGAGGTCCTTGAAACACTTAGAGTAAGTGAAGAAGAGTGGAGGAAGAGGTTGTGAATTCAAGACCAACAAGTGCTTTTGTAACAAGTGAGAGGTGAAGGATTTGGCTTGTGTGTTTCAGTGCACTGAATGTGACATGGATACGACATGTGTTTAAAAATAATTATGTGTCACTTTTGTATTTGATCCAGTGCACTGGAATGAAACATATGCTAAAACTATTCATATCCATCTGTGCAAGCATTTGTGTGAGAGTTTTCTTTCATTGGTTCTCTTTTTTAGTTTTCTTTTTAACCCTGCTTAATTGCTAGCTTGTTGGTTGGTACAGAATGAACAAATGCACATAGCAAAGAAAGCTTCACCAAAGTCATGCCTTACGCTAGAGGATCTTGGTGAGATGCCGTATGCTTCTAAGGTAATTAATTAATTATTAGATTCAGTTTCAGTGTATATTGTTTAGTTAAACAATGTTCTCATGATCCACGTATCTACAATAGTTGAAATAAAAGGAAAAAAAAAAAATGATAAGTTAAGATCATTGACAGGTAGTAAAAGAATCCTTAAGAATGGCATCCGTTGTCCCATGGTTCCCAAGACAAGTACTCCAAGACTGTGAGATCGAAGGTTTGTTTTAAATCCTTCAATAATATTAGGGATATAACATTTTTTACAATTTATTAAGGTAAGAAGTTGTAAAAAAAAAAAATTATAATTAGAACAAAATCACTTTTACATGTGTCCACATTGACACCACTTTTACCAATTACAATGAACCACATCAACCCTTATGAAAAAATTGAAAATTTTGTGCCCCCTTGATTTATTGATCAATCCTATTTTTCGAGACAACATTTATCTTCAATTTTATTTCCCGTTCCCACCCCCTTCCCCATCTAAGGAATTCAAATAATTTTGGATAATTGGTATATTATAACATTTACTATAAAAAGATTTATAAATTGATGTAAGCTGATAGTATCATATTCAATTTTATATATATATGGACCGCAAATTTGGCACACGAAGGGCGCACGCAGTGGATACTACAACTTACATTTTGACATCATTGTTAATTTTAGCTTGGTGAATTTATTAATACAATTGTTTGTTTCCTGCAATGTATTGATCACCGAAGGATTTAAGATCAAGAGAGGGTGGAACATAAACATTGATGCTAGATCAATACACCTTGATCCTATGGTGTACAATGACCCGAATAAATTTAATCCTCCAAGGTTTGATGTAAGTTTTTCCGTGGCAAACTCAATCTTGTTCTCAATGTTCCATTAGAAAAAAGAGGATAAAGAAATTTTCGAAATTCAATGTTATCAAGTATACTCAATTTTATGAAGTGTTTTTTTTTTCCCCTTTGTCTTGGACAGGATGAGTCAAAACCATACAGCTTCTTAGCTTTTGGAATGGGAGGCAGGACTTGCCTTGGGATGAACATGGCCAAAGCAATGATGCTAGTCTTTCTCCACCGTTTTATCACCACATACAGGTGATTTTCCTTTTTAATATCATAAAACGTGACATACCCAATAATAGGCTCATCTTCTATCCTCATTCCTCAAATCAGTTTGTTCCTCATGACTCATGATTGTTATTTGCATTAATAAATAAAGGTCATGAAGATCTTTATTTCATACATACACTTCGACACAGGTCCTTTCATACTACAGAATCATACTACACGCAAATGGTCCTTTCATATGTGTGCAATACTACAATTAGAATTCATTGACCAGTTGATCCAGAAACAAAACTTACACCAATGAGATGGTGAATTTGAACCTTTTCAGGTGGAAGGTGACAAACTCAGACTCAAGCACTGAGAAGTGGGCGCTCTTTTCAACATTAAGAAGTGGTTGTCCAGTGCAAGTGACTCGAATCCCGGATGACACACATTGTCATTGATCATTCTGTTAACCGATTGTGTGCGGTCTAAATCCTACATGGAATGTGTGAAGTGCACACTCGATGTATTATATTTTTGTTTAAATAAAACTGAACTGCACATATAAATTCTGTACATAATGTCTGTATGTCAAAGCACTGTATATATATAAGACATCATATAAATTTCTGTCTCTTTTTTTTTTTTTTTTTTAAAAAAGGTGTTTGATATTTGCGGATCAATGTACAATGGTCGTAGTTAAACAAAGTACCTTCAAAATATTTTGATGGAGCAATTAAACCAGTAAAAGGATACCTAGCTCGGAAGGGATCCAAAATAAATGCACATAAGAGCTCAGAGCAGAGAGCACAGCAACAAGAGTAGCAAAATAAACAAACGAGACAAGATATATAAAGTGGTAAACCCCAAAATAGGCCACACCAACCATAATCAAAACAGCAAAAAATTTACTTAGCAAAAAAAAAAAAGACAAAAAAAAGGAAATTTCAGATGTCTCACACTCTCACTACAACTTCATCACTTTTTTCTTATTAAAAAAAAGAAAAGAAAAAAAAACTTCATCACTTTTTTTTTAGCTCATTTGACATACGTAAGCACAAAGCTGCAATTCTCAACTTATTCTATAGTGGTCATTTGGATAGGAAAAAATGTTTTAAGTGAGATTTGGATGGGGGCTTATCAATTTAAAAGGGTTTGGCAACTTATCTCAAAATTTGTTTAAATCTAAAATTGCATTAGACAATTTGTTCATTTGTTAGGCTACCAAAGCCTAATACTGAAATGGGAGATAATCCATTTTCAAGGTTAAGACCTTATTTTATAAATTTAACAGTGTATAAAATATTACATTATTTAAAATTTTAAATGAAGTAATATTGAATATATTTTTAGATTTGTAATATTGAATTTAAACCCTGAAATATATGGAATTAAAGAAAATCTTATCCTCCACAAGGTGCCTATATAGTCTTTCTACGACGACGTTTTCCTTGTTGCTAAATACCTGGGTAAATTTGACGCAAAAACCCTATCTTGCCCTGCCAAGTCTTTGGGATATTCTACCCTACTTCAGCTACAGTATCATTTCTCGCTCCACCTTCGTTCCTCATCACACACAGAGCTGAACCTTATAAAAGCCCCAAAACTCAGTAAGTTCAACCTCTTTACTGAAAAGGCCACGAAGTCCAAGTGTTACCGATCGAAAGCAAGAGATATGGGAACCCTTGGGAAAGCCATATACACCGTCGGATTCTGGATTCGCGAGACCGGCCAAGCCATTGATCGTCTCGGCTCTCGCCTCCAAGGCAACTACTACTTCCAAGAGCAACGTAATTATCCTCTTCCTCTTCTAGATCTCTCATTTCTTGCACTTCATAGATCTATGAATCTAAATTTATCTCTCTCTATGTAATTAGATCGATTTTGTGAAATGCTTCACATTTCTCTCTCAGAAATTAACTATTTCCAGCTTAGATTAACGTTTAAGTTTTAATTAGATTTGGCTGCTGTAAATTGCGTTGCAAAGTAGTATTTGAATTTCTAATCCTCGAACGCCTAGACGCTATGTTTCAATTAGTTTCAAATTATCAATTGAAAGCTAACGAAATGATTTTGACTAAATTATGCATCTATGAATGTGCATTATTTGTGCACATAAATACGGATTGATGTGATATTTGTAATGAGCGGTTAAAGTTTTCATAATGTAATAAGGAACTTCCAAAATTTTGTGCAAATAATTTGGAGTGAGTGGGACAGTGTACTCGATGAGTACGCAAAGGGATATGTTGTGGAATTTTGAGGTGTATATCACTTATGCACGGTCAATTCTTGGGGAATGCTGAGAATTGTAAGGATGTGTATCAATGATTTTCAGAGGGATATCATTATTTGAAATTTTTGTTATGTGGATGCCTCGGAACACATGATTTTAGATGGATTGTTGCTTAGGCGTGTTCGGAATATGGGGCAGATACTTACTATAGATAACTTGAGGAAGCGGAGGGTGCTAGTAGTAGATTGGTGTTGTATGTGCAAACAGAGTGGTGAATCCATTGATCACTTACTTCTTCATTGCTTCAGGAGCTATCATGGTTGATTTTCAGCATGTTTGGAGTTCAGTGGGTTATGCCTCATGGGGTCAAGGAGTTATTTGAGTGTTGGAAGACCAGCTTTGGCAAGTCTAGCAAATTGACTATCTGGGAAGCAGTGCCTCATTGTTTGCTTTGGTGTTTATGGAGGGAGAGGAATGATAGGTGCTTTGAGGGTCGGGAACGCCACATGTTAGATCTGATGGCGTTGTTTCTTTGCACTTTATTAGATTGGATGGTCGCGAACAGGACTATATTCTGTCACTACTACCCTTGATATTCTTGATTTATGCATTGCTTAATCATTCTTTAGGGATCTCCTTTGTATACTCCCTGTCTACTTGGGCATTTGCTTTTTTTGATTAATTAACTTTCTAATTACTTATAAATAAATAAAGAAGAATTTGTCAATTAGGTTTTGGATGAAGTAGTGAAGGGATGGAGTGACTTAAATCCTAGGCTCAACTCTACTCAATCTGAAAAAGAAAAAAAAAAAGGGAATTGTTATTGAATTAAATTAGTTGGATCATGTTATTCTCACCCAGGTGATCATTTACGTAGCAAATCAAAACTTCTCCTTTATTTGTGGATTATTTGAGCAAAAACATATGCTAGGATGCTAGGACTCAGTAACTACACTTTTTGATTCCCTTATTTATTGGTTGATTGGTTCATCTTATGTTCTTGTGTGCTTTAAAGTTGCATAGGGTGATTGTTGTTCTTATTTGCATTGCAGAGATTTGCACACATGGGCTGCATCATTTTCCTCTCCATTGATATTTTAATACTACATGTTTTATGTCACAGCTTTGTTGTGATCTACATATAAGATTTTGGCTATACTGGTTTTGTTTGCTTTCTGCCATACAACAAAATATTGATTATAAATTTTCTGTAGTGTCTAGGCATCGAACTCTTATGAACATATTTGATAAAGCACCTGCGGTTGATAAGGATGCATTTGTGGCCCCAAGTGCCTCTGTCATTGGGGATGTTCAAGTGGGAAGAGGATCATCTATTTGGTATGGATGTGTCTTGAGAGGTAAGAACCTTTATGTATGAATTTTGGGATGTATACAAAATCTTAAACTATGACATTGGGCTTTCTTTTGTATATGAACAGCTTGGGCTCGTCTTATGAAAATACTTATATATATTTGTTTATTTAGCAAACGGGCCATGCTCAAGCCCAAGTTTAGGCTTGACTGTTAAATGAGTCAAGCTCAAACATAATAATGTGTTCATGAACAAGCTTATGAGTATGCGGTTCGATTTGAGTACATAATATTACATGTTTATATATATAAATGTATAAAGATATACTTATATAAACTTAAGATTGGGTGTAAATTCATAAATAAGTTCATAATGTATCAAATTATTATTTGTAATTTATTGAAAATATAAATAGTCAATTTCGTAGTAAAAACCATATATAATTGTAAGTTAGTGAATATAATTTTTATAAGTTCTTAGATGAAAATCATTTTATTTAATTAATTCAAATAATATAATGTCAACTATATTTGAGTTATTAATTAGTTTAGATTTGTTAAGGGGTAAAAAATTTAGTCTCTGTTTTCACCATATATGAGAAGAATAAGTTAATCAAGTAGCTTAAGAACAAATTCAAGCTTGTTTGACAAGAAATGAAACAAGCTTGAACATGTAATTCAGCTTGGTCATGAATTCAAGCCTGGCTCGTGTTCGAAATAAAATTAAATAAACCAATCATGAACTATTAACACTCGATTCAGCTGGGCTTGTTTACAGCCCTATGCATATTGCCACCTAGTATGACATTCAGAAATATTACAAACTCATTCTGCCTATCTGGTTTGGCTTGGTTTGCTTTCAAATAAGTACTATTTATGTTGCCTTTAGTGTTTTGTATGGGGAGTACATCCTTTAGAGTAATGTGGATGAGTCCATAATCAGATTAGTATTAGATGGAGTTATCTGGATGTTTTAGTCTTATTCTAATGGGATTTCTCCTTGTTGACATTGAGGGTTGTCCAAATCAGCAGCCTTCCTCAACTTCCCCAAATCCAATGGATGGGAAGTTACAAGTTTCTTTGTGAAGTCTCATTCTTTAGCTGGATGTGTACTGCAGTTTTTTTATTTATTTTTAATGATCCTATCAAAATCTTTTTTGTACAGGTGATGTGAACAGCATTAGTGTTGGATCTGGAACCAACATACAAGATAACTCCCTTGTGCATGTGGCAAAGTCTAACCTAAGCGGGAAGGTCCTCCCTACTATTATTGGAGACAATGTTACTGTAGGTGAGTGGTATGCCTGCCATGATATGCTTGATGTGAAAATGATCTAACTGGATGTTGGTTCCATTCTTTTCTGGATTAACTTGGATATTTGAACTGGGCAGGTCATAGTGCTGTTTTACATGGCTGTACTGTTGAGGATGAGGCCTTTGTTGGTATGGGAGCAACACTCCTTGATGGTGTCATTGTTGAGAAAAATGCTATGGTTGCTGCTGGAGCCCTTGTGAGACAGAATACAAGGATCCCCGCTGGTGAGGTATGTCTGCAGATCCTCTCTCCTGCGAGTCTATCAATTTATTTGAAAGGGAGTTTATTTTTATGCAAGCAGACATGAACTGAGAAGGATATAAAAATTTAATACCGAAGTGTCAAAATGGTCGCATTCCTGATCAATGATAAGAGAATAAATAGGATGTTGAGTCTATCAATTTGTTGATCTCTCTCTCTCTAATTAGGCTGTATACTCCCTTAAATTTCACATGAGGGTTAAATGTCTTGTGTGTCACTTCGCATGGTTGTTAAAAAGAGAGATTCCTATCTTGTGCCTTCAGTCCCAAATTCTTTCCTTAATGGAATGTTGGATTTGATATATGACACTATAAGGACCAAATGTTGCGTTAGGAACAGATGACTAGTGAATGCTTATTTAATACATATAAAATGCAAATCACAGGTATGGGCAGGCAATCCAGCAAAGTTCCTGAGAAAGCTCACTGATGAAGAGGTAGCCTTTATTTCCCAGTCAGCCTCCAATTATTCGAACCTAGCACAGGTCCATGCGGCTGAGAATGCAAAGCCTTTTGATGAGATTGAGTTTGAGAAGGTTCTTCGCAAGAAGTTCGCTCATAAGGATGAGGAGTATGACTCGATGCTGGGTGTCGTTCGTGAAACTCCCCCTGAACTTATTCTTCCAGATAACATCCTACCAGATAAAGCACCAAAGGCTTCTCAAAATTGAGATTTTAGTAAGTTTTTCTTCTGTTCAGATCTTGAAATTCAACATCAAGGAATATCTGTTGTTATGAGCAAATACATGGAAAAGGGATTATTTTCTTTCCCAATAATACCAGACACATCTTAAGGCAGAATTATGGCTCCTTTCTAGCTTTTGGCTCTAGTCCTCCTGCAGTTTTTTGGAATCTCTATTTTCTGCTTTGAGTGATACGGATGCCATAAGCAGCATGTGTGTTGATGCTTTGTGTTCCTTGTGTTTAAGGTACACGTTCTTCAGATGATTATTTGATCTGTAGTTAAATATATCCAGTCATTCTAGAATGTGACGTGAGAATATTTTCTTCTTGCAGTCAATATTTTGCCAGTACTCTTTTGATAGTAGTCATAATTATCATTTACATGAAGCCTTAGCATTGGTTGTTACCCTGAGTAGTTTCCCTGGTGGGCTTGCAAACTCTAATTGCTGCTAGATTGTGATTATGTAAAGTGAAAGAAATAGAGACTAGTTCAAACTTGGCCAACCATAATGAATGGTTAGGTTTTGGGGACTAATCTTTAGTTTGATAGTCTGAAAAGATGAATCCCTATTTTGCCTCAGATGGAGAAGAGGCAAAGTGTGTTTATGATAGGACTTATATTTGAATCTTTACCTAACAAAACAGAATAGTTTGAATAGATGACATTACATACTGTCAAATTGAAAATGGTTTACGTATAGACAATGTGTGAGTTTGTCATTGCTGTGCAATCACAATTGAGTACACTACGCTAGAGATGACAAAAACATCACGGTGGCAATTGTGCCCTTATTTGGTTGTCTGTTAAGCAATGGGAAGAATGAAATGATGGAGACAATGATGGTCTTTCTTATCCATATGAAGCATAGGATTTTGAATTAGGACTAGGATGAGGAGTCAGCTGAAAGAAATATTCTGTTAGATACCTCGAATTTTTCTAGAGTACATCTTATCTTTTGTCTTTTCTTTCTTGTACTTGTCGTTAATTAGCGCGGCTTGTTCTGCTATATGTTTTTTCCTTTTGTAACTATGTCAATGTCAGTTTTTAACTGGGAATGGCATCAAATAATTCGAGTTAGTTATTGGAAGATGGAAGATGGAAGATAGACAAATTTCACATGTGTCATATGTGAACTAAATTACAAAAATAACGAATAAAATAAAATAAATTTCGGCCCATAACATTGAACCAGATTTAACCAGTGGGATCAGTCCGCTTTTAGTTTCTTGCAATGTGGGAAAAGAGTTGGATGGAGCCTTGGCGATAAGTTTATTGCTCTGGTTAGGCCAATTAACATCTTGGGCTTTTGTTCTCTCGGATTCTTCCTAGCGGACAAATGGCCCAATTTTATTATATATAAAATTTTGTCATGCGCCTTGTGTTACTTAAAAATTAAAACAAGTTCTGCACGCCAAGGTCCTAGAGTTCATAACCTCATTAACTCAAAAAATTGATCCTTAGTCCCTTTTAAACACACAAAATTGTGTATATCTATATAATATATAAAAGCATAAGACATGAGCGTTAAAATTTAGAAGGTCTTATATCATGACAAGTGGCATGTCTATCTATCGTTTATATTTCCCAAGTGATACGTTGGTTAAATAACTTGACTTAATGCAATTTATTTATCAAACGGTAAACATCAATTATTTCTTTTAAATAAGAAAAATTGCTAAGCACCGTGTATTTTTTGTTTTTATATTTTGATTAATTTCAACAATGCCAAACACTTTTAAATAAAAAAAGATAATAACAAATTCTATAAATTAAGACTCCTACTACTAAAATATATCTTAATAAAATATCATAATAAAAAACTTAAAATTATGAAAATCTCCTAATACTAAAAGACTTTTTAAATTAGACCCATAAAAAAATAATGTTGACTTGATTTTTTTTTTTAAGATGTTTGTGTCTTTGTGAAAGTTGATAACTACCCAAACAAAATATCAAGTTACGATGTAAAGCTTTGAACCTATTTTCGACGACAAGAGACTTTTAGGGAAGTAACCCATTTGTTTAAGAATTCTTTTAATAATAGGACAATGAATTTTTTAAAGAAATCTTTTAGTAGAATTATGATTTCTACAAAATTGAGTACGACACATATTGATAGTCTTTTAGTAGAAGTCTTTTAATCTTTTTAAGGGAAGTAAATTTGTTTAAGAACTCTTTTAGTAATAGGACAATGAATTTTTTTAAAAAAGTGATGGATTTTTTTTTTTTTAAAAAAAAAAGATGTTTGCGGCTGTAAAAGAAAAACTGGTATTGAACGTTGCTTTTTTTTTTCTTTTTTAATTGTTGTTGACAGATTTTTTTTTTAAGAGATGTTTACGGCTTTAAAAATAAAAAAATTAGAAAATTGGAGACCATTTAAATTGCTTTTTAAAGATCTTTGCCACCAATTAAATTTATTTTTTCTTATTTTAATTTGAACGCATCATAGCACTTGACAATTTTTTTTTTTTTTTGAATGAAACGATAGAACACTTGAGAAATTTTTAATTTAAGCTTTGGACATTTATTTTTTTTTAGAATTATGGTAGCACTACTATTAATCTTTTTTAGGGAATTAAATTTGTTTAAGAAATCTTTTAGTAATAGGACAATGAATTTTTTTAAAGAAGTTTTTTAGTAGAATTATGATTTCTACAAAGTTGAGTATGACACATCAATATCTATAATGTAAAACCGAAACTTTTTGACTTTTGGTTGACCTCATAATATTGCGCCACATAAGCTTTTGAGTTCTCACAATTTTACACCTCATTATTTTAATATATATATATATATTTATTTTATATATATTTATATATATATATATATATATATATATATATATATATATTTTTTTTTTAATTGAATTTAAATTTTATTCTATAATTAAACATCTCATTAGAATCTTGACATATTATATTTTCTTTAATAGAAATAATATATTATTCCATATATATAAACACAATCATAATAAATGCCTAATACTATAATATATTTTATATATAAACACAATAATAATAAATGTCTTTTAATAATTATCAATTTTCATATTTAGATAAAATATAAAAGACAATAAAAATCATAGTTAGACCAATAATTTTTTAGATTTAATTTTAATTCATTTTCTGTGCATCGCACGGGTTTGCGACTAGTATGGATAGTCTTTTAGTAGAAGTCTTTTAACTGTTGTCTATAGATTTTTCTTTTAAAGATGTTTGTGCCCTAAAAAGATTTTTTTTTTTTTTAGTTGACTTTTAAAGAAAAATTGGTATTGAATGTTTGAATTTTTTTTTTTTTAATTGTTGTTAACAGATTTTTTTTAAAAGATATTGTTTGCGGCCTTAAAAAAAAAAATTGGAAGGCTTTGCCACATTAGACTTATTTTTACTTATTTTAATTTGAACGCATCATAGCACTTGAGAACTTTTTAATTTTAAACAACGTATCACTTAAAAATTTTAAGTTTTAAACGAACAAATCCTTTAAAATAAGTCAACTAGACATCTTCATAATATATCATAATAAAAAGCTTACAATTATGACAATCTCCTAATACTAAAAAAAATTCTTAAATTATACCCACAAAAAAAAAAAATCCTTCTTTAAAAAATTAACCATATATGTTTTTTTATTTATTTCTCTTCCCTTGCAAGTCAGTTACAGAAATAATGTTAGTTTTTTCTACAAACAAATTTATTCAAGGAAACAACTTTTTGTTTTCTCCAAGCAAAGTTACAGGGATCCAAGCAAGTTGAAAGGTTGAAAAACTTTATTGCTTTGCTAAGTTTGATAAGGCACATATAATTAACAGAAAAGAAAAGAAAAACCAAATTCAAAGAAATTAATACATTCAATTTTTTTTGTTTTTTTAATTTCATGCTTCTACGTCAGCGTTTTGTTGCTAAGATTTGATAGCTTCATCTAGTAGGAATTAGAGATTGGGTGATGATTGTTACAATTGTATCAATATGTGCACTCTGCGATATTTACAATTTTGTGAACAATGCAACAAAGAAACTGTTTGATGAATATATATATATATAATATAAATAAATTTTTATTTTTTGTTTGCTAGACACGTATCATTAATAAAAAAGAAGAACCAAAGCTTTGATCTTTTGTATTTCTTTATGCATTTTACAGTTCATTCTGATTACACTAATTTTATATAATATATAAAAGTGTAAGATAATACAGTTAATGACAACATATACACAACAGAAAAAATCGCACTGTCATGCACATTTCGTGAATAATTTTTGCATATTTAATTGTTTCATGTTTCCCATTTTCACCAAAAGAAATCTTAAGGATTTCTTCACTATATATACCTTCAAAAATTCTACTTTATAAGAAAAATATTTCTCTTTTAAATTTTCATCTTTCAATTGCAAAGTGGTTTCTTGAAATACACTTCTTAATTTAATTGATTTATCTTTTATGTGATTATACATTTAGTTAAAATATAACTCTTTGTATTATTTGATAATATTCTTTACTTTGAGTGGATGAATTAATTTATAGCGTGTAAAAATATCTTGCTTTCTATTTTATATGGTTATACTCTTTACTTAAAATACAATGCTAATAATCTATCATGTTTGTATTTGAATATATTCTTTACTTGAAGTGGATGAATGAAAAAATAATAACTTATTACAAACCATTGTTATTTGCTAACATATATTTAGTCTCTACTATGTTTAGTTGATTTATGGAGGTCTCAAAACGGTAATATTATTGTGAAGTAACTCTATATTATCTCTATTGTATTTGTATTTTCATATTTGATTATAATGGATTGATTATCTATATCTATTAGATTTGTATTTTCCTATTTACTATCAACTATGTTTAGTTGCTTCATGGAGCCTCCAAGGCCACTTCGTACCGAATCTGCAGTTGCTGAACGTTTCGCCTCCTCCAAGAACTATTCCACATAGATCCGGGGAAAATAACAATCCCCATAGAAGGCAAGCCAACCATGAAAATGGCGGAATCCTACAAGAGGCAGCAAAATAACCCACGCGGGGCAGAGAAAATCCCACAAAGGGGATAGAAAATACAAAGGGGATGAAAAAACCCACAAGGGGCGGCAGATCTGTGAGAAGAAGGAGGACATGGGCGCACGATTGCAGAAGCCTAATCTGCGCCCCGGGCAAGGATTTTTCTTTCTCACTCTAGGGTTTTATTTTTAGAGAGAGAGGCTCTGAGAAAGATAGAGTGGATTGTATTTTATTTGATTATAATGGATTGATTATCTATATCTATTAGATTTGTATTTTCCTATTTATATCATATGTTTAGTTGCTTCATGGATAATAAAAATGGTAATAATCCCGCGCTTTGTGCGGCTTATATGCTAATATATATAAACGTTGTTACTTGAAACTTATGCAAACTAATCTAATAGGACGTTTCAGGCGCTCACAGGAGACCATATCTAAGCTCCACCTGATTTGAATTGTATCTCTACGGGCAAGTCAATGAGGATCCACTAATTGTGCATGCGAGATTTATTTTATGGATTTTGTTAACTAGTGCCCTTAGGGCAATGGTTAAGGAGCATTAAATGCTTGCACTTTATCGGAAATAACGAATTTTTAATATTATAATAATAAATAGAAAGACTAAAATACCCTTAAAAGTTATTTTTGTATTACTTTAATATTAAATTTTTACTACTTCCGATAAAGTTGGAAGCATTAAATACTTCCTTAAACATTGCCCTAAGGGCACTCGTTAACAGGACCCTTTTATTTTATATACCTTCCTTTTTGTTAATTCACACGGTCGCTTCGGTCTATCCAATGGGAGGGAACTGAAAATGACTATATAGTGGAAAGTCAATGTTAAAAGTAATAATATTAATGTTGAGCGTGAGTACAAGTTATTCCAACTAGTAGGGACCTAACCTAACCAAAACTAGGGTAGTTTAGAAAAATAATACGGATAAATTACAGATGCCATCCCTATTGTATATTTTTAAAACAAAGAATTAGAGTATTCTCATCTGCAGAGGTAAATCCATTTTTTAGTTAAAATACCTATTACTGTAGCTACATATCACAAAAAATCACATCCCAAACGGATAGTGTATAATAACTCAATTGTTTATAAAAGACTACAATACTCGATATCGAGTACTGTAGCTCATGTAAACATTAAAAAATGCCCTTTTTATTCAACTCTCTTTCCTCTCATAGTTATTAAAAAAAAAACACTCCTCTCTCTCTCAAACTCTCTCTCCCTCTCTTATCTCTCAGATTTTCTCAACACCTTTCTCTACTCTCAAGACCAACAACGGTGGGTGGAGAATGTATATTTTTTTTGGGTTTTGTTGGTTAAATAGAATTATTTGGTGGATTTTGGTTTTGGGGTTTGGTTTTCAGTGGCCACTGTGGGTTTATGGTTGGGTTTCGATGGCGGGTTTCAATGGAGTCATGATCTGAGATTGAGTTTGGGTATGTCTTTGGCAGAATATGATCACTAGGATTGGTTTTTTTTTTTTTTTTGCTTGGTTTGTTTCCTTGCATAAATTATCACCAGATTGGTTTGGGTTTTTTCTTCTTTTTTTGCCGGGTTTGTTTCCTTGCATAATATGATCACTGGAGTGGGAAAACTTGGGGTTTTGTTAATTAATTTTGGAGAGGTACTATTTTGAAGAGCTGGGATTGTTGGGATTGTTGGAGTGATTTCTCAATTGAGAATTTCTCGGACGTACGGGACAAATGGGGGAGTAAATCTTGGAAAGAAAATAATATTAAAAAAAAAGAATTATAAGATTATTTTAATGGTATGTATTATAAAATAAAGAGTGGGATGTGTGGTATTTTGTAAAAGATGATAGTTAAAGTAGAAAAGTGGGTTTTTGAAGAGGTAAAATACATAAATTATACCTAATGGGTTGTGAATGCTCTTACATTGTGTTTTGTTTTGTAACACTTATTGTTAACTTTAGCGGAATTCGATGATGTAACAAATAAACTTACTATTAACAAGTTGAGAAAAAGACCATTTTACCCCAATTTGATTTATATGAGCTAAAATTTTGTAATATGAGAGATTAATTGAATTTTGTTATGCTATTAGAGTATTCTCATCCGGAAATGCATAATATCTCTACTTTACCTCTTCAAAAAGTTATTTTTTTATTTTACAAACTCAGTTTTCATAACATCTCACATCTCACTCTATATTTTACAAAACTAACTATTAAAATAATATTATAATTTTTTTAATAAACTTAAAAAAAAAAAAAAATCTCTTAGATCTCTTTCTCACAATCTCACCTCTCAGATCCTCTATTCGCAGTTTCTCTCTCTCACACCTCACAGATCTCTCACCTATATCAGATCTCTCTTTCGCTCTAGCACAACCCAGCATTGCAAGCGGCCCCCAAAGCCCAGAACTCCGCCGAGCCCAAACCCAAATCTCTCTCGCTCTAGTGCGACCCAGAAACCGTAGACGACACCCAAGCCTAGAGACCTGTAGTGCCCAAACCCAGAGCTCCAGTGTTGTCTTTACAGTGAGCGATGCAAGAGAGAGAGAGAGAGAGAGAGAGAGAGAGAGAGAGAGAGAGAGAGTGAAAAATATTTACATGAGCTACTGAGTGCTGTAGCGTTTTGTAAAAGTTTGAGCAACTTTAATGCACTGGATGAGAGTAGTATTATTTCACTTTTTGTGAATAATAATATGTATTTTTAGCTAAAAATGAGATTTAACTCACTAGATGGGAATGCTCTATGGTATCAATTGCAAAGTTATCAAGTTTTAGTGTGACAAGCTTTGTATAAGCTAAACTTTATATATGAGGAACTGAAATAAGTTAGAAATATTTTATATGTTATTACTTTCAAATAAAGACAACGTAAACATGCTAGAGTTTCTTCGGTTCATTTTGCCATTACCCGAGTCAGGGTGCAATCTCCCTTTCTGTTTTTTTCTTTTTTTTCCCCTAATTCTTCAATCTATACTTGATCGATTGATCATCAATGAGAATGAAAATTTTGATGTCTATGATTTTTTATTTTATTTTTATGTAAAAGAATTATATGCTCTTCAAAGTAAAATAGAATAAAATAATCTTTTATCAATTATTTTATAAATTTATTTGTCACATCGAATTCCGTTAAAAGTAACATAAATATCTAACCAATAAAAACATAAATACCTAACCAATAAAACACATATGTGATAAGTGTGACGAAATAAAACACAAGATAATTCATTATTTTAAAGATATATAACAGTGATGATATATGTAATATGCCCTAACAATAATTATCTCCATTATCAAAACTTTTGTGCAATAATTACTGGATGATCGGAATCTTAGAAAGCCGAAAACAAAATACTCCGTGATTTCAGCTGAAAGAAACGAAAAGTTGACCGACCAATCATCCAAATCTAGATAACCATTCTTGTCTGGTTTCATCCAAATCTAGATAACCATTAATTCATGTCTGGTTTCTTTTGGGATTTTGTACTCTTTCTCGTATGTCCTCTCACTCGTCATCTTTGTTGATTCACAGTGCGGTTTGTTTCGTAGTTGTACTTTTTCCAAGTTTGGTTTGATGAAAATGATGCTTTCTGATGATCATTCCAATCTCATTTGGAATTAGATTAGGATCCAAGGCATATAATCTCGATAGTTACTAGCTCGTTTTGGGTCAGACCAGCTCATTTTCTATTTATCATAATCGCTTTGCATTATGTATAAACTCCTACCTACATTTAAAATCATGGGGTGCATGTTACTTTCTTTTGTATATAGAATAGCGGAGTGGTTGAAGCTTTAGGCTCTCAATCATTGATGCGATAAATGACTAAATGGCCGTTGTGCAGTAGCTATGAAATTCTAAAATGTCATCCACTAAATATTTTAGAGGATTTGGAAAACTTTAGAGCAATAGGGTGGCGCAGGTGTGGGCTAAATGATGCCCCTAACAACGTTGCCAAGCGAAAGGACAAAGTAAAAGCACTCAAATTATTTGGCTTAAAGAAATCAAAAATAGCAAAGCATCATACCCAACACCGATTTTTTTCGTTTCCACCTTGTCGGGTCTGCGAATATTTGGAGCGTCCTCTGGAAGTATACGGCTAAAACCATTCTACTACCCCCACTTAGTTTAATTTTCATAATCTTTTCCATAAAATACATGATGAATCTTTATTCTTTATTGGAATCAAAAAATTATTTTTTATTCTCCCTTTTAAGAAATGCTTTTTTTTTTTTTTTTTTTTTTGATGCGCAGATTTGTTTAAGGTACTGGGGTTTTTCATAATATTTTTCAAAAAATCAGATGAGGAAATCTTTATTCTCCCTTTTATAAATGCGTTGATTTTTTATTTTTTTTCTATTCAAAAGATGCTAAAAGTTTTTTTTTTTTGGTTCAAAAGATGCTAAAAGTTGTTTAGCCAATTGGGGTAATGTGGTTTTTTATAATTCTTTTCATAAAAATGAGATGAGGAATCTTTTATTCTCTTTTTTAATAAAAGCGTTGATTTTTTTTTTTTAGTCAAAAGATGCGCAGATTTGTTTAGCCAATTGGGATACTAAGGGTTTTTCATAAAATGAGATTTTTTTTCTCCCTTTTTGCAATAATGTGTCAATTGGGTCTGGAATAAAATGAGACCCTTTTTTTCTCCCTTTTTGCAATAATGTGCCAATTGGGTTTGGAATAAAATGAGACCCTTTTTTTCTCCTTTTTTGCAATAACATGCCAATTGGGTCTGGAATAAAATGAGATCGAAAACTTTAGAAATGCACAGATTTCTGTGTCAGGGTGTTTAAAATTCAAATTAAGTGCAAGACGTATTGTTGTGATCATATTAACCTAATGACTGTATGGATGCAATTATGTGTCAATTGAACATTCAAAACAAAACAGGACCGAAAACACTAAAAGTGTACAAATTTCTGTGTCGGGTCAATTTTTTGGATTTTGGTCTATGAAGGTGGCAAAAATAGATGTCTACATCATTCTACTTAGAGTATTAAGTTCAAAAATCTAGTAAAGGAAGCAGTTAACACCACATCCTGAATATTACCGATTATGTATTATACTACTATTTGTCGGTCAGGTGATATTCTATTAAACTCATTACCCGTCAACCATCCTTTTGAAACCATCTATGGCCCTTCGGGTCGAATGGGTTCGGTTGAATGAATCGGATTGATAAAGCCTGTGTACTTTCAATCCCATTAATTTGGATAGCAAGTGGATATCAAAAGCTAGTCAGCAAAAAAAAAAAGTGGATATCAAAAGCTTAACAATATCGTAAACTCGAGGGGTCAATTTCGTAAAAAAACATAACCGTAACTCCCTGGAGGCCTAGTTCAGCTCCAATCGGTGTCTATAAAAACCGAAACAGAGTGAGTTAAGAGATCGAAAGGGGTCAAAGGGAGCAACGACCGACACCAATAAACACTTCTCGGTCGAAAAAACAAAATGGTAGCAGAGCCCTTCCTCCACAACAACAACAATGACGCTCCTCTCGTACTTGGTCTCCAACCCGCCGCCCTCATTGACCACGTGGCACGCGTCGGTTGGTCCTTCCTCGAACAAGTCCCCGGAGATCGCGGTGGCTCCACTCCTGTACCCCCTTCTATCTCTCTCTCTCTCTAATTTAATAGCATAACTTGGTTTATATTGTGGTCTTATATATATATATATATTTTTATATATGGTGTTTAGGTTGCAATTGAAGAGCTTGAGCACATATTGAGTAAGGTGGAAACCCATAATCTGGGGTCTCCAAATGATCCTTTGCTGATGAAGACGATGGCAGGGGGTAGTGTTGCGAATACTGTTAGAGGATTGAGTGTGGGGTTTGGAGTGTCGAGTGGAATAATTGGTGCATATGGGGATAATGAGCAAGGTCAGTTGTTTGTCAATAACATGACCTCTAATGGTGTCAATCTCTCCAGGTTGAGAATCAAGGATGGACCCACAGGTCAGGTGAGCTTCAATGTTTCTACAATTTCATTTTTTTTTTTTTTTTATTTGTTAATGTTAGGTGCTGAATCTTTTGTTATCTATATTGTATGGTGCAGTGTGTTTGCCTGGTTGATGAATTGGGCAACCGAACAATGCGGCCTTGTCTCTCCAATGCAGTGAAAGTTCAGGTGCTGTGCTTCTTTGTATCTTATGTTATCTTAAGCTTATAGTTGAGTTGTATAATGTGAGGTATTGGGGTTAAAAGAGAGAAAAGAAGTGTGGAGAAAGAGAGAGATTTGAGAAAAAGTTTAGGGATTTGATCAATGAGTCCCTCACCTTAGCAAATATTTATATTCGAGATTTCGAGTGATATGGCAAGATTATAAGAGTACCCATGTTGTTATATGAAATAATAACAAACTAATATGAAAACAAGAAGCTCTAACACTTATGATCTTTGTCATCTTTCAGGCGGATGACTTGACCAGAGAGGATTTCAAGGGCTCCAAGGTTAGGCATCTCCCCCTCTAGAATAAGAATTGTGAACGGAATCCGTCAATAGCATTTTTCTCTTTCTTTTTCTTGTTATTATTCTTCTTCTTATCATAAGAGTTTAGTCACTCATAAAATAGTTAGATTATTTGTACCCAAGCTATAGTGTATAACATACTGTACAGATAATATTGTTTCTTATATTTAAATAACTCCCTGTAATATAGATAATGTCATTCATTCCACAAACTAGCTCTGTTGGTTCTTTTGTCCTATATCTTCTAAAAGATAATATGTTGCTGTTATGTTTGAAACATTCTATGAACTTAGTTACTAATGCTTTTTTTTTTTTTTTGTTTGTTTGTTTGTTTCAGTGGTTGTTGTTGAGATATGGGATATTCAATGTGGAAGTTATTCAAGCGGCTATAAAGATTGCCAAACAGGAGGGTCTGTCTGTGTCCTTGGATTTGGCCAGTTTTGAGGTTTATTTTATACATCTAATTTCAAATTCTTTTAGTTTGGTTTCAATATTTGAGCTCCAACATCACAAATGGCTATGTTTTAACTTTTAAGTGGATTTTTTAGACTGAAAATGATTGTCATGCCAGGAAGAATAATTGAAACAAACTTTTTATTACGCTGAATACTGATTGCACAAAATCAATTTATGCATGGAATTGAAAAAATTCGCATCTCAAGAATGATTGATGCATGCAGTGACATACATTCTGATGTTCTTTTCCCACTTTTCTTTCCCCACCTCTTGCCCTCTCTTCTTGTGTTTTTCTATGCCACAAATTTTCAGGACCAAATGTATTAACTTATTTTAACTTTGGACAGATGGTTCGGAACTTTAAATTACCTCTTCTACAGTTACTGAAGTCAGGGGATATAGACCTCTGCTTTGCCAATGAGGATGAAGGCAACAGAGCTGCTAAGGTGAGTGTAATCTCTTTATTAAGTTAGCATGTTAAGATAGTTTTTGATTAAAAATAAATAAAAAATCGATCTTCCAGACTCTTCAGTTGTTAAGTATTTTATTCTTCCTTTAGAACATTTACACTCAGGTAGGTGGTATAAATTTCTCCAATTTTTGTAGGGGTGAACAAAATGCTGATCCTGAAGGTGCGCTTGAATTTCTGGCCAAACACTGCCGATGGGCTGTGGTGACATTAGGCCCTAATGGATGCATTGCTAAGCATGGAAAAGAGGTTAGTGAGATGCTGTAGTAGAACTTTGAGGATGTGAATACTCTATAAAATTGCCTTCTTTTTTTTTCCTTCTAGAAGCATAATCATCTCTGGACATGTACACTACATAGCCTCTTCTGGAAAATTTCAACATCCCCAGATATGTACAATCATAGAGTTATTGAGTGCCTCTTATGCTTTCCTTTTTCTTTTTCTTTTTTTCTCATTTGTACATTGGAGGACTGTTAAAGGTTTTAAATGGCTCTATTAAGGGGTGCCTCCTTAAAAATATGAAGGCTAAGCACCAAATCTGTATACAAATCTAAATATAATAATAAATAATGTGTGTATTCTAAATACAAAGTTCCATATAGATGTTCAATTGTTATTAATATTATCTATAAAATTTTATCATGTCAGATAGTCCGAGTTCCAGCCATTGGGGAATCGAAAGCAATTGATGCCACCGGAGCAGGTGACCTCTTTGCAAGTGGGTTTTTATATGGATTGGTAAAAGGTTTTTCTCTGGAGGAATGCTGCAAAGTTGGTTCATGTAGTGGTGGGTCCGTTATCCGCTCTCTTGGAGGTGAGGTGACCCCGGAGAACTGGCAATGGATGTACAAGCAGATGCAGATCAAGGGACTCCCTGTACCTGATATCCACAAATGACCTCTCCCCCCCAATTGCATAAGTGGTTGTATTTTTCTAATTGTTATAAGTTTATCCATTCTAAGCAAGGAGCAGCTTTAGTTGCGTTTTGGACTAATGCTTACAAGAGATTTTTTTTTTTCCCCCCCACGGAAGGACTGATAATTAAGATATTGAGTCACTAATTTAAAATTAATTTAATACCGAAAAAAAAAAACTCCTAATTTAACCTCTTTTCTAAGGCTTTGAAATCTGTGTCTTATTATCCCATTTGAATGAATGCTGTGCACCTGCAGTAAGCAGGGAGTGTGCGGTAATAAATTAACTAAATTTATAGAATCCAGCCCAGATACCACTTTTTGGATTAGATACCGGTGTATGGACGTTGCGACAACTTAACAACAGTTGACGATTTATGGAGGGTTATACTTAGGCCCCCAAAGCAACACGAAGTTTCAAAGAATTTTAAACAGGCTAATGCGAGTCTGAGCGAGCATTTTTCTAACTGCTTTAAGTTCAGCAGCTCATGGAGATGTGATCCTCATTAAATAAACTCCTTCCCCCACTCCCAGAAAAATGGTCAAAAGTCAATCGAATATAGATCTTGGATCCAAATTTAATGTGTTTAGTATTAAACCCTCACAATTGGTTTAACCCAATCCTCTGGAGTTGAGATATCAATTCGGTGTCTCTTTCACTCTCCCAGGAGTAAACACACTGTTTAATTGAAAACGCAACTAAAAACAGCCAAGAAGCAAACAAAAGAACAAGGAGGTATAGCTATATGTATGTGGGGTTGGATTGCAAGGTCAGAGAAGGTTGAAATTATGGCAATGGCCTTATAGTGCATAGCGTAGCCCCCACCCACAAAACCAATAAATAGAGGTAAGAGTCTCCTCGCTAGGATCCCTAACCAGTCTACTACCTAGTAAAGCCCAACGTACCCACAAAATATGGTGACAGATCGTGCGAGGTAAAAGAAAAAGTGAGATAAGGACCCCCACAGCCCGGAGGAGAAAGGCAGGGTTGTAAATAAAACAGAGCCTGGCCCCTTAACGCACTGAATACCATGATACTAAACAGTAGAGAATATAACCACAAAGTTCATACTGTATCTTAAGTATAAACGTCAAATGTAAATCTAGGTTCACCAGGGGGAAAGCATTAAAATGTCTGCACTGATGAGGCAAAGATAAATAGCATGACAAAAAGAAAAAAAAAAAAAAAAAAATTCAAGAAGAAACTGAGGTCTTCCATGGTGCTATCCATATTGTTACTCATTTCTGCAAACACACACATGGTAGAAAACCTTATCTGAGGACAAAGATGGAGAGCCAATGGCTGGTCCTTACATCCTAAATGTCCATTGGAGCCACTCCTTGGTCGGGTGCAGGGGGTGCAGCACCCTGCTCAGCACCACCACCCTGTTCTGCTGCATCACCACCCTGTTCTGCCACATCACCCTCATCAGCAGCAGCAGGTTCAGGAGCAGGAGGAGGATCTTCCCCCACAAGCTCAAATGTATCTATCAATTGTTGCACAGTTTCCTGATCCAATATATGGAATGGCTCTCCAACTCCCACCACAGCAATTGTGCATATGGAGCTCCTGAGCTTCTCTCCTTGCAAACTTTCCCTTGTTGCAATAAGTGCATCCTTGATCAGATCTTCCCGCGAAGAGTCCACGAAGTTCTCAAACCTGCGTTCCAAATATGTCTTTGCAGCTTGTGAACGAGACCCAATGGCAAAGGCCTGGTACTCAAAGTAGTTACCACTTGGGCAGTTGTAATAAAGGTGAGCTCCAGATTCATCTAAGCCACCTACCAGAAGACCAACACCATAGGGCCGTTTCCACGAGCGTTGTGTGCAAACCTGCCACACCCCAAAGCATGTTATAATCAATTTTTTATAATAAAAATAAAAAATAAATTCTGAGGTAAGCAACTGAACTATATGTCAATATCTGAAAGAATCTTAGTCAAATAATATTAACCTGATATTCTAACATCATATCAAATTTGTTGTCAAAAACTTCAACTCAGTTCAACAAATTCAGTAACATGCATGTGAAGATAACTTAGATATTATGGGGCCAAATCATTAGCCGGAGTATCACCTTGAACATTGCCATCATTAGGAATAAGCAAAATATGCCAACTATTTCAATTTTCCCATCAATTTGAAGCCATTCACTCTTACAGTTGTGGAGTTACTCCGTACAGAATATGAATTCTAAAGCCTAATAAATTATAAGCTTTAAGCGCAGTTCTCAAGTTCGAAGATTCCACAAAATAATTTCTTGCATGTGCCAAAGATTTTAGAAAATGGGGAATGTCCATCATGGTGAATAAGAGCTGATCTAGATGCAACCAAAATATATCTCTGTAAGCATGTAAAGGTGTGTGTGTTCTCACATGTGTGCATGTACGTGTGTTAATGTGTGGAGAGAGAGAGATGTCACCTAGAATTCAGGGAAGAACCACATGGTAGAATTCAAATACTGATAGTCTGATACTAATATCATATGCACATATAGTATTTGCAATAGAAGTATTATACTTACATCAAAAATTAAGAAATAAGACAAGAAATGGTATCCAATACAAGAATTATCTAAATAATCATCACAAAAAGCAAATCATGATCACATCCCCCAACTCTAAGGACAACAATGCTGTACCCAGGACATGTGATAGAAGCTGAAGTAATCAGCTATGAGACTAAATAACACAAACGATTAAAAAAAAGAGTGGTGAAGGCCTTGGACTTGAAGGTTTGCTCCCTTCAAGGTCCAAGGTTCAACACCTCTTGGGTGCAATCAATCTCTTGGGGCCACACCCCCTGGTGAAAAGCTAGCGATTTACCCTGATCCGTGTAGGGAAACTTCCGAGGGTGCGGTGCACGGATCCCGTGGGATTAGTCGAGGTGCGCGTAAGTTGGCCTGGACACCCAAGGTTATGAAAAAAAAAAATACAGAAGCTATCACGAATAAATAAAAGGAAATAGATGGGTATCTCTGAAGTGGAGTCTTACAAGGAAAGAGAGATTTGAGAAATTCACATACTACCAACAAAGCTCAATTGGTTCCTCAGTAAATTCTGACAAGTTTTCATTGTTTACCATAACAGATCCTATTATCAATAAAATAAGTTTTGACACTTTCCATCACTCAAAGGAAACACAAGCCACATGACCTCAATTCAATAATTTGGCAGAAATAATCTGGACCCCAATTTTACCACCCACTACATGCCAATTTAAATTATTCTCCTCTTTCTTTTTTTGGCGAGCAATAGGATTTGAACACCATGCCTTCTTCATGGTGGCTATAACGTCCTACTTGGCAAAGAAGCCATTGGTCAAATGAAGCTATACTTTGGATCTCATTTACATGGTTCAGAACATGCCTGGAATGTTATAGTTGGTTTTTGTACCCTTTCAGACTATTCTAGTTTGATTAGGATTCAACAATTAAAAGTTCAACAGGACCTTAAGTAAATCACTCTAAAGTGTTTGATAAAATCCTCTCCAGTCCTTAATCATTCGCTCACTGGAAAAATTCCTAAGGATATGGTCATTTCAAGACAGCACTTGCCTTCACTTGCTGCTGTGCCCAAATTCTAGGATTAAAACAAACAAGCAAACACACAACTTTTCACACGTCAGTTTGTACTTATTCTTTCTTTAATCCCATCAACATCACAACATATACGAAGTACAAGAATTTTTTTTAACAATACGAAAGCCTCATAGTTAGTAGCTGTATTTACCCACAACCTGTTAAAGATCAGAGTTAAATTTGATTGGTCCCAAATATGTGCAAATGATCCTTGGACAAACTATAATAGGCATTTTTAGCCTATCACAACCACATGAAAATACTTCATCACACAGAACTCCCTATTGTTGGTTAACAACTTATAACATGATTAAATCATCAGAAAGCAACAGGAGTAACTCAAATTTTGAGAAAAGCATAGATGTTGAGAATATGGGATCCCCAAAAAAACAAGGGTCTTAAATCCCACTATCATATTCTTTGACCCTCAGGATTCATGAATCATAATATCACATCCTTCAATTTGAATCCTATTATCTGATGTATCTCTTGTTATTTCAGACTTGGTGACGCAGGACGTAATTTTAAGAAACACACAGAATTATGAGATAAAGAATTAAAATTAACAGTTTTCGGTCTAGATTTAAAAATCAGAACTAATAACAGTTTAACCTGGTTTGGTCAATTAAAAACAAATGGAGGGACCAATGGATTTTCAAGATAAAGGGACTGATCTTTTATGAATATGTCAGAAATGAAACTATTAAATTAAATCAGCAAGCCCAAGCATTTTAAATACATTTAAGTTTGGCTCTTAGAATTAACAAAGAACAATCAAGCCCAGTCTGTTTAACACTTTCAAGTATTCAAAATTATTAAATTCTAAGAAAACCATACATTTTTTTATAAGTATTCTCAAGAAGTCTTAGATTAAAGCCGATTTCGGATGTTGGTTGAAATTGGCTAAATCAGTAATGACATACATTACTCGCCTACATCTTAAATTGGAATAGAATGTGAGTAACTCATAAGGTAAGACAATGAAACAGTTGATGTAAAATATCAAATACAAATTCGGGCCAAAGAAATCCATGCTTGAATCCTTGATGGTATGATTTTAAATGCCGAACATCAGATGATATTTAATTTTAACCCCTCAAGATAATTTACAAACCAATGGATTTCAATGTAACTACATTAATCAAGTGAAAAAACAACAAAAAAAAACAAAAAGCATCACTATAAATACGATCCTTCAGCAAAACACACTTTGCACCAAAAAAGCATCCGCACCCCCAGGAAAGGAATGATTTCATTAGGAGGCACAAAAAGAGAGTAATACAACAGTATGGATAAAGTACTGGCTTCACCAAACCTCAAGTGCACCTAAATACTGAGCCAGTTATCCAGCCAAAAGAGATATTATAATGCCTCCCCCACGGTTCAGTAATTCCAGTCAAGACATGTCCATGTACCACTATATTTCACATTTAAGTCGCAAAACAAGATCGTATTATGAGGAACATAAAGGTCAAAATCGCACAACGCAGTTGTCAGATCTAGGATTTTACTAAGCATTCACGACAATGAGCCAAGAGGACTAGAATTCTAGAACACAACTTGCTGAATTACGAGGGATAACAAAAGGGCTACTACCCACAGTGTCGATTACCAGCAATTTTCCACGCCCAGAACTCAGTTCAACTAAGATTTCATTCAGCTAACATAAACAAATTATCAAAGACTCCGCCTAAAACCCCAATTTCCACTCTTTTCACCACCAAAAACACAATAAACACCTAAATGCCATACAAGCTATAATCTCTCACTAAAATTCATGATCTTCCGCATTCTCTCCGGAACCAAATCCACTTCCAACTCCAAATCCAAAACCCTAACTTCCATAATCCAAACACTCATCAACTAAACCCCTTCATTTTCTACAATTTTACCTTTAAACCCAAAAAATTAATAAAAATTGACTAAAACCCTAATCTCCACCATTTCCACGATCTAACATTAGCAACATTCACCAAATTACCACAGTAACAAACAAACAAACACACAAAAAAAGCAAACAAGAAAAAATAGGGTTAGGGTTAATGATAGGGAACCTGAGCCTTATCGGCGAGTTGAACAACGAGTCGGCCTACAGGGAGGGGAGACTCGTAAGTGAAGGAGTGATTAATGGACTCGGATCGCATATAACGAGAGAGTACACGGCCGTCGGCGGTGAGTCCGGCAATGGCGACGCCGATGTGATCATCGACCTTGAAGATCTTCTTCTGATGAGAGGAGAGCTCAGAGTTAGTCTTGTTAACGCAAGCCAGAACCACATGGCTCTTCGATCTCAGCCCTATCGCCGCCGAGCCTTGCTTCACAGCCTCCATCGCGTACTCCACCTGGAATAGCCGCCCCGTTGGGCTCCATGTCGTCACGTCCGTGTCGTACTGGTTCCTAAACATCTTCTTCTTCCTTCTACGGCGTCGTTTTTCACTTTTAAAAACCGCGAACCTTTCTCTCTGTGTTGTTGCTATAGAGAATGAGAGGACTTGTTTCTATTATTTTATAAGGGTTTTCTTCTTCTTCAAGGCAAAAAAAGAGAAGAAGAAGCAGTGATTACTTTTAGTTTTAGGAACAGCCGGAGCTAGTTACTACTTACTACTAGTGTCTTGGAAATGCTATATAAATGGACCGGGCCTACTTTTTTACCCAAGGTCAAGTCTAGGAATTTTAATTTCGGTGTAGCTCACAAGGCCCAAATTTGAACGTTATCATATGGGCTCGTGTTTGTCCGCTTTGATAGGTTTGGGCTTACACGAGTCCAACTTATATTGACGTTTATTCTGTTGGGATTTGAAGAATACCTGTTATAGTTTTCGTTTTGGAGACCAGCCCAGTTCCATGGTGAGAATGGATGATCTTCTCAAAAGACTTGGGTTGTTTGGTTTGGAGGAAGGGGAGTTAGTTCCTAAAAAGTCCCGCGAGATTTGTCACTGTGTCATCACCATCAAACATTAAATGTTTACCTAACCTCATCATAGTCATAAACTGGCTCTCTAATTGAATTTTTTCATTCTTATCCGCCACTTGAGTCTACATTAACGAGTAATACTTATCTCTTATGGCTATACTTAAGCTAGCTTCCTTTCTCACTAACCAAATCTATGGTCTTGTGCATTTGATGATTTCAAGTCTCAAGGGAAATCATGAATCTAACAATTTTCAATCTAAAAAACTTTAAAATACATTATAAAAAATAGGAAAACTAAGATAACGAGGGGATCCTAACATATCATAACACATTCTAGCACAAGTCAGCCAAACAAGTGACTAAAAAAATCTAACCAATGTCATCTTCTACCTTGAGACTCAACCTCTACAAAATAAATAATACTCTCAACCATGCATGTCTTCTAGGACTAGATCTCTCCCTCATTACCAAGCTTTCCTAAGTTTTTATCAAATTATTTTCTGTGAAAGACTCACACAGGATGGTCAAAATCAATTCGTAAGGGAAGTGCTCGTGGTTTAAACTAAGCAATAAAGTTTATTAGAATCTTAGTTATATTCCGATCGATTATTACAAATATTTCCTTCAATTTAAGCTCCCTTCAAATGTAAGGAAGGACCACATTTTGATAATATTTTTGGGCTTTGCTAACAAGAGTTATTTTATTGGGCTAATGATGAGCTTCACTTGGATTTTAGGTTGGTAGGCTTGGTTCAAAGGAGGTTGTCTCACTAACCATTGGGTGGATCCTTCTGCTCGATGTTGAGTTTTGGATTTGAATTTCCTTTTCAAGATTAGCCCATGTTCTACTCAACCTTTGGACTACACTAAGAAAGAAAGAGATCCCCCCACAAACATTAACTTTTAAGTGTTATTAATTTTTGTTTATTTGTCAATTTGAGATGATTCCATATAACTCTTCTTCTAGATCTATGAATAAATAAAATAAAAATAAAACGCATTTCTTGCATGGGAGAATAAGAGGGGGGACATCTAAGGGAATGTATCAAGACATTTTAATACGAAAAAAAACCTCTGTACTTCATATCAGTCAAGATTTAAGCTTTCTCTCTCCTTCACACGTCATGCATGCAAATGGGTAAAAATATAAGTAACCTTTAAAAATCCATCTACCTATCGTCTCACTTATCTCAAAAGAAAAAGAAACAAAAAAGTTGGTAGTCACTAGGTTAAAGCAATAGCCATGTGGTAACGTGAAGACAAAAAGCGGAATCACCAATGGTCTTCTACTTTATGCTTTGGATCTTTAATTCTTCACGTTATCATTGATCTAGATGTTTATAAAATTCCCCCAAAAGGTATTGACCACAATCCATATATATCTACTAACAGTTATTAAATTAAAAAGAATACCATATATCTGCTTTGCAAAATAGTTACCAGTTACAACTTACAAGGAGTAATTTAAAGAAATCGAAATGGAATTGAAACACCTTTCTACTAGAAGTAGATTTCATACGCAAGTACATGTAACATGATGATCATAGTTGATAAGAATTGTATGCACCCCATGGGCCATGGCTTTTAAATGATGCAATCATTGTTTTTTTTTTTTATGATGAACTATAATTAAGTCATAAGCAATAGGAAACAAGCGTGTAACTTGTAAGCCGGAATCTCTGACTCTGAGCTCGTACCTCGAAAGCATGTTTTTCTTATTTGCTGTTTTCACTCGTTTTGTTGCTAACATTTGAACAAATTTGCTGGCAGGCTTTGTTTCATACAAAAGTTGGAGTGATTTAACCATTGCTGATTATAAAAGAAAATGTTATTTCCACACCCCTGCGAAAATATCAAATAAGATGTGAAATTTCACATCTATTTCTAACCTTTTTGTATCATTAGTACGGAAATATTAGGTATGGAAATAACATTTCTCATTATAAATTACAGCTCGTCTATTATTTGAGCACTTCCCCTATTCATTATTTCTGTTGACAGTTAGAGGCTTTGTTTTTTTTTGCGGAGTGACCGTTGGAGCTATCAGTGGAACACAAAACAAACTTTAAAATCAATCAATCATGCATTGTTCTCAAACTGTCAAACAAATTAACATGCAACGGCTCTATCCTTATCAAGCATTATTATTCATCTTATCTTACTCTCTCAGTGTTGTCCAAGGTATGAGGTCCACCGTCCACACACATATACGGTCCAAAAACAAGAAGAATAAGTTTGACGAGTTGGTTGTACATGTACACATGTTTCAACCAACATTCTATGCTAGTAAGCGCACATGCTCTCAGAGATATTCTACGAGTACTCAGCTTATACAAATTAAACGAACGAATTTATTTATTTATCCCAACACATCCTTCAGTGTAACACAACTATATGTATCTAGAAAAGAAAACCTTAAGGCTTAGGGACTCGCCTCTTCAATACCATTCAATTAATAAATAATTGGTATATTTTATTTATCACTAATAAGATTTTGAATCTATTTAAATGAATATGAGTAACCTAGACTTTCTTATAAAGATAATCATAACTACTTTGACCTTTCATATGTATAAGCATACATACTTAATATTTTTTAATATAATATATGGGGGGAGCCCCAAATTTCCTGACCCCAACATGGCTCCCCCAATTTTAGAAAGACTGATTTTTAGACTAATGTTAAATTCATTATACATTATTTGAATAGAGAGCATTTATCATCTCACTATTAAGATCCAACCTCCAACTTAATTATGCTTCAATAATTAGCCCTATGAGATAGGGATAGCTTAAACTTCAATATTAGTTCTTATGAAAGAGAAATAACATGGCCAACAATGCTGCCAACTTGATCATGTTTTAGTAGTAGATTTTTAAGGTGCATCCCTAGTAAAACAAGTTTCATTTTTCTTTATGGAAAAGCTAATTAAGGAGGTGAAAAGAGACATATTAACAGTAGAAACCATGCGTTTTTTTTTTTACAATGAAACTTGTTTTGTGTATATATATATATATATACAGGGGCGGCTCTACGTTGAAGGCAGGGTGTGCAACTGCTCACCCTGACTTTTTGAAAAATCAAAGGAAAATTTTTTTTTTATATAGATGTTCTCAACTAAAAAAAATTTCTGCTCACCCTCAAATAAAAATTCTGCTCACCCTCAAATAATTTGTGAACACCCTGATGTAATAAACCCAATTTACCATACCCAAAAATAAAAAGTCCAAATAACAAAAAATAAATAATAAAAAAATAACTCAAATAACACCCACAATAACAAAATAAGCACAAATAACAACACTTATTTAAACCCATAATAACAAAATAAGCCCAAATAACAACACTTATAAGCCTGTAATACAAAATAAGCCTGTATAAAACTTTATGTAATTTTTTTTTAGTGATGTTGTTATATTCAAGCTTTGTAATGCTCACCCTGAAAAAATTTCCTAGAGCCGCCACTGTATATATATATATATATATATATTTTACAAAGTTTTATAATACTTTTGTTGAAAAGAAAATGCGCCATCATTTGTGCGGGTCCTAAGCAAATTTTGAATAATGGAGTCAGCTATGTCTTTTCAGGAAATCATATAGTTTTAATAATGATAATAAGGGAAAGCTAATAATAATTCAACAAAACATTAATTCAATGATTAAAGCCACGGCACAATTCCCGTTTCCCTAAGCTCCAATTTGAAAAGTAGAAAACAAAAGGAGAATGAACAGCATCAATATTGCCAGATTGACATCCGTGTTAATTGTTAACCCCTGTTCCTTTATGGAGTCAATGATTACTGCCATTGAAAGATATTATGGATAAGACTATATATATGCGAATCATCTTTGCTCAACGCAATATGTCAATATCATGCTAGCCAACGGCCTTTCCAGCCTAATGGCACTTTCATTTTTGTGGTGGTTCTATCATTGTTCCAATAATTTCACCTAAAAAAAATCATGTTGCTGGGTACAATTGTTCGGTGGCCTAGTGAAAAAAATATTTTGGACCACATGTTATGTAGTAATTGGTGGGGGTGACCTATGATTCGTGGTCCCAACATTATTTTTCCGGTTGTGTATGTCTACTGTGTCTAGTCTCTATCCCATGCATGTGTAGGTCTTGGGATTTGAAAATTTCGAACGTTTGAGTCTCAAATAATTGCCATATTAGAATCTTCAGCTTTCTTTATCAGAGAACACCAAGAATCCCCAACTTTATAATAACAGGTGACCAATGGATGAGAAGAATTTGCCTATATAAGAATAAGGTCTCAGAATCAGACATTGCACTGTTTTTTGAGTAAGATGAATAGCAGCAAGCTCAAGCTCCATTGGGTTTGGGTATCGAAGATTAAGCAGGACAACCTGGCAATCAAGTATTCCCAATTCCTTTTTTTTTTTTTTTCCTTTAATTTTTTAATTTCAAGGAGCTAGTAATCAAGTAATCTACGATATATTAATATTGGTGACGTTGTTGTAATCAAGAAGCAATACCATATACACCTCTAGAGAGATCCGAAGTGGTTAGAGGGTTAGAGCCGCTCATTTGAAAAAATTATAATTACATTAAGTACAAAGACTAATTATTCTTTAGGAAGTTTTTTAGGTTTTAGATTATAAATTTTTAGGTTAAATTACATATTTGGTCTTCAACATTTGACATTTATTTCAAAATAGTTCTTATATTTTAAAATATTTCATTTTAATCTCTATACTTTCAAGTTTTTTAAAACTTTTAATTCTTTATCGCCATCATACTTGTGAAATGCTCATGTGACCCAATTTTTTCATAGCACATTATAGACTCTACGTCATCTAAGTGACAATCTAAGTGACATTAGTTTCGTGAATTTAATTCAATTCATCAACATTTTTCACCCATCCATTAATAATAAATATTTTTTGAAACATTTTAAAGAATGAGTACATTATTTTTAAAAAAAGAGCCAAAAATTAAGGACTACACATGTAATTTAACCTTAATCTCATCTAACTTATTTTTTAAGCCAAATACATCAATAAATTTAACTTACCACAAACCAATAGCAAATACCCACCATATAATTAGTTTTAGAAGGCTGTTTATTGGCCCTAAAAAAGAAAGAAAGAAAGTTGTTTATTGGTTTTTTGGTACGCCCCTTGATTAAACACATAAACAAAGTAACAAAAGAAGTGTTTAATTTAGTAATTTAGTAATCACCAGTTCACAACAACTGGAAAACAATGACTCGTCCAAAATCACAGCGGTAAACCATTTAAAAATGCATCTGTCACCGGTTGAACACCTTTTGGTGGATTGAGATCCCATGCAATACCATTGCATGGGCTGCAACTCTTTTAAAACCCTTCAATATAAAAAACAAAAAATATCATAAGGACAAAAAAGTAAAAAACTATAAAAGTAAAAAAAAAAATTGTGAGCAAAAAAAGTTAGTCTAAATACTAAGAAATCCTACCTTGTGAATTGTCAATGAAATTCATAACAATATGGGATAGAATTTGAATACAAACTAATTTTTTGTAGCGAGCTTACTACAATACACTACGTGACAATTTATAAGATCATCTACGTGAATAAGTCATATGACTTATTTAAATGATATATATGGATGATTTTATGAGTTGCTACATAATTGGTTTTTACAAGCCGGCTCTAAACCAGTTTGTTGCCAAATCTATCAACAATATATATTAAAATTAGGATTTTGTTAATCAGTTCTCTTAGTGCAATGGTTAAAGAATATTAAATTATTACATTTTACGAATTTTTAATATTAAAATAATAAATAAAAAGGTTAAAATATATTTAAAAGTTATTTTTATATTATTTTAATATTAAAATTTTATTATTTTTTATAAAGTAAAAACATTAAATATTTTTTTAATTATTGTTTGAAGGACACTCAGGCCCTTCAAATTAAATAAAATTGAACAGCTTTTCTTGCGACCTATCAGCTCGCCACGTCACAAATCAAGGCACAGCTGTAGCCATTCACGGCTCACTATTTCATTGTAACGACGAAAATAACCCCTTTCATGACGCGGTGTTGGTGTCGCTTATTGGTTGACAGGTTGGACGTGAAGGAAACACGAAACACCCTATTCCATGCAACACGACAACAGCTGAAAGTGAGCGTTAAAACTCACCATTCTCTCTCTCTCACTGTCTCTACCGGTCACGGGTCAGCGGCCGATTTTTTGTTTTCCCCCCATCGAAAAAAACCGCCGATTTAGCCAGTACCGTACACGCTGAAACTTGAGAACGCAGTTTTTTTATTATTTTTCCCTCAATTTCTCGGCAAAGTCTCTATCTCTCTTTCTCTCTTTTTCATTTTACTCTGACATTTTCTCGGTCTTCTTTCTCCTTCTCCGTGTCTGACTCTGCTTTCTGCAGAGAAAGAACACAGAGAAGAAGAAGAGCATCGAAACGAAACGCTTAAACCCTAGATAGAGAGAGATTGAGACGCGTGCAATGGAGTACCAAGTCTCTACTGCTACTCTCTCCAAGAAACTCTCCAAGGACCATAGCTTCAGTTCAAAATCCATATACGACGGCGTTTTTTCTACTCCTTCGTCGAACTTCAGAGCTCCGAAGTTCTCGTCTCGTATTGAAGATTACAGCGAGATATTCGGAAGTGGCTCCTCGGGAGCTTCTCGAGGCTCATCGATTCCGATTCTCGATATCCCGGCGCTGAATGAAAGAAACGTTTCGGTTGATGCTCGGGGCTCGAAGCTCGATTACTCAAACGTTTTCGGTGGTTTCGGAGAGTTCGATTTCGCCGTATCGTATGAGGAACTTATCTCTAAGCCGAAAAAGAAATCGAATGGCTTCTCTGAGAAAGCGCGGTAAGCTCAATCTTAGCCTCTATTTGTCTCTGTGACTCTGTATGTTTGTATTTGTACTTGGAAATGGCGGATATTGTTTATTTACAGCTACGTTCTTGTTTTCTCTGTTTCTTTAGCGGTTAATTTTGTTCTTAGTGTGTTGTATTGGGAAACAGACACTGTCTTTGTGTTTTGGAAGCTTGTCAAGCTCTGTTTGGTTGCTGAGTAATGATCGGAAATGAAAGTTTTAAGAGAATAAGTTTTTGTAAAATTCGAACGCAGACGTAAAACGTGTTAGTTTTTAATATGAGTATCTGATCTAATTGATGCTACTTGTAAAAGGTTTTTTTTTTTTTAGAATATTTTCTTCTGTGTTTTTAACAAATGGAGCATTTAAATGGGTTTTTGAGTTATTAAGAAGTTGGAGGGGACTTTATTAGTTGATATTGTTTCTGAAGAATCTGAAAGAGGGAAATTCACTTTCATTCTGGGGCATAAGCGCAGCTATACTGCTAGTGATTCTGAGAGTCTTCTTTTGGAACCAACAATTCTGCTCTGAAAAATTCATGGATGCATAGGAGCATTGTCATCTAGCAGAATGGAGTGTCACTGTTTTGATATTCTTATATATATATATATATATATGTATATTTTTTTTTGTGGGGGATTTTTTTTATAGTATTTTTATGCTGGATTTTTTGTTTGATGTGGCTCTTTGTTTCTTCTCTTGAAGAAATTGACATTGGTTGGATGCATATAAGCTCATATTGTTAGATATTTATCATAAATTTTCATGTCTGCAATGACATTGAGAGGAATGAAATGGTTTTCTTCAAAATTGGTCCACTTGTAGAGGTAGAGCATTGACAGTATATGTTGTGGTTATTTCTATTTGTTATATGTAGGACTCCAGCTGAAAGAGGACCGCCTTCAAAAGGGTCAGATCCTTCTGATTTTCGAGAAAAGAATCATATGAATTCACATGAGGCATCTCATCAGTCATTTGATGGTGTGAAGAAGTACAGTATGTCATACAATAAAGTCAATCAAGGAGGCAAAAATGGGACAAATGGAACAACCCACATAACTCAGCTTCATGCTGTTCCTGGTTATACGCGTTTAATTGATGAAAGCACTCCCTTGCAGATGACTGATGGCAATAAGCCAGTAACCTCTGCGGTAAATGATTTGTATCTTAACAAAAAATTTGGTGATGGGATAACTGAAGGCATGCATTCCACAAAAGTTGTGACAGATCTTCCTGCTAGTGGTGCTAGCAAACAGAAGTCTAGAGGTGGAGTTTCACTTCAAAATAGGTCCAATCGGAGTAGGTCCAATTCAATTGATGAAAGCACTCCCTTGCAGACGACTGATGCCAATAAGCCAGTAACCTCTGTGATAAATGATGTGTATCTTAACAAAAAATCTGGTGATGGGATAACTGAAGGCATGCATTCCACAAAAGCTGTGACAGATCTTCCTGCTAGTGGTGCTAGCAAACAGAAGTCTAGAGGTGGAGTTTCACTTCAAAATAGGTCCAATCGGAGTAGGTCCAATTCAATTGATGAAAGCACTCCCTTGCAGACGACTGATGCCAATAAGCCAGTAACCTCTGTGATAAATGATGTGTATCTTAACAAAAAATCTGGTGATGGGATAACTGAAGGCATGCATTCCACAAAAGCTGTGACAGATCTTCCTGCTAGTGGTGCTAGCAAACAGAAGTCTAGAGGTGGAGTTTCACTTCAAAATAGGTCCAATCGGAGTAGGTCCAATTCAATTGATGAAAGCACTCCCTTGCAGACGACTGATGCCAATAAGCCAGTAACCTCTGTGATAAATGATGTGTATCTTAACAAAAAATCTGGTGATGGGATAACTGAAGGCATGCATTCCACAAAAGCTGTGACAGATCTTCCTGCTAGTGGTGCTAGCAAACAGAAGTCTAGAGGTGGAGTTTCACTTCAAAATAGGTCCAATCGGAGTAGGTCCAATTCAATTGATGAAAGCACTCCCTTGCAGACGACTGATGCCAATAAGCCAGTAACCTCAGCATTAAATGATTTGCATCTTAACAAAAAAATTGGTGACCAGATAACTGAAGGCATGCATTCCACAAAAGTTGTGACAGATCTTCCTGCTAGTGGTGCTAGCAAACAGAATTCTAGAGGTGGTGTTTCACTTCAAAATAAGTCCAATCGGAGTAGGTCCAATTCAATTGATGAAAGCACTCCCTTGCAGACTGATGGCAATAAGCCAGTAACCTCTGCGGTAAATGATGTGCATTTTAACAAAAAATTTGGTGATGGGATAACTGAAGGCATGCATTCCACAAAAGTTGTGACAGATCTTCCAGCTAGTGGTGCTAGCAAACAGAATTCCAGAGGTGGTGTTGCACTTCAAAATAACTCTAATTGGAGTAGGTCCAATTCAATTGATATGTTGTTTGGTGCATCTGAATACGGCCAGGGAGCACATTCTTTGAAAGTCTCACCATCTTCAAGCCCACTGCCTTCCTCGTGTGAAAGCAAGGGTGCTTTTAAGAGACCAATGGCTTCTAAGTTTGGTGTTTCTAGAACTGATTTTGAAGGTGCTGGACGTGTTTCTTCACCACCTTGCTTTGATGAGGAAGTAGATGCAAATTCCATTGCTGCCGCCTCTGTGGCTGCTTTGAGAAAGGCAATAGAGGAGGCTCAAGCAAGAATGAAGATTGCAAAAGAATCAATGGCAAGAAAGAAGGAAGGTCTTCAAAATCGTGTGAAGCTGAGCTCTAATGATGGCCTGAAAACCGAGCAGAGAAGGGAGGGAAAATTTTCAGACAAGGAAAACAGGTCCAAAAAGAAGGATTTATATGAAAAAGAGGATGCTCCAGTGCAAGTTTCAGCTGGTATGAGAAAGCAAAACATGATGAGATCAGGTCACGTAACTCCAGACTTCAGAGTCAGGGAAAGAGCTTTTGGCACTAAAGCAGCTGTAGGAGAGACTCATGAGAGGGAGTTGAAACCAATTCAAGCAGATCATAGGCCAGAAGCAGAAATATTCTGGGATTCAGCAGAACATTTTTATGAACTTGAGACAGTCGGTAAACACAAAGAAACAATTTTAGAGTTTGAGCAGGCGGATAATACAAAGAAAGAATACTTTGAGAAGCCAGAAGAATGTAGCCAGAGAGCAAATGCAATTGAAGAGGCTTGTAAGCTGGAGGAGATAGAGAGGAAAGTTATCACAGTTAAAGGGCCATTTAAGAGTGAAGAACATGGAAACGATTTAAAATCAGCTCAACAGGTTCATGATCAGGAAGAAAATGAGCAGAGATTAAGAGTTGTTCAGGAGCAGGATAAATCTGAGAAGAAAGTTGAAGCATCTCATGAACAGGAAAAATGGGAAGAGACACTAAGAGATCTTCAGGAAGCAATGAATTATATGGAAAATATTAAGACCCAAGAGTTTATGGAAAATGGAAACATGAAGAGACAGGTGGAGGTTCAAGAGTCGGTAGAAAATGAGAAGAAAGTTAAAGCATCCCATGAACAGGAAAAATGTGAAGAGAAACTAGCAGATCTTCAGGAACCAATAAATTATGTGGGAAACATCAAGACCCAAGAGTTTGAGGAAAATGAAAACATGAAGAGGTGGATGGAGGCTCAGGAGTGGATTGAAAATGAAAAGAAAGGAAAAGAGGCTTGTGAGGAGGAAGACTTTGAGAAGAAACAAAAAGATGCCCACAAGCGAAAAGACACTAAGGAGGCTAGTGAGCAAGAAATTGGTGAGGAACAGAAAAGTGCCCATGCCCTCAGGGGGGAAGAACCTGAAAAGTGTTTAGACAAAATTCACGAGCAGGCAATAACTAAGATGAGATTTAATGACTTCCATGTTGAGGAAGAAAATGGGAATAGGCTTAAAGATAATGATGAGTTGGAAGGAAATGAGAAGCTTCAAGAGGCTGGAGAAAATAAGGAGTTACTTAAAGGGGCTACTGTTCAGATTGAAGAGAAAGAGGAGAGACAAAATGAAAATTACGAATGGATAGAAGCTGAGAAGATGCAAACAGAGATTGATCAGAGTGCAGAAGATGAGAAGAGATTGAAAGTGGCCCAAGACGTTCTTAATTTGGAGGAGAACAATCTTGAGGCAGCTGATATTTGTAAGCAGGATGGAAGTGAAAACCTAAGCAAAAGTCAGGAAGCCAGTAGACATTTAGAAAATGATAGAGATATGGAATTAACTTTAGTGGTACCTACACAAGAAGAAAATGGGAGTACAATTGAGGTAAATAAGGCCTCCGTTAAACAGGAGGAGAATGAAAGACAAACAGAAGCAGTTAAAGATGAAAAGGTGGTGAAAGAGGCTGAACAAGCTCTTCATCATGAGAAAAATCTTGAGGCAACTGATGATGGATGTAAGCAGGAAGCGAGCAGATGTATAGAAAATGAACAAGCAGTTAAGGATGAAAAGGTGGTGATAGAGACCGATCAAGCTCTTCATCATGGGAAAAATCTTGAGGCAACTGATGATGGATGTAAGCAGGATGAAAGAGAGAACCTACGCAAAAATCAGGAAGCAAGCAGACATATAGAAGACGAACAAGCAGTTAAAGATGAAAAGGTGGTAAAAGAGGCCGAAGAAGCTCTTTATCATGGGAAAAATCTTGAAGCAACTGATGATAGATGTAAACAGGATGAAAGAGATAACCTAAGCAAAAGTCAGGAAGCAAGCAGACATATAGAAAACAATAAAGATGTGGAAGTGAATCTAGAGGTACCTGCACATGAAGAGAACAAGAGTACGGTAGAAGTAAATTTAGCTTCCTTTGAATACAAAAGGAATGGGAAAGACATTGAGGATAAGGAGTTACTTGAAACAGATTGGTTTCCTCGAGATGAGATGACGCAGCAAATGGAAGATACAATAGAAACTGTTTTTTTTTACTTGGATGGGGTTGATTTTATTAAAACTGACATGAGCTTTGGGCAAAAGCAAAATGACCAAAATGTGGAAGAACACAAAATAGTCTGCAATGTGGGAAGGAACATTGAAGAAATGGCTCCTGAACTGGGGGAAATTTATGAGAATGTCGAGGAAGTTGAAGTTTCTGCAGATCAGGAAGAAGATGTGAATATTTCAATGTCTTCTCACGAGGAAAGATGGGTTGATGATGGGAACAAGGTGAAACGAACTCAGAAACCTAGTGTGTTTGAAGGAAAAGGTAAAAGTGTAGAAACAATCGAGGGGGTCAAAGTAATCCAGATTACAGAAGAACATGAGGAGAATCATCAATCAACCCTGACAATGGAAGAGAAGGAAAGCAATGATACTATGAAAAAGGAGTTGGAAAAGGAGCACCTTAAAAAAATAGATGAAGCAAAAGAGAGGGAAAGGGAAAGGGAAAGAGAAAGAGAAAGAGAGAGGATGGCTGTTGAAAGAGCCATCCGTGAAGTTCGTGAAAGGGCATTTGCTGAAGCCCGAGAAAGGGCAGAAAGAGCTGCTGCGGAAAGAGCAGCTCTTGAAGCTCGTCGAAGGGTAATGGCAGAGGCCCGAGAAAAGCTAGGGAAGACTTCTGCAGAGGTTAATGAAAAGTCATCAGCTGAGAAGGCTGCTATGGAAGCCAAACTTAAAGCTGAACGTGCTGCTGTAGAGAGAGCAACTTTGGAGGCTCGAGAGCGTGCCCTAGAAAAAGCAATGTCCGAGAAGGCTGCCGTCAAAGCAAGAAACCAGGCTGAAAATTTTTCTGGTGCTTCCAGAGATACTGGAACGAGGCAGAGCTTTTCGCCCCATGTGAGTGTCTCTGTTAAATCTTGTATTCACTCCTTTCCCACGAAACTTGTGACGTTGCAAAGTAATAGTTGATAGAAATAACCGCAGGATCTACAGCATAAAAATTCATATCCTCCTAGCAATTCAAGATACCCCAATTCTTCAAGTCATGGTGGCGGGTCATATTGTGAGTGCCTCCCCACATCCCACCACCCTATAATTGTGTTTGATATATGCCTCAGTTATCACTTAATATGTTTAATTTAACTGTCCTTCCTGCTCTCCTACTTGTGAACAAATTATATTTCTTGATGAAGACTCTACTGAGAGATTTGATGGAGATAATGGTGAATCGGCTCAGAGGTGTAAAGCTAGGTCCGAGAGGCATGAAAGAATAGTAGAACGCGCGGTATGCTTCCTGCTTTTGCTTAGATTCAAATATACAGTTATTCTAGCATGTAACAAGCTTTGCTTCATCCATTTTCTGGTTTCCTTCAGGAGAAAGCTCTTGCAGAGAAGAATACGCGTGATCTTCTTGCACAGAAGGAGCAAGCAGAGAGAAATGTAATGATCTGATCTATTACATACAGGAAATTCTTGCGCTTACAGCCAATACCTGAAATCTTGTCTTACTGTCTGAATCTCATTTTGTGGCAGAGACTAGCAGAATCACTTGATGCTGATGTCAAAAGGTGGTCAAGTGGGAAGGAAGGGAACCTGAGGGCACTGCTTTCAACGCTACAATATGTATGTGCAAGCCTCCTACTAACTTTTTATTACAAACTTGTATCTCCATGCTTTGTACTTAACCTCAATTTCTTATAGGATGGCATAACATTTGGATTCTGTGTGCCTGCCATTAGTTTAATATGTCACCAGTCTAATTGACATATAAAATCCTTTTCTCTATTGAAATACTCTATTTTTTTGTTTTGTATTTTCGTATTCTCATACAATTTTTTCTGCTGGGGAATGCTGATAAGATGGCAAAGGTAACACTCCCTTGCATAGATATCACCGGCATTTTTATTTATTATTCATTATTATTATGGCTCAAGACCGGCATTTTATTGTAAATTATTTCACAACCAGCAAAAAGAACAACAGCAAACTAAAAGAGGAAGTGCTTCTATGTTTGTACATATCATATTTGGTTGCAATAAATAAAACTGAGTGCTATATTGCAATTAAAGAAATGTTTAATTTCCCATGGTGAAAACTGATTATTTATGTTCCAGTTTTTCTTTATATACGTTGAGAATGAGTAAAGTAAATTCCATGCTGCCTTTCATTGGCATTAACTCAAGCACTTCAATCAGTATAGTTTAACTGGATGTTTTTACTGGCAGATTCTTGGGCCTGCTAGTGGTTGGCAGCCAATTCCTCTAACAGATATTATTAAGACTAGTGCTGTAAAGAAAGCTTACCGTAAAGCGACTCTTTATGTTCATCCTGACAAGTTGCAGCAACGGGGTGCAAGCATTCAGCAAAAGTACACTTGTGAAAAGGTTTTTGATCTTTTAAAGGTGTGTTTCTCATGCTGGTCTTGCATTATTATTAAGTGGAAGAACTGGATTAGGTTTAGCACAAACTTTAAATTCAAGTCAATAAGAAACTGCAAGCACAATGCAATATGTGTAGGTTGTCATTAGCATTCATTCACTGATACTCAACAGCCAGTCAAAACTAAAGTGATACCCCAAAGTTGATTGTAATTAGTAACTAGAGTTCTTTTTCCGCCCCTCACTAAGTAACAAGGATAGTGCAATTTATAATCCACTGTTCTAGCAAATCTCTTAGTCACGCAATTTATAATCCACTGTTCTATCAATTCTCTCAGAGTGTGAAGTATGAACTGTGAGAGAAGATATGAGCTGTTTGGCCTGATCATGAGACTCTAGGATATAAATTTTAAAGAAACGATCTTGGTTTTAGTATTTTCATTAATAAGAGTTGCAAAATATTTAATTTCTTTTTTGTGTTTTTGTTTGTGGTCTTATTTATCCAGATCTTCATTTCAAAGTTAGCTAACCTATATTCTTTTTTGGTTTGTCACATCCAGGAGGCTTGGAATAGATTCAACGTGGAAGAACGGTAGATAGTTTTTGTATTATATAATTTATATCTCCTAAACTAAGTAATACAATTAAGAAACAAGTTGTAGGCATTGTTCTTTGTATCTCCATGAAATAGCATCAAATGAGAAGTCTTTTGGCCTAGAACTTGGTTACATTTCTTTTTCTTTTTCATTTTCTTCTCTTTTTCATCCGAAAACCACGTGATCCTCCTCACCAATAATAAAAAATTTATTTCTTATTAATTACTAATTTTTAAAAACCACATAGTTATTGAAATCCACAATGATTTATTTGTATTGATAGGAAAAATCATTTGTATTGATAAGAAAGATCACGTGAGAAGGATAAATAATTTTTTGACTAGGAAAGATATATCCTGCTGACCCATAAACATGTCGGTTCAAACCCAAAGTGGGACATTCTCATTATGGTCCGGTTGGTTGGAAGGATTTTAGAAAGGATGAAAAATGGAGAGATCGAGATTTTTATCCATTTGGTATGAAAACTCAAAAAGTCTGGGACCACGCCATTTTCCACAAGGATTTTTTTTATTTTCCACAACCCTGGTCACAACCCGTTGATGTGTTATCCGACAACCCATTGATGTGTTATATGTTGGATGGTGAGAAATGTTTGTGATATGTTATATGTTGGATGGTGAGAAATGGACATGAGTTCAGCACTCAAGAGACCACGATTATAAAGTTGTGTACAAAAGGTTGTGGTTGTAGACCATGAAAATCAGGAGGATGGAAAACACCGGGCCCACGAATATTCTTCCATAAAATATGCGACAGATAGAAGTGCCTTCACAACAAGCACCAATTGTAGTTCTATGTCAACCGCGATATATTGAGTTCTGATGCTCTAGCGCTACATAGAGAAAAAGATACAGTAAAAACATACTAAGCCCACAATATCCCAGTAAACTGTTAAAGTTGAAAACAGAGCTGCGAGTTTATGGTCTAGCAGCTTCATCGAGTGGGGCTAATGTGCAATTACAAGCCAAGCAGATGAAGCATTATGGCGTTCTGTGCATGCATGCGATTCTCAGCTTGAGGGAAGACAATGGAATTTGGAGCTTCAATAACCCCATTGGTCACCTCCACTCCCCTTTCTGCTGGTAAACAATGCATGAAGTAAGCTTTTGGGCCTGCTAACTTCATAAGATTTTCATCTATCTGCAGATAATAGCATGCAAAGACATCTAGTTAATTTTCAACCAAGAATTTGTGGTACACCAATTTCATGGCACAACACAGGAACAATAGATGTTACCAGCTGTGCAATGCAACAAGTTTGGAAACAATATTTTTCACAACTGTTGACATGACATGTGATTAACGTAAAAGTCATGTTGCTCTAATAACAACAGTTCATGTCAACAATTGTGAAACATGTTATGCGTCTAGCATTACTCTATTACTCTATGCAATATACATCGCGACAGCATGCTTGAACAGAGATACAATACCTTGCCGTCATCACCATATATACTTTTAAGCTTCAAACAAGAAAAGATAAGTGATGATAGTGAAACACATTTATATCATCTTACAGCTGAAAACGTGCACACGTTGCAAAACAAGAATAATAACATGGGTTTAAGCCAGGTGTTGCTAGTTTTTTTTATTTTTTTTATTGATAAGTTACACACACACCTGATGGGTCCTTGAACCCATGATCTCACCCTCCACAAATGTTATTGCTCACGTGACAAATAATAAAACAGTGATAGAAAAAATCATGTCTATGCTTTTTAGCAACTACGATTCATAACATGGTGCACTTCAGGTCTTGTTATAGGACCAAATACGATTCATAACACGGTGCACTTTAGGTCTTGTTATAGGACCAAAGTCTATCTAATATCCACTTGTATTATAATTATAATAAACAAGGGCATTCTTGTTCTCTATTCATTCAGCATAAGCTACTTGATTTTTTATCAAGTCTTTTAAATTTAAAAACATGCTTATTTTTTGTTTATGAAAAACTAATATACTTCAATTTTAAATGCAAATATAGTACCTAAAACTATTTTTTTAAAAGAGGTTTCATATATAACAACCATACATTAAAAAATTGAATGTCTATTAAAAGAGTTTTTTTTTTTTCTTTTTTTTTTTATTACAACATGTTACCTGAAAGCCTTGAAATACTTGATGTCTATAGGCAGCCTCCTCCTTTTGCCCCATGCTGGCCCACACATCTGAGTAGACAACATCAGCTCCTCTAACAGCTTCCTTTGGATCATTTGTTATTTCGATCTTGCTGATTCCAGCCTGTCGTGCCTTCTCAACAGTTTTCTCATCTGGTTCAAAACCTTTAGGGCAGGCACAAACAAAATGGAAGGGAATAACTGATGCCATCAACAACCAAGAGTGTACAACATTATTTCCATCTCCTACATAGACAACCTGAATGTTTCATTTTCATCAAATCAGATTACACTAGAAATACACAACGAGAAATTGTATTCAGGATGTGGCGAGACAAATAGTAACCATATTAAAGCCTTAATTGGACTGACCTTGGTTCCTTCAAACCGACCGATATGTTCAATCATAGTGAGGGCATCAGCCATTATTTGGCAGGGATGGTTATAGTCTGTCAGACCATTAACAACAGGTACAGTAGCATATTTAGCTAGATCAAGGATGTCCTGTGAACAGAACAAGGAATTGCATTTGTACGCAAATATGTAAGATCAGTTACTTTAAGGAAATGTGTAAGCAACTTTGCAAAGATAAATAAACTCATGCCAATAACAACCCCCCACTCTCTTTTATACCAAAAAAAAAAAAAAAAAAAAGAGGTTAAAACTAATAATATCCAATAATTATCAAATGGTATACTTACAAACAGTTACATTATTATTATTATTATTTTAAGAAAAACAACAACTCACCAGCATACCTGATGAGCAAAAACTCGCGCCATAATAATGTCATTATAGCAAGACAAAACACGTGCAACATCACGAGTTTCTTCCCGCTTACCCATCTGAATATCAGCAGGTCCCAAATATATAGCATGGCCTCCTAGCAAGAAAAACCCAGTCTCAAAAGAAACCCGGGTTCTCATGGATGGCTTTGCAAAGATCATTGCCATTGTCTTCCCCTTGAATGGGAGAAATGTCCTGTCTCCTGATTTTAGCAATGCCTTGACTTCTACAGCCCGGTCTAAGATCTTTAAAATTGTGGCTTTGTCAAAATCGCTAATGTGCAGAAAATTCAGCTTTGTTTTTTCTGTAACATGACGAACCCAAAAAAGAAAAAAAAGGTTAGACAACAGTCAAGCTATAGCATCGCTGGTTAGTAACTCAATTTGCAAGGAACTGTGTTTCAAAAGAGGATATTTCACAAGGACAAAGGACAATCACACACACACAATCTTATATCAACCTCATGAGATTCAGCTTAGATTTAAGGGATAGTTAACCATTCTAGATTATTCTCCACTTACAAACATTTTTTTAAGCCAGCATATTGAACCAAATTTTTAACTACTTCCTTATGGATCACACAAGTCTTGAAAATAATTGAATCCTTTCTGATCGATCATTAATAACTCCCCCAAAAATTCATCTAAACTCAAACACCACATGGGAAACATAGAACCATATAGTATGTTATTTTGGGATCTATAACCATCAAGAATCACATTTTACATTTCATCCCTCAAATAAAATGACAAAAACAATCGAAATACGCAAAAACAAGAAACCTTAAACCCCTCACCCCAAAAAAAATACCCTAAGGTCTCAGCTCACATAACAAAAACAAAATGGATTTAAAAACATTTTTCAGTCCAATAATGATCAATTTCAATTAGAAATTTCAACATAGTTTTATCACCTATCTTCAAGCGCATATTCAGAATCCAAAAATGAGAAATTAATCCTATATGAATATCATTAGCCACTAATTGAATATGGTGCAAATGAACTTTCAATGCTTCAATAAATGTTTTCAAAAATGAGAGGAGACGGTAGAGAAACGCAAAGAGCCCCCCTCGTGTAGGGGAGCCACCAGCCAACTAGCCGGACTTCCATTGCTGTTACTGGCAGATTAGGAGGTCCATTATGGTTTAGTGGGCGGTAGTTTTTCATCGTTTAATCTTATACCAATGGGACACCATAGATCTTTTCGTATTGAATCAAAACAGTTTGATATTGCATTGGAGGGTGGAGGGCCGTTTCAAATCAAAATCACTGAACGCGGCAAACGCCACACCGCCTCAATTCTATTGGGGAGGGATGGGGCAAGGTGGTTAGCCAAATGTGTGGAGGAAAATGTAACAAGAGCAGAAGATCCATCTTTCATCCGCACGTACCGAGAAAGTGAACAAGGTTTTGTTATTACATCCCCAATGGCAGATACTTGGAAGTGGTAGTATACAGGAAAGGAGGACTTAAAGGAAGAGTGGTTATTCTTGAAGGCAGAGACCAAGGTGGCTGGAGGGGATTTGGGGCAGAGCTACGTATGTTGACAGATTCAGAGCAACAGTCCAATCGAAACAATGTTATAAAACCGAAGATGAGGATGGATAAAAATGCCCAGGATTATGCCGGAAAAGGTACGCAGATCGGGAAAGAGACGGAGGTGAAGGTTAATCGGAGTTTTGATAACGGCGGCCGTCAAAATTGGAGCAAGGTATTATTTCCATATGGGGAAAATAATAATATGCAGAAACAGCAGGAGCGTGATACACGCAAGGAAGCTGGCAAGGAACAATCACTGGGATTTGGTGCTAAAATCTCGGCTGCTTTTAATGTGGGGAATGAACTATTTTTAAATTTGAAAGTAAGACTCACGTGCGGGCCTGATGGTCAATGGCATGCAACATGGGCTGGACTTGCTGGAACAGATCCAGAATTAGAACAAGAGAAGCCACATGACCCACAGATACAACCATCAAAGCCCAATAAGCCCAAGCAGATATGGCAACCGCGTGGGCCTCGACCCACAAGTGAAAGTCAAAACTTCACTAATGGGCCTCCTAAAACACAACCCGATAGGCATCCAAAACCCATTTTGACCCGTGACCCATGTACAATAAAGACCCACAACTCCTTTGAGCTTGGAGAAAGCTCTGGAACTTGCGAGTTCCACGACGCAGAAAGGGAGATCGAGGCGGCGCCGTTGAAGCCAACACCGATCGCGATGGAGGTTCCGCCACCGGTTGTCTCGACGGCGCCGGAGAAGAACCCACATGATCCTTCTTCTTCGATGGCCCCTGTTAAGGGCGCACTTGATCTGGTAGAGGCTGAGAGCACTCGATCATCGGAGGTGGACACTTTCTCCGTCAGGTTTGGTGACTGTGGAGGGGGTAATGTTGGGAACGTGGCTCATGCATGGGGTTCGTCGTCGGAGTGGTTTATAGAGCTTCGGGATGGACAGCGTCTCCGTCTCCCGATGGAACTTGTTCCACCGGCTGCACCAAATACGCTGGACCATCAGGACACTGATGATGACATCCTAAGCCTACTCGATTGGTACGATTTTGGGGAGTTATATGCTGGGGGGATCCATGATGAAGATGGAATATTATCCATTGCGAATTCTGCACACCAGGATGATGATGATGTGGGGTCCATGAGTAATCACCGCTTGCCACAAGAGGGAGAGATGGAGCCACTATCAGTGAGCCCCTTAGCGGTAGCCCCACCACAAGCTGATGAGGTTCACAAGATAGAGGGTCATGGGTCGAAGATTGGGTTATCCCAGTGGGTGGACGAGAATCTCAAGACTTTTGGGGAATTGGTGGGTACATCATTCGAAGGCTATGAGGAGGATGTCATTGCGTTATTGGTCTCTATTGAAGCTCGTAGAAACCAACATCAACCGCCTAATTGTGATAATCGAAGTGCAAGGAAAAAGGAAAACAAGGGCAGCAGGGAATTGAAGGGCTTAATTAGCTCCATAAATTATGATTCTTGAGTTACTAAGGCCACTGGTACTACTAGGGATGGGGCCAAGTTGTTGACCCGATGAATTTAAATATATTGACTTGGAATGTGAGGGGGTTACATGAGCAGGATAAGAGACTCCGCATTCGAAATCTACTTAAGGTTTGGAAAGCGGACATTGTTTGTCTACAAGAAACAAAATTGGAACTGATAACTCGTCCAATTGTAAAAAGTTTATGGAGTTGTCACCAGGTGGACTGGTTGTTCCTTGGTTCTGTGGGTGCTTCAGGAGGCATTCTCCTTATGTGGGATAAAAGGGTTGTGGAGAAGCTGGATGAGGCAGTGGGCCACTTCTCTGTGTCTTGCAAGTTCCGCAATGTGACAGATCAGCAAGAATGGGCCTTTTCGGGGGTGTATGGCCCGAATGTAGACAATGAAAGAAGACTTATGTGGGATGAGCTGTCAGGAATTCATCACTGGTGGGATTTGCCTTGGTGCGTAGGTGGGGACTTCAATGTGATTCGGTTTCCCTTAGAGAGATTGGGGGCTACAGGTTATTCCTCTGCAATGTTTGATTTTTCTGATTTCATTTCGTTGCATGGATTGGTTGATATGCCTTTGGCAGGGGGTGCCTTTTCTTGGTCAAATAACAGGGCAAATGCTTCCATGTCTCGGATAGATCGTTTCCTTTTCACTACTGAGTGGGAGGGACACTATTCCAAGATAGAGCAGAAGAGGCTGTGCAGGCTCTTATCTGATCATTATCCGATTATGTTGACTTGTGGGGGCATCTTACTCAGGGTCAACGACCTTTCCGATTTGAGAATATGTGGATGAAAGCTGAGGATTTTATGGGTAATATAGAAAGATGGTGGGGTTCTTATCAGTTCTATGGCACTCCAAGCTTCATTTTAGCAAAGAAATTACGGGCTCTTAAGATTGATCTGAAAAAGTGGAATGAAGAGGAATTTGGCAATGTAACGGTAAAGAAGCTTAGACTGTTACAAGAGTTACATGATTTAGATTCTATTGCTGAACACCGCCCTTGGACAGATGCTGAAAAAATTAATTTGGACAAGCTTCGAACTGATCTTGAGCAGAACACTCTGCTGGACGAAATAAGCTGGCGCCAGAAGTCTAGAGTCCTTTGGTTGAAGGAGGGCGATAAGAATTCGAAGTTCTTTCACCATGTGGCTAATTCTCATCGGCGTGCTAATAGGATCGGAACTCTCTATATTGACAATGAATCAATTTCGGACCAAGCTATCATCCAAGACCATATAGTAGACTTTTACACAAAACTATTCCAGGAGACCGAAACACACAGGCCCTTCTTAGATGGGCTTCACTTTGATTCTTTAGATGTGGAGGATGCTGCTGGGTTGGAAAAACCTTTTGATGAGGAAGAGGTTACAAATGTGGTGAAAGGTTTTAACGGGGAGAAAGCTCCGGGCCCTGATGGATTTCCTTTGTCTTTTTTCCAGCATTGCTGGAATATACTCAAGGATGATATTATGGCTGTTTTCCACGAATTTCATATGCATGGCCAATTCGAGAAGAGTTTGAATGCCACATTCATCGCTTTGATTCCAAAGAAACATGATGCCATGGAAATCAAAGATTACAGGCCCATTAGCCTTGTGGGTAGTGTATACAAAATTATTGCCAAGGTCTTGGCTAATCGTATGAGATGGGTCTTAGAGAAGGTCATCTCGGATTCCCAGAATGCTTTTGTGAAGGGCCGTCAAATTCTGGATTCTGTGCTTATTGCCAATGAATGTCTTGACAGTAGACTGAAGTCTGATATCCCAGGTATTCTTTGCAAACTGGATTTGGAGAAGGCTTATGACCATATGAATTGGGGCTTTTTACTCTATGTTCTTCGAAGGTGTGGCTTTTCAGATAAATGGAGAAACTCGATTTACTTTTGCATCTCCACTGTTCGTTTTTCTGTTTTGGTCAATGGGAGCTCCTGTGGTTTTTTTGGAAACTCTAGAGGGGTGCGCCAAGGTGATCCACTTTCTCCCCTACTTTTTGTTCTTGTTATGGAGGCTATGAGTAGAATGATGGACAAGGCGATTAGTGGAAGCCTACTCTCAGGTTTACTGTGGGCACTGAAGAGTCGGGCACTCTTATGGTATCACATCTTCTCTTTGCTGATGACACTCTGATTTTTTGTGCTGCTGAACCAAATCAGATTCTTAATTTGAGATACCTTCTAACATGGTTTGAAGCTATTTCCGATCTAAAAGTGAACCTGGCCAAGTCTGAGTTGGTTCCTGTGGGTGATGTTCCTCGCGTTGAGGATTTGGCGGATATTTTGGAGTGTCGCAACACCAGTCTTCCCATGAAATATCTGGGGCTTCCTTTGGGTGCCAAGTTTAAGGCAAAGACTATATGGGATGGGATGTTGGAAAAAATGGAGAGAAGATTGGCTGGATGGAAGAGAATGTATTTGTCCAAGGGGGGTCGCCTCACTTTGATAAAGAGCACTCTATCAAATCTACCCACATACTTGTTGTCTTTATTTCCCATTCCTGTTTCAGTGGCACAACGCATGGAAAAGCTACAAAGAGACTTTTTATGGGGGGGTTTGGGGGACGAGTTTAAGTTCCACTTGGTGAAGTGGGATCAAATTTGTCAACCAATTCAGAATGGGGGCTTGGCTGTAAGAAACTTAACTATGTTCAATGCTGCCTTATTGGGAAAATGGTTATGGAGATATGGGTGTGAAAGAGACGCTTTGTGGAGGAGGGTGATTGAGATGAAGTATGGATCCGAGGTGGGGGGTTGGTGCACGGCTCTTTCTAGAGAACCTTATGGGGTAAGCCTTTGGAAGCATATTAGCAAGGGTTGGGATCATTTCTCAAAATATGTCAGATTTGAGGTTGGAGAGGGTAGACAACTTCGATTCTGGCATGATCTATGGTGTGGGGAGACTATTCTTCGTGAGGCCTATCCTGATCTTTACCGCATAGCTCGAGATAAGGATGCCTTGGTTGCAAATCACATACAGGTTTGTAATGCTACAACCCACTGGAGTTTGGATTTTATTCGAGAGGCGCAGGATTGGGAACTAGATTCTATATCCTCGCTTTTGAACCTTCTCTATTCTACTAAGGTGAAAGGTTGTGGAGGGGATACCATTTGTTGGCTGCCAAAAACACAAAAAGGGTTTCAAGTGAGTTCCTATTATCGAGTTCTAACCAGAAGAGGAGATTGTTGTTTTCCCTGGAGAAGCATTTGGAAGCCTAAAGCTCCATCCAGAGTTTGTTTTTTTGTTTGGGTAGCCTCTCTTGGCAAAATTCTGACTGCAGATAATTTGCAACGTCGGAATATTATAATGGTGAGCTGGTGTTGTTTATGTAAAATTATCAAAAAAGTTGTTTATGTAAAATTAATGGGGAAACCGCTGACCATGTGCTATTACACTGCCCTTATGCAAAGGAGGTTTGGGATATGGTCTTTGGTATGTTTGGTGTTCATTGGTTGATGCCTCGGAAGACCATTGATCTGCTAGCCTGCTGGCAAGGTAGCTTTGGGCGACACCAGCATATAGAGATTTGGAACTGTATACCTCATTGCTTGATGTGGTGTCTTTGGAGAGAGCGAAATAGTCGATGCTTTGAAGGAATTGAAAAGACTGTGGCTGACCTGAAACTTCTAGTGCTTAGAACATTATTTGATTGGGTGTCAGCTTCATATCATTTTCCTTGTACTAATCTTATAGAATTCCTAGATCTTTGCTCTTTTCAGGTGTAACCAGGGATGTACATCTTGTATATCCATATGTATTTATTCTTCTTTGATCTTCAATAAACTTCTTATTACTTATCAAAAAAAAAAATTCAATTAGAAACTCTAATTTTCACAGTATTATATTACTACCAACCGAAATAACAGACACACAGAAACCTACATTATCCAAAAATCACAGATTTCTATATCTTTTTAACTATTTCCCATGCTTAAACCCTCAAGCAAGTTTCATGTTTTTCTCTATAGCATATCAGCAAACACCCTAAACCCTATCTTGGCCCAAACAGGGAGACTTCAACATATACAAACAAAAAACTCCGTAACCAACGAATGAATAAGAAAATGTGAAGATACGAGCATTGACCTTGGACATTGACGGAGGAAGAAGGTGTCGAAGTAGCGGAAGATGTCTGGCACGAGATCCGTGACCGGAGAGCCGGAGCGCTCGCCGGAGAAGACACCGAAATGCCCGAGAAGAATTTTCCGGGGAATCGGGCTGATCGCCGTAGATTGTGACCTGAAAATGAGGAGGAGAGTTTGTCTGAGGCAATTGAAGAACAGTGAGAAGATATCGCCGCCATTGTTGCTTTTCTGTGGGAAGAGCGATCAAGTGAGCTTGAGTGTTGTTAGCTTTAAAAAGCAAGGAGGGTTTATACTTTAAACTCTTTTATAGGTTGGGCTACAAATTTACATAATCAGCCCTATTTGATCCCTCAAATGGCATATCTAAATTATTATTTTTATGACATAGTAAAAAAAAAAAAAAAAAAATTAATGTCAATCATCATGGAGTACAAAGACTCAGTATCTCCAATGAATGAATCGGTGACTTTTTAAGGGAAGAGATTGGGTAGGTGCTTTTGTAAAAGTCTCGTGTTTTATTTTTATTTATTTTTTCAAGGAAAATTGCACTTACCACTTTCGTGAGATTTTGAAATTACACTATTGTTTTTAATCGTTTTGAATTCTATATCACTTTTCAAAATGAACTACATTCACATGTGATTTATCTATCAAATGACCTTAACTTGGTGTAGTTTCAAGCTTTATTTGTGAGAGGCGAAACCGGTTTCGTTTTCGTTTTGATCTTTTGAGCAATTGGGCATTTGGTAGCTTTTTGGGCTTTTTTTTTTTTTGGATACAAGGCAAAACACAAGGGACATAGAGCCCGCAAAAAACAAACAGAAAAGACAAGAAGCCTAAACAGGGGGCCTAAGGTGCATTACATTTACAAAATGTCGTGAGGCTTGTGAGGCTAAGGATATGGAATCCGCAATGATAAGTTTGGGGACAGCTTTAATATGGATTTGTAAGCCCAATTGTTGTTGAATGCATCTGATGTCTTCAAAAATGGGTTGCAAGCTCCAGTGCTGCTGCTTGTTAGAGTTCCACATTCCTTCAAGGCCCTTGGAAGTAGTTAAGAATATACACCTTCTAAAACCAAGAAAGGAAGCTTGTAATGAGGCATCTCTGATAGTTGTAACTTTGACCATGGTGCCATCAGCTATCCTAAGAGTTTTGCAGCCAACAAAAAGGACCTCGCCTTGTCTATTCTTCCCAATGAAAGCTGTGCCTTGCCATTTTTTATTCTTTGCAGCAACATTTGCTATGAGGATGATGAGCTGCCATTCTTGTGGGAGGTGTACTTGTTGTCTCGTGATTTGGGGATGAAAAAGGCAAGTTTCCTTGTTGATGTCCCTGCTTGTACCTATGCAGTAAAGATTGAGCTGTTAGCATTACCTCAGTGGGGTTTGGAGATTTACCTTCAAAAATGACTTGGTTTCTGTGAAGCCAGAGGCACCAAGGGATTGTGATGATTAAGGATAAAGCCTCCGAATTGTTTTGATTGTCTTCATAAGATTCAAGGAGTTTGGATAACCAATCAATCATGCTGATGTTGGACTCCAAAAGAAAACTTGTATTGATGCCAGCACCCGACCATACTGCTTTTGCAAAAGTGCAAAGAAGGAATATATGATTAAGGGTTTCTGTGTGGGTATGGCAGAGCATGCATGTTGTTGCACAGTGAATGCCCCTATGGTTGAGGACATCTTTGACAGGGAGGGCATGGTGCAGAAGTTTCCAAGTGAAGGTTAACAGTTTATTAGGAAGTTTCAACTTCCACAAATTTTTCCAAAGCTTGGGGGGTGGGATTGGGCCTGGTCTTGGAGCATTGAGATTTTGTGTTTGGTCTTTATGCAATAAAGCATAAGCTGTTTTGACTTGGTAATGTCCAGATATGGAGTGGGGCCATATGATTAGATCTTGTGAGGATTGGAAATGAGGCAATGGTATACCAAGAATCAGGTCAGCAGTGTTTTTGTCATAAAGTTGCCTAATTGTATCAACTTTCCAAGTTGCATCAGCTTGATTGATTAAGTCAGCAACCTTTGTGACTTGGTTATGAATAAGAGTGGTTGCTCTAGATCTTAGTGAGAACCAACTGGGATGAGTGATGGGGATATTATGTCCTCTTGTGATTTTCCATGTACCTTGGGTAAGGATTGGGTTAGGGGGATTCATAATAGATCGCCAAATCCAAGAAGAATGTTTTTTAGGTTTATGTAAGTGGAGCTCTTCATGTGGACAATACTTTGCTTTGAGAGTTTTTGTTAAGAGAAGATTAGGATTATTGCAGATGCGCCAATACTGTTTGGCAAGCAAAGCTGTATTCATGAGGTTAAATTTCCTGATCCCTAACCCTCCTTCATGTCTTGGTTTGGTGAGAGTGTCCCAATTTGTTAAGTGGAGTTTTTTGTGACCAGGGTCATGTCCCCACCAAAATGCATTGACAATTGAGTCTAGTTTGTTGCATATAGAGTGTGGGGCTTTGAAGACAGAAAAGGTGTAAATGGGTATAGAATTAAGGACAGAGTTGATCAAAGTCATTTGACTAGCTTGTGATAATAACTTGGCTTTCCATCCTTGGAGTTTATTAGTGACTTTAGCAATGAGATCCTGGAAGTCAGCGGTTCTACCACCCTAAGTTTAAAGTTGACACCAAGATATTTGCCCGGGGAGAGGACAAGTTTGACACCAAGAAGGTTGGCTAAGTTGGATTTGTCAATTTCAATCATATTAGGAGAGCAGTAAAGTTCAGACTTGTCCAGATTTATACTCTGTCCAGATAAACAACAGTACCATGCCAAAGTACTTTGGATTGTGTTAGGAGATGATTTGTCATGTTTAAAAAAGAGGAAAAAGTCATCAGCAAAGAGTAGGTGACTGAGGGGTTGAGTTGCTCTACCAATTTTGACTCCTTTGAGGTGCAGTGTGTTTTCTTGTTTCAGGAGGGCACATGATAAGACATTGGCACATAGAAGAAAGAGATATGGGGAGAGGGGGTCACCTTGTCTCAGTCCTCTAGCAGGGCAGAATGTTTTAGATGGACTGCCATTGATTAAAACACTATAGGAGACAGTGGTGACACATTGTGTGATCCAATTAACCCAAGATTGGCTAAAACCCATTCTTTGTAAAACAGCAAAAAGAAAATCCCATCTAATTCTATCATAGGCTTTATTCATATCTAATTTAAGAGCAGCAAATCCCCATTTGCCTTTCTTTTTCTTTTTTAAGAACTCAAAAACTTCTTGGGCTAGGATGATATTATCAGTTATTTGTCTACCCTGTACAAAAGCATTCTGATACGGGGTAATAAGACTATCCATGAAAGGTTTCAGCCTATTAACAAGGATTTTGGAAATTATCTTGTAAGACACATTACAAAGAGCTATGGGTCTAAACTGTGAGGGTTTTTCAGGGGGCTTGAATAAATGAAATTTGTTTTGTTGAGCTTGTTTTTTTTTTTTTTTTTTTTACTATTTATGAAGGTAGACATTAACTATGCATTTACTAAATTCTTATCTAACAAAATTTTTTTAATCGATCTAAGATTGAAATCCCATTCTAAACATATATAGTATATATGAGAGGAAAAATCGAATCCACGTCCAACTGAGTGAAAAATGTGGAATATACTATTGAGCTAAAATAGAAAATATAATTTTGCACGGACATTTCTAAAATATTGACTTAGAATATAATCCATTACAATTTCACTATCAAACACGTAATATGATTATTTATTTCGTCACTATGGTGTCTATTCTTAATATTTGAAATTACAAATTTTGTGTTTAGTTATCCGTCTTATATGAGTTGTCTAATATAAGTTTTTAAAGATTTTATATGAAGATATTTTAAAGATGATTTGTTTACGCTAGCTATTGACATCTTCATATGAGAAACATATAAAACAATGTAATGAGATATCATTTTTCACGCTAAGATTTAGCAAACCAAACTCTTATAATTTGTATCCCATGTTTGATCCCTCCTACACACCATGACGTGAAAAACTATAAATTATAGCTTTCATCTATATCTATATGATAAATAAAATATGAAAAATTACATTTTAAATCCTATAATTTATAGGTGGTAACAAATTAAACTATAAGGTTTCAAAAAGCAACATAAGTAAACCATGGTTCTACTTGAATGGACAAGGTTTAAATTATTATTTTTTAAAACTTTAATGTTTAATTTGTTACACCCCTAAATTATAATTTAGGGTTCAAAATGTAATTTACGCTAAATAAAAACACAACCTCTTTAAAGGCCAAACTGGATACCACTATTGATCCCTCCTATACACCATGATGTGAAAAACTATATATCACTGCTTTCATCTATATCTATATTACAAACACAAACTCTTTAAACTCTTTAAAGGCCAAAAAGAAGAAGAAGAAGGGTTGCCAAAATTCCTTTGGCAGGAAATTAAAAGAACAAACAACTCCCTCCAATCTACTTTCTAAAATTCAAAATTTATTTATTTTAAAATTTACAAGATTTTTTGTTTGGGAAGCAAAAAATAATTGACTAAATTGTTTGAGTTTTGGGGAAGCAAACAATTATGTCATTTCATCTCTATGTTTTTTAAAAAAGAATAAATAGGATCCATTCAAAATTGCAAGTATAACATGCCAGAAGTTACATTTCATGTCATTCTTGTGAAATACAATATCAAATCTACTCTTTGGTATTCATGTGATTAGACAACATGACAAATATCTTGTTTTGGCCTATTTGGTGGGTAAAGGTAAATCCAAGAGAACTGACTTTTGCCCACATCAAAACTATAGTGTGGAATATTGGTTAGAGGTTGGAAAGAAAGTTTTCTATCTCAAGCGGGGAGTTTTGATTAAGGTTGGGGCTTAATCAATACCAACTTTCACCATTAATTGTTTCAAACCTTCCACATTCTTTGTGTGATGAGTAGCAAAAGTTGATCAGAAGATTTTAGTGTGGTCAAACTGTCAAAGCGACAAGGAACACAAGATGTGCATGTCTTAGAGTTTCACGGCAGCATAGGATTTCGAGAATTAAAGCTGAAATAATAACCTAGATTCCTCTCAGTCCTTTGCTCCCAGAGGATAAATTAATTTGGATTGGCACTGACATTAGAATATTTTCTGTGAAATTTGCATATCATGTTGCCATGACTATGAGGAGGAGGGATGCGTGAATCCTCAGATGCTTTTTTTACTTAGAAGAGGTGTAGTGTCCCAAGCCTATTGTGTGGTGTGTACATATGAGTTGAAATTGTTAAGCATTCTCTGTGGCATTGCTGTCATGTGAAAAAAGTTTGGGAAGATAGTGTAATTTGTTGAGGTAATGGTGTAGCTCATGTTTTGGCTAGGCATGCTAAGGACCTTCAAGCCCTGTCAAGTATAGTTGGTGGAGGTGCCAACTTTTTTCCAGTGTAGTTTCTCCAAGGATGTACATCTGGGTTTTATATATATATATATGAGTTACATATGGGTTGAGTAAATGAAATCTTTTGCATTAAAAAAAAAAGGTTTATCAAGCAAATTTCTAAAAGGTCTTAGTTTTAGAAATTATTAATACTTTTGCAGTGTTTATTGTTAATTTTCATTAACAATCCATTGATTTTTTTCAATTTTGCATACAAGTTACAATTGAAGAAATGATATTTTCGAATCAAGTCATCATAGAAAGGCACAACTTTTTTTTTGGGATGGGGTTGAACGTAGAACCTCCCAATTGAAAAAAAGAAAAGGTACACGGTACACCACTAGTAATAGACTAATAGTTACGAATAAAAGGCAGAAATCCCATTAGCGGGTAGTACTCAACTTATACATTGAAAGACATTTAATTTAACTTCACAAAATATAAGCCATGTCACGCAAGATGCTGACATTTTCAATCCTTCTTCGTGCCGTTGTCATGGCTTTCAGCAGCAGCAGGAAGCAATCCCTTGGCCCGGCATGCTTCAACAGCTCCTACAAACATGTCCTCCAAGCTGTATTTGAACTGAAACCCCAAGTCTTTAACCTTTTTGGAAGAGAAACTGACAATCTCCAAGTTGTCGTCGATACCTTTGAACCTGAGAATCAATGCTTAATTGTCTCAATGGCCGAGCTCAAAGTCGTACAAATTAAATGTATATATATTTACATTTTCGATGGAATGTATGAACGGTATGTATTGGTAATGTGCACATATTATTGCCCTTATGCAAAATGTCATGCAAAAAATCATTAGGGTGGGAAAAAAGGGCTTACTTTGTAGGAACATTATACTCGGGATATTTTTCTCTAAGCAATTTTGCAATGTCATGAATGGTAGCATCGGCCGCACTGCATATATACCTCCCCTCTGCCTTTGGATTCTCAAACAAATATATATGAGCATTGCAGAGGTCATCCAAGTGAACAAATTGGCCTTGCTTTATAATTGAGTAATGAGCTTCATTTCCTGTAATCAAATATGTTAGTGGAATAAAAAATTGGAGGGAAAGTTAACTACAATGTTATGTCACAAGGGCAATAGCAATATGTAGTTATGTACCAGTAATAGGGGAAAGTCCGGTTATAAGACTAGGTGGCATTGATTGCATGATAAATGGACCAACCACAAGAGGTGGAATAACACTGATGAAATCCAAATTGTTCTCTTTGGCAAACTTCCATGCGGCTTGTTCAGCAAGTGTCTTGGACACGAAATACATCTGGACACACAGAAGAATTGCTCATATCACTTGGTTTGCCAACAAATTAAATAAGATATACTAACCAGAACAATTATAACTATAAAGGGGAAATTTATAAAATAAAATAAATGCTGACCCATCCAGTCATTTTTTTGGTCCGGCAAAATTCAATATCGGTCCAGCAACTTTCATCATAAACAGGCTTTTGGTGTTCTTCAACATTGACAGTTCCTGCAGAGGATGTGAATACTAGTTTTCGAACAGTTTTTGCTTCCACACATGCTTTCATGATGCTTAACACACCGTTTATCGTTGGCTTTATCACTTCATTCTGCAAAGCAAATATTTAAAATTTAATGGATGTAGGTCAAAAAGTTGAAAATTCAAGTTGACTAGCTGTCCAATGAGCCTAACTCAATCTCAAAAGACAACTTATAAAATGAGGATTGTCCATGAACTTATATACTCATTACTCACTCTAACTATTTCTAATGTGAGATAATAATATCTAACACTAACAATGAGTTCTAAATCAAATGACATTTTTTTTTTCTTGTTATAAGAATGTGTTGAAGATAATGTTGTGGACTCAAAAACAACTAGTTGTATGTGTAACTTACTAATAAAAAGAATCGTAAATTCGTGATTTATTTGATGAATGGTATATTGGTATATATATGTAATGCAAACATTCTTACATAGTTAAAATTATTTACTAAACATATTTTATGATACTATTGGACTTAGTAACTAGACTGTATTTATAAAGAGAGATTTATACTTCTATCTTATGGAGAGGGAGGTTACCCCAATTGGTTATTTTTTATTGATAAGAAAAATAAAGTACAAACAATTTTTTATTTTTAAATTCTATAAAAACAAATGTTATTATTAACCTTTTCTAACGGGTTCCACAAACTTTTGAAAGTTCTCATTTTTCCACGATATTATTCGAATATATATTTTTGAATTGATTTTGAATTCTACAAGGATCACCACTAAAACCTATTCTAGTTACACACTCTATAGAATTTTGTCACATCATGACATCTATATTTTGAAATTTTGTCACACTATATTTTCTTTAAATGATAAAAAAAATAATAATAATAAGTTCATATACAAATACAATCATAATAAAAGTTTATTTATAACTGCCTTAATTATCAAATTCTATATTAAAAAAAAATGTAAATATATATATTTGTTACGAGAGTGGGGTTTAGCATCTTGGTAGATTTCCTCTCTTTTTACCTCCTATCCAACCAAATTTATTTTTCTATATTTTTAATCACCAAAATTATTGGAATGGCCAATATACTAATTTTATAGTATGATTTTTTTTTTTTTATGAGTTAATTTTATAGTATGATGTTGCCATATGAGTTAGACTCCGCGTAAGGACCACCAAATATTTGGTTCCACAACCCAAATCATCATTTGCCAATAAAGTCAAAGCATATATGAAAATGACACGAAACTAATCAATGATAGGACAGGCAAGAATCTTATCATTTTTTTTTCTTTCAATGAAAATGACACATCATTCGTGCGGGCCTAGTTTTTCCGTTCTATTTTCCGGGAAATTATTAGGTCCACTTTACTACTAGTCCTCCCCCAGCTCACCCCTATGCCAGTCAGTGATTCGTGTAACTGTGGTGCCCAAAAAACTAGGGGCTAAAGCCCAATATACTAGGCCCACACGGGCCCATTAGAAGGAGCCCAAATGGGCCAATGAAAGGGAAAAAGCAATTGAATAAAAGAAAGGAAAAAGGGAGAGGGAGGGGGACGGCAGACCAGGGAGAGAAAAAAAGAGAGAGAAAGGGAGAGAATGGGGCTCAAGCCCTTTTGTATAGGCTATTGAGCCACCTCATGTATTTTTTGTCTATTTATTTAGTGAGAAACCCCCTCCCCGTGGATGTAGGCACTATTGATCGAATTACGTCAAATATATGTGTTGATTGTTGTGTTTTCTCTCTCAAACTCGCTGTTAAGAGGTTCCAACGTATTAATTTTTGAGGTCAATACCAAAAAAACACGTACCTCAGGGTCCTTGGACTCAAAGTCCATGGGCGTGGCCACATGGAACACACCGCTGCAACCTTTAATTGCTTCATCAAAGCTTCCCTCATCACTCAGGTCAGCCTTCCACAGTGTCAAGTGCGTCGATGCCTTAGGCAATTCTATCAAATGCTTTACCTTCTTCAAGTTTTCTGCAACCCACAACCCACAAAATTAAAACAAAAATCATTTAAAAATTAAAAACTGAAAATTTAAGTCAATAAGGTTCACAAGATCGGACCTGGGTCTCTCACGGTGGCTCGGACAGTGTAACCTCGCTCTAGGAGTCTCATGACTAGCCATGATCCAATGAAACCAGATGCACCTGTGACACAAACAGTTTCACCCTCTGACCCCATGCTTTGTAATTCTTAGCTAGGAAGAATGTATTTTGTGTGAGATATAGAATATTAATGTTGGTAATCCAGGATGTTTGAGCTTTGACTATAAATATAGAACCCGATGCTCAGAAAAGGGATGCTTTGATATTGTTGAATCTAACACAATTTTGATTTGTCTCACAGCTAAGTCTCACGTGATTACCAGACAGTAATCGCACGTGTGGTCCTACTTCTACCCGGTAGCTGGACTCGAATCACACCTACTCTTCTCAGTGTTGTTTTCCTACAATGCCCTGCAATTTTTGTCTTCCAAAGGTTGTACCTTAGGACTGACATGTCATCTGCTTCCAAGCAAATCCGACCATATGTTAATCGTCACATCAATTCAGCAAAGCAGTACACACGTAATGGGTCTTGTATTAAATTATTAAAGGCTGCAAGCTAGCTCCATGCTTTTCATGTCATGAGAGTTTTGCCCACAAACTAGTTCGGGAGTACTTTCTTCACTAGTAGTAGACTCGTGTTATCCGCGAAATATGTAATGATTTTGTTATAAATGATATAACCTAAGAATGGATACCATTCTTTTTCTCCTATTATCTCTCATGAAAACATAACTTAGTTATATTATTTTACAGCTATCACTAATATAGGATGAAAAAACACCACATAAATAGGTTAGAGAGAGAGAGAGAGAGAGAAGATCCAAAACATTTTTCTAGGTAGAATTAGAATATTCATGATAGAGAACCGAAAATAAATAGTCATGATAGAATTAAAATCAGACAGAGAACCAAAATTAAATATTCATGATAGCATTCAAATTAATTTTTAATGGAATAGTGAACAAAAAAATATTCCTACCAACCTTATTTTCACCATCCTCAAAATTTTATTTGTCAAGTTGGTTTTTTGCAGTGTAACACATCCTTATATATAGAAAAACGCATTTATCATAATGAATTTAATGAAAAATAATGATTGGTATAAAACTTCCAAATGTGGGTAACATAACGGGAAAATAGAGGTGGAGTAATTAAGAGTAAATAAATGCGTGCTACTTTTTAAATTCCAAATGTGGCTGACATAAATGAAAATTAAAAACCAATGAAGACTATAGAGTTTACAAATTCTAAATATGTGTGTTATAACGGAAAATGATTTAATGAAATACATTGATGGTTTTAAATTTTTTTAAAATAAGAGTGACATTACCGAATAAGAAATAATGATGGCTCTTCACCTCTAAAGTGGGTGGCAATATTGGTTTGCAAGAGGAAAAATACGGGTGATATGACATACAATGATGTGGCTTCATGTATAGCCTTGACTATTACTATTAGATATTGTACATAGATATTTCCTTAAATTGACGTTTCAAATTATTTGACTAATCAAATTTCAACTGAATGTGGGTATTAAAAGATAGATATAAATATGGGTGGCATAAAAGGAATATATTCTCAAATGGACGTTTTAAATTATTTGACTAATCAAATTTCAACTGAATGTGAGTATTAATAGATAGATATAAATGGGGGAGGGAATATTTAAAAAAAAAAATTGAAAAAGAAAATAGCATATTGATTGAAAAGGGAAATAGAATGCTAGCTGACGTGGTTTTTTATGGGAATAGAAAGTCTAATGTGACATGTCTTAAGAGAAAGCTGAGGCCTTATCTATTAGTTTATATAATAGAAAAATAATGATTGGTATAAAACTTCCAAATGTGGGTAACATAACCGGAAAATAGAGGTGGAGTAATTAAGAGTAAATAAATACGTGCTACTTTTTAAATTCCAAATGTGGCTGACATAAATGAAAATTAAAAACCAATGATGACTATAGACTTTACAAATTCCAAATATGTGTGCTATAACGGAAAATGATTTAATGAAATACATTGATGGCTTTAATTTATTTTTTATTTTTTTTAAATGAGAGTGACATTACCGAATAAGAAATAATGATGGCTCTTCACCTCCAAAGTGGGTGGCAATATTGGTTTGCAAGAGGAAAAATACGAGTGATATGACATACAATGATATGGTTTCATGTATAACCTTAACTATTAGATATTGTATATAGATATTTCCTTAAATTGACGTTTCAAATTATTTGACTAATCAAATTTCAACTGAATGTGGGTATTAATAGATAGATATAAATATGGGTGGCATAAAAAGAATATGTTCTCAAATGGACATTTTATATTATTTGACTAATCAAATTTCAACTGAATGTGAGTATTAATAGATAGATATAAATGGGGGGTGGGAATATTTAAAAAAAAAAAATTGAAAAAGAAAATAGCATGTTGATTGAAAAGGGAAATAGATTGTTGACTTGGTTTTTTATGGGAATAGAAAGTTTGATGTAGTATGTCTTAAGAGAAAGCTGAGGCCTCATCTATTAGTTTATACTAGACTATAACCTGCGCAATGTGCGGCTCTTTTTCATTATTTTTCTATAAATATGTTCCTAACAAAGCAACTAAACTAAGAAGAAGGAAGAAATAATAACAATAATGAAAAGGAAAAAAAAAATTAGAATAAAAAAAGAAGTGTAAAATAGAAAATGGAAATAATTTTTCTTTGCGCTTAAAAATAGAAATGATTATTTTTATTATATCTCATCAAATGTATTATACTGATTTTTATTATATTTCATCAAATGGGGATATTGAACATAAAGTCAATTGGGGGTTTATATCTGGGGTTGTATTGACTTAGCAAAAAAAAAAATCACTTCACATCGTTTATGAATTTCAATCACTTTGGTGAACCTCAATTGTTTCATATATGGATTCTAAATATTCAGAAGTTTCTTATTTTTGTTTAACTTACAACACTTTGATAGTACAAATAAATAATACAATTTGTCACATATTTATCTCATCTTTACCTTTTTTACTTTCTTTTGTTTCTCTTTTCATCTGTTTTTGGGTAATTTATCACTTATTAATAATCACATAAACAATATTTGTGACCTTAGAAGCCCATCACATAACAAATTAGTCAACGGAGATAAAAATGGCAATGTCATCTTAAATCTAACACGTATCTTAGGAAAATTTAACACATAGAAAAAAAAAAAAATGTAAAAAAGTTTACATAGGAATTGAACCCACGCCCTCACCCTCACAGAGGGGTGAGACTTTTGGAAGAGAGAAATAACCACTGGAACGAATGCCCAAGTTATAATTTAAATGCATATTTGAAATAACATATATTGTGTTTAATATATTTGGCTTTAATTGAAGCATATAATTGGATAGTGGGTATTTAATTTATTAATGATGTAGTTTTTATTATGAGATAGTGGGTATTTAATTTATTAATTATGTTATTTTTATTATGGGGTAGTGGGTATTTAATTTATTAATGATGTATTTAAAAAAAAAAAAAAATACATGGCAAGCAGAAGACATTGTCTTAGATGCCACGTGGCAGAAAGATGGCAAAGTCTTCTGCTTTAATATATATATATAGAGATACCCATTAAGTAATGACATATCAATTTATAAGGTTTATGAAATTAATAAGGTTTGTAGTAATATCATTCTTCAACAAAATATTCTTCAGATCTCTCTTATAAAGTTTTATTTTATTTTTTAAAATTTGGAATTTAATAATTATGATAGTTATTAATAGGCATTTATTATGATTGTGTTTGTATTTTGAATTATTTATTCTACCATTTAAATAAAGTATGATATGACACTATTTTAATGGAAATACAAATATAGGAGGTTTTATTGAGAATTTTTATAGAATTTAAATTCAATTAAAACATATACATTAGAATAATGACATGAAAAATGTGAGCTTTCAAAAGGTTATCAGGTAACATTAGAAGAAATCAACAAAATACAAAGGTTTTCATAATATAGAAGTTTATTTTTTGTTGCTAAATGATAATAACGTAGTTTTGACAATATAATTCATGGCCTTGAATTTATGTGAACCGTAATGTAATACTTGTTAAGACGCATTCTATAACACTATTATTTTGTTCTCTAAAAAAGCATATATATAGTATGAGTTTTAATAATGGACCTACACAGTTTAATTAACTACTTACATATGATTTTATAGAGTTGTACCTACTACCTAGTCCCCCACCTAATATTTTGGTAATAAAGTTTTCATTTAAAGTAAATCATCTTAATAATTAATAAGATACCTAACAAAGACCTATTGTATAATGTATAACATATACATTTAATCATTTGGCCCAATAGCCTATTGTATAATGAACAAACAGCTTCTCATTTTTTAAACATCATCAGCTCAACACCAATGGCTATTGTTGACGTGTATTTGTGAAATAGGTGGTTACCCACATGAGTGGATCTTGTTCTATGTACATCAGTACATGGCATGCCAAACGCACTTAAAGTCCGCAGATCAGTTTAACTATTGAGTTATTAGTTTATGTATAACTTATCCCCGGAAGTTTCGAAAATTAATTTAAAATTATAGGTAAAATTTAAGTACAGTTCCTTAGGTCAAGTATATTAGGTTGAATTCAAATACATTGAATTTAAATATTCTTGAAAAAGATAACATTAATTGTGTTTCATTGGTTAATGCAACCATGTGTTTGAATTCAATTGGAAAACCTAATATACCTAACCTAAGTAACTGTATCTAAGTTTTACCTTATTTTATACTAAATGTCTCATTCACATGTTTTCTAATATTCTATTTTTTTTTTTTTTTTTTTTGCTGAAAAAAAAAGGGACTCGCAGGTGCGTTCATTGTCCCGACCCACTTAAACCCGATTTTGACATGGCGTGGGGCACATCTAGGCAATAATGGGGCGTACAACTACCCGAACCCACAACTCCCGGACTCGCAAGTGTGATGGGTCACGAGGGTTTCCTTCCATTAAGTCACTTCCCCAGAAGGCGGTTGGTAGGATTCGAACCCCTGCCCACGTGGTTAGCACCTTTAGTGCTAACCATTGAGCCAAGAGCTGAACCCCATTTTCTAATATTCTATTTACTTTGTAAAAAAAATAAAAAATTGTGGCCCACACTTGTTCATGGACCAATAACAAGCATAGCTGTTGTCTTCTTTTTTCTTTTCTTTTTTTTGGGTACAATAAAAGAAAGAACATATCATGGATTAATTTCTAGAAGATGTACGTGCCAACTGCCAACTTAGTTTCTAGAAGACGAAAATTTTATGATCCTTATATCATTAAAAGAAAATACTAATATGACCTGTCAACATTAAATGAAACCATATACTTAATAAATAAATAAATCAATCAAATGCAGCCAAAAACCTTGGGGTTTTAAAATTTTGAATCCCCCACTTGTTATAAGAAAAAACAATCAAATGAAACCATGAGGTAATGTAATGTCAGTCGAAAAAATAAAATAAAATAAAAAAAACAAACTAGAGGGAGAGGGAGAAAGAGGAGGCGAGGGGGAAGTTCATTGATGTTGAAATTCGTCTCTAAAGACCAACCCAATCCGCATGGATTAAATTGGTGTTCATTTTGTTAGGTCTAATACAAAAAATGAATTTTCAATTAATTATTTAAATTTAAACAATTGACTTGATAGCTCAATAAACTTTGGACAGAGTTTAGCTACAAACTGGTTTATAGTCAGTTTACTACAACCCATTACGTATCACCTAATAAGGTCATCCACGTGTACTTTAAGTCACATGACCTATTTAATGAGTCATGTGACTTCTTTAAATAATATATGTGGATAGGTCTTATAAGCTGTCACATAGTGAGTTATAGCAAACAAGCTACAAACTAGTTTGTAACCAAACCTTGTCCATAAACTTTTCGGTACTTTCTGTCATTTTATGCCGGGTGCTTAGGCAGTAAGTACTTCGTAGTGTTAAAAAATTGTGAATGTTTCAAAATTAAATGGCGACTCTATTGGTCTTGCTCTGGACAGACCTCCTACCCAGTGGCAGAGTTAGGAAGTTTTTCCCATATATTTTTTTTTTCCGTTAAATCATACTTAGTATATACTATGTCAATGGGAAATTTCACTAGTCAGGGACACCCTAGCTTCGTCCTTGCTCTTTTAACTTCGCTCGCATACTCGTGTTTTAACTTGCAAGTTATTTATTCTATTACAATTTCCAAATGTTTCCTAGTTGCAACTTGCAAATACATCCAAAACAAACCATCACACACTTGGTAGCAAAATGTAACATTCAAAAAGCTACTTTCATCATATACCAAAACCTCATCATCTTGCAGCAAAGACCGAATAGAATTTTCATATGGAAGCGAAAAGGACTGAAACAATAGATAAGTAACAACCACTACCGCCACGAGGAAAAACCCAACTCCTGTTTTCATTGTGCAAGTACTAGAACCAAGCAGAAGCATTCATCAGCAACTTTTTCGTTACCTTAAAGAAGCTACCAAAAATAAAAATATTCTTTTTATTCATTATTAGTTCATACACTCTCTAATACTCGGTTGGAACCTCAAATCACAATAATAAATAATTATAGTGTTCTTCTCAAAAAAAAAAAAATAAAATAAGAATAGTCTCATAGGTTGGCAATTTTATATTGACTACAATACTATAAGCCATGTGTAACATGAGGAGCTGGAATTTTCAATCTTAGCTTGTGCCAACAACACGTTCTTCAGCAGCCTTAGGAAGCAAACCCTTGTTTTGGCATGTTTCAACAGCACCTATATACATGTCCTCCAAGTTGTATTTGTACTGAAACCCCAAATCCTTAATCTTTTTGGAAGAGAATGAGACAATGTCTAAGTTGTCGTCCACATCCTTGAACCTGAGCATTCAATGCCTAATTAGTCCAATGATCGAACTTATAATTGTATAGTAGATGTATAAAATGAGTAAAAACAAGTACAAAATTGTCAACAGGTTGAGAGGGCTCACTTTATAGGGACATTGTACTCGGGGAATTTTTCTCTAAGCAATTTTGCAATGTCAAGAATGGTAGCATCGCAGGCAGAGCATATATACCTTCCCTCTGCCTTAGGATTCTCAAAAAGATAAATATGAGCATTGCAGAGGTCATCCAAGTGAACAAATTGGCCTTGCTTTATAATCAAATAATGAGCTTCATTCCCTGTGATGGAACATGTTAATGTATTAGAAACAGGTTAATTGAAATTCATGTACAATGATAACAATGGCATGGCGATATGTACCAGTGATGGGAGAAAGCGCGGAGATGAGACTAGGTGGCATTGATGGCATAAGAAATGGACCAACCACAAGAGTTGGAATGATAGTAATGAAGTCCAAATTGTTCTCTTTGGCAAACTTCCATGCGGCTTGCTCAGCCAGTGTCTTGGACACGAAATACATCTGGACACCCAAAATTGTTTTTTAAACATTGCTATTCAACTAATTTGGGAAAAAAAGTTAAAATAAAATAAAATCATAGGTCACTGGTTAGAAGCAGCATCATAAAAGAGTAAAAATCATCTATCTTATTTCTATCTATTCTTTTTAAAGTAAAAATACTTATTTTATTTTTATTTTTGGATAGTTTAATTATTTTGTTAGAATATTGGTTAAATGAGAAATTACCGATTATCCCAAAAGCTTAAGCTTTTGGGAGAATTGGTAATTTTCTCATGGTATCAGAGCACTTGATCCCAAGTTCGAACCCTGACTCCACTCTACCTCCCATTTAAAAAAAAAATTAAAAATCCCACGTGTTGGGCCCCATTCATTAAGGGGGAGTCTAAGCCCACACGTGAGGGGGAGTGTTAGAATATTGGTTAAATGATTAAATTCACCATATCCTAATAGCTTAAGCTTTTGGGATAATCGGTAATTTCTCATATTTCTCATAAAGAAAATTAAACAATATCATTAAGTTACAAAACTCTTAACAACAAGTTTATTTATTTATAAGTTAATGATTAGGAAAGACGGATCAAAGGCTTAAAAATGTTTTAATAAATTTTATCTGTTTCTAATTATAAATAGAAAAAAAAATGATAAAATTTAGGAAAGGAAAAAAAACTAACCCATCCAGTCATCTTTTTGGCCCGGCAATATTCAACATCAGTCCAGCAGCTTTCGTCATATACTGGCTTTTCATGCTCTTGAAATCTGACGGTTCCTGCAGATGATGTGAATACTAGCTTTCGGACAGTTTTTGCTTCCACACATGCTTTCATGATGCTTAACATCCCATTTATCGTTGGCTTTATCACTTCGTTCTGCCAAGTAAACATTTACTTGAATTCATTAATTTAATCGGCATAAAATATAAGTTAGTTAAAAGTAAAATTATAGGGTCATTTTTTGGTCGAGTGCTCTAGTGCCTTGGAGGATTGGATTGGACATGCGGATACGTGTCTTTTTTGGATGACGTGACTCACGTATTGCAATTGTATCCAATACAATGCACTAAACCAGAACCAAATCCAAAATGGTATAAATAAATAAAAAGTGAGACTTTAAAAACCTAAACAAATAGTGCTTAATTACTTTTTTGCTTAAAACATTACTCTTGTAATGAAAAGGTAACAAAACAACTAATAATAATTACAAATGAATAACCATTTCATTCTTGAATTTATTTCTATGGACCAAACATGCAAATTAGTAGTTAAATGTTTTTGGGTAAAAAAGATAATAAAGCAGTTCAAGTGATATATACATTTTTGAGGTGAAAACTCAAAATCATACCTCAGGGTCCTTGGACTCAAAGTCCATGGGCGTGGCCACATGGAAAACACCGCTGCACCCTTTAATTGCTTCATCAAAGCTTCCCTCTTCATTCAGGTCAGCCTTCCACAGTGTCAGGTGCGTCTTTGCGTTAGGCAATTCTAGCAAATGATTTACCTTCTTCGTATTCTCTGCAACCAAATAAATAAATAAATCAATACAAAAATTTCTAAGTCAATAGTAGGCATCTGGAAATGTATTGGGTTTTGTTGGTTTCAAGTTCAATTCAACATGATTTTAAGGTCTGTTCCTTTTTTCTTTTTTTTTTGGATCCATATCCAACCCTTTATGGGTCATATTCACCCATCACAACCTTTTTTTATACCCATTTTTTTCCCTGAATAATATACCCAATTCAATAATCTTATACACTATATTTTACGTTATTACTACTATGTAATTTCCTCAAGTCAAATTTCTAATTTGTAAACCGAAAAAATATAAGATATAAGAACTAGCTAGCAAGTACTACACCAGATAGTCTTTTAGAAATGCAATTTGGTCATTTAATTTTTTTATTACTACATGTATAATGTCATATTGTCGTTCACATTAAATAAGCTATTTAACTTACTATTTTTTTTTTTTTTCAATTTGATAGTTAGGAGAGGGAAATTTGAAACCTCATTCATTGTATAAGTTTTTTCATAAACTATTCAAAACAATCCAAAATATTATTTCAATTAAAAATAAACTATATATACATAATTATTTATGAACATTAATATACTAAATGGCAACTAATTAAACAACAACAAAAATTCTTGCTATAAATTGAAAATTTGATAGACATAATGTAATTTAAAAAAAAAAAAGAATAAAAAATCAACAATAAACGACAATAAGTTTATATTGAGAAGAAATTATGGAATCCAAAATTTATAAATCATAAACAAATGATTTTATAGTAAAAATGATTAATTTTATTTGCCTACTAAAATCATAAAGAAATATATAAAAACACCAAAATATTTACCAAGAGTTTCTTTAGAACTTTTAGTATTATTATTATTACAGTATAAAACAATATTTTTATGTAATTTTCTTCTTTATCAGTATATAGTTTATATATATATATATATATTTAGCTCTTTTCCCATAAGTTCTTATAAGTTAAACCACTAGCATAAAGCAACAATTTTTCTAACAAAATAAAATCTGATGTCAATTCAGGGACCAAGATTGTATTTTAGCCTAATTCTTGAAAGAATAAAAAAAAATGCAATTAATTAAAAAGAGAGAAAAGATATTACTTAACCATATTATATAATATATAATAAGTTGAGTTATAAAAACCTTGGGTGTGACAAGTTGTTACACTCTTGTTAATTAATAAGAGAGTGACTTCTCGTTGTGTCGAGTTGCAACCCTTTGTAAAAGACATCGGTAAATTACATAATTAACATATAGTTTTGGATGGTTTTAAATTAAAGCCATTTTTTTTTTTTTAAATCTTAAAATCATGAACATTTTGAATCGTATTAATTCCTTGATGAGTCACTTTAAAGTTTAAACTAAAAGTAATATATTCACATAAGTTATGATTAAAATCTATCTAAAAAATATTACCCCTAGAATTATAAGACTTTTAGTATACTATACGAGAGTTGTGAAATAATATAATTCGTTATTTAGTTGTTGTCATCATACTTTTAAAAATAAAATTACATATTATATCATGTAATATATTATAAAAGTTGTGTCCTACATGCAGTAATCATGCCAAGTGAATGTCTCCTCAACATCTGGATTCACTTAAAAAATAAAATAACAAAATTGGAATCCAGATCTTCCAATTTAACTAACCATTAACAATAATTTGTGAATTCACTCTAAACTAATAGGTTGAGTTCAAGTAAATTCTAATTTTTTCGTTGGGTCAAAAATAGCAATAAAATAACAAAATTGGAATCCAAATCTTCCAATTTAACTAACCATTAACAATAATTTGTGAATTCACTCTAAACTAATAGGAAAAATTACACTTTACCACCCTCAACTATCACCCCTTTTTCAATCCACCCCTCTAAACTTCTAAACCCCCTTCAAACTTCAAAAAGTATCAATTGACCCCCTAATTTAATCCAATTGCACGGCCGTTACCCCCTGAGTCCAAAATCGCGTTAGAATTGACGGAATAGTACAACACGTGACACGCACATGACATACGGGCCCACCCGGACAGCTATCACTCACAATTGCCTTTGAAAACCCGAAAATGCCCTCATCCACTTTCTTTCTCTTTCTTCTTTCCTTATTCCCCAATCTTCACCCTCTAAAACTCTTATTCCCCGATCTTCACCAAAATTCCATGGCCACCATGGCCAAGAATAAGAGCTCGAGCTCGAGCTCCGTTTGCCACCACTCACCACCGGCGTCACCACCAACAATGGTGGAGGATTTTGGCTCTCTCTCCCTTGGCCGTTTTTCTTTCTCACGGCCTCCATGGCCTCACACTCTCTCTCAGCTATCTCTCTCTCTGCTTTCTCACCGAAGCTCTAAGGCACCCATGGCCTGAACAAGAGCTCGAACTCCCTCACAGACTCATTCTCACTCTCACCGAGGTTCTCGATCTGGCCAAGGCTCCCTCACCGGAGCTCGACAGCCACCATGGCCATGGACAAGAGCTCTCAAGCTCTCACCCTCTCATTCTTATGGCTCCAAACCTCACGGGTTTGATGATGGCACCATTGTGATGGCGCGTGGGTAATAGATTTGCGCGCGTGGGTAATCCAATTGATCAATGGGTGTCGTTTGTTTCTGGAATTTGTGAAGGAAGAAGAGAATTGGCCCGGTCAAACCACTTGCTTGAATCACTCTATTGTTGCCATAATTTAATTTAATGAGTGATAATTCATAATGTTCATGGCCAAATAAGATCCAAATCAGAAATATATATATATATATATATACAGAAAAAAAAATAAGGGAATAAAGCTCTGACAGTTTTTCAAGATTTTTCCAGTTTTGAATAAAAGCAGGCATCTTTCTAAAAAATTAATAATGGTTGATAGCTTGAAATCTTTGGCCATGGAGTTTTAGAGGAAGAAGAAGGAAAGTTCCATGGGTGAAGATCGGGGAATAAGGAAAGAAGAAAGAGAAAGAAAATGGATAAGGGCATTTTCGGGTTTTCAAAGGCAATTGTGGGTGATATCTATCCGGGTGGGCCCGTATGTCACGTGCGTGTCACGTGTTGCACTATTCCATCAATTCTAATGCGATTTTGGGCTCAGGGGGTAACGGCCGTGCAATTGGATTAAAATAGGGGGTCAATTGATACTTTTTGAAGTTTAGGGGGTGGATTGAAAAGGGGTGATAGTTGAGGGTGATAAAGTGTAATTTTCCCAAACTAATAGGTTGAGTTCAAGTAAATTCTAATTTTTTCGTTGGGTCAAAAATAGCAATAAAATAACAAAATTGGAATCCAGATCTTCCAATTTAACTAACCATTAACAATAATTTGTGAATTCACTCTAAACTAACTCTGGCCCAGGCACTCAAAAAAAAAAAAAATAGACAACCCATACCCATTTATTTAATTTGGGTTTAGGTGGGTTGAGAGGTTTGGATAGCATTTTGCTAGATCTAGTTAATTAGAAAAGGATTGAACCTGGATCGCGCACAGTAGCTCGAACACTGTAATTGTGCTCTAGAAGTCTCATGACAAGCCATGACCCAATAAAACCAGCAGCCCCAGTCACGCAAACCGTTACAGAAGTTGAACCCATACTTCTTATCAAAGCAAAATAATATGAAAAGAGAAATTTAATACTGCGAATGATTACTGTATTGGATGTACGCTTTATATACTGGTTTGAGTGGTTTCTATTTTTTTGGTTAAAAGGAAATATATTTGAGTGGTTTCTATGATCTTAGCTATAGAGTACCTAAACCACGTGTCGTTTAGCTCCATCTTCCCACACATGATTACCCAACCATTGTATCATGTGTGTTGTTTGGTGACTCTTACCACTTCGTCATTGCTGCAATAATTAGTGATGCTTTAGTTCTTGCTACTTCCTTCTCTAATTGTAAATTTTATTGGATTAAGCGGGATGGTAATACTGTTGCGCACATGCTTCTTATTAGTAGTAGTTAATGATATTATTCAATTATCAAAAGAAAAGGATTGAACCTGGATCGCGCACAGTAGCTCGAACAGTGTACTTGTGCTCTAGAAGCCTCATGACAAGCCATGACCCAATAAAACCAGCTGCCCCAGTCACGCAAACCGTTACAGAAGTTGAACCCATACTTCTTATCAAAGCAAAATAATATGAAAAGAGAAATTTAATACTACGAATGATTACTGCATTGGATGTACGCTTTATATACTGGTTTGAGTGGTTTCCATGATCTGAGCTATGGATTGAGATCTCATGCAATATTTAGGGTATTATATGGGTTACAATTCATTTGAAGGGTTAAGATTAAAAGTTAAAAAGTTAACTTTAAATTTCAGCCTTTGAATAAAATATAACAATATCATAAGGGCAAAATTAAAAATACATAAAAATGAAAAAAAGTTAGTGATAAAATGAGGTATATAGTACCTAAACCACGTTTCGTTTAGCTCAATCTTCCCACACATGATTACCCAACCATTGTATCATGACTCTTATTCGTCACTTTCCTACAAAACGTTTATCACAAACGTTTAGTTTTTTATTTATTTAAATTTAATAGAATATATCAGATTTGTTATATCTGTTGAAAACCAAAACAAATGACTTGTAATTTGTTGTTGTTGACATGTTGTAATTTGGCTGAATTTTGTATGGTTGTAATTTTGGTTTTTTTTTTTGTTGCTAAAATTTTTTCGCTTAAAATTTTATGAAGTTACTTTTTCGTCCCTAAACTTTTTAAGATATTTTTTCAATAGTTTAGAGGCAAAATAAAGACAAAAAATGATCTTTTTTCAATAGTTTAGGGATGATGTTTTTTTTTTAAAAATTTAAGGACAAAAAGTAAAACTTTCAATAGTTTAGGGACGAAAAAAAAACTTTTTAAAGTTTAGGGACAAAAAATGAAATTCATGCAAACTTTAGGGAAAACAATATTTTAGACTTTTTTTTTTTTTTTTTTTTTTTTTTTTTTTTTTTTTTTTTTCTTTTTTTTTTTTTTTTTTTTTTTTTTTTTTTTAAAAAATTTATGTTAGTGGTAGGGGCTGGGGCCACCCACTTTAATACAAACTTGACTAATATGACTGATTTATAAACTTCTAATTTTTTACCCAACTTCTAAATCAACATGGTTAATATATAAATTTGAATTTTTTTAGGAAAGCTGGTGGGGACTGAGGCCACCTTTTGTCTTAGTGACTCCGTCCGTGGTCGCTTTCCTACAAAATAATTGTCACATGCAAATTATGCAACTTGCAAGCTCCATTTTTTTTTTTTTTTGTAAATCACACAAAATTTAATTTATTGAGAAACAATTAAAACTCAAAACAGTTCTCAACAGTTAAAACAACACAAATCATTTTAAACTGTGTATTCTATTTACTTTGGATCATTGAATATAACAAAAGATTGAGTTGTGAAATTTAGCTTTACATTCCAATCGAGCTCCAACATCCTTTAATACTCCCCAAAATCTGCTTGTCAGACCAAACTGCTCAGCTCAGCATGAATTATAACATTTTATTGAAATCAAAGATAATACACTCTCAAATAATATATCGATCACTCCATCCCAATAGACCCAGCTTTCTGATCAGTCCCTAAAAGAAACCCAAATAATTGATGTGTAGAGTCATTTCTTTTTCATTTTTGGTTATTATTTGGTTGTCAGATAGAAAGTGTTTCATCTCCCAAGTCCCATCACAGTGTGGTTGTGTTTTGCTTTCGAAATTTTACACTCCATGTTTCTGTTTTTATTTTCTCTTTAGATATCTAAATTTAAGGGTACATCACAAATGTAATTTTTTTTAATTAAATTAATTATGATTGTAATGAATATATCATTTAGTCGGCAGGGATTTTAAAAATCTAACTATATATGCTTATCAATAATATATATAGATAGAGGTAATCTTGAAACAATACACCGGTTTTGATTGGTAGATAAACATTTTGTTTTCTTGACCAAACATAAACAATATTTTTCCTATTCAAAGATCAACCCCTTTTCTCTGTGTTTTCATTTCAAGAATTCTTTGCAAATGAAGAGATGCCAAAGGAGCTTCTTACTTACCAAATAGATCTTATATAAACGCTGGTTTATCAAAAATACACAAGAATGTACAGTAGTGATAACCCTACTACTAACTTCACTATTCAAATAAAATATTAAACACTTTTTACTTGATATCCCAAAGACCCAGTCCCATTTAATCTCATATTTGCTATTTTATTCTCTTTGTATTAGAAACCAAAACACTCCACCGTCCAGCCCTCATTTTCTTTCTCAAACTCTCAACAGTTTCTCTCTTGTCCCTTTCTCTCAATCGATAACAATGGGGTAAGTTTTTGTTTGATTTAAAGAAAGCCAATAGTTGTAACAGTTCAAGTGATTCAAACTTTGTTTTATTTTTATACTTAGGTTTATTGAATTTTTTCTAGGGTTTGAATTTGATCCAGTATCCTTTAGTTATGCTCAATGGATCTCCATCTAGCTTCTTTAGATAGGGCTATAGTTTGAGACAAGTTAAAGGATGCTATATATCCATTAATCTATTTGCTTGTGAAGTATGTTTTGATCCTTTCTATCGCGCTTGCAACATTAGAAAGAAGTTTTTCAACAATGAAATTTATAAACTATCAACTATGCTATCAAATGGAGATCAGTAGATAATTGATTGCTTGATTATGCATATTACATTGCAATAATTTCAATATAATGGAGATAAGTAGATAAATGATTGTTTGATTACACATATTACATTGCAACAATTTCAATATATATATATATATATATATATATACATATATGAAAACCTGTAAAAAGAAATTGTAAAGATTTTATGATTTTTTTTATTTTTTTTGTGATGGCGATATATTCCAATTCTCTTCTTCTTTTATTAGATATTGTATAATTTAAGTTTTTTAATAACTACCTTAGAAAAAAAATCTTCAAATCTCCATTGATAGTCAGTGTTCAAATCCTCCCATCCCCAACTAACAAATTTCTCAAAAAATAAAAGATAATACATAGTAGCCCACCAAGTTAGTTTACATATGGTGGTTCTCAATCATTTCCCTTTAATTTAACATCTTAAACAAGACACAACCCCATAATATCCAAATTCTTTTAGAAAAAGATCACTAAAAAAATGGTTCTTGCTTTCAATGCATCTTCTACATAACACACAAACACTATCACCAACATAGCCCCATTGAATCATCATTTTTCTTGTTGAGTCTTACTAATTAAATTCATGGTATGACCTAATATTCATGTGAGAATAAAAAATGAGTAATTCTATGGAATTTCAAATGGGTCTTGCCCAATATGGCTCTTATTGTAGGAAGTTTCAAATGATCCTGTCAATATCATATTATCATTTAGGGATCGAAATGAATTCTTTTGCCTCCTAAATATGTATAGAATATGTTGAAATTATTACCTATCTTATCACAAAAACTTTACATATCCTCTACAACAATCCCGGTCTCATGACGATGAACCTATACAATAGCAAAGCCGTAAGAAACTTTGAGGTGATTCTAATTTTCAAAGAACATGACTGGGAGTGACTTGATTATTAGATTTCTAAAGTAGGAAATTGGAATTGGTTTAGTTACTAGAAAGGTAATTTTGGATACAGATAATACAATTGTTGATTTCTTGGTCAAAATTAACCTTGACACTGGATTCCCTAGAATAAATTTCTGACCAGCTACTCCTGCCAACAAAAATACTGTGTCAACTGATAGTCTTTCAAGAGTTGATGTTCCATCTCTAGATATTCGCAAGCCGTGTACATGAGGTCCAACGTCAACGTGTCTCTAAGGACAAGGCTCTCTCATTCAATTGCTCTTGTATCATTTGGTCGGTAGGGTACATGATCTTGCAATATAATCGGTTCACTTTATTCGTTTTGGATCATTGTTTGAGACAAACTCAGTTCGTTGTCCATAACTTGGCTATCTGGGCTTCTCTTTCTACTTCTTGGGGGCCCAACCCCATCTCTGCCAGACTGCCCTATCCTTGCGGGTACTCAGGTTCGAGATGCTCATGGTAAGTTTTGTATCACCATTAATCAGCAAAATAATAATAATAAGGATAGACTAATAGAGTTTACCGCAACATTCATTTGGAGAAATTTCTTCCAACTTATTATATAAGTGACAATTCATAAAACACTCAATATTTATTATTTAAACAAGTCACATGACTTATTAATTAACTTATGTAATTAAAAATACAAGTGAATAATCATTTAAATCGTCACGTAATAAGTTAAGAGAAATTTTCAATTTTCCTCAAATTAGTTTAGACGTAAACTTTATCCAAAAAATAATATAACTAGATCTAGCAATGAGAGAAATGGGTCCTCTCCTCTATCAGAGTAGTCCGATCCAATAATTTAGCCTTTGCCAAAGATCTGTCGAACATGTCTTAATTAAAGACACAATATTAACGCAAATAAGCTTATTCTAAATTACTAACTTATAGACGCCACTTTTTATTTTATGGAACGCTAATTGAGTGATTGCATTATTGTTTAATATATATATATATAAAAGATGTGTTAGTGTATTTTTTTTTTTTTTTGGATAAGATGTGTTTGTGTGTTACTTAATACTTAGGGTGGGTTTAGCCCTGCGTTATCTAATAGATAACACGCGTTTTCAATTAAAAACGCACAAACTGATATATTTGGCCCTGCGTTAGATAAAATTGCAATTTTCAACACACACGTTTTGAAACTGAAGGTGGGGTGTTGTGATTTCCAAAAGGCGCGTATTTAAAATTTTTTAACATTTGTGGAACATAAATTTTAGGGGAGGTTCCGCATTTTGAAAGGGTGATTTATCACATATACCCTCAGCAATGTTAAAAATTCCCAAGTACAAACATGAAGCCCCCTCTTATTTCTCTCATTTTTCTTCTCTGTGCCCCAATGCCTTCGCCAAAGAGATAATTCTAATCAAGATGTGTAGATGTAGGAAAATAGTACACACAAAAATTTGGAAAAAAAAGTGCTTCCAGTTAAACTATAAATTCCTGATTGACACCCATTATATATATATATATATATATAAAAGGATGTGTTAGTGAGTTACTTAATACTTATACTCGTTGTATTAGAATATTTTTGCCCCATTAGTTAATACCAAATCCTCTAAAACACCTTTGCATAGCAAAATATATATACTGATATACAGACATGCATACTTCGCCATCTATGAGAAATTGCAGTTGATTTGGACAACACACTTGTACATTGGGCTTAGGAGTGAGCATTCAACCCGACGAACCCAACCCCAACAACACTTGTGCATTGGGCTTATCGTGTTGCGGTTCCAAGCCGTTAGGGCCGATCAGGCACCCACGAGGTCCGAACACTTTGCCTACAGAATGACTAAACGGCTGCGGAGACAATGCCTGCATTTTCGAAGCATTTGTTAAGTGTGTTGTGACTCGGTGCTAATAATTTTCCCTCCAGGAGATGTATATCATATAGTACGAAAGAAATGTTACTTTTTCCCTTATAGGAAATCAAAATGTCATTTTCAGATTGTTATATTGGGAAAGGAGAACTGAAAAGGTTCATTTTTTCTTTTGTTTGGGTCTGAAACTGTAAAGGTTAGAGAGTCTGGATTCATATCACATTGGTAGATTTAGGTTCACATGCATTGCTAAACAAAATTTATGGCAAAAACGTAAGTGGGACAGATTCTCACGTGGATAGGAAACTTTCTTGGCATGTTGTGAGTTCTATCATCTATGTTAAGCAACCGGGGATAGCATTTTATTGCTAAAATCCAGATGGGTTTGGTTAATTTTGTGTAGAATTTATGTTGATATCCATATCCCTAATCAATTATGTTGTTTAACGGCCATATAGTGAATTCATTGTACAACAAAAATCATCTTCTGAAATGGATTTTAGATTAGCCAATGTCACCGAGTTTCCAAAATTTTTTATTTGAATAATAATCATTAGATTAAATGAATCACTTCTTCTTACTACACCTAAACAACACTGCCATCCCACTTTTTAATCCACCCACTCAAAAATCTATACACTCCCTTTTAGTCTCCCCTCCTCTCTGTTTTATCCTCCCCTTGCTTGAGTATAATCTTTCTGTTTAACTTTAACACACTTTTTAACAATGTTATTATCATAATTATATTTTTTCTTACTTTTTTACATCCTTCCAACCAAACAGATCCTAAGAAAACTATAATGAAGGCCGTCTCATCAATATTTCTTATAAAATAAATTGATAAGATTACTTGAAAATTGAACGTTCAAATAAATGTATAAATAATATAGATATACAACTTCTAAATCTGGTTCGAATTAGGAGATAAAAATGACTTGCTTTTTTTTTTCTTTTCTTTTTTTTCTTACATATATAGGGCAATGCATAGATCAATAAAAATAAAGCACCCATTCTTTAATAATAAAACATTTAAATAATTACTTTTCACTATTTTGTTCATAAAGTAACCCTTATTTTATTGAATTGTAAATTGTCATTAAATTTCATTAATATTAGTGAAAAAGTACTCCATCCAAATCCTTTCTTTCATTTTCTTTAATAAAAATGTTTCAAAATAAGAGAAATCACATTTTTTTTTTTAATTTGATAATCGAGGGAGTAAAGTAATGACATTGTTTCCAATTTAACATAATAATGTTTTCTTTACTTTTTTTTTGCTAACAACATGTGAAGAAAAGGGAATTTGAACCCATGTTTTTTCAATTGATAAGACATAATACCACTATAAGATTGTTGACATATTCTTTGCACCTAAATACACTCAAGAGTGTTTATCCCATACACAGTACAAATCCCAACAGTTTCACACATAATTTTTGCATTTAAAATAATTCATTGAATAAATATTGAATTTCTACTCATTCATAGTGTGTTAGTGAGGAAAGGCATAGAATAAACTTTTCTTTAATGAAAAATTAATGCTCTGATCATTACAATTTGCAAAAATTTAATTTTGTGCCAAAAAAAAAAAAAGTCACTATTGAAACAAACTCCACCGTGGCAGAATTTAAGATTATGTAGTCTAACGTTATAAAACTGGCAGAAAATTGGTCTTTTCCACAGCTAAGTAGACAGTGAAATAAGGTCGCTGATCTAGATTGATGTGAGGATGACGCCTTTCATGATCATTATTTATTGGAAAACAATATCTCTTTAAAAATTACTCCATCACCATGAAAATAAGAGATGAAAAGGGAAAAGTGACACCGACCCACCAAGGCACCAAATCACCAGCACCAAATAAGCAATAGCGAAACAAATTTGTTCCGTGACATATGATTACTTGGTTTCCACTTATTCGATCTTCGCTTTTCGTGGCTCTCTAGTCTCTATTGTGCCTTTCTCTTCGGGTTTATCTCCATTTACGTGATTAAACAAAAGAGTTTTGTTCCCATTTGGGTTTGTCTCCATTTACGTGATTAAACAAAAGAGTTTTGTTCCCATTGCAAATGTTAATTCTAACCTTCCTCGTAGTCATTGGACTTCATTATCCGTAGGATCTTCCATATCCCTAGGTTACAAAGTCATAGTAATACTTTTCGTCGCCACGTGTTACTCCATTAAGTATTTATTGTTACAGCAGGTGAATGCATAAACTCAAAATGTCGCCGCGATGTGCGCTATAATTTAAATTTGGTATAACTTTAGATGGTGTTTGGTACACGCAACTGAAAACTTGATTCTGGATTCCAATCCAGAAAATTGCGGGTCCCACGGCAAAAAATCATGTTTGGTACAGAGAATTTAAATGAGGATTCAAATCCCAACTTGAATTTTATGTGGGTCCCATGGCAAATTTGAGTTCACCCCTTCAGCTGTTTTTGAATCCAAGCCGGATTCAAATCCGGACTCAATTTTTTTGTGGGTCCCAGTTTTTACCGTTGCTGGCCCACCAAATTCATTTCTCCCGTTTTCTCTCTCTCTCCTCCACTGCTTCTCTGCCTCTCTCTCTCACTTGGAACCAAAGCCGCCACCCTGGAGGTTGCTTCACCTGGAACCACAGCCGCCACCGTGGAGGTTGCTTCACCTGGAACCAACCCAACTAGCCATTTTCACTCCTCGTCGTTGTTGTTGTGTTGCTCAATTCCAACGAGGTCGACCCGGCATGAGACCAGTTGGGTCATTCGGGCTACCACAGAAAAATGATCGGTGAGGTGGGTCTGTGAGGCGGGTGATCGGTGATCGGTGAGGTGGGTCTGTGAGGCGGGTGATCGGTGATCGGTGAGGTGGGTCTGTGAGGCGGGTGATCGGTGAGGTGGGTCTGTGAGGCGGGTGATCGGTGATCGGTGAGGTGGGTGATCGGTGAAGAATGGAAAGAGTGAAAAAATGGAGAAGAGGAGAAGAGGAAGGGGGTGGGTTGGTGTACGTGTAGAAATTTAATTGGGTTTGGGGGATTTGTGGAGAGAGAAAGATAAGAAGATAAAGAAATAAAAACTTTTTTTTTTTTTTTAAGTATATAAGAAGGTGTAATCCTCTACAATTATTATAAATGTAACTAAGTTAAAAAACCAAAACTATGTACCAAACATAATTTTTTTTTAAATTGTGATTTCATTGTGAAACCAAAACTATGTACCAAACAGAATTTTTTTTACAATCTTGTTCAAATCAGGATTAAAGTTTCAACTTCAATAAAGTAAAAAGTCACGAAACCAAAACAAAAAACGAAAACACGTACCAAACAGGCCCTAAATCTGGACTGGACATTAATCCTTAAAAATTACCAACAATACTCTAATAGTCATAGGAGTCTGGACTGGACATTAATCCTGTCTAGGAGTCGGGTCATTGGGTTACTGGTTCAACCAGTGAGTCATCGGTCGAACCGCAAGTTCAAATACAAAATTAAAAAAGATATAAGAATATAAAACTAAATTTGAGAAATCATAAAATAAATAATTAAATTGAAAATAAGTAAGCCTAAAATAATTAAAATAAATAAATATGTCTTAAAATTCTATAAATAAAAGCATATCTCAAACTCATAATTAAATAATACTGTTAAAATTACGTTAGATTGATAATTTGTAATACTAAAATGAATAAAAAATATTAAATTGCAAATCCAAATAAATTATAAAAATAGAAAAATAAAAATATTAAATTGCAACATCTAAATAAATTTTAAATTACCAAATAATCCAATTTTAAATAATACAAAAACAAAAAAGTATAACCAAAGGAGTAATTTTCATAAAAATTTCAGATCCAATCGGGTTGCAATAACCCAATCGGGTTACACGGTTTACAGAAACCCATCGAATTTTAGTGGGTTTTCCCAGGTTAATAACATAACTAGTTCAATTAAGAACCCGAACCGACTTAGGTGTCGGTTTACCAAGTTACTGAGTTGACCTACCGGTTCGATCCAAATTTAATAACATTGGTTTGAAGAGTCACTACAATAAATAAATTATGTGATATTTACCATATTTTTAATGAATAACAAAATCCATTATTTTGATGTTTATCAGAATAAAGAATGCATTATATATTTATATCCCTCGAATTTAGCATTCTGATCAGCAGGTGGAACTTATTTTAAGGGCCTTTCACCAGATAAGAAGGGTCTATTTCTAACGTATGCCATGCCCAAATGACACATGTATGGTCATGTTATTGTTCTGGAAAGTAGTATCTTCGTTATCAAAAAAGTAGTATCAATTAACCGACAACCGTTAGCCGAAAGGCATCATGAATAATGAATTGAAGGATTAAACGCTGAAGTGTTGTTGTCAGTACTCACTGGCTAATTATAAAATGTTTCGGGAATATATTAAATATGTATTTTTTTTTCTCATATAAGTGGTGGGTATTATCATATATTTAACTAACGGGACTCACTACTTATGTGAGAGGAGGGAGTACGTATTTAATATACTCCCGAAGTATTCTATAACTAGTCACAAACCGGTGCGATGCACAGGAAACTTTCTGAAAAAGAAATCTAAAGAATTTATTTTATATTGACTATGTAAATTTTTTAAAATTTATTCAATCACAATATCAGTATAAGTTAGCATGAATATTACCTTTCATAAATGTGTGAAATACATATAAGCATGAGATGACATAATATACTAAATGTAGTAAGTATGCAAGATACCAATTAAATTCATTTAAAAAGAACAATCATAATAAATTGAAACAAAAAATAGAGTATTATCCAACAAATATTACAATTTTAAAAGAGCAAAATGTTGAGCAAAACACCAATTCTAAATATTTGAGTCTAACCATAACATAATATAAATGGTCAAATGCTGAAAATCAAGCATATTACTGTGTACATGGGTCTAGCCAAAAGTATCCATTAAGTGCTAACCGATGGAATATCAAGCATATTGATCTTCGACATTGTTCACCACATTCAAGTTAGAAATTATCTCACAGAAAAGTAGAGACAAAAAAGAAAATAAATATCAACCATATAAATAAGCATAGAAACTCTAACAAAGTATGATTTAGCAAATAACTCTATTCAAGATAGTATTCTTTAGAAGATTAAAACAAACTAACAATTAATCCAAACTACAACTGATCAGTAACAATAAAATTCATGCTCAGATTAAAACAAATATGTTATAGCAAAAAAAAATTATAGAAACAATACCTAGCATCAAGTATAAGGAAGAATACAGTTCACAATAAACCTTAAAGCTATGACAAACTAAATAGCTTTTATACATATATATATACTGGACTGTTTAGGTGTTATCGGGAGAGAGATGTGGTAGTATTGTTAAATTGAAATTGTTATTAAAGGTTTAAAAAATATTATAGTGATGTGTGTTTACCATGAGAGAGAGAGATGTGTTTATCGTGAGCTATTTAGGTGTTATCTTCATCTTAATCTTTTCTTAATCTTTATCTGCATCTTAATTTTTTTTTATCTTTATCTTCATCTTATTTTTTTTCTTAATCTTTATCGTGAGCTGTTGAGGTGTTATCTTTATCTTAATCTTTTCTTAATCTTTATCTGTATCTTAATTTTTTTTATCTTTATCTTCATCTTATTTTTTTTCTTAATCTTTATCTTTATCTTATTTGAGTCTGGCCATAACATAACATAATGGTCAAATGCTGAAAATCAAGCATACTACTGTGTACATGGGTCTAGCCAAAAGTATCCATTAAGTGCTAACCGATGAAATATCAAGCATATTGATCTTCGACATTGTTCACCACATTCAAGCTAGAAATTATCTCACAGAAAAGTAGAGACAAAAAAGAAAATAAATATCGACCATATAAATAAGCATAGAAACTCTAACAAAGTATGATTTATCAAATAACTCTATTCAAGATGGTATTCTTTAGAAGATTAAAACAAACTAACAACTAATCCAAACTACAACTGATCAGTAACAATAAAATTCATGCTCAGATTAAAACAAATATGTTATAGTAGAAAAAAAAAAAAAATATATATATATATATATATATATATATATATATATATATATATATAATATATATAATATATAAATTTATAGAAACAATACCTAGCATCAAGTATAAGGAAGAATATCTTGCTTAACAGTTCACAATAAACCTTAAAGCTATCACAAACTAAATAGCTTTTATACATATATATACCGGACTGTTTAGGTGTTATAGAGAGAGATATATAGTAGTATTGTTAAATTGAAATTGTTATTAAAGGTTTTAAAAAAATTATAATGATGTGTGTTTACCATGAGAGAGAGATGTGTGTTTATCGTGAGCTGTTTAGGTGTTATCTTCATCTTAATCTTTATTTGCATCTGAATTTTTTTTATCTTTATCTTTATTTTTTTCATCTTATCGTGAGCTGTTTAGTGTTAGTAGTAGTATTGTTAAATTGAAATTGTTATTAAAGGTTTTAAAAAAATTATAATGATGTGTAAAATTGTGAGATCTTAAAAGATGATGTGGCCAATTTTTATGAAGTCAAACAAAAGAAATAAAAGTCAACAAAGCTTCGAGTTTACATATAGTATAGATTTTCCGTACTCAGGACACCTACAATATGTTTTAATTTAAATCATGCCAAATTGCATAAATGACTTCGTTTGACTACTTACTAGTAATACTGTTTATAATATTTTCATGGGCAAATTACCCTTTTTAGGTCCATCTCAATTTGTAATCTATAAAACTGAATAATATTTACTTTTATGTATTAAAAATATGTAAATAGCTCTCACTCTCTAATTTTACGTTAAATCCGAGTAAAATCAACGGAATTGTTTTTATAAATTTTATTAATTTCAAGTCATAATGCTCAAAATCTATCATTAAATATAAATATACCATAAAAGGATTTATATCTAACAAAAAATCTCTATTTACAGACGCAGTGTCTCGAGCTATTTGCATATATTTAAGTTCGACCCAATAGTTCGGGGAGTCATAACATGCTTCAACCACCACGCCGAGATACTCAACTTTATTAACCTTTTTTACCCTTCTACCCCTGTTATTTGTCCAGACGATTACACCTAGCAAAGGACATTTTTGGCTAATCCATCATTCAATACATATTGATATAGTGCTATAGAGGAAAATACTGAAAGAATTAATTGTTGCAGCAAAAGAAGAAAGACCAGCTACGTGTACATTTTTAGCAAATCCATCTATAAGTACTTCCATATACGCGGCCACGAAATCTTTATTGGGTTTGTTACCTTCCTTAGACCTTAGATATCCTTCAAAACTGCGTTGAGAAAGAAAGAGGAAGAAGAAGATGAAGCATTTGGGTGTAGCTTTATTTGTTCTTATTTTGATCCAAAACCATGGGATTTTCCAACATGTAGAAGCAGATGATGGGTTTGTGACAACAAGAGGAGTGCAGCTTATATTGAATGGGAGCCCCTACTATGCAAATGGGTTTAATGCCTATTGGATGATGTACATAGCCTCTGACTCATCTCAGAGAGACAAAGTTTCATCTGCTTTTCAAGAAGCTACAAAGCATGGCCTTACAATTGCAAGAACTTGGGCTTTCAGTGATGGAGGAAATACACCTCTGCAGTACTCTCCTGGCTCATACAATGAGCAAATGTTCCAAGTAAGTTTTGATTTTTTTTTTTTTTTTTCCCATTTCATTTATTAATCCAAACAGTAATTGTTAATTAATGAACAGGATTCTTGTTGCTTTTTCTTTTCCAGTTTTAACTTTTCTCATTTTATTTTTCTTGTTTTTTGGATTGTAGGGGCTGGATTTTGTAGTATCTGAAGCTAGAAAATATGGGATTAAGCTAGTGTTGAGTTTGGTGAATAACTATGAGGACTATGGAGGAAAGAAACAGTACGTGGACTGGGCAAGAAGTCAGGGCCAGTCTGTTACATCTGATGATGATTTCTTCACCAATTCTGTAGTGAAGGGGTACTACAAGAATCATATCAAGGTAAATTACACTATCTCTCTTTGATAATTCAATTGTTACAACAAGTGAGGAATGAGATTTGAATCCTGATACTCCTCATAAAGGATACATTCAATGTCACTAAGTTATAAGACTCCTGAGGTTTCTCACTCTATCAAGCTAGCTAACTGTATATTAAATTTTTCATATTATAAACTTGCTCTATATGAATTTTTTCAATTTTCCTTTTCTTGGCCAAGTAAATGAGTGGTTGGGTCGACCATACATAGGAAGTTGAAATTAGTGTTAGATGAATCATGATGCATGAACCGTCCAACTTTAGCTTCTTTATTTTTCCTCTGCTATTTTTGTTTGGTAATGTGATAAGACTTTGCATTAAATTTCTAGTAGTTTGGCAAATGGGGGTAGACTACTTTTAACAACTTTGGACCACAAGGAAAAAAGCTCGCTCAAGATTACTCTTTTTCACTTTGGAAAAATTGCATCTTTGTAAATTCAAGATTTTGTTTTATTTAATTTGGGAAAGACCGAAGACAAACAAATAAATTACCATGGTTCCTGAATAGTTCAATGAAATGATTACATAGGTAAATTACTATTTTCCTTTTGCTTATGTAATTTAAACTATTTTATCGTATTGTGTAACAGACTGTTCTTACAAGACGTAATAGCCTTACTGGAATTGCTTACAAAGATGACCCAACCATTATGGCCTGGGAGCTTATGAATGAGCCCAGGTGCACTTCGGATAAATCAGGAAAGACCATTCAGGTTAGCAAGCAAAACCTCCCTCACCGGACTCTTTTGCATTTATTTATGCTACTAAAATCTAGGGGTGTCAAATGGGTGGATTTGGATGGGTTTGGGTTGGCATTAAATGGGTTGGGCCTTTAAAATCCAATAGCCTATTTAAACCCATTTAATAAAGTAGATATTACACAAACCCAACCCAACCCAATTATCTAAGCTAAAACTCAACCCACCCATTTAAACCCATTTAATAAAGTAGATATTTATCAAAATACCCTTAAAGCCTATAAAATAATGAAAAAACAATTAAAACTTAGAAAAATTACTGAAATACCCTTGGAACCTTCTTTTTTTTTTTTTTTTTTTTTTTATCTTGAGATAGAAATCTACACTACACACACGCACACACTATTTGGGGAGGGCAGAGGGGATTCGAACCTCTGCCAAATGGGGGGAAGGAATTCCCTTGCACCACTAGGCCAAATGCCTAGTGGGCCCTTTGGAACCTTCAAAATGACCAAAACCTCTTAGAATCTTTTTTTTTTTTTTTTTTTTTTGTTTGGGCTTTTTTTATTATTATTATTTTTTTTTTGGGTTTGGGCTTTTTGTTGATGCCCAATAAGCAACTCAATTAAAGCCCAATTAAACTCAACTTAATTGGGTCTAATTGGGCTAGCACCCATTTGCCCATTTATTAAATAAGTGGGTTTGGGTGGACAATTAGTGGGTGGGTTTGGGTAGGCCAATGGGTTTGGGTTTTTTTTGCCACCCGTAAAATCCAAGTGATACTTTTTTTTAATGGAACATTTTTCTTTACCTTATTGGCACTTTAGCTGTAAAATGGGTTTTCCTAGTCATTTTGGAATGGGGTAAAGGTGGTGATCCTATCATTGTCCTACTTTTTAAAAAACAATATTTTGTGGCAATATCTTCTATCTTTTCCTAAGCTCTTAATTTAAATTTTTTGTATAAAATGTAGAGACCTCATGGTTTTAAAGTTGAGTTGGTGTCCTGTTAAATTCACTAGTGCTTACTGCTTAGTGGTCTTTTAATCTTGCACTTTGTGTCCAACTGCCCCCAAGGAAATTAATGCTAGCTGCTTGAAGCCAGAAGGGGTAGGAATCGAACCCAACCTAACCTATTGACTAAAAATTAGGCTTTGGACGGGTTGATTATGCAATATTTTGAAATAATAAATAGTGACTATGACTATGACTATGACTATGAGATTGTGCTTGCATTGGCATCAATTAATAAGCCGTTAGTTTCACCAATGCCTTAAGCATAAGAAAATAAAAATGGAATGGACCTTTTTTCTTTTAGGTTAAAAATATAATGGACCTAATGGCTATTATATGAGTAATGCTAGACAGCTTTTTTCTCAAATTGTCAATGTTGTAATCCATTATTGATGTAACATCATTTCACATGTACTCACCACTGACATTATTTTTATTATACACTAATCATAATATCTCATATCAATAGTCATGAAGAAAAATAAATATGAAAAGTAGACTTATTGTTATTGTATCATGCATATGACACACTAGCCAATGGAGTCGAACTAGGAAAAGATATTAAATTGCAAGTTAGAAAGAAGAAAAAAAAAAAAAATTGGTTTTGAGTAATGCTAAGGATACTATAAATTTTATTATATAATCTATATAATTGATGTGTCACCCATCACAAAAACAAGTAATTTTGTGACAGGCCTGGATCACAGAGATGGCATCTTACCTAAAATCCATAGATGGAAATCACTTGCTAGAAGTTGGTCTGGAAGGGTTTTATGGAGAATCAAAGCAGCAATCAAATCCTAATTTTCAATTAGGAACAGATTTCATCACAAATAATCAAATCCCTGGCATTGATTTTGCCACAGTTCACGCATACCCTGATCAATGGTATGGATTCAATAAAAGAAATTTTCTGCTTAATACTGACAATTAACTAACAACCATTTCCTGAAGAGTTTTATTATCTTTGATGAGCAGGTTGCCTGGCTCAAGTGATGAAAGCCAACTCTCATTTTTGAACAGTTGGCTCAATGATCATATAAAAGATGCACAGAATATCCTTCACAAGCCAGTTCTCTTTGCTGAGTTTGGAAAGTCTTTGAAGTATTCTGGTAAAACTCAAAGGGACCAGCTTTACAACACAGTTTACTCAGCAATCTATTCATCTGCTAGTGGTGGAGGTGCAGCCGTTGGCGGCTTGTTCTGGCAACTTCTAGCCCCAGGAATGGACTCTTTCCGAGATGGATATGAAGTGATCCTCAGTGAAGACCCCTCAACAGCTAATATGATAGCTCAACAGTCTCAAAAGCTTGGTAAGATTAGAAAGATGTATGCCAGGTTGAGAAACATTGAGAAGTGGAAGAAAGCAAGAGAGAATAAAAGTGCTCAATGGTCGGCTGGGAGCAAGGACAATAATAATGGAAATTAATCAAAGAAAATCCCAACAATATAGTAGTAACAGATTACCAACATTATAAGCTATGTATTCTGGAATGTAAGACTTTTAAGAAGTGAATTATCTGATACAGATGATTTTCATTCATCCAATAGAGTAGGATTGATAGAAAGTTTTGAGATTTAACACCTATGTATTAAGCCAAATGTCTAATACTTTTACCTTCAGCAGCTCCGTGGAGTTGTGTACTTCCAGTACAAATAAATAAAAGACAAATTATACTTTTGCTCCTCTAACAATTGAAATAATTTCAACTTCCTTCTATTCATTTTATTGTGTCAATTTCATCTCTTAATTTTCAAAATATAGTCAATTTTATTCTTAATAAAGACTTAATTTTGAAATTTAATGGATGAAATTAACATAATTAATAGTTAAAAGACAAAATTGATACAATGGACTTTTAAGGAGGAAACAGCAATAGCTTAGTAGCTCAACTGACACTTCCTAGTGTTTTCAACATCCAAGGTTCGAATTGCCCATCCTCCAAATATCAAATTATTAAAAAAATTATAAGGAGTGAAACTGAAACTGAAGTGGTGACAAATGTACAAAGACCAAAATTGTAGTTTGGACTTTCTTTTTATTCAGGAACTAGGAAGCCCTCTTACATATATCTAAGGAACTTGTAATTTACATATATAGGAGCATTCCTGCTAATGTTTATTACTGCGTGCCATTTAAAACCACAAACTAACTGCCAATGCTTCCAACACTGGCTTCAACCTGGACAGAAGCCTTCGCAGGTTTAAACGACCGTTCCATCTTTAATTGTTGCATTCTTCTGTATGACTGTAATCCCTGACCTAATATAAAACCCTTCGTTTGGCCTATCTGCTTCCTCAACACCCTGAGAAGTCAAAGAATTTCCTTAAGTACAGTGTCAATGAACAGTGAAACACTATTCTTCAATAACTTGGATAAGCGTGAAGTGCAGAGCAATTTAAAATTTAAAGAGCACAGAGAGCCAAACTTACATCACCATTTGCAATGACCACATTTCTTCCTATCTTGGCATTCTTGTCAATTATGCAATTCCTACAAGAAAGTAGACATTAGAAATTAGTTAACAGCTTTAGAAATTTTAACTTCTAAGACTGCATTAAATGGTGGGGATATCCATCAACAGAAATTTTAGGTTTGTGAAGATTAATCATTTCTCATGCTTCCATTTGCCAAACACACGCGCGTGCACAGGGAGAGAGAGAGAGAGAGAGAGAGAGAGAGAGAGAGATTCGTAACCCAATTAAATTTCACCTGATTTTGGTATTCTGTCCAACACCTATTGGGACCTTTCCCTCTGCTAGCAGAGATGCAATTTCAGATTCCGTTTGGTAGTAGTCTGCACCCATCATCATAGTATCCTGGAAAGTAAATTCCATAAACAAACATAATTAGTTTTCACTCTGAAAATGAGGAAAACAGTAAAGCTCCTACAGCTTGTCATCATTCACTGATCAAAATTTGAACAGATTCAAACAGGAGCGCACACACAAACTTTTTTGCTCATATTTAAGCAACTGAAAAGATGATTAACTTATATTGGCAGTTAATTTTTTAAAATTGAATCAGTTGAAAAGGTAACTACTACAGCTATCACTCTGCAATTTGCATAGAGACATTTCCTGCACACCTTGGAGTGGAATGCACATACTAACTGAATCTCAGGAGGAAAACCTTTATTTTTTTTATTTTTAAAACGCAGTTTATTTACATTTTGATAACGATATTTAAGTACATGGCAATCCTGTAGAATTACCGAAATCACAGACCAAACCAGTATTTTGAAACAGGTACAGACTACTGGAAGTCTGAAGAAGCCATTGAAAGTCAATCTAACTTCAATTTGCATCAGAACACTATCAGCACCCAAATGTTGCCAAGTGAATCGCATAGCATACCAGATGGTCCATGACTATATAGTCAAAGAAAGATACTTGAGCATAAGATTTAGCTCACCTTAAGTTCTACACCACACTCTAAACGTGAGCGCACACCCACAATAGAGTGTTGAACACTACATTCTCGCAAGAAGCAACCATGAGAAACAATTGCATCCACAATCTGCATGAAACAATTGAGTAATGAGATACAAGGAGCAGAGTTATCTTACATACTGAATTAAGCTTATGATCATACCCTGCATTTTTCAACTTTAGTAGGTGGCAAGAATCTAGGCGAGGTGTAGAAAGGTGTCTTTGGATCACAGAATTCAAACTGTGGAGGCTGCATGAAAGGAATCCCATATTATCAGTTCAAAGAGACATTTACTCATTTACAAGGAATAAAGAAACAGTTTCAATCTCCAAATATAGTCGACCATGTGTAACTTTACAGTCATACCAACCTGTTCTGTGAGGGCCAAGTTGGCATCAAAGAAAGACTTTATAGTTCCAATGTCCTCCCAATAGTCATTGAATAAATATGCCTGACAATGAAAACGCATTAGCCACTAAGAAACTATGTAATTTAATAACCATCTTAAAATCTCATTTACAATATTCATATAGTTATAGGAAGATTCAAAACATCGAATCATGACACACACAAACAATCATGTAGGTATTTCTGTCTTACTTGGACATTGTGCTCCCTCACGGCTGATGGAATAATTTCAGAGCCGAAGTCATTGCATGAAGGGTAACTCCATCTCAATAACTTTAGTAGGACATCAGTTCTAAATACATAAACACCCATTGATGCAATGTAGGGGTTATTCCTAGCATCTTGCTCAGAAAGTCCTAGAAGAGTGGTGTCAACTTGCTGCAGTGCAAATGTGTCAGAGAAAACAACCAATAATCGAGGGAAGCTTTAGTGCATAAGCTGGAACAACACTTGGAATAATTACCTTAGATAAACTGATTTCAAGGAAAGAAAGGATGTAGAAAGAAAAATCAAATAAGTTCAAACAACAGTAATGAGGTAAATTTGCCTACCATTGCTTTCAAGTCAGGGCCTTTTGGTTTCTCGGCGAATTGAATAATACGTCCTGTGTCGTCAATTTTCATCAGTCCGTAATCTGAGGCACGGCTGCAAGATAAATACATATATTAAAGAATGCATAACGAGAAACAGGAACTGAGATCATAGTATTTCTATACAACTTAAATGCCATTTTCTTCTTTTTTGGTTGGGATCCTTATCATGCTTGGCGAATTAAATAACGAAAATTACAACCATGAGCTGTTTTTATTCCTGTAAATCTATCACTAGCTTAAGAAATAATGTACTTTGGGTTTGGGTGTGTGTGTGTGTGTGTAGTCGAAACTATGATATATAGTGCACTGGCCATACCTGTCATCCATAGGCACACATGAAACTGTAATATCAGCATTTGTGTCAATATGTTTCTGCAAGAAAGTACCCATCAATAAGCAAGATTTTCCAGAAATGCAAATTGGTACTAAATGAACTATTCCACCAGTATGTAGTTGAAAATAATTACCTGAACAAAATCCATATAGTCCATCCGGTAGAGATGATCACCTGACAGTATCAATATATGCTCAACACTCTTGTTCTTGGCATCCTTCATGAATGAAACAAAAGCCAATTATGATTATTACAAGGACGCAATGTTCAGTATAACTACAATCATAATCACCCACCTCAAAGACCCATATAAATTGCCTTACGGCATCTGCTGTTCCTTGGAACCATTTCTTCCCTGCTTCTCCTGGCGTTTGAGTGGCAGCCAAAACCTGTTTGTCATTTAAATTAGGTTTTAATTCATCAAGAACTTTCACTAATATTATTAACAAGCAAAGAAAATTTGATGAAGACTCAAAATTCCAAATGACTTAAACAAAGCTATAAGTCATCAAGTAATATCCATTTCCAAATGACATGAGATATGATGCATGACTTTCAAATCATTAATCACAAAAAGTATTGGCATATAGTATCATTGATGCAATTCCAACCTACTCCTATAAGCCTAAAGTATCTATGAATATTTTTGTTTGCCTTAATTATCTTACCTCCACAAACCCATCTCCAAAATTCACACCATTTCCGAGATTATATGTGCGAGCAAGGTGACGATTGAGGGAAAAAGAGTTAAACTGTGTTAGAATGAATATCTTCTTTATGCCACTGTTGATGCAATTACTCATTGGGATATCAATCAGCCTGTAACACCCTCCAATTGGAACCTGCAGATCATACCAAACTATACTCAACTTCATAAAAAGCTTTCATAAACCAAAATTATTGGCTTATTAATCCCTAATATCGGTGCCTCCATGTTGAAAAATTTCATTCTTTTCTTAATTATCAATGCCACACAATCAATTTCAAAAGAAAAAAGTTGATATCGTACCGCCGGCTTGGCTCTTCTGCCGGTAAGAGGAAATAAGCGAGTTCCAGCACCTCCACCTAATATGATCGAAGCTACATTTTTGGGGTCTGCCTTTGGAGTCTCAAAAAGTGGTGCTTGAAATGTCTGAAATCAAAATGTTAATGCAACAATATTTTTCAATTTTCAATAAAAACACATCCTTGATATATATATAAACTCAATCTGAATTGAGTAAAGGCATGGAGTTCACTCACCAGGCTCTCTCGGTTGATATCAGATGTGAGAATAGAGTAAGCAACACCAGGCTTAAGCTTAGCAACCCTGCTGGTTTCATTTTTGGACCACTTCAACAATTGGGTACTCAAATCCCTTCTCTTTAGGCTCCCCCTCATACTCTCACCCCAAAACCCTGTACCTCCATTCCTCAATCCTCTGCGAAGCTTAACTGGATTAGCATTGGCCTTCAGTGTTGCACAGCAAGAATCCATGGTTGATCCACCAACAAATCAAACTCCAAGATCACTTTTTTAGAGGTTTTATTTAACACGACAGCCTAGAATAATGCCACAGCTAGGAATGAAGAATCTGAAAAATCAATTTCGTTACAAAAAAAGTAACGAAAGCAAAAAAGAAACCTGTAGATCAGAAAATAATCCGAAAAGGAAAAATCAAAAACACCCAGATGCCAAAAAAGATGGAAACTTTGTTAGAGTCGTGGTGTGAAGTTGATATATTGACCACAAAAATGAGAGTGAATGGTTTATTTCCTTTTTGGTGAGGAAAAATGTTACTATGTATTAAGTGCGTGACTGAGTGATTGATAGTGATGATTATGAATGATGATATTGATGGAGATGGCCGTGTGAACTGAGAGGATAATTTTATTGGCTATAGCTTGTGAGTCGTCACGGGAAACCTCGCAAAGTTACTATCTTGCATTATTGGCCCTTATGGGTTTTAATTTCAAACAAATTTGATGCTTTCAATTCTGCTGACGTAGTTCTCTCTGTGGATCTCGAGCTCTGTAGAACTCGAGCTCTCAGAACTCTACGTGGCATGTCACGGTTGATACGTGGTCTATCACGGTCAATAAAGTGAAACAAAGTGAAACTCTTTTTTCTTTTTTTTCTTTTCTATTTCAACCATTTTTTTTGTCGTTATTTATTTATTTATAATATATAGTTGAGAAAAGTGATTTAAATTTAGAAAATATTAAAATATATCAATTAAGGTATAAAGTTCTTGTTTTTTGTCATCTCTACTAATTTCCTAAAATAAAATAAAAAAGGTCGAATTCTTATGAACAATTATGTGCACAAAATATACATAACAACATTATTATGTATAACTTCTTTTCTTTTTTGAATAACATTAATTTTATTGAATGAATGAATTAAAGAAAGCAAACACATAAATCCAAGAAAGATAGGTCATATTCTTCACATCCTTATCTTTTTTTGATATTTTTCTTCACATCCTTATCAAGCAAATAAGAAGTGACTATTGAGATTTCCTCGGAACCGCAAAAGCTCAACAAGCAACGTTACGTTAATAAAAATAAATAAATTAATTACTCACTTTTTATATAGTAATTATATATTACTTGTAATTATATAAGTAATATATTATTTTTTTTATGTAAGTAATATATAATAACTTTCTTTTGAAATACTAGTGTGAAGAACTGAAGATGATTTCATCGTATTGTTAGAGTTGTTACCAGCTCTCACTTTTTTTCATTTGTCAGGTAAATACGAGGCCACGTGCCAACAAGATTTGATTTTGAAAATCGAGCTTCAAAATCTCAATCAATGGTGCCTTTGTCAACTTAAGGTACAATTTTAACAAATTTAAGGTACACATATGCCCACGAAATTGAACTTCAAATCTCAATCAATGGTGGCTTTGTATTTTAAGGAGGTCGGTGGGGACGGTAATAATTTTCTAATATAATTAGTGTCACATCAGGATGAATCTTCTTCTAATCAACAGCCACATATTCTAACTTTTTAACAGCCACATATTCAAACTTTTTAATAGCATCTTTAATAAATTGCTTTTGAAATTTAAAGTTTATCGTCTTTCTAATTTATCCTTCCTTTTTAAAATTTGAAACTAATAAAAAAAAAAAAAAACTTATATTTGTTTGTTTTTGTTTTCTATGTCCTACTTTACAATATTTTTTAAAATATTGAATCAAATGAATCATGTATATATTTCGTACCATATATATTATTTACGTATATTACTAAGTACTATTCATATTATTCAATTAATGCCCAAAAACAATATAATGAACATAAAGACAAACTAATGTGACTCGTTATCTCTCTCTCTCTCAAAATTTGGAAAGAATATGATATTGGAGAATTCGCAACTGGGAACGGTGCCACTGTCATTGAACCTCCAATATCAATATGAATTATGAAATCATAAAAACCCACACCGATACACTTTGATGGAGACGTATCGATGACTATGTTTTGAGCGAAACGACAGTAGCATGACCCCACGTGTCTTTGTATCATTGTACTCATACTGTCCCTGGGGCCTGGGACTGCCTAACTAAATTGAACTAGCTTGTACATTATGAGCAAGACCAGGAGCAAGTGACATGATGGTATACTGTGAAACTATTGCATGTAGTGATGTAGGCATTGCATGGTTGGAAGTATTATTGTTTGAATTGAACCTATTGCATATTTGCATGGTTTATGTTAGTACTAAAATGTATTCTCATATTGATTGTGACACATATATATATATATATATATTGAAGGGATACAATGAATTTGTAGTGTATATATTATAAGTATTTTTTTTTAAGAATGTTGTAGGTGGGATTTTTCTTAAATAATAGAAAGACTAATTATACTTAGAAAATCTAATCAATAGTTGAAAACCGAACTAACCCGAACTCTCTTTGAAGTGATGATCGAGCAGTTTTGATTTGTGTGGGACCTGCAAAGAGGACAAAGGAACAAATACTCAGATTTTCTTGATCAAACCAGTGGGTGGTTGGCCTATAACTCTTCAATGATTTTGTTAATAAAATGTCTTGATCTAAAAACATGCAAAGACTTAAATTTTGCCTGTAATAAATTATGGCAAGAGAGCTTACCTTCCCTTCCTTTTTTTGGCCCTATTTATACTCTTTGTTTTTTATAAGTATTTCTTAATCTTTTTCCATTATCATCCTCTTCCTTTTTTCTTATTTTTACTATTAATACATCTCTTACGCCTGTTATTGACAGCCTATTTTCTCGTTTAGCACCTATTTTGGTTTAAATGAACTTGATACTCGCTTGATATTTTCTTTGCATTAAATGCGCTATTTTGAATTGATCATCTATTGTTTAGTCATCTGTTCAGTTCGCCCGAAGCCGAATAGAGTTGTAATAGGATTTCCATTCAGTCAGAATCTGAACACGTGTTATCGGTTCCTGAAGTAAATTTTCCGAATTACTTTTCACCCCTCCAAATGTATATGAATTATATCTTGTTTTTCCCTCATTCTCGAAGTATTCTCAAGAAAATAAAAACTTTATGTAGAGTGAATTAAAAGACTACAACAACCAAAAAATATCTATTGTGTGAGACACATGTGAAGGGTATAATGATGTTCAGCATTAGGATATTTTCATGGCTACCAAGTACCAACACCTTTTTAGCTAGGTTGATAAGGGCCACAGATGATGCAGAAGAAAAACAAAAACAAAAGGACAAATACGTGTCCTTCGTCAACATTTTTGACTCAAACCCCGGAGTGACTAGTGTGCATAAAACAAATGAGTAGTAGGACACTTATTTTTTATTTTTGCTATGGTAATAGGACACTTATTTTTTTTGATAGTAGGTAATAGGACACTTATTAGTCTTATTTATTCACACAATTTCATATAAGTTGCGATTGATCCATAAAAAAATTAATTTAATGATAGACTCCTATCATATAAATTAATTACACCTTATCATACAACGGATTGTGAAAAGCATATAAAAAAAAAAAAAAAAAAAAAAAGTCCGTCAAACAAACAAGAGCCAGATATTATATGTATGGCAAGTGGCGACAAGTCATTATCGTGATGTGACACTTTTTATGGACCACAAACGGCACCACAATATACGAAGTGTAGCTAAACATGTACTTTTAAACGAGACAGCGTTTTGTCAAGAAAATGTCAAAACGGCATAAATAATCATGTCGTTGACACAGTAAAGGAAACCATGTTCACTTTGCAAGACTCCAATCCAGTTTGGAGGAATCTTCCAACCTATTATGTGGCAAGTAAATAGACCATTCATATATGCTTTTAGTCACATGACATTTTTAATGAGTCATGTAACTTTTTGAAATACACATATGGATGGTTTATTTGCTTGCTACGTAATGGATTGGAGGAGAATTCCTCCAAATCGGGTTGGAGGAAAACTATGTCCTTCGCAAGATGCTAAAACTATAAAAGATTTGACATTTTTGTTTGGATGTAATTTTTGTTTGCTGAAAATGTTTTTTATTATTATTATTATTTTTTTATTTTTTTTAGGACAGAGTTAGGCTACAAACCAGTTTGTAGCACTGGGCTATAAACCAAATATGTGGCCAAATTAGGAGATGACACATGTACTGGTCACGTGAATCTCACATGCCCAATGTAAGTTACTTTAACAGAACAGATAAACATTAACACCGTTACACTCCCCCTTTCTCTCATCCCACCTTTCTCTCTCTATCACGCCCAAACCCACGGTCAATCTTTCTCTCTCTTCATCCAGCTCTCTCTCTTTCGTCGGATTCTTTCTCATCCCACCGTCACCGCCCACCCCAATATCAGATTTCTCTCTCACCACCAGTTTCTTCTTCTACGCCTCTTTCTAAGATTGTTGTCTCTTTCTCAGATCTGGTTTTCTTTTTCTTTTTTCTTTTTTAGATTTGGTTTTTTTTTTTTTTTTCAGATCTGGGTTTGGGTTTCTCTTGTTCAAGTACCATGGTTGGCTTCAAAGCTGAGATGTTGAAGTCCATAGTGATCATTGGATCCTTTTGATTTTCATTTTTTTTCTTTTGCGTTGCTCAGTAGATGATGACAATTTGGGTTGATTGGGTTTAGAGGGGAAGGAGTGGCTAGGACTTAGATTTGTTGAATACGTGAAGTGGGTTTTTTCCATTTTATTGAATCTGTGTATAAATTTTTTTTTTTTCTTGGACCTTCATTTCTTTTTCAGAACAGATTTGTTTTTTTTTTGGGTATTGAGAGAGAGAATGAGAAAGAGAGCTAGAAGAAGAGAGAGAGAGACAGAGGAGGAGAGAGAGAAAGATTGACCGTGGGTTTGGGCGTGATAGAGAGAGAATGGTGGGATGAGAGAGAGGGAGTGTAACGGTGTTAATGTTTATCTGTTCTGTTAAAGTAACTTACATTGGGCATGTGAGATTCACGTGACCAGTACATGTGTCGTCTCCTAATTTGGCCACATATTTGGTTTATAACCCAGTGCTACAAACTGGTTTGTAGCCAAACTCTGTCATTTTTTTTATGGAAATAGTTTACCTTCAATCCGATGAGAAAGAAACCCACGATGTGGCAATTAAATAGACGGATAGAGTTTATCTCCAACCCGGTTTATTATTTAAAAAAAGTCACATAACTCATTATTAAAGGACAGAGTTTGGTTACAAACCAGTTTGTAGTTAGTTTACTACAAATTCATTATGTGTCAACTAATAAGATCATCCACGTGTACTTTAGTCACATGACCTATTTAATGAGTCATGTGACTTCTTTAAATAATACATGTAGATGGTCTTATAAGTTGCCACATAGTGGGTTGTAGCAAACTGGTTACAAACCAGTTTGCTGCCAAACCTTGTCCCTTATTAAAAAAGTCATGTGACCAAATACATGTGGATGGTCTATTTAATTGCCATGTAGTGGGTTGGAAGAGAATTCCTCTAAACTAAGTTGAAGGTAAACTATTTCCTAAATAGACCATCCACGTTATTTTTAATTACATAACTTTTTTAATGAATCATATGATTTTTTCTTTTTAATAAATAATACATGAGGATAGTCTATTTAATTGACACGTAGTGGGTTGAATACTTGAATGAGAATTCTTCTAAACCGGGTTGAAGGTAAACTCTGTCTTTTGTTTATTTATTCAATTTTTTTATTCGATAACTGAAATAAAGGATTTGAATCTTAATTATCTTTAATGAGAAGAACAGACAATGTCAAGAGAACTACAAAACTTTTAATTACTTAATAAAAGTTGATTAAAGTATAATTAAAAGTAAAATATAATATTTTAAAAAACTATATATAAGTAAGAGATCTATATAAGTAAATAGAATTAAAAAGTTTATATTTTATTTTTATTTAAAATAATGGTGGTATATGTACACCTAAACATGCAAGTATATAACTGTATCGGTTAACCCCTATTTGAAATAGAGAAAATGGACTATCTCCATTAGAGTAACTCTAGCATCATCTTCATTTTTTTCTCCACATGTGGAAAAAATAACAACTCTCTATTTACTTTTTCAGATACACTCTCCAGCAGATTCTCTATTTTTTATTTATTCTATTTAAATATACTTTATTTATTCTTTCTGTATTCTTCTATCACATTTAAATATTATATTTTTTTATTCATTATTTATTCTCAAACAAAGCACATGGAGAAAAAAACATGTTGATATTAATTATTTATTTATGTGGAAAGTTATAATAGCTCTTTCTTTATAGAGAACTACTATAGTATTTAGACTTTGTAGAGAGCTTGCGAAGAGGTTGTTGGAGCATGAATTTTATGGTTTGGCTCTCCACATGTGGAGAAGAGAGCCAAACCAAGAGGTGAAATAGAGATGCTAGAACTTATAACTTAAAAAGGAAAGGCAAGTAGTTTAAACGGCACTTGGCAAAGAAAAAGAAGAAGAAGAAGACGTGGTTTAAGTGTTTAGGGTAGATATGTTTGACTAAATATATATGGTGAATGACATAGCTTTTGGGATAGAGATTTGAAAACAACATGCCGTGGTGATAGCAAACAAAAGGTATGTCAACCAATTAAGCAAAACTCTACAGACTATAGATTTCAGAATCATTGATATAGCTGATTCTATTCACTCTTCAACAGAAAAACCACAACTCTCTCTCACTCTCTCTCTCTCTCTCTCTCTCTCTTAGACTCTTAGAGTACACTACTCTGATCTAAGCTATAGGGGACACAAGCAAGAGCAAGGTCCTGTCACAAAGGCAGGGACAAAAAAATGTTTGATTAAAGAGAACCACGTCACATGGAACCCCTTAAAAATATAAGGTTTCAAGTTTCCAAAAGCAGAATAAAACCAAAGAAAAAAATCAAAGAAAAAGAAAACAAAAACTATATTAGAAGACAAATAATGCAACATATCCATCTTATTCAATTTTGATTTGACTTTGTAGCCCATAACAAAACCCTGAATGCATTGACAACAATAAAGATGACCCAACTAACAAGCCCATTGTGGTAAGAAAAGCCCAGCCCAAGTTTTAATAAGCCCCAAAGATAAAAGCAACTTAAATTGGGCTCAAATCTGTAGCTACTTAAAGAATAATGAGGCTGTTTTGGTCTTCTGGCTCACCCAAAATATTAGGGATTGAATTGATGGGATTTATTATTACTTGAGAGTTGAGAGACTGTGAATTTGGGCTTACGTAAGAGAGACTGTGAATTTGTGAGAGTTGAGTAAAAGGCTGTAAGAGATTGTGAGTATTGGTCTCGTCCGGTTAAACTACGAAGCGAGCAAGTCCATACTTCGCTCGTTCTCTCTGGAGCTATCGTAAAGGTGAACTCTTTTCCCAATCTTCCAATCTTCCAATCACAATCTCTGCTTTTGATTCGCAAATTTGAAATCAGGGATTTGAAATTTGATTCATATTCAAAGTCCTAATATTAGGTCCATTTCTTTCACTAAGGTTATGCATTTTCATGTCTATGAATTTAATTTTGTGTTGGTTTCTGTGGTTTGTTTGTCGTTAAAGTCATTGTCTTTAGGAATATTCACCTTGTAGGGCAATAGATGCTGTTAGGGTTTTGCAAGGGTTTAAGAATTTTTGTTTTTTGATCCGTTATTTATTATTTGTTTGTGGTTTGAATTCTTATAGCCATGTTAATGTTACTTTTATGTGTAATTTTGTTACACTTGATCAAACAGTGATTTTTTATTTATTTATTTTTTAATATGATTTGAGTTTAGGATTCTATATCTCATCTGGGTTATTTGTGAAATTTGTTTTCAGAAGTGTATCAATGGCTTATATGCGTAGTCTATCTACAAGAGCTACGCTTTTAGCTCGAAGATGCCACCCATCTTTTATTTATGTTCTCCATGATAATGATGATCGTAAAACCCGCTCGATTGATGAAGATTTCTCTCCTCAAAGAATCGATAGTTTTCTCCAAAGTAGGTCCTTTGGAAGTAGCAATTTCAACAAGTCGGCTGGATTTGGTGCCTTTTTCCAAGATAGAAGATGTTCCCATGAGTTTCTTCTGCCGAGCTCTGGTCCCGCTTTCTGCAGGTATATGTCGACCACAGTTGATGGAGGGTCGGACAAGATTGAAATAATTAGTGATGTTGCTGGGGTTCTCACGGATACACCCATGGATGCTGTCGCTGCAGCAAATGAAGTTGCCATTGCTGCTGCTGATTCTTTCTTGCCTGTCAAGATTTTGCAGTACTTTATAGATGCTTTGCATTGTTATACTGGCTTGAACTGGTGAGGAGCCATTTGCGATTCTCTTTTCTATTTTTAATGACATATCTTTATACCATTATGGTTTCCCTAAGATTGGATGCTCAAAAAATTACAAAATTCAGATATAGTGGAACATCATTTATTTATAGTGTAGTTGCTTAAGAATATGCAAAAAGAATTACTGATTTTTGAAATAAAATGATGCACAAAGAATCAGAAATGGGTCTTCATGAAGATTTAATCATTTACCCAACTACCCTGCATGAACCACCATATAAATACAACAAGCCTGACATTGGAAAACTGGCATTTTGAACTGTTCCATTCTTTAGGTTTCAAGTTATCCAATTGTAGTGAAGCACAGAGTGGCATAAAGCTGATGTTTTGCCACAATAATAAGCAATAGCAATATCTTCCTAAACAATAGCTACTGTTGTGAAGAAAGTGACAGGAGGAAGAAATTAGGCTGTTCATTTGGACTCCTTTGTTATGTGATAAAGATGGTCTAGATGGTAACAACCTTGCTATATTTATTGCAATTTTTATTGTTGCAGTACAAGGTTTTCTAGTTACTGCCAGCAAGGTATTGCCTATATATATGGAAGACAATGGATTAAAGATATGATTTATCATTTAATAGCTTTTTAGATTACACCACCATTCAAAAGCTTTGTAGATTAACTGGCATTGCATGTTCTCTTTTAATTTCATCCAAAAAATACCACCATTGAAGTTTTGATATGTTACAAATGGAAGTATTTTATTTTATTTTTTGTTACTTCTTTCAGGTGGGCTAGCATAGCTTTAGCAACTCTTGTGATTCGATGGGGAACAGTTCCACTTTTGATAAATCAACTTAAAGCTACTGCAAAACTTTCTGTATGTGGCATTACTTGTTAGTTACAGCAGTGCGTTTTTGGTGACTCATTTACATCATTGTCTGATATGCTTGTTGACAATTGATGGCCTCATACGTGGAGATTAATTAAGGATTATTAATTGCTTGAAAATAGTTTTTTCTAATTTTTAGATGTGGTGTCTGTTTTATAAATTGTTTTCTTATAAATAAATAAACTGTTTTACCACTTCCACATAATAGTTTTCTTCATATCTTTTTGTAGATTTAAATTTCTTTTGATTGCAATTGTGAGGGCAGACCAGCTTTATGTGCGACTAAACCACATAAATGAACTCTGACCTTTTTTCCTTTAAACTGCATTTATGTTATCACATAATGTACATCCTTCTATTTTTAAATAGTGGCAACTCATCCATAATGATTCATGTATGTTTTGCAGATGATGAGGCCACTTTTGGAAAGCGTGAAGCAGGAGATTGATCAGGTAATATTACCCATGTGTCCAGTGTCACCCAGTTCGGACAAGGCCATGATGTCATTTGTTAATCTCTGCCATCAGCTGATGTCATTTGTGCATATGATTTTAAATTTTTGGGTAAAGTATTGTTTTCGTCCCTAAACTTTGCATGAAGTTCGTTTTTTGTCCTTTAAAAAGTTGGTTTTTCGTCCAAAGATTCCAAGTTCGTTTTTTCGTTCGTAACATGAATATACAGTACTAATTTGCACTTTTTAAAAGGACGAAATTTATGTTTAAAACGAACTTTTTCAAAGTTAAGGGACAAAAAATGAAAATTTTAAAGTTTAAGAACAAAAACCGAACTTCATGCAAAGTTTAGGGACGAAAACAATACTTTACCCTAAATTTTTTTGTTTCATCAATATTTTGTTGGATTATCGACTTGCTCGGATATGCACATGATCCACAAACACCATGATTTGTTAGCTTAGGTTTCACATTTGGTAAAGTTAGAGAGATCTAGAATGCTACTTAACTCAGCTTCTCACCACTCACCTGCCTACCCTGTTAGATATCATGCTTGAATGTTCCTGTAAACTGCTGGAAAATTCATTTAATTTTGTGTATTTGTGCTCTGAGAAATATCTAGTTGCATTCTTGAAAAAACAGAGGTCCTTAAACAGCCTCAAGACCTCCTTGTGCTGATGTAGACTCCGTTTGTGGTAGGCTTGTATCTACTGTGCTTTGTGGAAAGGATTGTTCTTAGCATGTTAACATTCATTTATCCTTTTCAGGCTACGGACCCCAATGCTCTCGCTGAAGGTCAAAAAAGAATGCAAGCGCTGTTTATAAAGTAAGCAACTTTTCCATGGCCTGTAATAGGAGCCCATTGCAATTAAATTGTTTAATGGCTTTCATTTCCTTTTTTGATTGTTATGTTTTGGTTCCATAAAGAACCTGATGGAGATAGAGATTAATAATTGAGACCGTAAGATGCACGCCACGTTTGCTCTGATTGCTGTCATTCAAATCAATAAATTGACAATTTATAGTGCCAGCTCCTTCATTGATTTGCATTAAGGGCCCTGTTCAGTGGTTTCTGATTGTCGAGAAACAATAATTCAAAAAATATCTCCCTTGCTATTTTCTGCTATTGTCAAAAAGTGAATATGGTGCATGCTTATGGGCCCAGTTTTTGAAACCTTGACTTATGTATCATGTTTCATCCTTCAGTGGATTGACCCAGGAAGTTTTTGTAAATGGAAGAATTAATAGGAAATATAAAGAATTTCTATATTCAATTAGTCATTGTGTATTGTACATATATACTACTTGAATTTCAAATATCTTCATACCATATAACGGTAATGTAGGATAAAAAGTTGCAAATATAGTTTAGAATTAATGTGTAGGAGAATTTTCTAATTAGAAGAATGTTACTATAATTCTATTACTAATAGTTGGTTTATTGGGCAGTAGTAAGAGGAGAAATCAGGGTGTAAGTTTTATGACAATTGGAAGAGTCTCTCTCTCTCTCTTTTTTTTTTGGAGTCTTGTTGGATCTCTAAAATAGGGGAAAGGAGAGGAAACTTGATCAAAGTGGTGCAGGGAAGTTCAACTTCAGACGTTTAGTAATGGAATTTCTTTTCAAATTGGCAGTTACATAGTCAGTTTGTGATTCATCTATTCATGGTCTAGAATTTGGAGCTTAGATTAGCCATAAAGGCAAAAACGAGATGCGTGTTTATATCAGGGGTGATGCATGATGTGTGTTTATTTCAGCAAAAATGCAAGCCACACCTCCTTCTGTTACCAATTTTACCAACTTGACTGAAAGGGATCCCATGTAGGTCTTACTCTGTAGTGCTAATGAGTAAAGAGATGGATGAATAGTATATGCTTTTGATGTCTATTGTTTTTCAATTCGTCAATTCTCCTCTATGTGGCCTTTGTTTTCCCTGACATCTTCATTTTGTTATTATGATTTGGGTTCTACAGACATGGTGTGACTCCATTTACTCCATTGAAGGGACTCTTTATACAAGGTCCTATCTTCGTCAGTTTTTTCCTCGCTGTAAGAAATATGGCAGAAAAAATGCCATCATTCAAAACTGGTGGAGCCTACTGGTTTCTTGATCTCTCAACTCCGGATACTTTATACATTCTACCAGTTTTGACTGCCTTGACATTCTTAATTACTGTGGAGGTAGGCGTACGCTTTCTTTAATCATATAAGTCAACTTTTCTTACTTGCTGTTTAAAATGGGGCCGTAGAGGCTTATAAATTACCATGATGACTTCGATTCAAGTACTGATTGAATATTATCGTTATTGTTTCCCTTTTTTTTTTCTAGTGGAATGAGTAATGTGTTTGACTTTGATCTAGATAAGGTCCCTAAACCACATTCACATCCATAAGATCTGAACATTGTCTGTTAAATGACTTATTAATGCAAATCAAAGGTTATAGTGCATTAACTTTGCATCTATGTCCAGTAGTTGAATGTGGAACTGATTGACCATTTCCACCAGTGTTATTTGAACCGGCTATGAAGTAATTTATCCATGCAGAAAATATCTTCAAATTTAGTAAGTATTAAACGCCTGATCCTATCCATGCAGAAAATATCTTTTAATTTAGGAAGTATTAAATGCCAGATCCTAGACCTGAATAAGCAATTGATCCAATTGCTTCACTATGAACTTTTGCAGTTTGTTTGTTTGTATTCTAGTTTTGCTTCGTGTCTTTTTGCTGCTTCTTTTTTTGGTTTTTTTCTTTGGGTTGGAACTTAGAACCTAATTACTTCACTCTTAACTTTCTTCACCTTTTACTAAAACCAATGTAGATTTAACTCATTTTTGTCTGCTCCTCAGTGCAACATGCAAGAGGGTTTGGAAGGAAATCCTGTTGCTGGCACCATGAAAAACATTTCAAGGGGCCTAGCTATTCTCACAGTTCCATTCACCATGAATTTTCCAAAGGTAATTCTCCATCATTTAGTTGCTTTGGACATTATATTTGACAAGCTTCGCTTTGTTCACTTCCAATATGAACATGAATGTGGCAATAGATGATTGCACTATAATGTTTCTTCCTGTAAAATTCCCATATGGGTTTAGTGTAACATGTTCATAATTGTTTACAGCATTATGTACTTCTCTCCGTGTGAAGCCAGGTGTCCCCTTCTCATGTAGGCACTGACTTTTGACAATGAAAATTTCCCTTCAAGTGCGTAAAATTCTGAAAGGATTTTTTAAAAGAAACATAGTTGTTCGTTAGTGGTGGGGCCCTTACAAATGACGAGGGGTATTCAATTGCTTCATTGTCCTTTCTATAGAATTTAGGTTCTTGAAGATCATCATGAGATGACTACTTGAGGCGTCATTTTACTTTATTACTTTTTTTAATACTTTGTAGTTTTGTGGTCAGCTAAATATTAAGAGAAAAAGTGGCAAGTTGTAATATATATTTGTTTTCTTGTTTTGATTATTATTTCACTTCTTTTTCTTTCTTTATTTTTTCCCTTTGAAGTCCTTTATGTACTTATCCTTGTGTTACACCCCTTTCTTTTACTTGTCAAAAAAATATTACTACTTATTTCAAGTGACATTATGATGTGTTTACTTTATAATACTGCAGGCTATATTTTGTTACTGGATTACATCCAACTTGTTCTCACTCACGTATGGACTGGGTGAGTCCTTTGGGATTTTAATTTTCCAGCAATTTTACTCCATTTTAAACTTTTTCCGATTGTGGAAAGCTTCTTTAGTGATATGCACTTTAGTTATGTTATGCAGCAATGTTCATTAATTTTAACTGTAGAAGACTGGAAGTTGAATGAAGAACTTGACTGTTGGCTGTTATTAAAAATTTCTGTTCACTTTTTCGTAAATAATGTGATTCTGTTTTTGACTTTTCCAGTGCTTAAATATCCTGGGGTAAAGAAGGTCTTGGGTATTCCTGAATTTCCTGTTCAGCCGCGAAGTACTACACCACAACCTGCCTTATCTGTGTTTTCAGCGTTGAAACGTGCTACAGGAGTGATAGAGCAACCTACCTCTGTACCTCTTGAATCAGGGAAGCTTCCAGACCAAAGAATATCTTCATCTTCAGTTATCAGTCAAAGGATTAAGAGATTAGAGAAACAGGTAAAAGGAAGAAAGAAAAACAAGAAGAGGTAAGGAAAAGGGTATGTTGTTAGAAACTGTTGTTATAACTAATGTAATATTTTTTGAAAAGGTGAGTCAAATTTATTGATTGGGTTAAGGGTTTATACTTTATACCTGAGAAAGAGAGCAATTTAAGGAGGTTATTCAATAATTAGGTTAACAACTAATGAGTCAAAATTTTTGTAAGGATTTGTGTTTCTTGTGGTAGCAATATTTGTTATTCACGGTACTTTCAAGGCTCATACAGTTTACCAGAATATATAAACATTAAGATGCATGTATTTTGAATGCCATTGGTGTTTCCATGTCTTGTGTATGTATTCAACATGAGTGAAAGATATTATAAATTTGGAACACTTACTCAACTTAGCCTTAAACTCAGTTACCCATTGTTTTTTAAAATTTTAAATTGATTATTTGAATTGAGTCGCATCTCTTTTTAATCTAATGGTGTTGAAAGTGTCCTGTGCTTCTACCTCAGGACCAAACTGTGTTACATTTAGAAATTTTTACTAGTTGTTTGTGTTGAGGGGATCCTTGAGATTTTAGTCTTGAAATTGTCCTGTTCAGTTTCATCACATAACACGAGTTGATGAAGATATGCCAATATTTCTTCTGATGCAGTGTTCCCCTTCAACGATCAACCGTCATCACATAGGTTATATTTGGATTTCAGAATTTAAATCAAGGGGTTTGAAGAACAATTTTTAGTATAAATGACATGATGTTAGACCTTAAAAAGGCAAGTAGTTTAAACGGCACTTGGCAAAGAAGAAGAAGACGACGTGGTTTAAGTGTTTAAGGTAGAGGTGTTTGACTAAATATGGTGAATGAATGAAAGCTTTTGAGATAGAGATTTGAAAACAACATGCCGTGGTGATAGCAAACAAAAGGCTATTTCAAGATCAACCAAGCAAAACTCTATAGACTATAGATTTCAGAATCATTCATATGGCTGATTCTATTCACTCTGCAGCAGAAAAACTACAACTCTCTCTCTCTCTCTTGTACTCTTTTTTTTTTTTGGTTGCTAAGTAATAAAAAGGGGATTGGTGTTGTTGTCATGTCCTTGGCCCACTTGAACCCTACTTGTGCATGGCGTGGGGTGACCCAAGGCAGAATGGTATGTGTCACTACTCGAACCCCATAATTCCCGGACTCCCAGGTGTGATGGGATTTTTCGCTGCTCCAACCACTGAGCCAACACCCTTGGGTGCTCTTTCTTAGACTCTTAGAGTACACTATTCTGGTCTAAGCTATAAGGACACAAGTAAGAGCGAGGTCCTGTCACAAACGCATGGACTATAAAATTTTTGATAGAAGAGAACCACATCACATGGAACCCCTTAAACATTAAGATTCAAGTTTCCAAAAGTAGAATAAAAAACCAAAGAAAAAGGGAACAAACATTACAAGACAAATAATGCATCATATCTGTAAGATTTGTTCAATTTTGATGACTTTGTAGCCCAGAACGATGGCCCAACTAACAAGCCCATTGTGGTAAGAATAAGACAGACCAAGTTTTAATAAGCCCCAATTGACCCAAAATCTTGAGCCCAAAAAAAAAAAAAAAAAAAAAAACAAAGTTCATATCCTTATCTCCATCACCCATTCACACAAACAAACACACAGACAAAAGAAATGGCACTCAGTCTACCCAACACATTCCTCCAAGGAAAGCCTTGCCTTCCTCCATCCTTCCCTATCAACAAGGCAAAATCTCCAGCAGTTTGGAATTACCAGCCTGTGGTGACGTGCAGGAAGAAGGACATACATCCTCAGTTCCACGACGACGCCAAGGTGTACTGCAACGGTCAGCTCGTGATGACCACTGGTGGGACCCAGAAGGAGTACTCCGTGGACGTGTGGTCGGGAAACCACCCATTCTATCTCGGAAATCGCTCCGCTCTTCTCCTCGACGATGACCAGGTCGAGAAGTTCCGTAAGAAGTATGAAGGGCTTTCGGAGATCATGAAGATACCTGATCTCAAGGGAGAGATTGTGCTTCCATCTAAGCGCAAATCTGTTCCGGTTAAAGGAGGGAAAAAGAAGTAGCTTCTGCTATTATCTATTGGATGAATTCAGTCTGGAATTTCGCTTTTGTTTTTGTGATATTTTATATTGTTGATTACGTGTTGTCCTTGTTCTCAATGAAATGCCTATTCTGTGCTTGTTAATATGTCTGCCTTATCAATTAATTTTGTCCATCTCCGTTTAGCTTTCTCTCTTTACATTCTTTATTTAATGAGGGCCAAATTGATTTATGTACAAGTCTAGGTGAAACATAGAGTTTAATGGATAACTGAGATGGATATAGGTTTTAAATTGAAATCATTATATAAATTTGGTACTTCATAAGATGATATAAACTCTTACCATTTTTTATGTAATTTCCCCCCCAAAAAATATTTAGCCTTATGGACTGTTTCTCTCTTTGCCTGCACCAGTACTTCTTTCTCAATGTGATATCTTTAGGTATTAGTATTTCAGCTTTTCTTAGGAAATGAATTTCATTATATTTTTTGCCAGATAAATGGATTTCCTTTTAGATAAAATGAGGGCAATGGATAACAGTAGTATTATCTTATTGTTAGCAAACATGAAACATCAGAGCAATAGTAACGCAGAGGATACAGTTGCAACTTTTAAGTGTCGTGGATGACTTATTTAGTGGACACTAGGCACGCAGTAGTAGCAGAATTTCTCTTCTACATGACATAAGGTCCTTGATTTATGAAACTAAAGCTGAAAACGTGACTTTAGTGGTTGATGCTTGATCAGCATCTTAAGCAACAGAAGCAAGCAAATCCTGGGAATCGGGCATGACAAGCTCCATGTTGTGCACTCTCCCAGTTCCTGCACTGCCTGTTGCAGTTTTCTGAGTTCCCACAAAACCCTGACCACGTTTTACTACGCCTCTCACACACTTTTCCTTCCACCATAGCCATCTCTGCATATAAATTATGATCAGGAGTAGTTCAAGACACGACAGGCACGCACAACATAGGCCAAAATAGGTGTCTTCCTTTTTGCCATAAAGGTGAAATCCAGATACTAGGTGTACTATATTAGATTTCTCAATTAAATTCAAGCACGTGACTTTATTGAATTTTATTGTTTTTGGAAAAAATAACACTTGGTTTTATTAGTAAATGTAACCATGTGTTTAAATTTTATTTTAAAATCTAATGTACTAAACCTAAGATAGTGTATCCAAGTTTTATCCATCATTAACAACCGTTGCATATAGAAAGAAGAAAGTAGCATAAGATTGATGATGCATACCAATGGACACAAGAAGGAAAAAGAAGAGGAAGGGGAGGGCATAAGATAGTTGATGAACACGTTGCTTAGCCATATTTTTGTGTGTGTGTGTGTGTTTTTTGGGAGTATAGGAGAAGGGTTAAGTTGTTGGTAATGTAATTTGCTGTTGTTTATAGCATTATGTGATAAATTTCCTTGCGATTAAATTGAGTGTGAATAAGTTGAACAAAACGCAAACCAGTCGAAGCTTATAGAATTTCTTTATCAAAACAAGATAAACATAAAGGTATACAACAAATTTTTTGCTGCATAGAATGCAATTCAAATCTTGTTCGTCATAGTCTTTTGGTGCTATATGTGATTCAAAGACTTTCATGAGATTCAGGGCCAACTAAGCAACTAAAACAGAAAAAAGGAAAATCGTGGCACTCAATGGAGCTGTATGTGGCATTTTGCAAAGTGATAGTTTCTTGACCTTTGTAGTTATGATGTATTAATGAACTATGCCAAATCCATTTGTTTGGCTGCTTTTGAATTGAGGCAGAACTTGCCAAATGACTCTCCCCCTTTTTAGTGTTGCATGTTGATTCCAAGAGATGAAGAGAAAGTAATCTTTTTAAGATTCTTAAAACTTTTTTAATAAATTTGTTTAGACAGTGAGAGATGAAAAGTTGAAAAAGTAATTTTCAGTTTCGACCGTCCAAAACTATCGCAAGGTACAATATTTTGCATCCGACCTCAATCCTTCAATCAATTCTATGAAATGGTTTGAGTCATGTTGTTCTATAACCAAGAATGATCCAAAACAACTAACTAAAGTCACAACTATTTTTTTACTATCATTTTTCGGAATTTTATGAGTTTATTATGTAAACCTTAAATCAAACTTATATTGATATTATATTAAAAGTTTAAGGTTAGATTTGAAACTAACAAAGATTTAAAATGTAATTTATCAAAAAAAAAAAAAAAAGAAGAAAAAGTTGATTTTAAAATTTAAAGAACAGAACGGCCCCGTTTTGAAGAAATACACGTGATAAGTCTTGGCGAGTTCTCTCTTTGTTTGAAAAGTTGAAGGTAAAAAAAAGTTCCCAGCTGATGAACTCTTGGAGAACCCATGGATGATAGATGATAGATACCCATCCACTCACCATTTATTAATAAGTCTCTCATCGGATCTATACACTGCTCGTGTTTCTTTAAGGTATTTCCTTCTCTCTTTTAATTTACTTTATTTTTTATTTTTTTATGTCTTATGTTTAATGTCTTTTACAAAACCTTAATAATTGTTCATATTGCTTGTTGTCCCCCATATTTTAATTAATCATATTTGGAAAGATTTGTTTGTATATTTCGTTTTTGTTTTTGTTTTTTTGGGAAAGGTTTTTTAGGGTTAGTTATATATAAGGTAACACTATCTCATGAATAATAAATAATACAATGTTTCGAGTTTTTGAATGTGGTGATGTTGGTCAATTTAAAAGCAAATATTGTGTTTGGTTACTGAGAAAATAAGATTAGACAACAATGATTGTGAATTAATTAATCATGCCAACTTGCCAAGCATGAGATCCGAAATGGGGTTTCATTAGACTTTTGCATTTCGTTCATTTTTCTCAGTATTCAAATGGAGTGTGATTTTTGTTGGGAACCTTGTGGGTCATTGCATTGAGCTAGAATTTATTGGTTTTGGATCTGTGCAGGGTATTTAGGGAGTAAGATTTCATGGAAGGAGTTGGGGGTGATGCTGCCTCTGCAGTGGCGCCTATTGCAAAGTGGAGAAATGATTTCACGAGGGCGTTTCAGTACTATTTGGATCGGTCAACTCCTCACATGGTCGAGCGATGGCTGGGAACTCTTACCGTTGCTGTGATTTACATGTTGCGGGTTTACTTTGTTCAGGGGTTTTACATTGTATCATATGGCCTAGGAATTTACATCTTGAATCTGTTGATTGGGTTTCTGTCTCCTAAGGTTGATCCAGAGCTTGAAGTCTTGGATGGAGCTTCGTTGCCAACGCGGGGCTCAGATGAGTTCAAGCCATTTGTTCGCCGCCTTCCAGAGTTTAAGTTCTGGTAATTTAAGGATCCCTTTTGAGGACTAGTTTTGTGAATGGCTTCACTTCTTTTGTTGCTTTGATTCTTTTGTGGATAGAATCTTCAAATGGTTTCTAGCTGATTCTCAACTGGTTTATGATTGAAGGCCAAAATCAATCAATAGCCTCTCCTTGTCAATTACACTATATTAGGATTTGGTTTAGAAAAGAGGAGTGCCACTTATTCCTATTCTGATAAATGCTTTTATGCAAAATTTATAAAACTGTAGGAAAATAGAAAGCAATAATAGTAGAGAGTAGAGAGAGCGGAAACAAAGAGATACCGTGGTTCGGTCATGAAGACCTACATCCACACACAAAAGCCCTTGACGGCTAGATTTTTTACTATATAATATTATGATTACAATGAGCTCCTTGACAACGTATTTATAGGAGACTAACCCTAGTCTAACCCTAAATTAACACCAAGTATTGGACTTGGGCTTAGAGGCCTTAGACTAAGAATGGGCCTTTATATATTCCAACAAGAACTTGTATTTGATAATAATATATCATTTTTATGGAGTTTACAACAACCAAAACAAATCCTTAGTCCCAAAATTTTTATAGAGTTTAATTATCTTAATACATTTAAGACCAGAAGTTTGGGACATTGCAAGTTTATTAGTATTCATTTCACAATCATCTTCTCATCTCAATTGTGAGGGGCATGCATGATCATTGTATGTTGAACTATTAACTTGTGATGTTTGTCTTTTGTTTTCTGTCATTAGTCTGGAATCTGGATATCTTGCAACATGTAGCACTCAAACCAGGGTAGAGGAATTGACTCAACTATCATTTTTATGTAATATAATCAGTTAAGTGACCATTTAGTTCATTAATTTATCGCGGAGCTTCATGTCATCTTTTCCCTATGTGTCAGAATCGATTACAATTCAATTTTGCAAAGTGAACTTGTGCTAGTGGGTCATTCTTGTCAACCATGGAGTTATTTTACATAGACATTAAGTATGCGAGGTTTTGAGGAGAGTAATATTTGTCGGATATTCAAAGAGAGTGGATGATGGGGTTTAATGCTGATAAAGCAGTTAATTCTGTGAAAGCTAAAAGTAAGTACTAGGTGGAGGGTGAGATCATGGGTTCAAGACCCATTGATCAGGTGTGTATGTGTGTGTAACTTACCAAAGAAAAAAAAAAAAAGGACATCAGAATCAAGTTTCTCCCCCTTCAGTTGAACAACTATTGTGGAAACAGTTAGTTTGGATCAAAGAGATAAAGCAGGTCTTAGTCACAGTGGGTTGGATGTGACCTGGGTCTTTATCTTCTAGCTCATAATCACCTGTGTATAATTATATGACTGATTTTCTGGAAGATGGTTTTGAAATCGTACGGTGTTGATTGACTAGAGTAATTGGTTGTTGCAAAAGTTGAACTCTATGCTTTTGGGAAGTATGATCAAGAGAGAAAAGAGATTTTGATAGAAGTTTTGCGTAGCCCAATTCTTTTTGAACTCTGCTTTGTGGAATTGGACCCTATGAATATATTTTGACTTAAAAACTACTCGATTATGTTTAAGAGTTTTTAACCCTAATTACAAGTGCATGGGTGCAAAAATATACAACTCATTATAATTGGTTGGTAGAGGTTTGTTGCATACTTTCTTTATATTAGCTATAGTTGTTGTTACCTACCAAAAAGCTATAGTTGTTGTTTTTAGCAACTGTTGGTTTTTTTTAAAAAAAAAAAAAATCTTTTTGCTGGCACTTCTGGCATCCATAGTGTACTTACTACTAATCCTTTACAGTCTTAAATTTGAGACATTAGGACATAGGACTACTTGCACTTGTTAGGAACTGTATTAATCTCATACTTACTGGAACAAGTTACAAAACTATCAATATTAGGGAGCCTGTTATATATCTATAGATCTTTCATTCTTCATGGTTTAAAGTTTAAACTGAATGTATGGCATGAGCTAAGGAAAGACCAAATAGAGGCTGTGAGAATAGACATGATGGATCATTATCTGAAGATGTAACCATAAATAGAGCTCAAAGGCAAATAATGATTTACATAATCGACTCCAGTAGTTGAGACAAGGGTTTTGTTTAGAATTGGTATCGTGTGCTTCCCCCCCTATTTGTGTTGACAAATCTTTTTAACAGTAAAAGAGGATTTCTGTGACTTCTAATGGAGGCTTAAAAAAAAGAGTTATTTCTCTTGGTTTTGTGGTTTCAGGTATTCCATCACGAAAGCTTTCTGCGTGGCGTTTCTGATGACCTTCTTTTCTGTGTTTGATGTTCCTGTTTTCTGGCCTATATTGCTTTGTTATTGGGTTGTGCTGTTTGTCCTCACAATGAAGCGCCAAATTATGCACATGATTAAGTATAGATATGTGCCATTCAGCATTGGAAAGCAGGTGAGAGCTGTGTCTTCTTCCATCCTGAACCTATAGCCTTTTATTTTGAAATATGTGGTTGCAGACTTGCAGTTGGCAACCTTTTGCTCCTCTTAGTCCTCCCAGAGAAATTTTGTAACTTCTTTGTTGGTTTTGACAGAGGTACGGGAAGAATTCTGCTTCAAGTGGCGGTCGCATAGTGGATTGAAGCTTTAAAACATCCCCTTTTAGGAAGAGGGTGAGAGAAGTGCAGCCTTGCAATTTTGCTGCTTTTAGGTGGAACACATGTTCCAAGCTAAAGCTACCTCTAAAGTTCACCCAAGTGTTGAAGATTCCATTTTGTTTAATGAGCAATTGTTACTTGCATGATTTGGGATTCTCACATTCTTTGAATTTATCTTTGTTTCTTTTGTTTTCTTGATATGCTGTATTTTCCAAGTAATCAAAATCTGAAAAATGATGAGCCTCCTTCAGCACATTTTTTTAGTGCTTTTGACCCATCAGACTGTGTAAACTGGACACGTCCTGTCACAACGTGTTGACTACGTTAAACAAGAATTAATGCTTGGATACATTTTTCCCAATTTCTGAAAGTCATTGTGTATAAGCACACAGACACATACTTTTCAATGCTGCTTATGGTTCCCAATTGTCATGATTGTTGCAAAATCCATCCCCTGCATCACTATTGAGTTAGTAGCTTTTTTGATAAGTCTAATGAGTTAGTAGCTAATATAAATAGAGCCTGGTAATGGGAAGAATGATAGAAATTAGCTATAGACCTAGTCTATGACAGCTACTAAGCGCTGCTTATAAGAAGAATCTTCTGTGATATTATCAAGCTACCAAGCAGCACTATAGACCTAGTGCTCTTGACCCATCACTATTGAGTTAGTAGCTTTTTTGATAAGTCTGATGAGTTAGTGGCTAATATAAAATACAGTTGGTAATGAGAATGACAGAAATTAGCTATTGACGTAGTCTATGACAGCTACTAAGCAGCACTTATAAGAAGAATCTTTTGTGATATTATCAAGCTTAATTATAGATTATTTGTAGCTAACCTCAAATTTCATCTGTTAGATGTCAATTATAAGAAAATTATTGATCAAAGTATAAAAAACATGGCATTAAGCTAGTGGGATTATAGAAAAATTAATCATTGCAAAGCAGGAAGCTGAGGGTACCGACTTGGGCATGAGGTGCCAGATGGATGTACAATCATACATTCAAACGATATAACGACCTTTTTTTTTTATCAATAAAAACAAATATTATTAAAAACAAACGATATAACGACTTTCCAACAACTGAACAACCTAATAACAAGTTTAGTTGTTATATACTTGACTTTGCTTATAGAATATGATTAAAATAATTAGAATTGAGTATTAGTTTTTGAATATATAATAACAGTGTTCTTAAACATGGCAAGCTAATGTGTTCCTTGTCTCTCTCTCTCACACTATGTTCTTGTATTAAACTCTCCAACACCCTCATCAGAGAGCATTAGTTTTCTCCAACAAAAGATGGAAAGAACCTTTGTGGTAATATTCTTCTTCTGGGCTGTCCTGACAATCATCACGCCCACACTTATTCTCATGTCAGAGAAATCGAAAGCCCACTTGGATTCAAATGGTAAGAGATACTGAGAGATGGACATCTTAACATTTGTATTGTCTACTTTGAGTAATTGCCTTCTTGTTATTGTAAAAGTTGTTGACATCTTTTGCTTCATATTTTACAGGTCAGAACGATGAAGGAATGGAGGTTAGAATAATGTTGCAATATATAGAAAAACATTCAAGGAAAATACCAATAGCTCTGGCACCAAAGGAGGCACCGACACTGGCACCGGCACCAGCACCAGCACCAGCACCAGAACCGGCACTGGCACTAAAACCAGCACTGTTGGCTAGAAAAGCTACCTTGACGATTTTCTCTAAGCAGCAATGACACTGGTGGATTGGTGGTTAGACTAAGTTTAACCAAAGTAAGCCTATAAGAACATGCCCAAACCGAGTGTAAGCTATATATACCTTCAATGACAGAGCTCTCTGGGTTGTAAATATGTTCCAGAGTAAGAGGTTTTTTTTTGGTTGTCATTCTTTTATAGTCAGAAGGAAAAAATTACTTCTATTACAAAATGGGAAAAGATGAATGAAAAAAATAAAGAGGAAATATGGGAAACTGGAAGGTTTTGTTGTTAACCAAGTATGCACTTTCTTATTTGTTCAAAATAAAAAAAGTACACACTCTTTATAAAACGCCTTGTTTCTTAGTTACAATAAGAATACGTTTGGAGTGAAGGGAGAGTCGGAGAGGCAACTACCCCTCTACAGTGCACTCTCCTCTCCCCTCCCCTGAACTTCTATACAAATGTAAACTAGTTTTGTCACCTTGCAAGTGTTTGAATTTACAGAAAGAAGGCTAGTGTAGGGTACCCATAATTTGATTGGTTTTAACTTTTAAGCAGCTTTATTTTCAAGGCATCATTCATATCATTTGGTTTAATGCCACATTATTTACGATGATGTGGCACAATCTGCATTGGTAGATATAAAAAACAAAAAATTTATCAAGAAAGGAATACTCTTTATTTCACTTGAAAATGGAGAAGATTCTAATTTCGATTGGCAATTGATTCTTGTCTAGACACAAAAATCTCTTGGTATGACTTGTAGTGAAAAATGAAAATCCCATGTTTAAATTTCCTCTCCTCCAACTGACACTTCCTTGTGGTTTTAACATAGATATCTAGGGTTTAAATCTCCTCTCCCCTAGTTACCAAAAAAAAAAAAAGGAGGCTACTGTGCTATGAGACCAAATGTAGCTATGGATCATTTATCGCCTAAGACATTTAATTTTGTTGTACTAACACCATTTAGTATTTAGAAGGTTGTATTTGGTTTAACATTTTCTTTTTCTTTTTACCTTGGGCTAAGACATGAAATAGTATCAATCAAAATTCAAAAGGCCTGCTAACATCCAAACCAAAAGGCTTCTTCAGTCATACCATTACTGATAACACTAGGAAGAAGCCCAAAATAGTATCATCTGCTAGCTCATTGACCTACAGCATGAGCAACTCAGTTTTTGTATTAAGAATTGTTTGTAAAATTGCTCGTGTGAATTTTAATAATAAATGCTGGATTTAAAATAACATCTTATGATTTTTATCTAATCCTATATTGTTATTTTTTTTTTCTGCAGAAAAGAGTATATTAGATAAAAGTTCTAATTGTATTACATAAACAACTGCTCAAATTAGTCTATGCATAAGTAGTTGTTAGCATCCCAAAAGTAGTCAAAATACATATGCTGAGGGCGGGTAAAAAAAGCACAAAACAGATGTGAGAGTTGGCTTCCCATAGTACTTAGTAGCTAGATAATCAGCACACTTATTTGCTTCCCTATAGGTGTGAGAGTTGGCTTCCCAAAAGTAGTTACAACTCACAATACATAAGCATGAGGACAGGTAAAATAAGTACAAAACAGAATGTGTGAAGTTGCTTCCCATAGTAGCTAGATAATCAGCACACTTATTTGCTTCCCTATATATGTGCTTAACAGAAACCTACCAATGCCTAACAAGTAAATTCTTGTGATTACTAAAATACCTGAAGTGAATGAGTTTCAAGATATATATAAAAAATAAAAAACTAAGTTCCAAGCTAGCTTTAAACCTTCCCTTATTGCCCATAGTTAGGCAATGATGCTAGTTGAGTGTCCTATATCAATAGAAAAGCAATCTAATTGCCAAAGTGATCACGTATAAACTCTCTACTCCTAAAGGACCTGAATTATCTTTAGAGTTATCTGTGAAATCCAATTAGGATGTTTAATATGAATGTCATCTAATCCATTTGAATCTATATGTGAATAAGATTTCATTTATTTATGAATTTCATCAACAGAAACAAATCATAATTTCTCTTCAAATATTCCATCTAAATAAACCATTTAAATTCCATTAACTATAGTAACTTAATAAGCCATCCCTCTTTGGATTCTGTTTTTATAATTTTTTGAAACAAACTTTTCCGCCGTCCAGTGTCCACATCGTGAGTACCATTCCTAGGATATATTATATTATTTTGTCTTTGCTGAAATTAACAATCATGTCTGGTATAGACAATGACAATCCATCCACCTCTTAACACATTCTCTTGCGCACGCCTGTGTTCATGTTATGCATGTTCATCTTTGGCACTCCCTCCAAATATTTAATTAAGAATGCATCTGGTGATGATTAATGTAACGCCTAAGAAACCAATTAGAGATGTCAATTTCATGTTGTAAACAAGCAGGTGGAGTCATAACCACCGCGGTTTTGGCTCTCAAAAGGAGATCCACAAAGCTAAAAAACGAAATCGCATGTAAGTTTAACTATACTTGGCCAAGAGTTTTGTAACTTAATTGGTACTTGGTGTTTCTAACAGAGACATCCGGGGTTCAAATTCATCGATCCTCCCTCAATTATCGACTTAATAAAAAAAAAAAGGGTTTAACTATGATTTGCAACCCAAACCGCCTTGCACTCCATAGTGCCCATTAGTACTCTTATTCTCTTAACAATAAAGAAGATGTGTGAGAAGCAGAATAGACCATACAGAAATATGAAAAGACTTTCGTTACAAGCATATCTATATATCAATTAAAGTAGAAGACATTGCCATATCTCTGCCATGTGGCATGTATGACAATGCCTTCTGCTTAACACATGGCAGCTTAGTTGGATAAATGTTGCCACATAATTTCCATGTTTTAATATGTATTAATATCTATGTATATAATAAATGTATAAATGTGTCAAATTTATTGTATTATTAAAGCACACCTTAAAAAACAAACACTTAATAATTACGCTAAAAAAAAAAAAAAAACTTTCCGATTACTAGGGATATTAACAAAGAAAAAAAAAAGGTTCATAACTCACGTAGGATGTATAAAAAAAAAATAAAAAATAAAAAAAGGGACGTTTTTTTTTTAATGTTTTTCTTGGTTTCACCAAAACGACGTCGTTTTAACTTTTAAGCATCTTTGAGTTGGACGATGCCGTTTTCGTGTTTCTTCAGGAAGATTAAAAAACACAGCAAACACAACTAAGGTGAAACCCCCCATCTTGGAATGCTGAAGGTCTCCAATGGCTGATGGCAGTAACTCCTACTCTAACGCTTCCTTCTTTTCAGGCTTCACAAAATTTACTCAGTGCTGTTTCAATTGATTTTTAAGATGCTTCAGTTGCCACTCTGAAATTAAAATCTTTGTAATGATTGCAACCCATTTCTTTATTATATTTCCAATCTCTCTCTCCCCTCCCACACTGTTTTTTCGATTGCAACCCAAGGTGAGTTTTTCCCTCCCTCATTTTCTTTGTTTAAAATAAAAATGATTTGTGACTATTTGTGGCTAATCTACTTTCGATGTGTGTGTTTGGATGTTCATGTGTATTTGGGTATTTTTCCCTTTTCAATTCGTTTCACAATAGTTTGTTTTTATGCTGCTTCTATGATGTTTGATAAGCTGGTCTTTGCCGAAGGGTTGCAGTAGTTTGTTTACGATGTCTCGGTTTGAATCTCCTGTCGTCGTCCTCTTATGTACCAACCTAGAAGCACCAGGTCTCTCTCTCTTTGTTATTTTTTTGATTCGCCAAATATCTCTTTGTAATTTTTTTCCTTTTAAATAAAAATTTGAAATTCATAATTTGGTCATTCAAACTATGTTTTCCCTAGTGGAATGCTTGAATGAACCAATGGAAATCAGTACCATCTGGCAAAGTTCTATAGTTCTTTGTTGAAGAGAAGGCAACCACATCATCCTCCAATTGTTTGAAAAAAAGGATGGATAAAGTTGGGCTAGAATTTTTTATTTTAGTTGCTGTCTATCTTTCTCTGTCATTTCTACAATCAAATTTAGGGATAATAGAATTCAATTTCTCAATATGTACTATATTTCAAAATGCTAATTTTTGTTTTTTTTACAAAGCTTTTTTTTGCAAACAAATAAGATTATTCATATGTTTGTATTCTGCATATATTATTATTATATGAATCGTACTGAGTTACAGAATTAGATCGAGTATTTTATCTCTATGATATTCATGCAATTCCTCAGGCCAACACAGCTTCTGGGTATTGTTGTGCATAATGACTGTAAGTTGAAGTTTTTGGAGCTTAAGGAAAAAAGGACATATCACTTCATAGTTTTCAAGATTGAAAAGAAGTAAAAGCAAGTTATTGTGGAGAAGGTTAGTGGGCCAACCGAAAGTTATGAGGATTTCTCTGCAAGCCTCCATGTTGATGAGTGTCGTTATGCTGTCTATGGTTTTGATTTTGATTTTCTTCATTGCGTGGTAATTCTGATTATCTTGTCTTTAATTGATCTTTGATGCCCTGTTATTGGTGTTTGTATGTACTAATTCCTTTCCTGGTCTATGAAGGTCTCTTGATACATCAAGGGTTAAAACCAAGATGATTTATGGAAGCTCCAAAGATAGATTTAAGAGAGTGCTTGATGGAATTCAAATCAAGTTGCAAGCAACGGATCCAACTAAGACGGGTCTCGATGTCATTAGGAGCTGTGCCACCTGAATACAAATTGTAGGCCTTGCCACAGGGAGTTCCTCCCTTCAGCCCTTCTTTACTTAAATGAATTGTTTATAGTTTATGAGATGGTCAACTTTGTTAATCATGGTATCAATTTCCAAGTTTTGCCATGGAGTCTTTTATTCGTCTTGGACAAGTGTTTACCACCTACCGCCTCCATGGCAGGTCTGGTTTTGTGTAAACAAGCATATCTCTGGTTTCTGGTATATCATGTGATTTGTTATCAACAGAACCTATGTACTGTTGAGTGGCCTTTCATAGTTCTTATTACTACTAAGCTAATATGTAACTGTTTGTGGGGGGTTAGACGACACCTTTAGTTCATTTCAAGTTTTAAATTGATCCCTGCCATTTAACTTTGGAGTGCTAAAGGCAAATGGTTTTAAAACTTTAAATTTGCTGATTTATTGGATTGTTTTGTTTTACATAGATATATATATATATATATATATATATATATATATATATATATATATATATATCAAGAGAATTGATATTTGTCATTGCAAACTGTTCTAGATTTTTTAACAATTTTTAATTTCCACTCAATAAAGATTCTTCTGAGTTATTGTGGGTTGTGGAATAGGATTTCATTACTTGACACCCTTTGTGAACTAAATTATTTAAAGGTAAATGACAGCTTCATCCATAGTATCTACTCAATTATTGAGGGCGTTGGATGTTTATATCAACTTTTCATATGCCTATCAATTCCTAAATGATGGGGAAGCTTATTTGTGTCTCTATGTGTCCATCACTCTTTATACTTGAGTCAATTTAAATAGGAAATGTTGTTGATGATGACCTCGATAGAGTGAGTAACCTATTCACCTATTGTTTCCCCCACGAAGAGGAAGATCTCCAATTGCTACGCAAAGGTTTTTTTTTTACTCATTCAAAGTTCTTTCCTTCATGTGTTTTTACCTCTTTTTCTTTGCAATGTTGTCATTTATGTTTGAACATTGCTATGTTTTTGTTCAAACTTAAGAGACAATGGGCATCCAATTAAGAATTATGCATTTTTCAAATTTATGCACCTGCATGCATGTGTGTTTTGTGTTTTATGTAATTGATTTGCGTTAGTTTGCTTCTCACCAATTTGAATGAAACTTATAGCTGTCATTAATCGGTAGTAGTTAGACAATAAACTCTGTAGCTGCATGCATGTGTCTTTAAATTAATTGTATACTTTACATTATTTATAATAATAATAATAGGTGACAGAAGAAGAGTAAGGCAGATGACAGAAGAAGAGTAATTATGTATACAAAAGATTAATAAGAATAGAAAATTTGTAATTAAGACTGAGGAAAGTCATCTTCATACATTTTTATGTACAAAAGTGGGTTTTTAGTTGGTTTTGCTTTTTATGTACATATTTTCTCAGGTATTTTAATCCTTTGAACAGGTGGGTTTGAACTTTGAACAAGAGGAATAAGATGAAGATGATTTCTTATTAATTAAATATGTCATATAAAAATATCTTTTGTCGACTATTGCACACACACACACACACACATTCCTATCTTTGGGCCACAAATAAAAAATCACACTCACACAATAAATAACATTTATCCTATTTCTATCTTTGGGACACACACACACACACACATTCCTATCTTTGGGCCACAAATAAAAAATCACACTCACACCATAAATAACATTTATCCTATTCCTATCTTTGGGCCACACACACACACACACACACACATTCCTATCTTTGGGCCACAAATAAAAAATCACACTCACACCATAAATAACATTTATCCTATTCCTATCTTTGGGCCACAAATAAAAAACCACACCCACCATAAAATAGCATTTATCCTATTCATATCTTTGGGCCACAAATTAAAAACCACAATCCGTCGCCTAATTCAAAACTCATCAGTCAAAAACAAAAACTATGTGAGTTTTGGGGAGAATTTATTCAACGACACCTCCAAAAGATTCTAAAACATAAAAGTACTACTAGACGGTTAAGAGAGTTTTAACTTTTAAAGTGTGACACAAATTAACTTTATATTCAAAGAGAGTTTTTACTTTCCAAAAAATAATTATAGAGATAACTAGCACAACAAAAAATAATAAAAAAATTACCAAAGTAAAATAAACAAGCCTTGGAACCCATAATGGTCATAATCATTAAATAAATTTCAATAGGAAAATGTATGTTCTCAATCTTACTTGAAATGGAGAGGATGTTAATTCTAATGAATTGGGAAGCATGGAGTCTAAAAATACAAATACAATGTTACTGGTGTTGCTTTTTAATCAATTGTCCCTTTTTTTTTTTTTTTTTTTTTTTTTTTTCATGTTTGCTACAACCTTGTATAAACTAAAAGCTGAAGTTGAGAGAAAATTTTTAGGCTTTCCCAAATACCGCCACATCAGATTTGTTGCTCCCACACACTTTCACCTTCCCTTCCCTCTATTTAATTCTCTCTCACACTTTTATTAAAAAAAAAAAAAATCTCTCTCATGACTGTTCCTCTACCTCACCTCTTGAACTCTCTGACCTCTACATCTCCTCAATTAATTACCTCACCTTTTCATCTACCTCTCTCTCCCTCTCACCTCTTGAACTCCTTGAACTCTTCATCTCCCCAATTAATTGCACCCCCAATTTCCTATTTAAATCCTGTGTTGGGATTTTTTTTTAGTCTCTCTGTGGTCCCTATGGTTCTATTGTTGTTTGAGTCTCAAAGGTGCATTCTTTTTCCTTTGGTTTCTTTGTTTATTTTTTGTTGTTGTATTCACCTAGGAGCTTTAAGTTATATGTCATTGTGAATAAAATTGTATAGGGCTATAATTATGTTTGTAGTTCAATCTGAAAATATTACATGTCATTGGTAGTTTTCCGCGCATCGCGCGGGTTTGCAACTAGTATATTATAATGAGAAAAGGCACCACTCAGAGTTTATTATGGTTCTTCACAATATGTTCAAAGAGAACAGGTTATTGATGAGTACAGACACTTCTTCCATGAAGTCACACATAACAACTAGAATTATTTATCTTAATAATAACAAGAGGCGCCGGGGTTTAACTACTCAAAAAAAACTGGTCGAGGTATTCTTCCACAGTGGTGTATTTGACATCTGGGTACAGCTGAGAAGCCTCCACACCAAATGATGGCTCAATCTCAAAGTTGGTGTGATCACCCTTCACAAAGACTGAGTGGCCGATTGCCAATGCCACATTGATTGGAATTGGGGACTCTGCAAGAAAGAATGTACCATGATCAAAAACATTCCTAGATATAATCTTAGTCACTAATATTAATATTAGAAAACATGAAAGAACATGAAAATGTTAGCCACTCAACAAGGACAGGCTTTCTCACTGACCTTCGATGTCCTTCAAAAGCTTTTCCTCTGGAACATAGATTTTCTCGAGGGTTTTGCCAATCTTCTTCTCCCAAAGGGCAACAAGCTCATTGAATGAGTAGATGTTTTTGGCAGGCCTGAGGTAGAGTACCTTGTTCAATGTTCTTGGGTCATCCACAGCTCTAATGGTAACGGTTCCAATGTCATCTTCCTTGTTAAAAATTGCTGCAAGAAGTAGAGTTAAAAGCAACAAATAGTCAAAACACTGATACATAATTACATATCATAACTACAATTGAGCTCTGTCAATTTCGCCTCACACCGAAAAGGGATCAGAATCATCTCCATTTGCTTCAAAATTGAAATAGTCCATTTCATCACTAAAGGCGTGCATATTGCTACATCATTTAAAATGATTTTAAATGATCTGACACTATATTCACCTGAATATTTGTTAACTATTAAATCTTTACCATGAAACAGACTCTCTCTAAACGGAGATGATTCTTTTCGACCAAAAACATATATTTGGAATGAATATGCTTAAATGTAAACTTAATTTGAGGCAATAGATTTCCAATTTGGTGTTTGGCAAACATGACTACACATTTTACTAATGCAAAATGGTGTCCTAGTTCTAGAGCTTAAATAAATTGTTAGTTACCCTTGGGATTTCCATCTCCTAAGATAATGACTTTTTCTCTAGGAGGAGCAGTGGCTCCTGGCTGTGACAATGTAGGGAGAAACTTGCCAGCGAAGAAGTTGGATGACACATAAGTGAAGGGAATGCCTTCAGCCTCAATGGCACGTCGGATTTGGGCCTTGGTAGCAAATGCAGTCTTGGCTGGCTCAACAGCATGGACACGGTCCACATCGTTTCCGAATTCCGAAGGGAAAAATCTCTGAAATTAAAACAATTCACCCATTAAAATCTCTGAATAAGTCTTAACACTATTTCAAGAAACTTGTTACCCCTAATATCACGCATTTGGAAAAAATACCACATTTCAGGATGTCAAAATAATAATTAAATGATTAAATTCATCATTTCTTAATAGTTTAAACTTTTGAAATAATCAAAAACCTACAACCTGATTTGTCACGTGTGTTGCACAATATACATATATATATATTATATATATATATATATATAAATGGTAAAATTTAAGTATAATTCCTTAGATCAAATACATTAAATTCCTAATTAAATTTAAATACAAATTAACGTGATTCCTTGTTACAGCAAGGCTCCACCAAATTAATGTGGTTGTTGTGTTGTTGTGATTTGTGAGTGTGACATGCGATGCCATGTGGGCCAATGATATTTTACGCCAAACCGAATTTAATCTTTCCTAAATGCCATGGTGGAGGGTCCACTATTTAGAGATTCTTCTCAATTTGTCCAATAAAAAAGCAGGAAGAATAAAACCCGTACAATGCACTAGATTTAACTCCATAAAATAAAAAAAAAAAAAAAAAAAAAAGCAAGATCCCATAAGATTGTAATTGAATCGAGTAATCAGAATTTAACGAAAGATTTCTTAATTCTTGATCCTAATAACAACTTTAGAATCTATTTTTTGCTGATCCAATTAAAAAATGAAACTTTACAAATAAATTAGGAAAAGAAAAAAAAAAAAAAACATGAATGAATAAACGAAATTTTAGAAACACTCACCTTAACATTACCAGCTTCTTTAATGGCAGCAATGATCTTGACCTGATCTACTAACTGAAGGTGACCCACCGTTGATATCACCACATCAACATGCTTAATCGCTTTTACCAAACTCCCATGGTCGTAAAGATCTCCCTGCAATGCATTATTCCCATTTTCATTTTTATTTTTAACACAACAAAACCAACCCATCTAACAAAAAACACGGGAGCATATCAGCTGCAATTACTCATCCTACAATCACTACAATGTGACCAAATGGACCAATAATAAAATGACAAATATTTAAAAAAATACATTAGTGCCACCTCATTTTTATAAGCTGTCAAACCCAAAACAAAACCGATCTCACTTTCCTTTGTAACCAAACAATCTCAAACCCTAAATCCCCAAATCTCCCTGCCCAGCCTCCGGCCTTCACAGCTCCACCGGCTTTCCGCCTCAACCACTGCCCCTTTCCGCCTCTATTGTCGCTGCCATTGGTTGTCGTTGCTACTGAAGTGTTTCTGGTGGTGGAAGGCTTTTGAGTTTGGCTATAAGAAATTAGGCAGGACTAGTGTTTAGCTAGTAGATTTGACACATCATATTGCTGAATAGGCAATGAAGTGTTATTTTTGATTAATTGGTTGTTTGTTATTGGTCCATGTGTACACATTGCAGTGATTGTAGGTTGAGCAATTACAGCTGATATGCTTCCAAAAAACACACACAAAGATAAAGATAGAAAATTTAATATACGTACATGGAGCAAAGTGACACCCAAGTTCTTGAAATTCTCAATGAGTTTTCCCTTAACGGGATCAGAGACTGTGCTCTCTCTCACCAAAGCAAAGGTGGGATGGCCAGACTTTGCGCTTGCTTCCACGATGAATTTTCCGATGTAGCCTGTGCCTCCAATGATCAAAATCTTGCTTTTCGAAGCCATTTTCAATTTTTTGGGAGGCTAAAATGGGAAATTCGCAATAACAACTAGTGGAAGAGATGAGAGCAAAAAAAGATGTGGACGTGTTTTTTCTGAAAATATTAGGCATGGGACTATGGGAGGCAGTATTTATGGATGAGATAAGGGATGTGAATTTACAATAATGGGCCTCTTGTTGGAACATATCTGTTTTTTGCTAAACTTGGAACATAATTGTTGGTTGCTAAAAAGTGAGGCCAATTTATTTTTTAGTATCCATACGAATAATAATGATTGGAAAGAGGATTTGTCAAAAAAAAAAAAAATAATGATTGAAAGAGGACCATGAACTTAGCTATACAGCGTCTGTATAGAACCACTCTTAATGGTACAGATTCATGACATGGAACAGGACTCATGCAATATGTATTCAATTGACTTGGAGATATACCGGTAGACTTAAGAAATCAATCAACAATACCACTTAAAAACTTCTCCAATAATAAAATATTATGTTACCTCAAATTTGATTGTCTTGCAAAAAACCCTACAAAAACTTAAATAAATTGACCAAAGTAGAATACAATATGAAAAGGTTGTACCAAATACAAGAACATTGATTAAGCTCATTACAAAGTGATAAAGTAATTACTTATTGGGTTCACGACTAGTATATTATAATGAGAAAATGCACCACTCAAAGTTGATTATGGTTCTTCACAATATGTTCAAAGAGAACAGGATATTGACGAGTACAGACACTTCTTCCATGAAGTCACACATAACAACTAGAATTATTTATCTTAATAATAACAAGAGGCGCCGGGGTTTAACTACTCAAACAAACTGGTCGAGGTATTCTTCCACAGTGGTGTATTTGACATCTGGGTACAGCTGGGAAGCCTCCACACCAAATGATGGCTCAATCTCAAAGTTGGTGTGATCACCCTTCACAAACACTGAGTGGCTGATTGCCAATACCACATTGATTGGAATTGGGGACTCTGCAAGAAAGAATGTACCATGATCAAAAACATTCCTAGATATAATCTTAGTCACTAATATTAGTATTAGAAAACATGAAAGAACATAAAAATGTTAGCCACTCAACAAGGACAGGTTTTCTCACTGACCTTCGATGTCCTTCAAAAGCTTTTCCTCTGGAACATAGGTTTTCTCGAGGGTTTTGCCAATCTTCTTCTCCCAAAGGGCAACAAGCTCATTGAATGAGTAGATGTTTTTGGCAGGCCTGAGGTAGAGTACCTTGTTCAATGTTCTTGGGTCATCCACAGCTCTAATGGTATAGGTTCCAATGTCATCTTCCTTGTTAAAAATTGCTGCAAGAAGTAGAGTTAAAAGCAACAAATAGTCAAAACACTGATACATAATTACATATCATAACTACAATTGAGCTCTGTCAATTTCGCCTCACACCAAAAAGGGATCAGAATCATCTCCATTTGCTTCAAAATTGAAATAGTCCATTTCATCACTAAGGGCGTGCATATTTCTACATCATTTAAAATGATTTTAAATGATCTGACACTATATTCACCTTTATATTTGTTAACTACTAAATCTTTACCATGAAACAGACTCTCTCTAAATAGAGATGAATCTTTTCGACCAAAAACATATATTTGGAATGAACATGCTTAAATGTCAACTTAATTTGAGGCAATAGATTTCCAATTTGGTGTTTGGCAAACATGACTACACATTTTACTAATGCAAAATGGTGTCCTAGTTCTAGAGCTTAAATAAAATTGTTAGTTACCCTTGGGATTTCCATCTCCTAAGATAATGACTTTTTCTCTAGGAGGAGCAGTGGCTCCTGGCTGTGACAATGTAGGTAGAAAATAGCCAGCGAAGAAGTTGGCTGACACATAAGTGAAGGGGATGCCTTCAGCTTCAATGGCACGTCGGATTTGGGCCTTGGAAGCAAATGCAGTCTTAGCTGGCTCAACAGCATGGACACGGTCCACATCGTTTCCGAATTCCGAAGGGAAAAATCTCTGAAATTAAAACAACTCACCCATTAAAATCTCTGAATAAGTCTTAACACTATTTCAAGAAACTTCTTACCCCTAATATCACGCATTTGGAAAAAATACCACATTTCATGATGTTATAATAATAATTAAACGATTAAATTCATCATTTCTTAATATAGTTTAAACTTTTGAAACAATAAAAAACCTACAACCTGATTTATCACATGTGTTGCACAATATATTTTTTTTTGGATAAAATTTAGTTACAGTTCCTTAGGTCAAATATATTAGATTCCTAGTTGAATTTAAATATTCTTAGAAAATATAACATTATTTATGTTTTATTAGTTAATGCAACCATGTATTTGAATTTAATTGAAAAACTTACTATACTTGACTTAAGAAGCTGTACTTAAATTTGACCTTCTTCTTTTTTATATTCGTATCCAGATTCTTTCAAGGAGACGAACCCAAAACAACAAGGATGCATTAAAGCACGAAGTTATAATTTTTAAACACGTTTATAATTCATGGCACATACAAATATTTTAATTTATAATTTTATATTAAGGTGCGCACCACAGAAATGTCAAATGTTGTTGTATAGGAAAAAGCCAAGTCGGTATGTTCTCACTTCTCATCACAGAAAAGCTCCACCAAATTAATGTGGTTGTTGTGTTGTGACTTGTGATTGTGACATGCGATGTGGTCCAAGGCTATATAACGGATATTTTACGCTAAATCGAATTTAATCTTTTCTAAATGTCATGGTGGAGTGTCCACTATTTAGAGATTCTTCTCAATTTGTCCAATAAAAAAGCAGGAAGATTAAAACCCGTACATACACTAGATTTAACTCCATAAAAAAAAAAAAAAAAAAAAAGATCCCATAAGATTGTAATTGAATCGAGTAATCAGAATTTAGCGAAAGATTTCTTAATTCTTGATCCTAATAACAACTTTAGAATCTATTTTTTGCTGATCCAATTAAAAAATGAAACTTTACAAATAAATTAGGAAAAGAAAAAAAAAAAAATGAATGAATAAACGAAATTTTAGAAACACTCACCTTAACATTACCAGCTTCTTTAATGGCAGCAATGATCTTGACCTGATCTACTATCTGAAGGTGACCCACCGTTGATATCACCACATCCACATGCTTAATCGCCTTTACCAAACTCCCATGGTCGTAAAGATCACCCTGCAATGTATTATTCCCATTTTTATTTTTATTTTTAACACAACAAAACCAACCCATCTAACAAAAAACACACACAAAGATAAAGAATTAAAGATAGAAAATTTAATATACGTACATGGAGCAAAGTGACACCCAAGTTCTTGAAATTTTCAACGACTTTTCCCTTAACGGGATCAGAGACTGTGCTCTCTCTCACCAAAGCAAAGGTGGGATGGCCAGACTTTGCGCTTGCTTCCACGATGAATTTTCCGATGTAGCCTGTGCCTCCAATGATCAAAATCTTGCTTTTCGAAGCCATTTTCAATTTTTTGAGAGGCTAAAATGGGAAATTCACAATAACAAGTAGTGGAAGAGATGAGAGCAAAAGAAGATGTGGAGGTGTTTTTTCTGAAAATATTAGGAATGGGAGGCAGTATTTATGGATGAGATTAGGGATGCGAATTTACAATAATGGGCCTCTTGTGGGAACATAATTGTTTTTTGCCAAACTTTTTTTTTTTTTTTTGCTAAAATGTTTTTTGCTAAACTTGGAACATAATTGTTGGTTGCTAAAAAGTGAAGCCACTTTATTTTTTTGTATCTATACGAACAATAATGATTGAAAGAGGACCATTAACCTAACTATGCAGCGTCTGTATAGAACCACTCTTATGGTACAGATTCATGACATGGAACAGGACTCATGCTAAATGACCTCACTGTCCTCCCCTGCTTTTTCTTAAAATTATTATTATTAAAATCATACAATATGATTTAAAACCTAAAATATCCATTTATCCATAAGGTTGGAAAAGGGTAAGTCTTTTAGGCCTTTTACAGTTTTACCACAATTCTTGAGTGCCCTTAAAGCTTAAAAAGATTATTTATTCAACACGCACCCCATAAAGGTAATTTGAGGATTAGCCAAATATATTCAAGTTAGTTGCATTCTTCTAGAAACCTTGATGAATCTGGCTATTATTATCGCACTGTACATTCTTTTTCTTCTCATTTCGGTGAGGGGACCGGGGTTGGTGGAGATGAATTTTTTTTCTTCTTTCACTTCTCAAGGTTCTCATAACCATAATGATCTTTGAAAAATTATTATAAATATTATAAATTAATTCAGCTTTACAAATTATGGTGGATTATAAAACTTGATAATTGAAGTCAGTAAAGACTTTGTAATTAAATTTGTAATATCTCTAACATCATTCATGGCTTTTAAATAAGGATTATGCCATCTTATTTTTGGATTTTTTACTAGAACCTTCCATTTCTATTGATAGAATAGGTGCTAATTAATTTAATTGACATTTCCTTAACTACCTTTTCTTTTAGTGGCATATCTATTTTTCTGGTGGTTCAATGTATGAGATTTGATAATCGATCCCTAATAACTTCCACATTTCAAATTGTACTCAAGAGGATTGTAGAGTCAACAAATTTAGTGGGTGAGTAATAGAGTTTTGAAGTCTGTTATAATTATCATCTGAATGTACCGAAAGGTCCTAACCTAATAATATCATAAATTTGCTTGAATATAATGCGTTTTGCTCGAGTGAGTATGATTTGGCTGGAGTGAATTTTTGTTCCAATTTTTTAACCACAGTTCTTTACAGACTTTTGACCAAACTTTAATATCATAAATTACAACCCTTAAACACGAAGTTTGTCACCTGAAATTAACTGACGTCTAAAACCTAACAACTTCTACTAATATGACGTTCTAGTATATGTGGATTTTTTTTGTTTAATAATATTATTTTTTAAACTATTTTGCAAAAAATTACTGTTGAAAAACAAATTTGGGGGATAGCCTCCTCGTCTCTTGGAGAGACGAGTTCCAACTGAAACTCGTCTCTCCTAGAGACGAGTTGCAGTTCCAGCTTGCCACCTCATCCTGAGTTTGCCACGTCAGTTTGCCACGCATTTGGCGGTGCTGGAGGAAAATTTTGAGCTAGAACTCGTCTCTTCTAGAGACGAGTTCCACTTAAAATGAAATGAAATGGAAGAAAGCTCCCCGCCAGAAAGAACCAGAAAGAAAGAAAAAGAAAAACTCTCTCTCTCAACTTTGGTTTCAAAAGCTGAAGCTCTACTCTCTGGCTCTCAAAAGCTGAAACTCTGAAACTCAAGCTGAAACTCAAGCTGAAACTCAAAATTTAAAAAGCTGAAACTCTCTCGTTCTCAACTCTCTTACTCTCTCGGTCTGAACTCTCTCTGTCCCTCTCTCTCTCCGTCGCAACTTGCTCTCACTGGCTCCGGTGACCACCGGAAATCAGGTAAAAAATTTCTCTCTCATCTCCCCTTTTTAAATAAAAATTTTCCTATAACATTGTATGTACCTTGCAAATGTATATTTAGAAATTTTTTCTTTTAGAGTATTCAAGTTTTAATAGTAATTAATACTTGTTGTGTGTTTTTTTTAAGGTTGTCTTAGAAAAAAAATTTAAAAAAAAAAAAAAGAAGTTACACATAAATGCCTAATCCAGGCGACTGTATAGTGTGTCCAGGCGACTGTATAGTGTGTCCAGTCGCCTGGATTAGGCATTTATTGGATGGTAAAATTATGAAAAACTAAAAGAACTTGAAAATTGCAAATAACAGAGATACTATAATAGCACCAAGCCAAAGATTCATTCTTATTTTGTTGTGAGTAGCATAAAAAAAATTGTATTCAAATCAATATTAAATTGGTGCAATTCTTGAATCGAATATATGTCAAGGAGATTAAATGGAGAAACATTGGCGGGTATGGGAGTCATTGTACTTTATTTTGAATAGGTAAGAGTTTATGATCATTGTACTTTATTTTTATTTTGAAGGAGAAAGTTGGATAATAACTTGGTTGATCTAAGTTGTCTTGAGTGTTAAAATACTTATATATGTTGGAGTTAAAGCTTGTGCCTAATAGTCATTAAGAATAAAAATAAATGTAATTTGGAGTGAGAAATAATAAGAGAAAAAGAATGTTGTAATATGATCAATTTGCTCTCAATTGGTAACTCCTTAATCAAGATTTAATATATTTCTTTGATTTGATGGTTGCAGTAGTTTTCACTTATGGAGCCTCGCCGTTTTGTGATGGATCCAGGTCCTAGTGACCCCTCTGTGTTGACTAGACAGGATAAACACATCTCCAACAAAATTTGGGAAGAGGGATTGGTATGTATTTAATATATTTATTATTTGATTTTTGCTTATATTAGTGATAAAATAAATTGACATATTTTTTTTCATTTTGTAGTATACTTTATTACATTGTCGTCGTCGTGAGGCAGTAAGAGAACGATCTGGACGACTTCATGCCCGTTTTATCCCATACCTTCAGCGAGCTGGCTTTTATGGTATAGCCAAGCTTGGTTTTATAAAAATGGATTGGGCGTTGATCACAGCATTAGTTGAGAGATGGCGCCAAGAGACCCATACCTTCCACCTTCCCCACGGTGAGATGACCATCACCTTGCAAGATGTTGAGGTCATGTTGGGTTTACCCGTTGATGGAGAAGTATTGGTAGGGAGTACCGAGTTAAATTGGTCCGGATTATGTCTTCAGTTACTTGGTGTCTCTCCTCCTCCAAATAAGTTAGATGGGTCACGTTTAAATATGAAGTGGCTCCAGGACACGTTTGCTGTTCTACCGGATGATGCTAATGAGGTGACCGTGCAGCAGTATACACGAGCTTACATATTAGAGCTCCTTGGAGGTAGTTATTTTGCTGACAAGTCTGGAGAGAAGGTACACCTGATGTTCTTGCCAATGTTGGAGGATTTTGATGCTGCTGGACGGTATAGTTGGGGTAGTGCAGTTCTAGCATGGTTATATAGAGAGTTATGTAGAGCCACTGACCCGAACGCATGTGACATTGCTGGTGCACTAATCTTGGTGCAGTTGTGGGCATGGTCTAGATTTCCACACATATCACCTGCAATAAAGTCTATTCAACCGATTGTTAATGCTGTGGATGATGCCAATGCAAATGCTAATGTTGATGCTGATGCGGATGTTGAAGTGCCTGCTGATGATGCTGATGCTGATGTTGAAGTGCCTGCTGATGCTGCCCAACCATTGCCAGGGGGTCCTTATGGCACTAGGTAAGTAATTATTTAGTTTTTTGTATAAACATTTAACATGTTTTATGCCTTAGAAAATAAGGTTATGGAAAAATGCACAAATTGATGAATACTTTCCATTGTAGGTGGCGCAATGCGAAGGACATAAAGGATGTGTCCACTCATGTGCTTGAGCAATATCGATCGGACTTCTCTAGGCAACGTCCTGATCAGGTAACGTGCTTGTTTTAATTACATTGTTATTGTTATTATATTGTTATTTAATACATGGTGAATTTGAATTATATTATATTGTTATTGGGCATATATCATTTATTAATGCATTTTATTTTTAAGCTTTTGTAGGTAATTTGGGAACCATACACAGATGATGTGTTGAGTTCGTTGCCTGAGTATTGTCGGATAGGGCGGGAGGTATGGCGTTCAGTGACGCCTCTAATATGTTTCCAGATCGTAGAGTGGCACTTACCTAATCGTGCTCTACGTCAATTTGGTATGCAACAAGACATACCCCAGCCTGCTAATACTGATGTGAAACTACATGATTGTGATCTTAGGGGTAAGGTACATGAGAATTGGAGGCATCGTTGGAGGCATTACATAAGTATATGGGACCATCGACGTGAGCATGTTGTCACTCGTGACAAAATGGTTGGTCTTATGTCATATCATGATCCATATATGGATTGGTACCGTCGGATTACTCGACGCTTTATCAGTCGCAGGAGCGGCTGTTATGAGATAATGGTAAATTTTTTAACTTAATCATTCCGTGCATCTTTTGGATATCTTTGAGACACAATTTTTTACTGACATATTATGCATTTTGACAGACGTTGTGCAACATGCGAATATGCGAAATGTTTCATCCTGAACAAGAGTTGGATCCGGCAAAATTTATGGAGCTAGCAGCGGAGGCATATCAATTGGCATTTAATGCACTAGAAGCTTCGAATGAGCTGCATCGGCTTGATTCTGTGCAAAGAGTTAACACCGACTCAGACACCAATACTCATACAACTGTTCCTCCAACCGCTACTCGGAGGCGACGTCCACGTGCGCAGCGCCCGCCACATCCACGTCCCCAGCGCCTGTCACCTCCATCCGATCCAAGTAGTAGTATGAGTGTGCCTCCCATCCAGTTGAGAGATGCCACCGTTACTGAGACCACCCCTATGTCAGTTGCCCAGACTACCACCCCCATACCAGTTGCCCAGACTACCACCCCCATCTCAGCTGCCCAGACTACCACCCCCATCTCATCTACCAACACTACTACCCCCATCTCAGTTGCCCAGACTACCACCCCCATCTCAGTTGCCCAGACTACCACCCCCATCTCAGTTGCCCACACTACTACTCCCATCTCAGCTGCCCACCATGAGCATACGATCAGTTTTTTGGCCCAGACATTCAGCCCACTTGCATCATTTTCAGATGTTACCCCATCGTCACCGACACAGTCAGTTGGCCCATTCTCATCCACACAGTCAGTTGGTCCATCCTCAGTGCCCCAGTCAGTTGTCCCAACCTTAGTCACCCAATCAGAGGACTTGGTTCAAAATATTGAAGTGGGTGATCATGGTAGGGGTACGGGTAGGGGTAGAGGTACAAAACGGCTAGAACCAGATATGCCTGTTGTACTGAAGAGGAACCCACCTCGCAATAAGAGGAAACCTTGTTGTGGGACTGAGTGATAGGTTCAGATGTGAGTTTGATATGTATTTATACTTGATATGTATTTATATTTGTATTTTTTATTGAACTCAGTTTAGCTCCAATTGGAAATGGAAATGGAAATCAGTTTAGCTCCAAATGATTACTATTAGTATGGTTTGTGATTTGACAAATGATTTTTTTTTTTAAGGTATTGTTAAGTTTACTCTAGAGAAGGTGACTTATGGGAATGGTGTGACGTTAATATGTAAATTGTTATGGTCAAAATGGATCAATATATTGGATTTTATTATGTTATTAACATTTGAAGATATCAATATGTCCACATGCCCAATTGCTGTGGTGGAAGTTGGAAAGCCATTTTTCCAATATTAACAACTGGATTATGCTTTAAAAACTGGTTGAAATTTTTTTCTGGGCATAATCCAGGCGCCTGAATCAGGGAGTCCAGGCGACTGGATATGCCCAGAAAAATTTTAAAAACACACTGGAGCCTGATCCAGTCGACTGTATAGTGTGTCCAGTCGACTGGATTAAGCTGGTCAAACTTTTCAAACAAGTTTGACCAAAATCCAGTCCACTGTATTCTGTGTCCAGTCCACTGGATCAGGCAGAGAGTTTTTGAAGCTTAATCTAGTCGACTGGATATTGTCTCCAGGCGACTGGATTAAGCTGGTCAAACTTTTCAAAAAGTTTGACCAGCTTAATCCAGTCGACTGTATTGTGTGCCCAGTCGACTGAATCAGGCAGAGAGTTTTTGGAGCTAAATCCAGTCGACTGGATAGTGTATCCAGGTGACTGGATTAAGGTTTTAAAAGCTTTTTAAAAGATTTGACCTAGATCCAGTCGACTGGATCAGGGAGTCCAGGCGACTGGATCTGCGATTTCTGGGTTTTTAAACAGTGTTGACAGACTTCATTTTCCCCATTTTCTCTCATTGTCTCTCGAGTTTTCTCACTCTCTCTCTTAGGGTTTTCGTCGAAAATCACTCCCAATCACTCCCAATCACTCTCAATCACTCCCAATCACTCTCAAAACTATCACATTCCCAAAACCCCCAATTCAAAACCCTTGAATTCGAATGGCTCCAAAGAAATCCGTGAGCAGTGAAGATCCAAGAAAGAAAAGGCTGAAATCGAAGGCTTCAAGGGATGAACCTCCATCATTGGACAAGAGCTTCGCTTCTTCCGAATATTTGGTAAGATTCCATGACGACATTAGCCGTAGAACCGTAGTTTTTGGGAAAATTGTTGATTTCCCTTATTTTGCTAATCACCACATTCATATTAGAGAGCTTTTTCAAGCTCAAGGATGGGAAAATTTCCTTTCAAAGCGTCAAAAACAATACACCACTCTTGTTAAACACTTTTACACACACTTTGAATTGAGCCATGGGAAAATCAGCTCCTATGTGAAGGGTAAATCCATTTCACTCCCCCATTCCACACTAGCCTCTATATTAGGAGTTCCTCGCACCGGTGCAGAACGTTATAGTACAAATAGTTGGGTGCAATTTGAAGGGTATGACCCTTTAGAGTCAATTAGGCAAATGTGTGGAAATCCTAACATTCAAGAACTCTCTAGACCCAAAATTGCGGACCTCACATTAGAAAGCCGACTCATTCATCACATCATAGCCCACAACATCCTTCCTAGGAGTGGTTCATACGAATACACTTCCTATCTAGACCTTTTCATAATGTGGGCTATTCTCAACAAGGTCAAACTTGATCTTGCATTCTATATTACTTGGCACATGGAGACGTGTGTCAAGAAGAAGAATGGCGCCCTCCCATATGGTCTCCATATCACTACTATTCTTAATCATTTTGGAGTAGATTTTAGTGGTGAAAAAGAGACTCGAGACGTAACTCATACGGATGTTTATGGAGAAACTACCATGAAACAAATGAGGTATGAATTTAAGAATGACACTTGGGTTAAGAAAAATGTAGCTGTGATGGAAGAAGTGGGTGAAGAAGCACAAATGGATGAAGCTGAAGCTGCAGGGAATGAAGAACCAATGCAAGAGGATCAAGAGCCTCGAAGCGCACCTTCTGGCTCCTCTCGTGTCAATGAGGACAACTTCCAACTTGTGCTTGGACGTTTGGACTCTTTGGCCACTAGCATGGGAAATATTCAAACAAGCATCGACAACTTCTCAGCTATGGTTACTAGAAAATTCTCGACTTATGATGAGCAGTTTGGTACTTTGGAATCATCCATTCAGGAAATCAATGAGCGTTTGATTAATCAGGGAATATAGTTATTTGTCTTTGATTTTTTGTTTTTGATGATGCCGAGGGCATATAGTTATTAAAACTGATTGTACCTTTACTTTATGTCAAACTGATTGGTTCCTTATCATCTATTCAAGCTGGTTTCTTTTGGTTTATTCTTTTACAGTTATGATGAATCTATTGCAGTAACTATTATTTGAAGTTTAAGTGAGTGTGGGCAATGGTAAATGGGTTTGCTTTATTCTTTTTGTATAATAAAAGGGTTTGATTTGGATGAACATTTGATGTAGAATTTGAACATCATTACATGCTAATGCAATAAGAGTTAAGGTTATTTTAATCAAAACTCTTCAGAACAATCATGGACTGGAGACATTTTTCTCATAAATACAAGTGAGGTGCAACCAAAATATGGGAAACGAAAAGATGTCACTTGTAAAAGAACAAGGTCAGTAGCCAAACTGGCCTCCCATGACAAGACGTTAATAAGCTTTTGTGTATTGGCTTGAAACAAGGAATAATCTATTTTTATGAACAAACTAGTCTCAAATTGCAACGAAAGTAGCTAATTGGCTAGAATGAAGAAGAGTGATGAAGGCATTTTATGATAATAGAAATTTTAATCTAAATAAATACCTGTATATTTTCTATCTATTTTGTGTCTATATTGATAAATGTATATTTATTATTGTAAAAATAAAATATATAAATTTTAATAAAATTAATAATATTTATGATAAAATTAATTTTATTATAAATTATACATATTTTATAATATTTGATAATATTTTATCAAAAAATATATAAATATTACAGACGAAATGAGTTACAGGTTGAAAACAGGTGGATGCAGTCGACTGCATCAGGGATCCAGGCGACTGCATCCTTGATCCAGGTGGCTACAAATGGACCAGTCGACTGAAACCACACCCCCAGGACTTTCTGTCTGATCCAGTCGACTGGGACACCAATATAGTCGACTGGATCATTAAGGTCTGCTATAATCCAGTCGGCTGGACTTCCAAATCCAGTCGACTGGATTGCCTTTGTTTTGAATTCTGCAGTTCCCAGCCATTCCAAAATTTAAAATTAAAAAAACCTAATTGCACCCCCATCAAATACTAGCATTTCACATGATTACAAGCACATATACAATTACAAAAGCGTAATGGATACAAAAAATCATCTTGTAGTGTATACATTCCTTCATAGAGACGAGAGAATAATATTATTACACATAACATTATTACAAAGAGCAGAAATATTTCATTTGCAACCAAAACACTCTTGCACAAAATTTCGAATCACTCTCAACCATTATCCAACGTCAATTCTCAGATTTTGCAAGTTGAAGTGCCAAAGAGCAATCTTGTTTGGGCTCCACAGGTGATTATCCATCCAACATATCTACAATATAGAAATAGAAAAGCATAAGCCAAAATAACACACCACAGGTTGAGAGAACATAATTAAAAGACATGTTAAGTGATAACAAACAAAATTGATCAATACAAGAATCATCCATCATAGTAACATAGTAACCACTTACCAACTTTGGGGCAACACCACTTCTTGATTTGAAATTGCATTAGGACATTTTTTGCGATTATGCCCCTCTTGATTACACAATCCACAAGTCTGCTTATGTTGATTCTCCCTCCAATCCATCTCATTCCGAATTCTTGTTGACTTTGGACGACCACGTTGACGAAGCAATCTTGGGTCAGGTCGCAACATAGGGAAGTTAGGGTCCTCCTCCCAATACGGGGCATCTTTCATCGGTTCAAAGTGTGGTTGATAGGAAGCTAGCATTTCCGTCAGACTATAAAATGGATCAATAAATTGGTACACATTGATGTGCTGACTAGCGCAAGCTGCAATTACATGTGAACAAGGGATATGATACGCTTGCCATTTCCCACAACTACATGTTCTATCACCCAATTTCACCACATGCCTATGGTTCCCCTTATTCATACTGGTTAGACTAGGTTGTGTTTGGATTTGAAAAGTTCCTTCCTCCCTATTAAACTCTATTACGTGATGCAAACTTGCCTTCTCACTCCACTTCTGAAAGATTTCCATGGCATGTGTACTGAACGCTTGACCAGAACTCAATTGAGCTTGAGTTTTAACTCGGCGATCATTAAAATAATGCACAAGCTTGAAATAAATGAATTCTACCATTGCAGTAATGGGTAAGTTGCGTGCACCTTTAAGAACACCATTGAAGCACTCAGACAAATTCGTGGTCATTGCCCCATAGCGCCGTCCACCATCTTTTGCTAATGTCCACTTGTCAACATCTGTCTGTTCGTCCAGTATCTTAGCAGCATCTTTATTATACTGTCTAATAGAGTCCATTGTTGCATTGAATTTTCTTAGCTGGTTGTGTTCACCTGCTCTCTGTATCATGTTCTTCAACCGTTTGTCATGAAATCGTGTGTTGAAGTTGCTGACTAAATGTCGGATGCAAAATCGATGATATGCATTTAGAGGCTGCAATTTACTCCACTTCATTGCATTCATGATACCCTTATGTCTGTCTGATATGATGCAAATTTCTCTATTTTTTGTGACATGTTTCTTTAGGAAACGCAAAAACCAACGCCATGTATTCTTCGACTCTTTTTCCGTAACCGCAAAGGCAAGTGGATAAATCCCATTGTTCGCATCCGTTGCCATGGCAATCATCAACTTCCCTTCATATTTTCCATACAAATGTGTTGCATCAATAGAGACAACTGGTCTGCAATGCATGAACCCCTGAATTGAAGGACCAAAAGCCCAAAATACACTCTCAAATATAGCACAACCTGCATCTTCACTCCAATATGTCTTCCATTCGACTTGTGTACCCGGATTTGAGTCGATTAGTGCTTTCAAAAACTTCGGTAACAACTGATAAGACTCCCCCCAATCCCCAAATATGTTAGCAATTGCCTTCTGCTTGGCATCCCACACCTTGTAGTAAGAAATTTTATGACCAAATTGTGTACACATGTGATGCCGCAACGATTTCACTGAAATAGTTTGGTCATTGGCTACATAGCTCCTCACTTCTCTTTCAATAAAATTTGAATCAAATACATTGCCATCTTTACGGATGTTGGGGTGTCTACAAGTGTGGGGACCATTGTATTTTGTAATCTCCCAAAATCCATGTGTACTACGCATGCATGCCCGCATTCTCCATGAACACCCATTCTTGCAACATACATGTAATTTTCTTTTGTTTGACTCCTTCACTTTATATTCTTGATTGACGCGTGAAGAGTACACCTTCAATGCATACTGAACCTCAATTTTACTCTTGAAAAACAACCCTTTTCTCAACTCTTGCTGTTTATCCCAACTATCGAGTGGTGTCACCTCATCATTGAAGGAAGTGTCATTTATATTATCCCATGTGTTTGTAGTAAACGATGAGGATTTGGGTTTGAGGCTAGGGACCACATCATCAACTTCGTCATTATGAACATCAGTTGTCTCATCATCATCATCAGCATCATCATCATCAGCATCAGCATCATCATCATCATCATAATCATCATCATCATCAAAATACAACTCATTATCATCATCATCATCAAAATACGAATCATTATCATAATCAGCGTTTTCTTCTTCATCATCAGCAGTACATTCCAACATCATCGTATCATGCACTCCAGCTAAAGGGTTTACCTCGTATGGAACATACTCATGTCGAGTGCTGGGACCACAATCCTCCACCAATGTTCGTATCTCATGTAATTGTGGTGTACACCTTCCAAGTGTAGAGGGTTGTGTCGAAGGAGCAGTATCATGCACAGTCATTTGTTGTACATCTTCACCAACACAATCTTCCGCTACTAATCCATCCCCAGCATCTTGTGTAAGAGGCTCAACACCTTCACCAACACAATCCTCCACACTTATATATAACTCAATACCTTTTAATTCAGGCGTTGCATCTAACATGTCAAACATGAGATTAACACCGTCGTCGTCTGTTATCAATAGAGTCATGTAATTAATGTGAGGTGAAATCACCTCCTGAGGACAACGGTATGTAACTGTTATACGATGAGATTGATTGTCCAATTGTAGTGCATTGAATATCTTCGTTTCCAATTCGACAAAACTAATCCCACGATGAACCCGGATGAACTTCATTTGCGACCCTTGATACTCAGCTCCATGTTGACCATAAATAATCTCCCCATTGAAGCGAAGATAGACAATATACATAGTTGGTGCCATATGCAAACCTATTTAATTTAAATGTAGTTTACAATTAGTTAGTCACATAAAAAAAACAAGTAATAACATGCTAATGGTAATATTTCATATCCAAATGTTACATAACATATTATATAAAAATGATTGTAATATCCAGTAGACATCTCCAAGAAAGATTTGGGAAGTCTGGAGTACTTGTTCAATCCAGTCTACTGAAACACCAATCCAGTAGACTGGATGACATGTATTTGGCAGATCCAGTCGCCTGGATTTCTGGTCCAGTAGACTGGATGTAGTGTCTGGGAATTTTCTAACTGATCCAGTCGACTGGATTGATGGTCCAGTAGACTGGATGTAATGTCTGGGAACTTTTCTGACTGATCCAGTCGACTGGACCACTGATTCAGTGGACTGGATGTACTGTCTGGGAATTTTCTAAATGATCCAGTCGACTGGATTTATGGTCCAGTAGACTGGATGTAATGTCTGGGAACTTTCTGACTGATCCAGTCGACTGGACCACTGATTCAGTCGACTGGATCATTCAAACACTTCACATCTTCAGTTTACAGCTTGTTACTTCATGTTCAATGAAACATACTTCACGTTATGCAAGAAATACAGAGATGCTTCATGTTTACCAAAGGAATAATGTTCAACAACCACGCAAAAAACGTTTATAACCTAATAATGATACTAATTTATAAGCTAATAACCATATAAATTAAAGACGAGTTCAGTTTTTACCTTTTAATTGATCAACGATGTTGGTTGGAACAGTGAACTGATGTTGGAAACGTGAAAGGACGATGAAGAAAGTTAAGAATATGTTTTAAGTGTAAAGACGAGTTCAGTTTTTTTTCATTTATGGCCACCGGTTCTCTTAGGTGCAGTCATATTTGTATGGAACTCGTCTCTGCTAAAGACGAGTTCCAGCCAGAATTTAAATGCAACTCGTCTCTGGTAGAGACGAGTTCCAGCCAACACCAGCCCATTTCAACGCAACTCGTCTCTACCAGAGACGAGTTCAAGCCAAACTTTTTTTTTTCCCTTTAATAATTCTCACAATATCAGTAACGGTAACAGTATTCGCGCCAAAACGAGTGAAATGAAACAGAAGCATGCAACTCGTCTCTACAAGAGACGAGTTCCACCGGAAATGAAACAGAACCATGCAACTCGTCTCTACAAGAGACGAGTTCCCCGGTCCAATTTACTGCCAGCTCAGATGCCACGAAATGGGAAGGAAACTGCCACGGGGCAGTTTTTGGGAGGAACTCGTCTCTAGGAGAGACGAGTTCCGGGTGGAACTCGTCTCTCTTAGAGACGAGGCTTTTTTCCTGAATACTTCCCCGACAGTGTTTTTTCGCGAATATCTTGTTCAAAACGGCTTATCGTGCGTTTTCCCCCAGTATATGTGCCTTTTGACAAATCTGACTATTCAATTATATATTTGAAAACAAAGGTTATGTTACCACTTACCACACAACCACTTAAACCACAAAGTGTCACAAATTGGCCGAAAGGCCCGAAACATCTCTAGTTCTCTACTATAGTATTACTATGATACATCACTACTTTTCTTTTCTTTTTTTGATGGTTGCTTTAACCTATGGGTGGTAAAAAAAGCCCAAACTCATTAGCTCATCCAAATCCATTTACTAATTGCCAGCCAAATCCACTTATTTAATAAATGGACAAATGTGTGCTAACCCAATTAGACCCAATTAAGTTGAGTTTAGTTGGGCTTTAATTGGGTTGCTTATTGGGCATCTAACAAATTTATCCAAACCCACTTATTGATCATTTGGGGGTATTTTTGTCATTTTATCATTTTAGAAGTTGTAAAATATTTTGATCATTTACATACATAAAATAATTGGGTAAATGGGTGGATTGGGTTTTAATGGGTTGAGTTGGATATGTGTCATATATACTTCGTTAAATTGGCCTAAATAGACAATTGTGTTTTTAAGGATCCAACCCATTTATTACCCACCCATTTGATACTTATGTGCAAAAATAGATAGTTCTTCTCTTCCATACTTAACCTTTATTAATTGGGTAAAATTTAGGTACAGTTTCTTAAGTCAAGTACATTAGGTTCCCTAATTAAATTCAAACACATGATTATATTAACCAATGAAAAACAAACAATGTTATCTTTTCTAAGAATATTTAAATTCAATGTATTTGAATTCAATTAAGAACCTAATGTACTTGACTTAAGAAACTGTACCTAAGTTTTAACCTATTAATTCATATGAAAGAATCATAAGCAAATGTCAAGCACTAATATACATACGT
>OU015764.1:33616866-33646084 GCA_907173295.1 Fagus sylvatica | reverse complement strand
TAAGCGACAGCATGAATTAGAAATGAAGATAAATTTGTGACACATCTCTAACAAGGAATTGATTGTTAACAGGTTCCTCCTGAGCTGGACAGCAAGGCCAGCACAGCCATAAACAAGGGGAGGATTTACATATCTAAGACCAGCCCACAAAGCGTCTTAGATTCATACTTGCTGCAATTCCAGAAGGATTTTTCACTGTTTCTTAAATCACGTTCGGAAGAAATAGTTCCAGGAGGACGCATGGTCTTGTCGTTTATGGGCAGGAGATCTATGGACCCCACGACTGTAGAAAGTATCCATCAGTGGGAACTCCTTGCACAGGCATTGATGAACATGGTTTCAGAGGTACATGTTGTAATGTCCTCCAGAGTACCGTACAACACAAATAGATGTGCAGTATTAATAGGGAGTTGATAAGTTCACACTCTCAATGCACATTGTCGGTATGCATTATCTAATTGAACAAAGTTATAATCAACTAATGTAATAACTCATGACTATTTAATGTAATCACATTACTTATTTAATGAGTTATGTGATTTGTTTAAATTAATAATACACACAAATAGTCTTATAAGTTGTCACGTAGTGAATTGTAAACTGGTTTATAATTAAATTATGTTTTGTCTAAAAAAATGTTTTATCTAAAATGTGAACATTTGTGAACGTTGAAGTTCATAATTTATGGACATTGATGTTTACAATTTATAGATATATGTCTACATGAGGTGGTTAGGTGGTTTAAAGACATCATAAAGTGTAACAATATTACCTTCATTGATCAAAAGTTTTTGTTGCATGCTAATAATTGATTTGGTCGCAGGGTCTAGTCCTAGAGGAAAAGGTAGATACCTTCAATGCCCCATACTACGGTCCATGTGCCGAAGAGCTAGAGTTAGAGATACAAAAAGAAGGATCATTCATTATGGATCGCCTGGAAGCGGTTGAGGTTGATTGGGATGGAGGTGCAGACATGTCTAACACAACTGAGACAGTCACGGTATCAAGTGGGCAGCGGGTGGCCAAGGCAATAAGGGCCGTGGTTGAGTCAATGCTGGAATCTCATTTTGGAAGAGATATAATGGATGATTTGTTTCGGAGGCACGTTGAGCTCGTGGACAAGCACTTGGCAAAGACTAGAACCAAGTACATAAGCTTGGTCATTTACCTTATAAGAAAGGGTTGAAAATGTAAAGCCATATGGAATCACTTCTGATCTTATATGTGATTGGAGTTGAAGGCCTTAATTAACTAAGTTTTATTTTGTCTAAGAGTTTTATGATTCAATAAAATTGTATGCTTCTCTCTCATGGAGGAAATTGGAGTTCAAATCCCTATTTCCACACTTGTCTCGGGTAGGAAAAAAACTAAGTTAAAAGAGTTTTATTTAAAGAATATGATCTTAATAATTAATGAGTCATATGATAAAAGCTCATTATGCAACGTGTAATACATATGTTGAGTAATTTGATAGTGATACTATCGTTACATCAAAACTAGAATGAAAGCAACGCCAAATTCGCTATCTCATCAAAATGATGACAGTTGTCATAGTACATGGGTGTTTTTAATTCATAGAATGTAGAAGTTTTAATTTGTACTTGAGGAATTGGTTATATAGATTTGAAAGTAATATTTAATCCCTTTATAGAATATTCATAATTTTAAATTTTAAATTCTTTATTGACATGTTTTCTTTGTTTATTAAAGTTATATTAAAATTATGTATTGTGGATGAAACTACTGATGGAATTACTTACCAACTTGAGGTGCAATTTTCAAGTAAAAATATTTCCGCTAATACTTAATAACATTGATTACATTGAGGTACAATTCATATTAATTATTTACTTATTTGTCTTTACATGACATGTTATATTTTATTCTTAAATTTTTATATACTTACTTATATTTGTTGGTAATTTAACTTTATTTCATATTTTACATGTGATAGCCAAGATTCTTGTAGTTCAACTAACACATTTTGGTGTTTTCTAACCTCGATATCCAGGGTCCAAATCTACCCTCTCTCAATTATTGAATTATAAAAATAAAAATAAAAAATACATGTGATTTGATATAGTTCATGGCATGTATTTTTTTTTTTTTTTTTTTTTTTGTGTGGTGAATTGAAAGATTAACTGAAAGAAGGATAAACTCTGCTTAGCTGTTATGAGTTTGTTAAGTAAATTAAGTAGAGTTAATTAAAGTTTGTTAGACTCAAATAGTTTGTTAGACTAATATGACACGTGTTATGTACGTGAGCAATGTTATATAAAGCTAATAGAACAGATTCATTGAATTTAATATACAGAAAATATCTCAATACTGTTTTCTCTCTTTCTTATCTCTTCCTCTATATTCTAGAATCCTCTCAACTCTTCCTCTATATTCTAGAATCCTTTCAACTATATGATTAATAAACCTTGGATTATATAAACTTAAGAATTTATGTATTAATTGACGTTTATTTGTTCTCTTAAAGTATTGAAAGGACAATAAAACCAATATGATTGAGTTATTTTTTATCATTATTAGTTTTTATGGCATGTGAAAAAAAAAAAAAAAAAAAAAAAAACTTCATCGGGTTAACACGATCCTCAAAATACCGAGTAATGGTCATATCATAGGGTTTGCAATGCATTTAAATTAGCCTGTTTATTACTTGAGACTAGTTTGAACCCGAACCCGACTCGATTGCCAAGTCTAAATAGTAAATAATACAGAAGTGTTTTGACATTTCATTATCCTTGCCTTTGTTTTTAAGCAGTACCTAATACCTATTCTTTGGGGCTTGTGATTATTAACGAGTCTAACAGTGAAGATGTTTTGGATCAATAATAATTAGGAATCAGTTGCATCATGCGTGGTCTTTTTTTTTTAGGAGTAATTCTGAAAGAAGACGCTTCACGCTATCAGTACGAGGATCCTCATCCTATCAAACATTTGAAATGCTTAGAACAATTTGTAATGCGCACATGAAGATCATGGAAGTCGTGATTGAGAATATCTCTATTAGCTTCCAAAAGTCATCCTCGTGGAAGTCGCGATTGAAAATATCTCTATTAGCTTCCAAAAGTCATCCTCGTGGAAGTCGCGATTGAAATTATCTCTACATTCTTTTGAAAACGGACCCCAACATGTGTAGGATTAATGGTGGCAATTTGGATTCTTTACCAAAAGTCATCCTCGTACATGAATATTAAAAAATCATATTTAATTTTAATAAATAATTAAAAACAATTTTGTAATACAATTCAATTTCAAACAATAAAATAGATAACAAAAAAAGAAATACATGATGTGAGATTGATGTGTGTGTGTGTGTTTTTTTAATTTATCAATACCAAAAATTACATCAGAGTATTAGAATAATTTAAAATAAATAATATGTTTTGCAATAGCATCCTCAAATTCAAAGTTTCAAACCAATGTAGTAAAGACAAACATAAATCAACAACCATACATATAAAAAAATACAATAATTTATATGGCACAGAAAAAACACTTAAAATCCAAAACACCAAAGGATCACTCTCTCTGTTAGCTACTAACACATGCCAAGACAATAAATTTTCTTCTAAACCTATTTCTTTTTCCGCGGCACAAAAAATCGAGTGATAGGAAAAACAAAATGTTCTAATAAGACAGAACCAAGTAAAAGTTGGCTAATAGTGCCTAGCTAGGTCCAAAACCAAGTAGAATGGGCCTGTAAGTAAGTCGTCACAAACCTCAGTTATGTTGAGTAGGAGTAGTATAAATAGCAATATTTTATGTTTGTAGTGAAACTCGTCTCTTTAAAGAAAATCCCTGTACTAAGATTTACAAGTTTTAAAAAAAAAAAAAAAAAAAACTAAATTCTCAAATATATTTAAAACAATCCTAGTTAACAAATAATTTATAAAATAGTATTATTAAGCAAAAAAGGCATGCGGCACAATTTAAGCCACATGTGAACTTAATGAAACTCCATTTAAATTTAATAAAGAAAACTGTTTTTAAATTTCTAGGAATTTTTGGTAATACAATTTTAATTAGAGTAGTATTTTAAAATGAAGTTGGTTCTTTTATTAGTTGGGATAAAAATTCATAAATGCGTTTTAAATAAAAAAGGACCATAACATGGTTCACATGACATTAGGTGAAAACATTAAAAAATAAAAATAAAATAAAAACGTCTACTTGACGTAGCCACGACTTTTAAGAATCAAATTTTATTATAATAATAAAGTATATGGTGATATGACATATATGGTGTTTTTAGACCACGAGAATTTGGGTTTTGACTTTCATAAATCAACTAGTATTATGTTGTGAGAACCACAACTAGTAGGTCAATAAACCTAAAAATGGAGGTTCGACTATTTTATGATGATTCCTCTAATCTATAAGGACTTACAACAAGTCGCCCCTCATTTTTAACAAAAGGTTAAATAACAAACAAACATTCTTTATTGATAAATAAAATGATTTACAAAGAAATGTTCAAAAGGGCTTACATTGCTTTTATTCTAGATAGATTACCCCATGACAGTTCAAGCTTAAGACCATCGTGGTGCTAGGCAACTGCAAGGCTGCCTCATCACAGCCTTCGTGCTTCCATAATGAGCTCGCAAATGTCATCTCTTCCATGGTGCTTTTTAGTCTCTGTCCCTTGTTCATCCCAATAGAAGGAGTGTGAGTTTTTTGGGTTGAATGTTTGGACCCTAGCTAGGGATGGCAAGAAAAAAGCCAAAACTCATTAGCTCACCCAAACCCACCCACTAATTGTCCAACTAAACCCACTTATTTAATAAATGGGTAAATGAGTGCTGACCCAATTAGACCCAATTAAGTTGAGTTTAATTGGGTTTTAAATGGGCTACTTATCGGGTATCTAATAAATTTACCCAAATCCACTTATTAATCATTTGGGGGTATTTTTGTCATTTTTATAGGGTTACATTTGTCATTTTAGAAATTTTAGGATATTTTTACCATATACATACATAAAACTAGTCGGTAACCTATGCAATGCATGAGAAAGTTTAATATAATATGATTTTTTTCTCTATTATATTTTGTCTAATTATGATAATTATTAAAATAAATTTAATATTATTGTGTCTATATATATTATAAAAAAAAAATTATTGTGTTTATATATAGAATATATTCTAGTATTAAACATTTATTATGATTATGTTTGTATATATGGAATAATATATTATGTCAAGATTCTAATGGAATGTTTAATTATAGAATAGAATTTAAATTTAATTAAAAATATATATTAAAATACTAAAGTGTAAAATTGTGAGACATCAAAAGCTTATGTGGCGCAATATTATGAAGTCAACAAAAAGTAAAAAAAAAAGTTTCAGTTTTACATTATAGTACAGATTGTTGGATAAATGGATGAGTTGGGTTTTACCTTAGATAATTGGGTTGGACAATTGGTTTTTAAAGACCCTACCTATTTATTACCCGCACAATCCTATCCATTTGACACCCTAGCCCTAGCCATATGTTTCCAAGAGCCCATTTGGTGGTTTGGTAGGGTGAAAGGCCCATGCCAATCTCGTTACGTGACCTGCCCCTATTGAGAGCTGTGGATCACATTAAATTTAAATCTACTCATGAAGCAACTTCTTTCAGTTCGATCTTGTAGCAAAAAACTTTGTAGGTCCTTACGACCGTCCATTCACGCCCCCACTAGTTTCAAAGTGGAAACCATATATTTCAAAAATCACTTGATGGCCTGTCGGCCAAAATTTCAACATCATTTTCTCTACCGTACACGTGTCTCTTTCCCGTTATCCACTTTGAATTCCGCTCCTATATATATGTGCTTATGTAACGAAATAATGAAAGAGTATATGACATAGTATTGATAACCCACTCAAATATAGCAGAACCAAAATGCTTCCCCTATTTCCTCATGAACAACCCTGTGTTTGTTGTTTCACTCTGCTTTTTTTAAGTGCCATCTTATATTTGATGTATCAAATGGTGAAGATGTTGTGGTATCATAGTCAGGAATCAACAGCTAGTATTCCTCCAGGGACTTGTGGATTACCGTTGATTGGAGAGACCCTACAGTTCATGGCTTCCATCAATAGTGGCAAAGGCTTCTATGACTTCGTAAGGATTCGTGGTCTCCGGTAAGAGGGACCTCTTTCTATTTTCTGACTCTCTTTAGCACCCTATAGCTCTAATTATTTCTTGTAGTTGTTAATTTGTTATGCACTCCAGAAGTCTCCAGTCCCATATGATGAATGCATGTCATTGACACATACCACTGCTGCTTATTAGCATATTCCAAGGAAAAATTGTTTCAGAGAAGAAAACAAGCTTCTTCTTTTGTCTTTCTATGTCGTTTTTTGTTTTTCTTTGTTATGCTTTATAAAAGATTTAAAACAAGGTAACGTTTATCTCACATTCCACCCTAGCTATATCCCACCACATACGACTACAAGAAACTTAAGTTTGGAAATACGTTCTCAAATTATGATTTTATATGTTCACAATTTTTTACTAGTGTGAAAATGTAATATGAGATCATCATTATTCTTAAAACAATTACTTTAAGAGTTTGTTTAAGTTTATGACAATATTTTTTTTAACTCTTTTAATACTATTCATAATTTAATCATTGAGGTAACATGTTGTGATTGATACGCAATAAAAGAGATGTTGGTAATGATGTCCTATAAAAATGATATTGTAACTGTTGGGTTAAGATCCACGATTTAACACCTTAAGCCACTCCACAGCTATTAGGCAACAATTGACTAAATATCGCCAAAAATGGCACAGCGTTGACACCAAGGATGTGATGCATTGATATGATAATCCAATAATCACTCATCATATATGCTGTTCAGAAATTTAAAATGTCAAGAAACCAATTATTTGGTCACATAATCATGACCATCCAATTGGTTGGCTTATTTGATGCTTTCCCTAAGCAAGGTCAAGCAATAGATCAAAGAGAAACATTAAATTATTTATAATGTATTCTTGGAAATATCATCTCCATCATAATGCAAGGTACTCATCTTTGTGTAAAATGTATATATAGGTTGGGGGAGAGGTGATTTTTTATTAATTTTTTATAATTAGATAGTGAGAGAGAGGCGATTTGAATCATGAATGTCTTCATTAGATAGCAGTTGAAATATAATAAAAATAAATCAAAAGGAGCAAGTTGCCATGCTTCAAAAGGCCTTTAAAACTATTAGAGTCTAAACAAATAATTAGGATAACTGAGTTCAGTAAAAATTTCTTGAAACTAACGTCATTTTTTTTAGACAAAAAAACGTCACTTTTTAGAAAAGAGAAATTATAATAAGATGACATTCTATCAAAATTGATAAGGAATAGTAGTGAAGTCATACTGTAGTTTAGACTATTTCATAAGTTACTCATATCTTATATGCCAGATAATTAAGTGAAAATTATAATTCTATATTTATTTTTACTAGAAAATAAATGGTTTTTTTTCTCAATATATTCATCATACAAAATTTGAAAATTGCCAGGAGAGGATTATTGGTGTTTTTGTTTCTACCGGCTAAGATTTTTGGCTTAAAATAATGATCAAACCAATCAAAGAAATTAACTTCAGTTTGTATATCATTCATAAACTCATAATACTTGTCTTGTATATAAGTTCTTAAAAATTCTGAAAAAGTTGCAAAAAATTCTTTTCTTCTATTTTCATATTTTGGGGAATTAAAATCTTGTCTTAATTTTTCTTTGTTTAATACAAAAGGTTTCCTAATCATATTAATTTGTGGGTCATACATATTAGGGTGAAAGAATCCCATATCAGAATTTGTAGGGGAATTTGGTCTTTGTTGAGGAGGTTGAGAGTACGTGGAGTGATAAGTGGGAGGAACTTGTGAAACTTGTGAAGATGGGGAGTAAAAAGGAGTATTTATTACATTACCTTTAATTATTCCATCTAAATTTGGATTTGTATAATTTGAGTTATTACTTGATTTCCTAATTTTGTCTAAATCTAATTTTTGTGATCTATCTTCTACTTCAGTAAATCTTAAATTATCTAATCTATCTACGCTATGTCTTAAATCATCATCTACTCTTGAATTTTCTTGTAATTTAAGTCTACTAAAATTACATCTTGGTGGAGAAACTATTTTTTCTATGTAGGGATTGCTATATCTAGCAGAACAACAACTTGTAGATTTTCTATAGGGTTGGAAATTTATACTAACAGTACCATCTGGACGTTGATCTATATAATCTAAATCATCTTCTAAAGTATTTTGAACAGGAATTGATTCAGTAACATTTTTTAATAACCATTTATTGGGTAATTTCACATCTTTCCATTCAATTTGTGTAGGGACTTTAACATGGGAATCACTTGTATTAGCTTGTAATAATAAAGTTTTACCTTTCGGACTTTCCATCAAAGCTTGAGGTTCTAAAGTGGTTTTCATCAGCTTGTAATATATTCTATAAACAATTACTAAGGGTTGTGCACCTTCATACATATTATAACCTGAAGTTTCTATATCTAATTCTAAAGTTTTTAACACAGTTCTATCTTTTAAAGATACAGCAAAATTTGGATAACAATCAAAATAAATTGGACCTTTGTAAAGAGAAGATTCTACCATTCCTAATAAAGCATCTTGATAATTCTTAAATCTACCATCTCTTAATCCTAGGAAAACACTTGTATTTAATCCTTGTCTTGTTAGAGGTTTGACGGCAATTTGAACTAAACCAATATGTATAAAAGAAAAGTTGTCTATATTCTTGTCTATTTCTTGACGGCTTAATAATTGAATTGTTTCAAAACTTTGTTTTAAAGAGAAAGTTCTTTCTACAGTTTTAATTGTGTAATCTGAGAGAAATGAAAGTTTTGAGAAAGTTGTTTTCTTGTAAATTTTATTTTGTGGAACTAAGGGTAACTTCCAATTCTGCCAATTATTCTCTGGACTAACATTTGTTAAGCTAACTTCTTCTTTATTAACTGTATTATCACTCATGGAGGACATTTGAGATCTAGAGCTAGAACTTCTAAGGTTATCCATTTTTAAACTTACCAATTCTAAGGATTTCTGAGCTATTGCAGGGATTGTGAGACTTTCTTTCGTCCTAAAGGCTCTATGGGAACACCCTCAAACGCCTACCCTCGGCTAACACGGGCTTACCAACGGCCTTACGCTTACCAACGCAGACGGCTCTCGGACTAGGACTTGCACACAGTCACTACTCTAGCACAAAAAAGCTTAGAACAGGTGTCATGCCCCGAACCCAAAGCATGAGCTCGACACGTGACAACGGCCGCACACCCATAAAGCTTTGCCTTACAAGTGTGCCATGCCTCACTAACAAATTACAATACTAGCACCAAATGAAATTAAAATCTCCAAAATAATCCACTAATCAAGGATGTATCAAATAATTAAATTTCATAACATCAATAATCCAAAATTTTCTTAAACAAGGGTCTCTCACAAAATCACAAAAATAGCAATCATGATACGCTTGATAATCTTGTCTAACTTTCTTCCCACACTACTCCCTTGCAACGTTTGCGCTAATTAATCCTCAGAATTCTGAAATGGGGAAATAAATGGGGGGTGAGCTGGGAGGCCCAGTAAATAACCAATATCCTTATCCAGTCGGATCAAACACACATTAGTTAAAAACGGATATACATAGGTAATACAAAATTCTCAAATGATTGTTTTGATAAAGCATTTGGTTTAGTTCACAAAATAAAATATATTATTTTATTTGCAAACAGTAAATTCAACATATTTAGAAATAAATACAGATACAGATATAGTTTCCAATACAAATATAGATTCAAATACAGATTCAGATTCAAATACAGATTCAAATTCAGATTCAGATTCAGATTCAAATTCAGATTCGGATACGGATACGGATATAGATATAATACATATACTAAACAGTCTTTAGTGATTACGGCCACATTATCCTTGTGACAAGGCCCAAAACCACACATAGGTCGGTGGCAAACCCCAGAATGAAACTAGTTTCGATACCAACGTATAATCCCCATTGGCGGGGCCCAGAACATAGTCAGACTGAGAGGTTTCAAAAATCAAAACACATATAAAATATAATTGAATTCCAAAACATAGTGATTTTCAAACCTTATCCATATTTACGTACAGTAAACAAATCAGTTTAACAAATAAGTTGTATAGAGATACTTGTAACATATAATCACATGCTTGATCCGAATTTTTGAAGTAAAACAATGCTTTACAAATACAATAATTTTTCTGATGTTTCGAAACAAATTCATTTTTGGCATAACAGAATAATAAAACTATAATAATAAGTTTGCAAATAGGAACATTTAACATATAGAATTGAGAAAACACTAGTTAAGGATAAAGTTACTTACCTCTAGCAAGCAAGAAATCTCTTAATACTCTCTATCTCTTCTTTTCAAAATTCACAAACCAAATCCTAAATCAATTGTATAATAATCAAAATCTATTAATTGACATAAACAATGCTATTTACTCTTGACGTACAAAATTTAAGCCTAACATTATTCTTTCCCACTATTACTATTTATTTTATATCTTCTCTCAACGAGTACAGTCAGGAAGCCTTCACAATTTTATTTCTTGCAGGAGCCTACGTTAGCCTCTCACTTCTTTTAGCCTTCACGTCAGTAGCCTACTAGTATGCATATGAACTTCTTTTATTTTGTTTCTTTTACTTTTTCTGCATGTACAGGAGGCATAGGGCTTGTACTGTACATTAACCCCATTAACTTCACGTCAATAGTCTACTAGTTGGTTATCTTTTATTTCTTTCTTTTCTTTCTTTTTCTTTGACTGCATGTACAGCAGTGTACATCAAGCCATTACTTCCTATCACGTTAACATAACATGCTATTAGCCTATAGGTGTGTCTATCTTTGCATTCTTTTCTTTTCTTTTATCTTGAACCCAATTCACACTAATCTCTTTACTAGAAGATTGAAACCCTAATAAATTCATTTCATTCTTTACGTTAAAGCTGATTCCTATAAATACATCAAATCTAGATTTTGCTACCTATTCTTAACTAATGGTTCATACATATAAATCTCTATGATGATTAAAATTTATAAATCTAAAAGAAAAGTTTTCTATGCTCTTACCTCAAGAATTCTTCAATTTCTCTTTTCTTGAAATCCTTCAAAATCTTGCCGTCAAAGAGTGTCTATAGGTATTGAATAAAGTTTATAACTCTATTTATACCCTAATATTGCTAGGGTTACAACCTATTTATTTTTATTTCCACAAACTTCTTAAATAAATGATTATTTACTATTTACCCCACAGTTAAAATTGATTAGATTACCCACCTAAAGCAAACTCTTTTTTTTTTTTTAATCCTTTGGGACCGGGTATTACATTCTCCCCCACTTATAAGAATTCAGTCCTCTGAATTCGTTCCAAATTGAATGAGTACATCACACTTCCACTGCGCTACTCTAATGCCACAATTTAATGTTGTCAATAAAATTTCCTTACTCATCCATCACAGTATACAAACTACTAAAATATGAAAAATCCTTCAAATACACATAACTTTTACCAAAGTAATTCTTTAAATCCCTTCCATAACAAATAAAAATTATACGACCTATTTTTCAAAAATAATCCAAATAATCGGTAATTTATCATTGGCTAGTCTCAAATAAATCAAAAATCTTAATTAGTCTCCAAAAGTATAACAAAAGAAAATCCAATGATATCAAGGTTCACATAAATCACTAAACTCTAACAGCTATTTAATTCTGTACCTCAAGATAAAATAATGTCTCCATTCTCTTGTAAGCTCAAAAATGTTTCATGATATATCCATATATATTTTCTATAACACAATTTGTAACTATAAGATATCCAAAGTCTCCTTACATATTTCACTTAAGCACTAATATGGTGTCCACGTCATAGAATACCTCAATCATAGAAATTATCTTTTGCAGATCACCTCTAACTTCTAGATAGTCAAATACGATGGTACTTAAGCTTAACTCTTTAAACAAATCGAGTTCCTCACAATATAGAATTATAGTCTCTAAGTGCTGATTGACTAGAAAGGACAATGTCCATTGTGTCACCTTTATGAACAGAAAACTTTTTAGATCACTAAATAAAACAGCCCAAATTTTCACCTTACTAGAAAGTAAGCCTAATAACCTCGCTCTTTTAATACCATATAACTTCATAAGTTCTAAAACTTTTCCACTATAAGATCCAAAGTGTTACAATTGAATACACTAATATACCTAAAGTTTTGAGAAGAAAAATATTATCAACCGTCCTTCATCAATATCTAATTAAAGTTGAATGCTAAAAACTCAAGAATAATCTCTAACATTGCTTTGTTGATTTTTTTTGTTCTTGAATCACAATTTGAGTTTTTCAATACCTCTCATTTTGATAGCATCACTCTTTATAACAACCCAAGGAAAGCGCTAGCCACATCTGCGCTTATACCCCAAAAAGACTAGTCAAGTTACAATTAGGGCTCCTTGTAGTTGTTAATAAAGCCCAGTTCGACCCAATAATTGCCCGATGTGGGACTCAGCAAACACACACTTATTAGAATTTGGGGTATCACAATCTCTCCCACTTAAATCCCTAACGTCCTCGTTAGGGCCCATATATCCGAGCCCACACGGGATTACTGGGTTGGCTCTGATACCATTTGTAACAACCCAAGGAAAGCGCTAGCCACATCTGCGCTTATACCCCAAAAGGACTAGTCAAGTTACAATTGGGGCTCCTTGTAGTTGTTAATAAAGCCTAGTTCGACCCAATAATTGCCCGATGTGGGACTCAGCAAACACACACTTATCAGAATTTGGGGTATCACAATAAGCAAATCTAACAATGAACATACCTACGAAGACACTTGGCTCTGATACCATAATGACACCCAGGCACAGATTAACAGTATGATAAAGATGAAATTGCTAGAAATGGACAGAGTAAAGGCAGTATGGAATAAATATGCTGCAAATAAAATTACAGGAACAAATATTAAATTCAGAGTACTTAATAATTTAGCCAGCCTTATCAACGAGGAACAGCAGTGTCTTTTAGATGCTCTCTGGAGTACTCGTAATGATGGAAGAAAATTTTTAGACAGCCTTAATGCTTTAACATATTACTTTAGCCAGGGACTTTAACATGGGAATCACTTGTATTAGCTTGTAATAATAAAGTTTTACCTTTCGGACTTTAGGCACCAAACTTAACAAAATTAAAGTGTTTGAAGGGCTACTGTTTTCAGCACACGAGTATGTGTGAAAATTCTCCAAACTTTTATGTCCCCGAAATCAAACTTGTACATCGAATAAGAAATCACCAATGGGAAATTTTTCCAAGCCAAGGGCTACGTCAACTTTAAGCTAATTAATATTTGGAATTAGACAAAAGATCCTTCAGCAATGACCAAGTGACTTTGTCAAGTGTGATCAGTCAAGTTAATGCATTGACAAATAATATCATATCCATTTTTTTTTTTTCCTTTAGAGGCATTTGGTTTTACAAATGGATATGAATTACTTTAAATCATTGAGCTTGTAGAGCCAGGACCAAAGCAAAGATGAAAAGTTGAAATTATACAATTAAAATGAAGGGTTTTTTTTTTGGGATAAATTTGATAGGATTTTTAAACATATGCTAACTTTATAATTATTACTCTATATTATCATATCAAAACACTAATGAATTTCATTTTAATGTAAGCCTAGTTCGAATCTAAATCCCTTATGTTACGACGAAAGATTTTATCAGTCGAACTAATTAAAACCCACCAACTTAAATGAATTAGTTAATCTTGATTCATATCATTTATTGTTTTATTAGCCCACTTTATTTTGACACATCATTGGAGGTTGGAATTGATACTTTGAATATGAAGTAAATATAGTGAATAATTCAATATAATAAAAAAACATTCCCACATGCCACTAATTTTAATCAAACAATCCAAAGGGAAAGATTTAACTTTTAAGTAATGTTTCCAAAATTGAAAGATATCTTACCCCCTTTTTAATTCATTTCTTCTTCGCTTGCACGGAAGCTGAGTCACCGACGGGACTAAAGTCATTGCAAAGACAAAAACTAAAAGAACTAAAAGCCTAGGCACTTTGTCTTATATGGGATATATTTCTTCAACAATGAATTTCTTTTTTCTTGTTTCTATACTCCCTCATAGCATACACACTCGAGCTGGTTTAAGAAATAACAAGTTAATTGCAAATGACAAAAACTAAAAGAACTAAAAGCCTAGGCATCTTTGTATCAACAAAACCTCCATCTTATATGGGATACTCCGTGTTTCTTCAACAATGAATTTCTTTTTTCAATTAAGGAGGGGATTAAAGAGGGCTCAACGGTTTCTATATACTCCCATCAGAAAGACCCAGGTACGCACACATAGCCTAAACACTTTTACACCTGTTACATTCTCCCCCACTCGACAAAGCATCGGAGGAATTTTGGCCGGCACCCCACCGGGTTTACCGTCGTAATTTTTCTTTGTTTCAGGTCTTCCATCAGGAAAAACAACCGCGCTGATTTTACACATCATCATTAATTAAACTTGCACGTATGTTTGATAGAATAATCTTCTGTGTTGTCAATTACAAGAAGTTTCTTAGGGACCTTGGTAGCATTTCCATTGGATCGGATAATCAAAAACACCCCTTTCTAAAAGAGACAAATCTCATGAAAACTACTTTTATGTGGGCATATAATCATGGCGATATTTAGTCAATTTTTGTCATATATGATGAGATGTTGCCTAATATGATAAGAATAACACATTTTAAATTATGGGAAATAATGGAGTGGCTTATGTCGTCACACCAAATGTTACGCCATATTTTTCAAACACGTGGTTCGATTCCCACTCAAGATTGTCTTGATTTTTTGATACCGCTTAAAGTAATGATGATAAGTATATTGTCACATACTGATAAAAAAAAAAAGTATATTGTCACACGATTCGGTATATGGTACCGTTCTGTTTGTTCAACGATTTTTTTATGAAATTTTGAAAAGGGGTTTTGGGTGGGTCGACTCGACTACGACTAGAAAAAAAAAAGGGGATCCATGAATTGAAAAAAAAAAGGTTGAAAAAGGGTTTAAACTTAAAACATCAAGTTTCGTGGGTCCATGAATTGAAAAGTCATCTCATAAAAAAAAAAAAATTTGAACACCGCTGCGCTGGGAGTCTATATATAGAGAGCACTCCAATCTTCAACTCCTCACTCGGGTTTTGGGTAGGTCGACTACGACTAGAAAAAAAAAATATTTAGGGATTGTCTGAGATTCTTAGTTTTGAATTGAAAGAAAGAGAAATAGATGGAAGTCAAGCAAGTACTTCACATGAACAAGGGGACAGGCGAAACTAGCTATGCTAAGAACTCAAGAGTTCAGGTTCGATCAACTTCCTACCTCAATCATTACATATTCAGCACGAATTCCATCTTCACGTAAATTCTATATTCCAAAACATGAAAAACAAATAACAAGAGCAACACCTTGATTTGTCATTAATTAAATTAAAAAGCGTGCATGCATGCTCGAAATATCATGATCATCTTTGATTGTCAAGTCTATTTCATCGTCTAATGTACTGTTTTTCTTTTTTTTTTGGTCATTTTTGTAGAGCAAGATAATATCTATCACAAAGCCTGTAACCGAGGAAGCCTTACTTGATTTATTGTGCAAAAAATTTCCGGAGAGCTTGGGAATTGCGGACTTGGGTTGCTCATCCGGACCCAATACCTTATCCGTGATCTCAGAGATAATAGATGTGATATATGCCAAATGTTGTGACTTGGGCATCTCCACTCCAGAACTTAAAATCTCTTTGAATGATCTTTATAGCAACGATTTCAATGACATCTTTGGCTCATTGCCAGCTTTATACAAAAAGTTGAAGGAAGAGAAAGGTGTCGGTTTTGGGCAGTGTTTCATTTCAGGTGTGCCAGGTTCTTTCTATGGTAGATTGTTTCCGAGCAAGAGCATCCACTTTGTGCACTCTTCTTCCAGCCTCCACTGGCTCTCTCAGGTTAGTATATATATGTTTCCACTGCCCTTGCCATCATATACAGTATACGAAGCAAAAGAAAGGACAAAGTTAGACAGGTGGTTTGGTCCATTAACGAGATTGACATGAATTGATGACCCTGCGTACTTTGCAAGTTGGTTTGGGCCGCCAAATTATTCTGTGTAACAGTATATTACACTCTCCTCAAACTCTCGTATAAAAGTAAAACCTCACAAGTGGATCATGTACATGAGATGCACTGTATATGTGAGAATGGCTGAGTACACAGAATAATTTTGAGATGTTAATGAAACTTCATGATTAGGTGTAGGAGTACTAAGACTCATGTTAAGCGTGAAAACACTAAAATAATATTCCATATTTTTAAAGCTTTATTTAAATATGAGAAAAAAGTGATTTTAAGCAAATTAGTTAGTTTTTTTCTTCTTTTTCTTTTTTTGAAATAAGTCAATTTATTTGTTCAAAATAACTTATTGTCTCACCTTTAAACAAATACGCTAACAACAAATAATCACGGCATGTATACATTATTTGTTCTAATAATTAACTTATGTTTTGGAATTGTAATTTGTGAAAGTTATATAGTAAAATGTCAAATATTAGAATTAATGTTGTCTTAATAACGTATATATATTATAGAATAATGTTAGGCATTATAATACTTATTTTATCATATGAGTCTTACAAATTGATTTGGGAAATTTCCTATATTATATTCCGGCAAAATATTTTGGGACTTGCCAATTATCTGGAAGAATTATATATTTGTGATTTACTGGTTTTAGACTTTTAGAACACTCACAGCCAATATTCAATCCGTACAATTATTGAATCGATGAGATAATCGAGATAAGGATACTCTTCATTTGAAATGAAATGGAGAGTCTCCATTTCATCGTCTAGATTAAATATTTCAGATCTAACAATATACAGATTGTCACGCTCTCCATTTCATTTCAAATGGAGAGTATCTTTGTCCACAATCTTATTAGTCAATAACGATGAAATAGGACCACGGTGTCAGGAATGCATGCTCCTCATTCATGAGTATTCAATTTCCATAATTGTTGATGTATGTGTGTACGTACGTGGTCCGGTTTCATCTTTGTCCATTTCATTTCAAATGGAGAGTATCCTTGTCCACAATCTCATTAGTCAATAACGATGAAACAGGACCATAGTGTCAGGAACGCATACTCCTCAACCAAGTGAAAAATTCATGAGTATTCAATTTCCATAATTGTTGATGTTACGTGCGTGGTCCAGTTTCATCTTTGTTGATCAAATTTCTGAGGCGGGAACCGTGTATAGGTAGTATAACTAATAGTTGTATACTTGTGTCTCTTTTTATAGCTCGTCCTTATTAGTCAATTTCTTTCAATTAACATAATTGCTAGCTCCAACAATAGATGGACCCGTGGCAAGGCTAGAATAGAATGATTTTGACAAATGATGATTCATAATATATTGGTAAATAATGATTTAACTTTCAATCTAATTATTCAAACTTATCTGTATGATAATGACAATTTTATCTCTTTTTATTATAAGGGAAATTAAGGCAATAAGCGACAGCATGAATTAGAAATGAAGATAAATTTGTGACACATCTCTAACAAGGAATTGATTGTTAACAGGTTCCTCCTGAGCTGGACAGCAAGGCCAGCACAGCCATAAACAAGGGGAGGATTTACATATCTAAGACCAGCCCACAAAGCGTCTTAGATTCATACTTGCTGCAATTCCAGAAGGATTTTTCACTGTTTCTTAAATCACGTTCGGATGAAATAGTTCCAGGAGGACGCATGGTCTTGTCGTTTATGGGCAGGAGATCTATGGACCCCACGACTGTAGAAAGTATCCATCAGTGGGAACTCCTTGCACAGGCATTGATGAACATGGTTTCAGAGGTACATGTTGTAATGTCCTCCAGAGTACCGTACAACACAAATAGATGTGCAGTATTAATAGGGAGTTGATAAGTTCACACTCTCAATGCACATTGTCGGTATGCATTATCTAATTGAACAAAGTTATAATCAACTAATGTAATAACTCATGACTATTTAATGTAATCACATTACTTATTTAATGAGTTATGTGATTTGTTTAAATTAATAATACACACAAATAGTCTTATAAGTTGTCACGTAGTGAATTGTAAACTGGTTTATAATTAAATTATGTTTTGTCTAAAAAAATGTTTTATCTAAAATGTGAACATTTGTGAACGTTGAAGTTCATAATTTATGGACATTGATGTTTACAATTTATAGATATATGTCTACATGAGGTGGTTAGGTGGTTTAAAGACATCATAAAGTGTAACAATATTACCTTCATTGATCAAAAGTTTTTGTTGCATGCTAATAATTGATTTGGTCGCAGGGTCTAGTCCTAGAGGAAAAGGTAGATACCTTCAATGCCCCATACTACGGTCCATGTGCCGAAGAGCTAGAGTTAGAGATACAAAAAGAAGGATCATTCATTATGGATCGCCTGGAAGCGGTTGAGGTTGATTGGGATGGAGGTGCAGACATGTCTAACACAACTGAGACAGTCACGGTATCAAGTGGGCAGCGGGTGGCCAAGGCAATAAGGGCCGTGGTTGAGTCAATGCTGGAATCTCATTTTGGAAGAGATATAATGGATGATTTGTTTCGGAGGCACGTTGAGCTCGTGGACAAGCACTTGGCAAAGACTAGAACCAAGTACATAAGCTTGGTCATTTACCTTATAAGAAAGGGTTGAAAATGTAAAGCCATATGGAATCACTTCTGATCTTATATGTGATTGGAGTTGAAGGCCTTAATTAACTAAGTTTTATTTTGTCTAAGAGTTTTATGATTCAATAAAATTGTATGCTTCTCTCTCATGGAGGAAATTGGAGTTGAAATCCCTATTTCCACACTTGTCGCGGGGTAGGAAAAAAACTAAGTTAAAAAAGTTTTATTTAAAGTATATGATCTTAATAATTAATGAGTCATATGATAAAAGCTCATTATGCAACGTGTAATACATACATTGACTAATTTGATAGTGATACGCAAACACGAATTTTAAACACCAACTTTTATTATTTTATTTTTTTTAATAATAACACCAACTTTTATTATATAATATAGTATATGATATGATTGTATACTATCATTGGGTCAATCAATGACTAATTCTTACGGATAACATTGTTTGTATACTATCGTTACATCAAAACCAGAATGAAAGCAACTCCAAATTCGCTATCTCATCAAAATGATGATAGTTGTCATAGTACATGGGTGTTTTTAATTCATAGAATGTAGAAGTTTTAATTTGTACTTGAGGAATTGGTTATATAGATTTGAAAGTAATATTTAATCCCTTTATAGAATATTCATAATTTTAAATTTTAAATTCTTTATTGACTTGTTTTCTTTGTTTATTAAAGTTATATTAAAATTCTGTATTGTGGATGAAACTACTGATGGAATTACTTGCCAACTTGAGGTACTGTTCTCAAGTAAAAATATTTCCACTAATACTTAATAACATTGATTACATTGAGGTACAATTCATATTAATTATTTACTTATTTGTCTTTACATGACATGTTATATTTTATTCTTAAATTTTTATATAGTTACTTATATTTGTTGGTAATTTAACTTTATTTCATATTTTACATGTGATAGCCAAGATCCTTGTAGTTCAACTAGCACATTTTTGTATTTTCTAACCTCGATATCCAGAGTTCAAATTCTCCTCTCCCTCAACTATTGAATTATAAAAATAAAAATATTTTACATGTGATTTGATATAGTTCATGGCATGTGAAAAAAAAAAAAAAAAAAAATAATAGTTCATCGGGTTAACACGATCCTCAAAATACCGAGTAATGGTCATATCATAGGGTTTGCATTTCATCATCATGGGCGGATTAAGATTAGGGAAAAATGCTGCTTCTTTTGTTTCACGAATATTATCCTTGCCTTTGTTTTTAAGCAGTATCTAATACCTATTCTTTGGGGCTTGTGATTATTAACGAGTCTAACTGTGAGGATTTTTTGGATCAATAATAATTAGGAATCAGTTGCATCATGCGTGGTCTTTTTTTTTAGGAGTAATTCTGTAAGAAGACGCTTCACGCTATCAATACGAGGATCCTGCCAAACATTTGTAATGCGTAGAACAATTTATAATGCGTAGAACAATTTGTAATGCGCACATGAAGAGATCGGGAGGAAACTACATTCTTTTTAAAAGGGACCCCAACATGTGCAGGATTAATGGTGGCAATTTGGATTCTTTACCAAAAGTCATCCTCGTCCATGAATATTAAAAAATCATACTTAATTTTAATAAATAAATAAAAACAATTTTGTAATACAATTCAATTTCAAACAATAAAATAGATAACAAAAAAAGAAATACATGATTTTAATAAAATAAATAAAAACAATTTTGTAATACAATTCAATTTCAAACAATAAAATAGATAACAAAAAAAGAAATACATGATGTGAGATTGATGTGTGTGTCTGTGTGTTTTTTATTTATCAATACCAAAAATTACATCAGAGTATTAGAATAATTTAAAATAAATAATATGTTTTGCAATAGCATCCTCAAATTCAAAGTTTCAAACCAATGTAGTAAAGACAAATATAAATCAACAACCATACATGATACATATTGTGAGGGGTGTTTTTGTGTGGGTGCCACATGTCGTGTCGAGGGCGATCACAATGTGGACTTAGGTCTTGAGAAGAGGGAGTCGAACCCAAAATTCAACTGAGGGCCTAAAGTTCGACCCAAGGGCTAATGGGGTATCTTCCAAAAATAGTTGAGAGCCAAGATTATGGAAGCCCAAGTAAATGACAACAACAACCAAGAAGGCTCGACAAGATAGTATTGCCAACAAGAAACCCAAAGGAACAATTATTGGACTGGACCCTTTACTATTCCTCAACTGGATCAGATTTGAAACACAATAACTTTAATCAAGAGTGGCTAAAACACATACTTTTCATACCTCTGCTGACATCTGCCATAAGGCAAATAATTAATAATGATAAACTTGTTGAGACTAAAAAAAGAGTTGACTTTGTGGGAGAGAGTCAGTCCCAATGAGACATGCATGAGGGTGAGAGAAGGATGTGTTTGGGCCTTTTATGGAGCTAAGTCAAGGGTGGAAAGGTGTTATGATCTTATTGGAACATTCTAGGACTTGAGCCCAAACATCTACTACGGGAGCTTTCTGGAAAGTAAAGGAGTTAAGCAATGAGTCTTAATCTCCTCAAATGGGGTTGTGTTTCTGGGTTGGGATTGGGGTTTTCAGGTTAAAGATGACCTCAAAACTCCTATTTTCTAGGGTTTCCTCTAGAGAATGCCCTAGAAGTGAACTAGTTGGTTTTTAGAGAAAGTCCTCTCTTGTGTTGAGCTAATTGTGGTAATTGGGTTGTTCTTGTTCTGATGTTAGGATGTTGTTATGATTAAGAATGGAATCAGTCCTATTTATATGAGTGATTAGGGTGGCTTAAGCTGATGGGAAAATCAAGTTTATGATTTCCCTTAAGCTAATGGACTCCCAAACTTAACCATAAGTGGTATAGTTTGTAAAAGAGGGTTTGAAAGTATTCTACAAATGGAAATAAGTATGGTTTTTCCTTAATTTCGGGATAAAGCTTTCTCTACCTTCTGAAATGGCTTTTTCAGAGGCATTTAATGCTTAATTGGTTGGTTTTTTGTGAAAGGTTAGGCCATGCATGTCTCTATTAACTTTGGTTTCCACAAGCTAGCCACTGTACCTTCCAGCAGACCCAGTGACAGCAGCTCAATGGTTACCAAGGTCTTGGGACTCACTCCCCTCCACCAAACCACACTCCTAAGGTCTGAATCAACCTAAGGGGAGTAGTACCCTCACGAGTCTGGGCCGTGGGGCTACTCCTTGAGTCCTTTTGGGACTGAAATAGACATGGGTCATAAGGTTTTCATCATATTTTCTCAATTCCCATGTGTCTTGGATGTGTCTAACGGTCCTTGAGCTTTTACCCATAAGTCTACAGCATGAACAGTATCAAAATCCATGATTTTTGGTGAAATGGAGAGTTATGGTGAGCTGGTGAGATCAAGGCAGCTTGGAGAGGCTCGAGGAGGAAGATCAACTGCCTCTGGTACGTATGAAGAGATGGGAACTTACTGTTCTCCTCTTTAGTAGTGAAAAGATGACATAAGGTGGGCTTCAATTGCAGCAAACATTGAGCCCATAACAGCCAGCTACTGATTTCTAGTTTTTGGGGCCCATGGACAGGTTGTCCATAGCTGGTTTGAGTGCTGGGCTGCTCACTTATTGGGCTCCAGCTGTCTCCTTTAATTAACCCAATAACATTTGGGTCCAATAACCATGGTATTAATGTATTTCGGGCTATGGGCTTTATATGGGTTTCTTTTGGGCCTTTGAATAGTGTCGAGGTGCCCCATAATAGGCCCAGATGGCTTGTTGGGTGCTGTGTAAGATATTTTAGTGGGTTAGGCTTGATGGGCTAGTTTTTTAAATATTAAATCAAGCCCAAATAATTTATTGAGGGCACGTTCAAGTGTGGGTTTAAAAAATGGACATGTACACATATAAAAAACACTTAAAATCCAAAACACCAAAGGATCACTCTCTCTATTAGCTACTAACACATGCCAAGCCAATAAATTTTCTTCTAAACCTATTTCTTTTTCCGCTGCACAAAAAATCGAGTGATAGGAAAAACAAAATGTTCTAATAAGACAGAACCAAGTAAAAGTTGGCTAATAATGCCTAGCTAGGTCCAAAACCAAGTAGAATGGACCTGTAAGTAAGTCGTCACAAGCCTCACTTATGTTGAGTATGAGTAGTATAAATAGCAATATTTTTTTAATCTCATCTCTTGTAAAGGAAAATCCCTGTACTAAACTCTTCTTTGTAAGAGACAAGTTTTATGTTTTTAGTGAAACTCGTCTCTTTAAGTGATAAGATTTTTTTGAAAAAAAAAAAAAAAAAAAATACTAGGTTCTCAAATATATTTAAAACAATCCTAGTTAACAAAATAATTTATAAAATAGTATTATTAAGCAAAAAAGGCATGCGGCACAATTTAAGCCACATGTGAACTTAATGAAACTCCATTTAAATTTAATAAAGAAAACTGTTTTTAAATTTCTAGGAATTTTTGGTAATACAATTTTAATTAGAGTAGTATTTTAAAATGAAGTTGGTTCTTTTATTAGTAGGGACCATAACATGGTTCACATGACATTAGGTGAAAACATTAAAAAATAAAAATAAAATAAAAACGTCTACTTGACGTAGCCACGACTTTTAAGAATCAAATTTTATTATAACTAGTCGCAAACCCGTGCGATGCACGGAAATTTATATATATATTTTAATTTTGTGTGAATATCATAATGTTAAGAAATTATAAAAAACTAAAATGAGAATCTCAATTCTGATGAATAGTTTTGAAAAGTTGTTAAAACCTGTTATATTTTCAAAGAACAAAAAAGAGTGCTTGAATTGAAATGAAAATATACATTTCATCTAACAATACATGATAATTCTTCACCTAACATTTATACAAAAGCATTGTAGAAATAATCTAGCATCAAATCAGTAGGTAACAATTTTTAAGAAAAAAGCTCTTCAAAATCATTAAATTCAAAGCTGATAACAATTTATTTATGAACAACAAAAAACACATATATAACAAAAAGATTAAACAAAAAGACTTAACACTTTGCTACGCTTTACACAATAATCAACCACTAATGACTAACTTACGCATCTTTCAAAAGGTAGGAGAAAAAATATATATTATTCTGTTAAAAAAATAAGATTTACATTTAAACCACAAACAATCAATGTATCAATACAGACATAATTACAAACCTTGAAAATAAGATAATTTCCAACCTTTGACCAAATATCTTTAACCCCTTCTATAAGCTTTCTATAAATCTTGACAATAAAAAAAATATCTAACATTTATATTATAGGAACTTACATTATTTGTTTGGTAATGTGGTAAAGAAAGTACATATAAGACAGTCACCAAAGTTGCTAGGGGTCATGCTATAAAATTCTATTGCCTCAAGTTCAAGCCTTAATAGTCTAGTAATCCAGCCAATGGGCTGTTTACAAATGGCTAACCAACTACTAACAGCTAACAACCTTTGTTACAAAAGATAGGGTCGTTACAATAAGATCCTAAGCCCTAACTACAAAATAACTACTTTTGTTGCAAAAGCTTGGTTGTTACAATAGCTTCTAGCACTTTGAAATCCACTACATCAGAAATCCCCCTCTTTAGAGATACTTGCCTCAAGTGTAAAGTTTCATTCTGAAGATGATTTTAGGGGTAAGGTGTGAGATGCAAATTGCTGAATGTTGAAAGAATGGAAATTTGCAAGAGTGTTGGCAACTCCACCTTGTATATGCATTATCATTGATTCTTTTTAGCACCTTGCAGGGACCTACTTTCATGTTATGTAGCTTCAAAAAGGGACCAGCATGTTGTCTATCCTTAGTAAGAGTGATCCACACCAAGTCCCATTCTTGGAAGACAATTCTCCTTCTATGTTGATCTGCCTTGGCCTTATACTTGGCATTAGAGGCTTCAATTCTTTCCTTCACCTCTGTCTAGGACCGTGACAGAATTATAGACACAGCAAGCATAATAAAAAATCTGAACAGGGTGCATGCATAACCAATTAACATAATGAATTATTTCTCTGCTACTATTTGCAAAATTTTGGCTTGTTATGCAAAGATCAGCAAGCTTTTAAAGCAAAAAATAAAAAATAAAAAAAAATAAAAGATAATTCCAGAGTCTTGAAACAAACACTTTGACTAAATAAATTTTTTTTCAGGAAAAGGCATGCAAAAACTTACATTAAAACTTAGCTTGATTTTAACCAATTTTTCTTTTCATATATCCAGAGGTGATCAAGTTCATCCAGATAAATTCTAAGTAGCTCTTAAAAAATAAGTAAGTGTTACAATAGGATATCGTTGAAATAGCTTTTTAGAATTAATATAAAAGCTACCTCATGCATAGCCATAGCCATAGTATGAATTAAACTTACACGTTTTGGTTGAATAGAAAAAAGTTTGGTTAGTGTTGTATACTCTCCATTTGATAACCATTCAATGGGGAACTACACAGCCATATAATGGTTGATAGCCCTAATGAACATAATAAAGGAGATAGAGAAACATGTTATTATCTTCAAATACCTACAGATATGGTAAGCATGAAAGCAACTTTCACCCTCACAATGTAAGGAGACAACATCACTAAAAAAGTGTAAACTTTCACGCCACAATTCAGACATGTAGGCTCACCTCTCACAGAAAAGGTGTTATGAGACCGATTGCATGCCTAGTCGAACCGCCATCTACAGAGGAAACAATAGCTAAAGTATCATATTAATATTTACCAATTTCCATAGTCTTAAATCATTTTTCTAAATTTCTTATAGATTACCTCTATTTTCTACTCTACTAACTCAAACCAATGGCTCTCCATAAACCATTGTGGCAATTAGTCTGCAAAATGAGAACAGAGGCTCTTAGTACTTAGCTACGAAATATAATGCAACAGTCACCAATAAGGAAGAAACGCTTCAAGAAATAAACCAATAAGAGCTGCATGAGATATTTGATGACTAAAATAAGAACAGTTAAACAAAGCCATTCCAATAAGTGGACAACTTCATGGTATATGCTAAGGATGATGCTCTTTCTGCAGACATAAATAATGGAAAGTTCATGAGAGCAAGTCACTCTGGAGGTAAAACAGGCAAGATGGAAAAAAGGAGTGAATTATTCAATACAAGCAGAGCAATATGTAATATGGTATTTTTCCCTTTTTTCATTAGATTTTAATTGTTAGACAACATGAAGCCATAAACAGAAAATCCATTCTGATTTTAAACCCAAACACAAAATCCCATACAACACAAACCCCCACAAAATCAATCAAAAGCAGTACAAAATTAAACCTGGACTTTTTTTTTTTAATCTTAACTTAAGGTTCTTATTACGTTGATCGCCTAGTAAGCCTAAATGCACATGAGAAAAAGAAAAAAAAGATGACCAATGGTAACTAAAACCAAGAGGCATAAACCATTAAATTGACTTAAACAAATAAAACAGCGAGTGAGACATTTTGTCAAACATATGATGTGCAGATTCCAAAATGTGAATGAAGAGAGTTTTGCAATATGAATCAACCCAATAATGATTCCCAAGACAAACCAAGCCACATTACAATTGAACATATGATGTGCTAAAATATTTTTCACACAAAAGAGCACTAACCTTGTTGCAAAAAAACAAATGGGGTCGGAACTGACATGTTGAACATCAGTGTGTTGAGCATCAAGCTTTCCGACTGTTTGCTTGGATACACCCACAAAGCAAACACACAAAAGCCACATAATTATCCAATATTTAAATTTAAAAACAACTTAAAATTGTACCTTTGTTGGATGAAAACCAAACCCACTCATCTGCATCGTACATTGGGTGTCATTTAAAATTATGGCTTCATCAGATATCATAAACTCAAATAGTGCATTAGAAATCTCAGCATCAAAGGAAAGTTTGAGTAACAGCTACAAAGGCCAAACTAAAGGTACAATTCACTGATAAATGTTACAACATAAGTTAGCCAGATTGGTTTGCTATAGTAATTGTCCCTTAAGAAACAAAACATCAAACATGTGGTCAGCATATACCATATGGTTTATTAAGTTTTCCCAGAGGTTTTATCAGTAAAGCTGGCACAAAACATCAAACATTAAGACCATATGGTTTGCTATGTTTTCCCGAAGGTTTTATTAGTAACCATTAACCAAAATAAAAAATAAAAAATACCAGCGGTTTTGAACTCAAATGGTTGCGGATGGCCGACTTGGTGGTGGGTGGAGGCGAAACAGTGATGGCAGTCCCTTGGTGGCGCCCCTCAGTGGGTGGAGGCTAAACGGTGATGGCAGCCACACGGTGGCGCCCCTCAGTTTATGGTGAGATAGAGAGGGATTTTGATTATGAAGTGGGCGTTGGTCTTTGCAAAAGATATTGGGTAATATCGGCTGCCAGGGATTTGAGGAAGAAGCAATTGATATTGGGTAGAGAGGGATTTGAGAAGGAAGACCGGCTGCCGTGGGAGAGAGAGTGTTTTTGCGGCTGAGAGAGAAGCAGACCGTGAGAGAGAGAGAGAGGTCTTTGCGGGTGAGAGAGCAGCAGACCGTGAAAGAGAGAGAGATAGAGGTGTTTTCGTGAAAGAGAGAGAGAGAGGTGAATTGTTATAATGATAAAAGAAATTATATTAAAAAAATTATAATGAGGTGTAAAATTGTAATGAGAGAAAAGATGATGTGGCAAATTTTTATGAAGTCAAACTAAAGGAAAAAAAGTCAACAAAGCTTTGAGTTTACATATAGTATAGATAATAAAGTATATGGTTATATGACATATATGGTGTTTTTAGACCACGAGAATTTGGGTTTTGACTTTCATAAATCAACTAGTATTATGTTGTGAGAACCACAACTAGCAGGTCAATAAACCTAAAAATGGAGGTTCGACTATTTTATGATGATTCCTCTAATCTATAAGGACTTACAACAAGTCGCCCCTCATTTTTAACAAAAGGTTAAATAACAAACAAACATTCTTTATTGATAAATAAAATGATTTACAAAGAAATGTTCAAAAGGGCTTACATTGCTTTTATTCTAGATAGATTACCCCATGACAGTTCAAGCTTAAGACTATCGTGGTGCTAGGCAACTGCAAGGCTGCCCCATCACAGCCTTCGTGCTTCCATAATGAGCTCGCAAATGTCATCTCTTCCATGGTGCTTTTAGTCTCTGTCCCTTGTTCATCCCAATAGAAGGAGTGTGAGTTTTTTGGGTTGAATGTTTGGACCCTAGCTAGGGATGGCAAGAAAAAAGCCAAAACTCATTAGCTCACCCAAACCCACCCACTAATTGTCCAACTAAACCCACTTATTTAATAAATGGGTAAATAAGCTGGTCCAATTAGAACCAATTAAATTGAGTTTAATTGGGCTTTAAATGGGTTGCTTATTGGGTATCTAACAAATTTACCCAAGCCCACTTATTAATCATTTGGGGGTATTTTTGTCATTTTCATAGGGTTACATTTGTCATTTTAGAAATTTTAGGATATTTTGACCATATACATATATAAAATTGTTGGATAAATGGGTGTGTTGAGTTTTATCTTAGATAATTGGATTGGGTTGAATATGGGTAATACAAACTTTGTTAAATGGGTTTAAATAAGCAATTAATTTTTAAAGACCCAACCTATTTATTACCTATACAAATCTATCCATTTGACACCCTAGTCCTAGCTATATGTTTCCAAGAGCCCATTTGGTGGTTTGGTAGGGTGAAAGCCCATGCCAATCTCGTTACGTGACCTGACCCTATTGAGAGCTGTGGATCACATTAAATTTAAATCTACTAATGAAGCAACTTCTTTCAGTTCGATCTTGTAGCAAAAAACTTTGTAGGTCCTTACGACCGTCCATTCACGCCCCCCACTAGTTTCAAAGTGGAAACCTTATATTTCAAAAATCACTTGATGGCCTGTCGGCCAAAATTTCAACATCATTTTCTCTACCGTACACGTGTCTCTTTCCCGTTATCCACTTTGAATTCCGCTCCTATATATATGTGCTTATGTAACGAAATAATGAAAGAGTATATGACAATAGTATTGATAACCCACTCAAATATAGCAGAACCAAAATGCTTCCCCTATTTCCTCATGAACAACCCTGTGTTTGTTGTTTCACTCTGCTTTTTTTAAGTGCCATCTTATATTTGATGTATCAAATGGTGAAGATGTTGTGGTATCATAGTCAGGAATCAACAGCTAGTATTCCTCCAGGGACTTGTGGATTACCGTTGATTGGAGAGACCCTACAGTTCATGGCTTCCATCAATAGTGGCAAAGGGTTCTATGACTTCGTAAGGATTCGTGGTCTCCGGTAAGAGGGACCTCTTTCTATTTTCTGACTCTCTTTAGCACCCTATAGCTCTAATTATTTCTTGTAGTTGTTAATTTGTTATGCACTCCAGA
>OU015764.1:33584687-33616856 GCA_907173295.1 Fagus sylvatica | reverse complement strand
TTTCAATGAGAATACATTCAATAAAGATCGGATGTAAAACTTGGCCTTTACACCCTCCAATAAAAAACAGCCACATCACATAAAAAAAATCGGGATTTAGAGAGAGAAAGAAAAGCGATAGGGAGAGAAAGAGAGCGACGGCAAGGGGTGGATCCAGATCAGTGAGTTTTTTTGTTTTGGATTTCCGGCAAGAAAGAGAAGCTCTGAGAGAGAGAGGGAGTTGTGGAGAGATAGAGACTGAGTTGAGAAGTCACGGTGAGAGAAAATCAAGAGAGAGAAAGTGGGTCTTGGCAGGAGGAGAAACGGTGACAGCCACAGAACCTTGGCCATAGCTGCTCTGATCCGCCTAACGCTTGCCGGTCTCTCTCCTTATCGCTCTACTCTTTCTCTCTCCAGATCCAGTTTGAATTGGGTCTCTCTTTTTCTTTTCTTTTCTTTTTAAGTTTTGAAGATTAATGATTGTGTGTTGGTCACCTCATTATAAAGTGTGAAATAAAATGTAAAAGGATTATATGGCTGTTTTTTATTGGAGGGTGTAAAGGCCGGGTTTTACATTCGGTCCTTATTGAATGTATTCTCTTTTTCAATATCCCTCAAAACTTTCGATTTAAACAATTTATCCCCTAATTAGACTGAATTGCACTCCTAGTATCCCTTCAATCCAAATTGTTGTTAAACCTAACGGTAAAGTTATACACGTCTCGTGGGGCCAATACATCAATAGAGTCCACTTACAAAACCAAAATGGACTAAATTGCCCTTTACATAATCACTAAATTTACAAAATTGCCCTCATAAAATAAGAAACCAAATACACTGCAAAATTTGTTTCTCTCTTTCACGATCACAAATTCAGAAACTCTCACAAATTAAGTTTTTAAGATTAATGATTGTGTGTTGGTCACCTCATTATAAAGTGTGAAATAAAATGAAAAAAGATTATATGGTTGTTTTTTATTGGAGGGTGTAGAGGCCGGGTTTTACATTCGGTCCTTATTGAATGTATTCTCTTTTTCAATATCCCTCAAAACATTCGATTTAAACAATTTATCCCCTAATTAGACTAAATTGCACTCCTGGTACCCCTTCAGTCCAAATTGTTGTTAAACCTAACGGTAAAGTTATACACGTCTCGTGGGGCCAATGCATCAATAGAGTCCACTTACAAAACCAAAATGAACTAAATTGCCCTTTACATAATCACTAAATTTACAAAATTGCCCTCATAAAATAAGAAACCAAATACACTGCAAAATTTGTTTCTCTCTCTTTCACGAAGACTCTCCTCCCCTCTCTCTCTCTCACTATTGCAAAGGTAAGCTTTTGTGTTTCTCTTTCTTTTTGATCTCTCTCAACTTTGCAAAATATACTATTGGTTGAAATTTTGTGATCTTGCGTGTCTTTGATTTCGCATTTCTGCTTTGAAATTCTTATCTGACCAATAATTTGCTCCAAAGGCCAACCCTTAAGTTTGCTGGGAATGTGGAGTTGGATATGAGGCAAGGGAGTAATAGATTTTTCAAGAATTTGATTGCTATCAGTTCTAGAGGGTTTCGGCTATCTGAAATCTATAGTTTTATTTTTATTCTTTGGCAATCAAATTTATGGATTTCACATCAGATTTGTTCAAATTGAAGAATAAGTGTAAAGTTTGATTTTGGCATAAGGCTGAATGCTTTGTTTTTCATTATATGTCAATATATATACAAAACAATGGACTTGCTTGACATACCTAGATCCGAAATTCTAGGAGCTACCAACTACAAACATATATGGAAAATATCAATCACATTTACATAGAGAAATTATATGAGGATTCGGTGGAATGTGAATGTGCTAGAATATATGAAAACGTCAATACTCAGCAAACTCTGTTCTGTCGGGTACGATGCCGTGAAGGTTACTGTCGCAGGAGGTGGTGTAAATGATTGTGCTTGTGCACATGCTATTTTCAGCCCAGAAGTAATGGAGCCGGTGACATTCATTTTGTGGAGGCTGGGAATATGGTAATTTCCAAATAATATTACGATAATCATTTGTTTAATTTACTCGCCGGAGATGAAGCTCAGGTTCAAATAGAGAGAAGGTAAGGTACAGAGCCGAGAACGTAAGGTTTAGTTAGGTGAGGGGTGGGGGCCTTTTTGAATTTTGAAAAATAATGGTGTATGTTTGCTGGTTTATGGGCCCATGTGTCATGTGTGGCACAAGTGAGTTACATTTCTGTCAAATTTAACTGCAATTTGGACGGAGGGGTATTAGGCGTGCAATTCAATTCAATTAAGAGGTAAATTGTTCAAATTGAAAGTTTGGAAGACATTGAAATTGGGGTCAAAATTCAAGACGGTAAAGTGTAATTTTTTCCAAATTCTTTGTCTACGGCTTGGAGTATCGCTTTCATCTTGTCAACTATTTTTTACTCTTTCGAAAGTGACCAAAAACCCCCAAAATTTCTTTAACTCATATAACTCTTTAGGGACAAACATATAATTAGAGCTAAACAACCGACCTGAACTTTGTGTTAGTCTATTGCCATCCCTCTCTGTCAATGTATTCTTAGAGCATTCCCAACCGATTAGACAAAATAGCATTTAAGCCAAAATATGGCTTATGAATCCCAAAATCGCTCCCATTGGATTAGCAATATGTTAGGCAAAATACCTTTAGGCTATAGTGCTTGGGCATTTTTGCCCAAGCATTATAGCTTAGGCAAAGTAATATTTTATTATATCCTTCATTTTTAATTAGTTCTCTCATTTTCTCTTTCTTCTTTTATTGGGTTGTGTGTTTGAAAGTTTTAAATGATATAATAAAGAATAAGTAAAGAAATAATATTATAATAAAATAGAGTTGAAAATAAAGAATTGGTTGGGGGTGTTTTAAAAAGTGATTAGGCAAAATGAAAAAAGTAGTTCCTAAAGCTAAAATTTGACTTAAATTTTAAACAACCCATTGGGAATGCTCTTACAATCATGTTGTTTTTACATCAAGTAAAAAAGTAGTACCCTACAAACTGACACACTCTGCAAAGTAAATGACTTAAGTCAGCAAAATTTGTAAACAAAACCGACTGCAAGGTGCTCAACAAAACAACTCCACGATATCGGACATCATGCCTTTTTTTTTAAATAAGAATATAGAAATTTATTAATATTATGATGCCAAGATTACGAAAAGCGATTTCTTATATCCGCGCTATACAGCTCGGCTCTCACAAGCAACTGGGACCCATTATATCTGCAGTGGGTCCCACTTGCTTGTGAGAGCCACGCTGTATAGCGCAGATATAGGAGATACAATCTCCAAGATTACAATAGATAAAACAATCATGACAACAGGTATACAAATCCAGCTACAGAACAAAAGAATACAAATAAGTACATGAAACATACATTACAGAGAAAAACACAGAGCATAGAACAAAACAAAAGAAAACATACTAGATACAGCAACTGGAGTAGCAACTGGCAGTGGCGGGGCCATGGGCCATGATACAACAATCTGAAAACAGTATTTGGATTGGTATAATACTTAAATCAGGGAGGCGACAACATCGGTCAAGTTTGGAACAGTCCTAACATTGCTGACAGAACTACACCAGTACAACACAAGCTCCAAATCTGAGTAAAGTAACAGAAAATTTGGAACTCGCAAAACAAAAAAACTAGATCTTGAACAAGACACAACCAGAGCATTCCTAATGGAAAAGCTAAAACTCACTATTAGTAAAAAAATACCTACCACTGTTCACAAAAACCACAAAAATAGACCCTTCATTCGGTGAGGTAAAATAAATCTAATTTTTGCTCAAAGTTACAGTACTCGATATTGATACCGAGTACTGTAGCTGAGGTAAATTATTAAACAACTCTTTTGTATTCAATTATTCTCTATATCTCCCTTATTAATTTACGACTAAAGTCATCTTTTGACCCTCTAACTTAGGGGGTGTTTTCATTTTGGCCCCCTAACTTCAAAACTTATCATTTTGACCCCTAACTCTTTTTAATTTTCAAATTGAACCTTCCGTTAAACTCAGTTAGAAGCCCCTGTTAAGTGCTGATTTAGACTGATGAAGTGTCAACTGATGTGGCTAAAATTTGACACGTCATTTAAAAAAAAAAAAAAAAAAAAAAAATAAGCAACGACAGCGTTTAAACGAGAGCAATTTCACGATTTTTACCCCAAATATTCCCAAACCCACTTTCACTTTCACGGGTCAAAGGGTTTCCAAACCCCATCACCATCACCACTTTTCTTTTCTTTTTTTAATGTGGTAAAGAAAAGAACTTATTGAGCAAGAAACGGTGAATCGGTGTAGACCTTAATTCAGCTCCGACTGTAACTTTTTTGATAAATTGTTGTAACCCACTTAATGACTTAATACCTATAAAGATTGGGTACCAATTCTTTAACAGATGAGTTGTGATCAATGAATAAAACTTACATACAAGAAAATCACCCAGAATAATAAAAAAAGAAAAGAAACAAGAAATTGAGATTAGATCTAATAAACGAGACCAATAGTTAATCATATATGGAACCATGTGCTTACATAGCCATCGGAAACAATAATATCAAAGAATGGGTGAGAAAGTTTCAATCTTTTCTAATCTATATGCATGCCATGAATGTATTTCCTATGATCCTATCACTATAGTATCAGCCATACAATTCATCGAAATTTTGGACCGGCACACATGAGACATAGGACGAGGTGCAAGGTTAATAAGATACGAGGGTCTCAAAGCAGTTAAGTACATGTTGTTGCCTCTGGTTCACGCTAGCTGTAGCTTTGTTGAGAACCCCATCCCCAGCCTTCTTACGGTCGACCTTAGTCACAGAAGGGAAAGAGGCCCTCACCTTTTGGCCCAACAACTCTGCACACAAAGCAACGAAGGAGCTGAATATTGAATTCTTGACAGTCTCTCTTTGAAAAATTAGGAAAAAGGTAAAGAAAGTTGTATAGAGAGGAGATCGGCGGTGGTGATAAGGGTTTGGAAACCCTTTGACCCGTGAAAGTGAAAGTGGGTTTAGGAATATTAGGGGTAAAAATTGTGAAATTGCTCTTGCTTATTATTTGTTGTCTTTTTATTTTTTAATAACGTGTCAAATTTTAACCACATCACTACACCAGTTGACACTTTATCAGTCCAAATCAGCACTTAATGGAGTTTTTAATTGAGTTCAACGAAATGTGTAATTTGAAAGCTAAAAAAAGTTAGAAGGCCAAAATGACAAGTTTTGAAGTTAGGAGACAAAAAATTGACTTTAATCTTAATTTACCATCAAAATCACTTACTCTTTTTTTTTTTTTTTTTTTTTAACATCAAATAAAGAAACGAAAAAAAAAAAAAAAAAAAAAGTGCAAATAAAACCAAATGTGCAAAATAAAATAGTTGCTCAACATTCACTCTTTTTAATATAGGTAAAGACTTTATTCCAAAAAATTCTAAAAAATATTAAAAATAATATTTTTTTTGGGCCTAGTTTGGGCTGAACTTAGAAGCTTCAAAGTCTTTCAGGCAGTAGTGAAAAGTGCTATGTATATCGATCTTAAGAAAATCACTATATGGGTTCGAAGTATTGCAGAGCTAATCAAACCAAAACCATCATTTGTATGGGTTGGAGCCCACCTAAGAAGACTGGTTCAAAGTATATAATGGGACTATAGTTAATTTTTTTTTTTTTGAATAAAATATATTAATGGAGAAAAGGCAAGTTAGCCACCACAAGCGGGCGAACCTATCCCTTCATCCCATTCCTCTAGCACAGTAGAAGGAATTGCGGAGATTGGAAAAGTTCCTAAGCAATTAGGAGATAAAAGAACATCTAGCTAATTACAATTGGACCACAATTAATTACAGGGTTGAAACTCCAAACAAAGTGGATATATGCCTAAGCCATAAATGCCCTTTAGGGCCTTTACCAATCTATAGCTGCTAATCAAGTTCAATGCAACAAGGGATATAAAAGCAAGATGTTTCATTTGGGACTCCTAGAAATGATTACTTATAGCTAATTTCTTCCATCTAGAAAATGAAAACTAGTTCTCTTTTGTCTTTTCGTCTAAGAAAACATGGTAAAAATAAAAGGTGCAAAACATTACCAAATAATAACATGAGCCATTTATCCCTGTGAGCTTCTATAAATTCCCAATAGCATCAAGTAACTTTGTTATGCAATGTGTAATGTCAAGAACACGTTTGGCATTACCAACTATTACTTTTAAAAAACTGAAGAAGAAGAAAAACACACTTTTGGTAACTCAAAATAGTGCAAAATAAATAAATTACAATTACCAATTTGAGTTCATTCTAAACACTATAATTACTCTTAAAAGGTGAGATGTAATTGGGATTTTAAAATGTCTAGGGACAATATACAAATCACACATCATTTACAGTAAAAACATGTGAACGACATCTTCAACTGCTCTTGATAGGCATTGGGTGTGTTCCTCGATATTTGTCATAAATGTATGTAGTTGTTCTCAACATGCTGCCAACCATTGGTTTGCACATTGCAGCTTGGAAGATAGTTCTCGGATCCTCCTATCCTTCTCATCCTATGAGATTACAATACATGGATGTTTTAGATAATTGGCACGAGTAACAACCAAATAAAAATGCAGATTGAAAATAGATCAGATATAACATAACCACCCTATGTCCAAAGTATGGTATTATAGATAGATCTAGTTAGTTTGGCAGAGAAGAGAACACAGATGATAAATCCAAAGAAATTTATGCTGGAATTCCAACAACTTTTTCCAATTCTTCCACATTAATACTATTTCTAACATTGAATTTGGTCCATGAGCAATGGGTAAGAAGATAGATAACTGTTTCATATATAAGGTAATTCATCAATAAAAATAAATTTAAACAGGAACCAAAGGAAATTAATTATATGGACATACTATATGCAAAGAAAATTTAATGGAATTTATCAATAAAAATAAATTTAAACAAAAACCAGAAGCACCTGATCTATTGGGAAAATTTGCTTCCACATTGTCAACTATGGATATAGTTAGACAATAGTTAGCACGACAAACAATATCCACTATGTGGTCAATTGTAGTAGCTAGATACCATGGAGCACCTTTCTAGCTAGGAAATTCAATTTTCCTTTGAATGGACTAGCAAGCCTAAAAACAGGTCTTTAACAGGGCAAGAGCTTCTGCCACTAAGATACCAAAAGAAAAAGACTGGACTACATGCATAATGCATTGTAGATGTAGCCCCATTTTAAGCAAGAACCAAGAGTTTATTCTCTATTTATCTAATCAACTAGGATCCAGGAAGAAGAAAAAACAAAAACCCAACATAAACCAATGAGGAAAGAAGGTCCCCATATATTTTGCAAATTAAACTGATCCAAACTTAAAAAATTACATAGCTCTACAAAATTATAAAGTAAAGAATATAACTAACTTCAAGAGATTTCATCACCTTATCCATAGAATCAAAGCTCATATTCAGATATTACAACGAAACAAGTACGTGTTTTAGGGAAACCTTTGAGCTCAGTTACACAGATAAAGAAGGATGTGGGAAGGAAAATACGAGACTCGACTTAAAACCCGAAAAAGGAAAAGAAGAAATTTTCGAGATTATTAAAAAAAAGCCTACAACATGAGGGAGCGAAAAGTGATGAAATGGTACTTCAAGCTGTTAGTTGCTGAGAAATGTGAGAAAAGAAAAAGAAAAACATGAAAATATCTAAACTTAAAAGGACCTATGATGACAAAGAAGAAAAAATCACCTCAACTAAGCCGAATTGTTCGAACTATGTAGCTTAGTTGAGTTAAGTTTTTCATTCTCTTTGACACAAAAACAACAAAGAGCATAAAACTCACAATCCGATTTTCTTTTATTTTAATCCACTTCCTGAGCAACCAAAGGGAGAGTTAGTTGCCCACCAGAAAAATCATTTTTAATTCCGTGTACAGTTCGGGACATGGGTATGGTCCGGGTAGGGCAGAGGGTAAAAAAGAAAAGAAAAAAAAACACACAAAACATATCATTTTTTTCTTTATTTGTTGTTTATTGGTTGGTTGTTGGTAGGCTTTTGGTTGTTGTTTGTTGGTTAGCTTGAATATATGTTGGACATAAACATAACTGAATATTAATTACTTAATTAACTGCCGTATCTCCGACATATCATACCATAGGTTTTTAAAGAAATCTTGTATCCCCATACTCGTATCCATATCCGTGCAACTTAGGGATAGATTAATACAAAAATATGGTTGTTCAATGCATATAAGAGATTGACAAAGGCATAGTAAAACCAAATCTAAAATGGTTCTCATCAATTAAAAAAGAACCATCATTTCCATGGTCTTTTTTTTTATAAGACATCATTTCCAGGGTCTTGTACGATATTGGTATTGACCAAGAGGAGATGAAGGCCACTGCCTAGAGAATGAGAAGAATGGGTTTTGTTAAACATTCCACCCCTCAATTCCCAGCCAAATAATACAAAAATAACCTTAAAAAGTTCTCAAAATGTTATTTCAAATGGAAATTGAATACTTTATCAAGATTCACGGCCCAACAATTTTCTATTGAGCTTGATCGAAAGACCATCGTACAACAGATGTATTGATGTAGGACAACAATTGGAAAATGGGATAAATGGAAAAAGGGATAAATGGAAAAAATGATAGAAACAGAGTAAACCCTAGGAATCACCACCTAGAGTCTGCCTGCAAAACCTTAGGCATCACCACTTATGGGGTGTTCGGCATCACCACCAAACAAAGAATAGAGATAAACTCTAATCAGAAACTTTTATTCATAATATTTAATGGTTGCCTTACACTTTTGGTGGAGCCTCTTTTTCATAGGCCTGTATGTTACATCAATAAGGAAATCTCTAATTAACCATAATTACATTTAACCACAATACAAGCTAAATTCAAAATTCAAAATAGAAATCCAAAAAACAATATGCAATAAATTATGCCACATCATACTCTTCTGGTTGGAGAAAACTCGACCTTGAGTTTTAAAGTGTTGAAGGAGCAAAATCCTGACGCGTAACACTTGCTTCAAGTCCATAACAACAGTTGGGAGAATGAAGAACAAAGAAGCCTTAGATTCCATTAAATCATTAAATTTGTTGGGAATTACAAATTCAATGTGTGGAATCGATGGTGGAAATGAAACCACATCTTCATCAAGTATAGTAGAGTCTTCAACTAACTTGAAAGTAGCATCCACAACTTGGTCAACTTTGGTAGAACAAAATGTATTTGAAGCAACACCTATAGAGCACACTGCTTCTTGGAGATAAGGTTGAAGCTTAGCAGCACAATTAGTTATCACTTTCTCCCCTAATTTCCATGAAATAATCGAAATAGTCTCATTTTCCTTTCTCAAACTAGCTAATAGCGGATTGAGAAGATCCAAGGAATTGTCATCACTTTCATCTATGACCATTGTCATAATTGTTTCCATGGCTGAAAATACATTAGGTGAATGGTTGGAATTAATGACTTTGAAGAAAGTTTGAAACATCTCAACAATCAATGCATCACACTCAAGGTCCAACATCACAAAGCATGAAATGATCTTTGCAACTGTATCAAAAATTGAAACCACCTTTGTATAACAGTGACTGGACACATGAGATATATTTTCACATACTGCCAAAGTCAGTTGAAATACTTCCTTCATTTTCTCATCATCGTATGGGGCATCTGATCTTGTTATCCTTGTAATCTCCGTAATGCAAGATATAACTGAAATCTTCACATCCATTTCAGCATGCCTCAAAAGTTCATTAGTGACCAATGCCTTCATTGAGGGTAAAAGTGCACCATGCATTGATTTGGACGGTGCTTGCTCCACATTTGCTAACAAATTTTCAACTATATCAAGAACAGTGAGGCGGTCATCAATGGCGGAAGGAAAGTTAAGGAGGTCATTCCCAACCTACTTAAGCTGGTCCCCAAGGTATTTCTTAGAGGAAGTAGGTGGCTTGAAAAATACTATAATTCACTATAACAATAAGCTTCAACAAGGAATTCTAACAAGCACCTAGATTGATGAACTTACTACGTAACTTGTGCTCTGAATTGATCATATTGTGAGGCTTGCACTGCTGAAAGTTAGAAGAAGAATCACGGGTTGGGGGTCTTGGCTATCTTTTTTTTATTCTTTTTTTTTTTTTTTTTTTTAAGATTTGGGTGGGGCTGATTTTTTTTTTTTATTTGGGAAGAGGGACTAGGCTGTATTTTGGGGCTTTGGTTATTTATTTATTTTTTTTTTGTTAATAATATGGGTCGGGTATAAGTGGATCTAAAGATTTGAGAAGAAAACTATTTTGGATCATGTGAGGGAGGGTCTGAAAGGGTCAATGGCCTCTTTTTTTTTTATTGGCAAGGGGCTGGGCTGTATTATTTTTGAGCTTTTGGACTTTTTGGTTTTTATAATATGGGTTGGGTTGAAGTTTGGAATATAGGATGGCTTGGATTATTTTCATCTACATGGATCGAGTTAAGGGTTCTAATTGAGATGGGTTTCTGTTGTGGGGTTGAAACAAAAAGTGAGTTGGGTATTGGGGATTACCTGCACAGATCGAGGGTTGTGGGGGCTTGGTGCCACAGCTGGATCACAGTTTGAGGATTGATGGGCGACAACGGCACTTGCAGCAAATCGAGGATGAAGTGCCAGCAGCGGCAGGTGGGTTTAAGGAGGGTGGTTTTGTTGGAGAATATGACCAGCTGTGGTTTGGGTTAGAATAAAAAGCGTGGGAATCGGAGCTTGCTCTGATACCAAGTTGATGCAAGACAACAATTGGAAAATGGGATCAATGAAAAAAATGATAGAAACAGAACAAACCCTAGGAATCACCACCTAGAATCTGCCTGCAAAACTCTAGGCATCACCACCTATGAGGTGTTCGGCATCACCACCAAACAAAGAATAGAGATAAACTCTAATAAAAAACTTTTATTCAAAATATTCAATGACTGCCTTACAATTTTGGTGGAGCCGCTTTTTAATAGGCATGTAGGTTACATCAATAAGGAAATCTCTAATCAGCCATAATTAGATTTAACCACAATAAAAGCTAGATTCAAAATTCAAAATTCAAAATTCAAAATAGAAATCCAAAAACCAATATGCAATAAATTAGTCCGCATCATGTATGATGTAAGGAGTTTTTAGAAGTGTACTTCATAGATATTTTCGAGGTGAGCCATGCATATCAGTTTGTGTAATTTAACACAATGTAGCAAGCAGCAGCTACGTAGGGATAAAAATCCAGCAATTTAAGTAAATTTCTTTCTGCTAAAGATAGCTCTAACAAAACAAGCTTAAGTAAATAAAGAAATTATATCATAAATTTCATTGCAACAAATCAACAAATAATTGGCCTGCAACTTTTTTCCATCATAAGCAAACATAAATTATAAACGCAAAACCAAGATATTGCATGCTATGGCTAAAAGAAAAAAACAAATATGACAACTTCCTGCAATGTAAGGACAAGGGTGTCTCATCAACCCATCATGGCACATCTTTGGCCTACATTCGGCAAGTCAGCTCACCATACAAGGGACAATTTGTTTCCTATAGAACATTTTCATTATATATTTCATCTTCTTATAGATGTTCCATTGTGCAATTTATAGAGACAAAAATGTATCATATTAGTTTTGTTATCATTGCATATAATTCTACTAAGTTCATACTGTTTGAGTTGATAAGAGATGGTTGCATTTGTGAAAGTAATGGAACAAGAGAAACAGAACAAACAACCAGAGAATAAACAGACTTACCATGTATCAAGACGACCTTACTTCTGAATTTTTTATTTTTAGTAAAAAAAAATTGATTCTTGCTATAATCAAATTGATACTTGGACATTTCATCAAGCACTCCAACCATAACCTGAACAGCAAATAAAGAAAGAAAAGATAATTAGCAAGCAATCAATGAAAATCCCTCTTGCAATGAGAAAATAATAATTCAACAGAAAATTCAAATATACCATGACATCAAGAAATAAGTTCTCTTCATTTCTCTACTTTTTTCAAAAAAAATTTAGACTTGACAAATCAGGTGATTTTTCAATCAACTTGCATCCAGCTCTGTCCAACAATTCTAAGGATTCCAGTTCCTCAAGTCCTTAGATCTCAAATCTCAGTTAAATTCTTGCAATCACGAATTCTTCATTCCTTTAAATTTTTTAGGTTTGACAGATCAAGTCTCTCCAAGGATGTGCACCCTGTCACGTCCAGTGTCTCCAAGGATTTCAAAACCCCAAGGCCCTCAACCTTAGCTAACTTTTGGCAGTAACAAAGCTTTAGTTCTTTTAGAATCCCCAAGTTTGACACATTTGGTAATCTTTCTAGAGATTTACAAAATGATATGTTCAAACTCATCAACGATTCTAATTTCCCGAGGCCTTGAATCTCCATGAGCTTAGGTAAAACACGAAGGCTTAATTCTGATAAGTTTATCAAATTTGACAGATCTGGCAAACTTTCCACTGATTTACATTTGTGAAGACGTAGTTTGATTAAACTTGAGGGAAGCCTCGGGATACATTGAAGATTGCGGCAGACATGTAGTTCAAGTTGCATGAGCAGAGAAAGGTCACCAATCTCTGGTAAGGTGCAAATCTTAGTATCCCACAAGTACAAAGTCTCCAATTTGGATAATTTCCCAATATCACTAGGAATTTCCACCAGATTCTCCCCGGGCTCAAATGACAACTTCTTTAAATGGATCAGTTTGGAAAGACTTGGGAATGTCTCCATTGATGTGCATGTGACATGTAGACTCGTTAAACTAGGGGGAAGCTCAGGCAACGATCGAAGCTGACTGCATCGGTATAAATGAAGGGTTTGGAGGCTAGAAAGCTCACAAATGCCCGTTGGTAGGCTACAAATCCCCGTAGTATCTAATCTCAAGATTCTCAGAGAGGATAGTCCCCCAATACTACTAGGAAATTCCACAAGCTTATTGCAATTAGATAAGGTCAAGGTCTCCAATTTGGATAATTTCCCAATATCTGTAGGAATCTTTACCAGATTCACACAAACATCAAAGCATAACTCCTTTAAATTGATCAGGTTGGAAAGACTTGGGAATGTCCTCATTGATGTGCATGTGACACGTAGACTCGTTAAACTAGAGGGAAGCTTTGGCAGCGATTGAAGCTTCTGGCATTGGTATAAATCAAGGGTTTGGAGAGAAAGTTCACAAATGCTCGTTGGTAGGCTACAAATCCCCGTAGCATCTAATCTCAAGATTCTCAAAGAGGATAGTCTCCCAATACTACTAGGAAATTCTTGCAAATGAAAACAATGTGAGGCATTTATCTCTTCAAGCTTCTCTAAATTTCCAATAGCATCAGGAAACTTTGTTATGGGAGTAAACTTTCTTATGGGAGTGGCAAGATATGATACATCTGTTGAAATGTCAAGCACTCTCAGTGTTTTTAGCTTCCAAATTGATTGGTCAATTTCAACCAAATTTTGACACATTCCAAGAATCAATATCTCTAAAGCTGTAAATGTGGAAAAGTCCGGAGTTCTGGTTAAGCCCTCGCAACGTGAGAGATTTAAAACTTTTAACTTTTCTGCCATCTGTAAAACAAGAAAATAATTACAACGAAGAAATTCAATTTAGAAGAAGTCTATGATGTGAGAATAGAAAAACAAAAAAGTAGAGAAGATGAAAATAGATCAAGAATAAGACCTTGATTTGACTCCAATCCTTCCAATTGTCTTTAAGGTAGTTGTTGTTTGATAGATCAAGAATGACTAGTTTCTCTAGATGAAAATTGGTTAGCCTAGAATTTCCTGGGCAGTTATGCCATCGAAGCCATTTTAAGTTTAAAAGAAGATCCTTAAAATTTCCAACAAGGTCAGCATTATCCACTCGGAGAAACCTTAGATTTCGTAGATTCCGAAATTCTTCATCTGTAAAAACTTCAAATCGGTCGTCAGCCTTAACACATATGGCTTCAACCTGATCTGTTCCCTGCCAATAAAAAACTCTAAAATAAATAAAGAAGATTTATGATTCATAAAAGAAGTATCTTTATCCTTTATAAAATAAATAAATAAAGATGTATATCTAGAAAGATCCATGTCTAGTTTCTCTCTAAAAATAAAAAATAAATACATGAATGAATAAGAAAAATGGTAAATTCCTTGACGCACACGGATCTTACCATCTGTCTCTTTAATACGTCACTGGCTTCCTTATGAATGAACAACCTACTATGCTTCCCCTGATCCTTTTCCTTACGGACAATTTGCCGACCAAAGTCTCTAAGTTGATCATGCATCCTTAACCATTTATCATCTTCAATTTTTACCAGAGACCTACGTTTAAGGACCTCAATCCCAGCACTTGGAACAAATTTACAGTCATCCCACATGCAAAAGGGAAGTCTTTTATCCTCTCCAATGAAGAGACATGCAATATCAAGGAATATCGATTCTTGCGAACCATTTAAACCTTCATAACTTATTCTCAAACTTTCTTGGACATCAGCGTGAGGTATTTCTTTTAGCTCCTTCAATTTATCTTCCCATACTACTCTCTCCGTATTACATAAAAACGACCCTATACTCTCAAGTGCCAAAGGAAGTCCTGCAGCAATGGATACAACATTTTTGGAGAGAATATAATAGTCTTCTAGAGGAGAAGACCTCTTAAAGGCATGCTTGCAAAATAGTTGAAGAGAAGGACCAGGTTCCATCAATGGGAGTTCATAAGTCCTATCAACGCTAAGCAGATTTAGAGCATGTGGGTTTCTTGTTGTAACTATGATTCTACTTCCTGAACCAAACCAATTATGCTCTCCTGCAATCTTACCCAATTTACGATTTTCATCAACATCGTCAAGAACAATGAGAACTTTCTTTTTGCAAACAATATCTTTGATCGTGTTGACTCCTTCATCAACATTACTAATGTCGTCACAACAATTCGGTTTTCGGATCCTTTTGATAAGTTGTTTTTGCAAATTAAGAAGATCATCGTCTTTTTGTAACATTACTCGAACATTTCTAAGGAAGCAACAACATTCAAAGCACCCAGAATTAGAGAGTTTGTTGTAGATGACCCCGGCAATAGTTGTCTTTCCAATACCAGCCATGCCATGGATTACAACCATATGTACATCATTGGAGCCAACATTTACTAATCCCATAATTTTTTCTACATCATGATCAATTCCAACCAAGTTTTCAGTTACAACCACGTTATTCTTCTTTAACACAGACAAAACATCTGAAGTAACTTTCTTTACTAGTTCTCCTTCATACCTGATAAATATAATTGATATCAATGGAAAAACACAAGGTTGGTGAGTTATTGAATTGTTCCGACACACAACAAATAATTAGTGCCAAGAGAATAATGAATTTTATTTTATTTTTATTCAGTGGGGATATGTAAGAGCAAAGAGAATAATTTTGATGGGAAGAGATCAGCCCCACTTTTCTCGCTTAAAGTATGCAGTTAGAATATCATTTGTACATGTATAATCACCTCCTACTTCTAAGATTTTATAATCAGCACAAAAATTTCTATTATTATAAATTCGCAAGCACAAAAATGTAAAGTTCCCAAATATTTGAGCCTGAAATAAAATTAGGGCAAATTAAATCATACTATAAAAATTAGATGGCAAGAGTGAGTTACCCATTAGTTTCTTCCAATTCCAATCCCTTCATTTTCCCAACCACTCTCAGAGCCTTTTTCCATCTCCGAACAATCTTCTTATCGAAATGCTGTTGGTGTTTGCGAAAGGCCTTCTCATAACTCCCCGTTTGATCCCGTACATCGGACGGCTTCACTTTGTAAAAAATTGGGAAAATCAGTTGTCCCTTAGTTTCATGGCAATTGACCATCTCGACGAGCTCAAGTAGGCACCATTTACTAGAAGCATAGTTCCTGGAAAAGATTGGGATGGAAACTTTCGATTCATTGATTGCTTTAAGAAGCATCGGGCCGATCTCTTCTCCAACATGAAGCCCTTCCTTGTCCCGAAAGATGCGAAATCCCGCTTCGTAAAGATAGGTGTAGAGGAAATCGGTGAAGGTCTTACCAGTGTCTTTGCCTCTAAAACTCAAGAACACTTCGAATTGCCCTCCTGAGGCGGAAGCAGGGGCAGAGGCCGATAAAGTGTTTCCAGCAAAGTTGGCACTTGAGCTTCGTTTTCGCTTCTTTGTATTCCCCTCGTAATCCATTTTCACACTACAAGCAGCTTCTCTCTGTGTGTAAAGAAAGTCTAAACCTTTCGTTCTCGAACTCCTTTCGTGGCTTTGAAGAAAGTTGTGGGTTACTGGTGATTTGTGTTTGTTGTGGTTACTGGTTTGGTAATTTGTGGTTGATGGTGAACCATTTTAATGGCGGCTTTGGATGAAGATGATGACTTGACTTGTGCATTGACTCCGGTACTCTCTTTGTTGCCCTTCCTGTACGTTTGGCTTATACTCTTGACCAAGTCCAATGTCTTTTAAATATAGCCACTATCTCCTTATCTTCACGAGGGCAGAACTTACATACTGTACCATACCTTCTGTTTGTCCGGTTCCCACGCTAAAATTTAGCCACCTGTCCACTTTAACACCCTCAACAAACGGCGTTAATTGGGAAAAAGAAAACTCATTTCAGCTCTCTCTCACACCAAAAACCCAACCCCATACACGGCCAAAACTACAAAGAATATCCCAGTACTTTGTTGAAAGAATAATATTAGCATCGTAGATTACAAACCTCTTAATTTGTTTTTGTTTTTTGTTGCTCAGACTCTTTGAATCTAACAATATTAGGATGCTTCAATGATCTATGGTTCATGATTTCCCTTTGCAATCTGCAATTTTAAGAGAGCCCCTTAAATCAATCAACGCAAAACCAAGAACCCATCTCTAAAAAAGCAAAGCAAAAAAAATATATATATATCAAGGAGACGAAACAAACCTTCTGGTCTCTCTTAATGAACTTAACATCATACAATTCTCTTTAACCAACTTGCCTACCCCAAAATTCTCAGACCCATTCCCGAAACCTAAAAACTTCTTTCAAACCCAACCTCAGACGCTTTACCCTCACCACACAAACCCATAGCGACAGACCCATCTCCAATGAACCCAAACTTTGAGTTGCTGGAAATTTTCAGGGAGAGAGAGAGAGAGCTGGAGTCGCCCTTTGCTGGAGCAGAGGAGGCAAGCTGCGTGGTTCAGATGACTGATTTGCTTCATTCTCTTTTTTGATTATAATGCTTTTTTTTTTTTCTTTTCTTTTTTTTTGGGTCTAGATCTCTGGCTGTGTATGGGGTTTGGGTTGATTTGGGGATGTTGATTTGTGGAGTGGTGTTGATGGTGATTGTTTCCTTCTCTCCGTCTCTCATGGCTTGGACCAGCTCTGCCATGGCTGCCTGGTAAGAGAGAGATGCTGAGGTGAGAGAGAGCTGAGATGGGAGAGAGCTGAAATGAGTTTTCTTTTTCTCAATTAACGCCGTTTGTTAAGGGTGTTAAAGTGGACATGTGGCTAAATTTTAGCATGGAACCGGACAAACAGAAGGTATGATACTGTATGTAAGTTCTGCCCATCTTCACGAGTACTTTGAGGGTATATTTGTAAGATACTAATTCTTTTTATCACTTTATGATATTATTGAAGTTTACTAGAGAAATGAGAAAAGAGAAATACTGTGGGTAAGATATTAATTATTTTTATCACTTTATGATATTATTGAAGGTTACTAAAGAAATAAGAAGAGAGAAATATTGTGGAAGATGGAATGAGGAAACTGGTGTGATGATTTACGGTTGCTTTGAGATGAGATGCTATTAAAGGGAAAGTGGGGATAATGAATAAAAAAATTATTTATTTATTTTGAAGAGAAAAAAAATGATAAAAAAATAAAATGGAGAAAAAATAGTGAGTTGATATAGTGGATGTGAAAAATGTATTTATTAGAATAGAAAAAATAAATTTTTTAAAATTTATTTGGTTAAAATTTTGAGAAGGTTAATAAGAATGCTTTAATTCTTTTTTTACACTAGTAAACCTTTTGAAAGCCATGTGAACTGTGACAATATTTGCTCAAAAAACTATCCAACGCCCATTTTTCCCTTTCTTCATTAAAAACGCCTTCAATATTTCATGTATCAAACAGAGTTAAATGGGTTATTTAAAACGGATTAAGATCCTATGTAATACCAAAAAGGTATTATATGGGTGCAAATACATTTTTTAGCCTTTAATTTTTTTTTCACTTTCCTATTATTTTATCTTTTTAATCTTATGATATTTTGCATTTTTTTATTCAAATTTTTTAACTTCTAATATCAGCCCTTTAATTGAAATTGTACTCATGCAATACCTAGGAATTGCATTGAATCCAATCCTCTCTTATCATATCAACGAACACCACGTAAGCAAATCTAGCCGTCATTCCTCAATTTTCGCTTTTGAATCTGAAAGGCTTCGCGGCTACTTCAACTAATCCCCAATTTCTCTCTCGCTCTCTCCAATTTGATTTTGAGGTTTCTATCTGTACCTGCCTTAATAAATAGTTTTGGTTATTATGGATGCATAAATTCTACAATTTAAGCTAATAGTAGTTAACGAAGTCTTTTCTCAAGCTGCAACGGTAATTTATTTGGTAAAATTTCTTAGCGTCTTTATTAATTGGGATTTCATGCTCCAATTTTTAAATTTGTGGTGTTAATGGAATAGGCTTTTTAATCTTTCTAGGCACAGATGAGTAATTCTCATTAGCTCTCAGCACATGTTCAGATGCTGATGCAATGTCATGCTCTAAGGAACATTTCTTTTTCCAAGGTTTCTACATCATCATCATCATCTAGCATGAAATTATTAGGAATTTCTTTAAATTATGTAATCACTGTTTTTATACTCATTGCTAACAGGTTATACCGGGTTCCTTCAGTAATTGCTTCCTTAATCTCACTTCTGCGTTTGTGTCGTCACGCTTAAAGTACAGATCTTACCCGAGATTTTCCGTCATGGCTGGTGGGATTTCAACTTGTGTTTCTAATGGTGATGTTGATCCTCGGAGGAGTTACCAAGTTGTAGTGGCTGCTACTCGTGATATGGGAATTGGGAAGGATGGTAAATTGCCGTGGAGGTTGCCTTCTGACCTTAAATTTTTCAAGGAGCTCACGATGGCTACATCGGATCATGGGAAGAAGAATGCAGTAGTAATGGGTAGGAAGACATGGGAAAGTATTCCCACTAAATACCGTCCTTTACCTGGTCGACTGAATGTTGTGCTGACTCGTTCTGAGAATTTTGATATTGAAAATGCTGTAGATGTTGTAACATGTGGAAACATTCCTTCGGCTTTAAAATTATTGGCTGAATCTCCTTATTCTTTGTCAATAGAGAATGTTTTTGTTATTGGAGGTGGTCAGATATTAAGGTAATTTGCTGATTTATGAATAAATCGTTTTGCTATAACATACTGATAAGGTAGATATTGATGGTTTTCGGTGCAGGGAAACACTCAATGCTCCACAATGTGCTGCCATCCACATTACGGAAATTGAGACAAGCATTGAATGCGACACTTTCATTCCCACTATTGATTTCTCTGTATTTCAACCATGGTACTCATCCCTCCCATTGGTGGAAAATAATATTCGATTTTCTTTTGTGAGTTACGTTCGTGTAAGAAGTTCTGCTATTGAAGATAATGCTTCAAGAAGTAAGGATTCCAATAAGTTTGAGGTAGAAAGGTTTACCTTCCTGCCAAAGATGATCTTTGAGAGACATGATGAGTATATGTACCTGAAACTGGTTCAAGAAATTATCTCAAGTGGTGCCCAGAAAGATGACAGGACAGGGACCAGTACTTTATCAAAATTTGGTTGCCAGGTAGTATGAAACTCAGATTACCTATGTATCTTTGTGCTTTTCATTTTTGTGATACTACTCATTTTATTCATACTCCAATTTGGGCTTACAGATAATCATTTATGTTTTCACCTTTCTAATACGTGTACTCTTTGCAGATGCGTTTCAATCTTCGTAGATCTTTTCCGCTTCTTACAACAAAGGTATTAGTTCTCATCTGGATTGCTTCTCGATTACAGTGGGTTCTATCTTCTGTTGGTAATGAGTTGCTTTATTCCGCACTTCTGGTTGGTTTTTGACACTTTGAAGAGGTATGCTTGTAATCAAATCAGTTTGGGTCACTAAAACTTTCTAACCTTTTTGTGGAAAATTTTCATCTGTTTCCTAAAGCTGGTAATTATGTTTTTGTTTTTTTTTCAAATCACTAGAGAGTATTTTGGCGAGGAGTTGTTGAAGAACTGTTGTGGTTTATCAGTGGTTCCACAAATGCTAAGGTAATATATCAAATGCTTTAAAAACTTTGCTTTTCTTCTTCTTCTTCTTCATGTTCTTTCTTCAGTTACATACCCGAAAGAATGCAAATGAGCCAACATATTCTTGCAGCTGGCTCACCTTTTTTAGTACTATTGTTTAATATTGATTCTAAATCTATATCTAGATTTTCTCTGATCCAGTGAATTGTAGTATCTGATTTATGGTATTCTTCAGTCTTTCAGAACAAGCATCTCTGTTCTAGATAATGGATATTGGGTATTGGGTATTCTTCAGTCTAATGCAACTCTATTGTCTTTCAAACCTTTTATATCTTGTTGACATGTAATATTAGGTATTGGTTTCATGCATATTGATTTATGTTTTGTCAATAATGACATGTGCATAAACTAGTAATGGTAGTCCCATAATTGTACACGTAAAGCCTCGAGGCTAGTTTCCTTATTTGACTGTGCTGTGTTCATGGTGGTGGTCTTATGCATTCCAGAATGTTAGAATACTGATAGTTTCACAATTCGTCAAAGAATTTTTTTTTCTGGAAAAATTTAAGTATTGAAGATGCTATATCTTTTGTAAATTGATTATAAGGAAGGTGGAAATGGGTTACAAATCTTGTTGCCAATAGGTTCTACAGGAGAAAGACATACATATATGGGATGGAAATGCATCCAGAGACTACCTTGACAGGCAATTACTTGGCTATCAAAATCTGATTTATCATAAAATTATTCTGGATATGCAAATCTAATTAGTATATATTTTATATTTTAGAATTGGTTTGTCAGATAGGGAAGAGGGCGACTTGGGACCCATTTATGGATTCCAGTGGAGACACTTCGGTGCTAGGTGAGTAATTAGCATTTACCCAAAGAAACTGTAACTTGTGCTTCACCATTTAGTCATCCTCTCCTAATGTTATATTTTACAGATATACCAACATGCATGCTGACTATACCGGCCAAGGATTTGATCAGTTGTCAGATGTTATTGACAAAATTAAGAATAAACCAGATGACAGGCAGATGATCCTATCAGCATGGAATCCATCAGATCTTAAATTGATGGCACTTCCCCCTTGTCACATGTTTGTCCAGGTAACCTGCTATTAATCTTGAATTTTTCATTTATTTGTTGTTTTATTTTGGTAACCCGCAAATTTATGTAATCGTCCTTCTTGCAGTTTTATGTAGCCAATGGGGAGCTATCCTGTCAGATGTATCAGCGGTCTGCTGATTTAGGTCTTGGTGTTCCATTTAACATCGCGTCTTATGCGTTATTGACATGTGTGATTGCTCATGTTTGTGGTATGCATTCATTTCAATATCAGAGATTTGAAATTTTGTTAGAAATTACTATTTTATAGTTGTCGTTGTCTTAGTTTTATAGATCATTTTTTTTCTGTTGTCATTGATCATGTTACTAATGGAACCTGGTTAAGATCTTTCTTTTTTCAATGTCAATTTGCCTTTACAGGGCTCACACCCGGTGATTTCATCCATGTAATTGGGGATGCTCATGTTTATAAGACTCATATCATGCCTCTTCAGGAGCAGCTTCAGAAATTTCCCAAACCTTTTCCTGTGAGTAGAACTAAGTATCGAAAATGCTGGTTGCATTTGATGACTGTTTAAGATATTGAAATACCTAAATACTCTTTTTGCTTAAATGTATTGAACTTCACTGTTTGTAATGTATTTATCCTGTACATAGTTCGCCCTTCTTATGATGCCATCTTTTTTTCTGGTTATAAAGCTCTTTTTAGATACCTGAGCCATCAAAAGGAATCCCTATTTTTATCTATATCAAAAGACAAATTATATTTTTTGGTTATGAAACAGCCTTTCCCTTGTTGATCCCTGGAATTCTTTAAGGCTGGTCAGTAAGGTAGAATTGTGCTAGGTACCCTGCCTGAATGCCTAATGCCACAAACTTTAAAGTTGATTTTCTATTCTGCTTTTTGGCAAAGTAGACAAAATTTGATTGGTGTCAGGTGTACGTCTAACAAAAACAAGTGACACATGGGAAACATGCCACAATTTAGGATGATTTACGAATTTTTCTTGTTGCCATCTCTTTAATAAATGTATTCTCTTGTCCATGCTATGCAGATTTTGAAGATCAATCCAGAGAAGAAGGACATAGATTCATTTGTGGGAGCCGACTTTAAACTTATAGGTTACAATCCTCACCAGAAGATAGAAATGAAAATGGCAGTATAAAGCTTTAAAATGGTAGTACAGCACATTTGGCTAGTTTTCTCCCTGTAAGCCTATGCTGTTTTCGAGGTACCTTTTATTATCCAATTCATGGTTATTTTATCCATGTTTTTTTTTTTGTATTCTGGAGGCACCTTTTACCTTCATTAGTCATATGAGTATAGCCTATATGTGTTTGCTTTTAAGTTTTACAATAAAGTACCTTGAAAAAGCACTTCAAATTTCTTAATGACCTACTGCTGTTGATTCTTGATAATTTTTCATGTGAACAAAATCATTCTGATGCTTTGTTCAAATGGAGTAATCATGGTAGTGATGTTTAGTAAAAGGACCATAAATGGAAGTCAAGTCATTTATCGAAATCCTGCAGGAAATTGCTTTTAACTACTAAACATACAAACATTCTTTTATGTTTAAGTAATTGTATTTTGAATGTTTTGATTTTGAGAATCTCCACTTCCCCCTTCCCCTCCCTTGGGGCCAAAAAATAAAAATCACTCATAAAAAAATGTTTTGACTTTGAGAATGTTTTCTGCCACAGGCAATATGAGGATGCAGTTGGTATTGTCTGTATAAACAAAGATTTGGAGTAAGTTGATCAAGCTTCTTATCTGTGGTGTGGAAAATCCGTTCTAAAAAATTTCTCTTGGGTTATGATACATTTGTAGCAACCATCAGAAGAGAGAAAGTGAGATTTACTTGGATTGCATCATGCAAGTTGGCTGAATTAAATCCTTAGCATGTGTCAAATTGATATTTTTTTCCCCTAGACAACAAGTTTAATGCTTTGGTGAGAAGTGTTTGGTACTGTTTTGAGCTAGGATTTTCGCTGACAAGGTATTGTCCATAGCAGTTAATCGTTTAGTATTATTCAGCAATTGACCTTTAGTCAAAGAAGGCTCTCTATAATATGAATATGGCACAGCCTAATGTAGCATGTGCATTATGTTAGAACCTATATATAATAGAATTTATTGAAAATTGCTTGTGGTCATATTTATTAAATCAAAATCTTAATCTGACATTCTGACCCCAAAATGCAAATAGGGGTTTTGTATAAAAAAAAAACCCAACAAAAGGAGGAAAAAAAATAAAAGCATTGTCTTGTCTTCTTTGCTAGTACTACACCAAACTAATTCCCCCAACTTCAATTTTTTGTCCACCGGATACTAGATGCCCAGTTAATTTCCATCTTTCTTGCTCTGGAGGAACTTGATAAGCCCCTGTAGGGCAACTTCTACTCTGTCACTTTTCATCAACTCTCCTGCAACTTCCGCAGGTGTTGCCTCAACCTTCTCTAACAATTCTTCAATGTCTCTAAACAGTGGGTGCCACTGAAATTGCAAGTAATTAGAAGCTAACGTCTTGAAACTGCTAATCGAGCAATATGACATATGGATGTGCACATCCATACGACCAGGCCTCAACAGTGCTGGATCAAGACGGTCTTTGTGATTTGTTGTGAATACAATGATTCGCTCCTCACCACAGCTTGACCACAAGCCATCAATGAAGTTTAACAGACCAGAGAGCGTAACCTGTAATGGAAGAATATTAAATTGGTTTGAAGCATATTTGATTATGTGAATGGAAAACAGGGAGTTACCTTATCATCCTCCACAGAAATGACTTTGTTATCCGATTCCCGATTCTGCAACTCTATTGAACAATCAATGTCCTCTAGTACCAATATCGATCGACTAGCTGCACCAATCAGCAACCGTCTTAAATCTGAATTGCATTGAACTTCCCTCAAATCCATATCATAGATATCGAACTTGAGATAATTAGCCATGGCTGCAACTAGGCTCGACTTTCCTGTACCAGGCGGTCCATACAACAAATACCCACGTTTCCAAGCCTTCCCTACTCTCTTATAATACTCCTTTCTCCCTATAAACCTGTCAAGATCCGCAACCAACATTTTCTTCAAATCCAGGTCCATAGCCATTGTATCAAAATTTGCTGGATGGTCAAGGTTAATCGAGCTCCAATAGTCAGTACCATTATAGTCAATGGTATGAAGCTTCACCGTCTTCCTTTCTTCTCTTATCGCTTTCGCTCGCTGTAGAATATAGGGTAAGTAAGATCTCAGCACCATCTCTCTATGCTTCTTGTGAAAACTTAGCTCAAACCGTCGTGTCTCGGATGTTGCAAACGGTTTTTGATTGCTCCTCATATTCGAAACCGGCTTGTCACTTTGCAAAGACACCAAAACCCACTTGAATTTCACACCATTGTATAAATCCACCAATTCTTGATTCTTGTCAATTGTCACTGCTAGTTCCTTCTCTTTCTCTGACTTATTAACCTTAATTCTTGATGTCGAAGGCGATAACTTTTCGCCCAAGTAAACATTGGCAGCCTCAAACATGTGGTTTGTGATGAGCCCATCAAACTCTTGGACTACAACGGTGAGCTGGGAGGATAAACGAGTGGAGACTTTCTGTAGGCGTGAATAGAAGTAGTCCTGGACAGCGGTGGGGATGACATCGTTGGCGATGGTTCGGAAGAGAAGGGCTGAGGCGGTGAGTGAGGCAGCTACTGATAGAATGGTTTTGGGGGAGGGTAGTGTCTCTGATGAGCACAACATTTTTAGTTCTGGAAAATGATGCAATTGATGAGAGGTTTTTAGAAGGGTTTTAGGGTTTTAGAAGGGTTTTGGGTGAGTTTTTATCTGGGTTTTATAACTCCTTTATATATTAATTAAAGAATTGGGAATTTAATTAGAGTCCTTCAAAGAGAACCTTTATTATTCTAGTATTTTCTGGACGCGGCTGTCATCTTAGTTGGCGTGACTTCCAAGTTCCAAAATGCGTTACAACGAAGAAAAGATGTAGCAGATGAACGGTGACGTGGCGCTAAGGGAGTCGTAGATTGAACAAGTAATTTTTTTTTTTTTTGATAAAAGTAGATTGAACAAGTAATGGTGCACACTGCACAGCACATCCGCATATGTAAGTTTGACTTGTTTGACTTGCACGTGGGGGAAGATGCCTAATCCCTAAACATAGGAAAGTAGTTATTTAAGGTTTATTTAAAAAAAAAAAAAAAAGAACATTTTTAGTTCTTAGAGTTTCAATTTTCAAAAATAGGATCACTGGCTCCCAAGCTGGAGGCTTGAATGGTCCACAACCCCTCGAACTAGATCTTGCCGACTCTAAACCTCTAAACAAACAAGATTATTAGGTAACTGAGCTAACTAACATAAGGCCATCCTTAACGTCTTTGGATTGAAAGAATTTGTTTAGGTTGACTTCCCCATTTAAGAAAAAGAAACGACTCAAGAAAATCTTAACCTATCACATTTGTATACTAACTATTGATTTTGCATTCAATACTATAAGTCAGATGGTATTCACCTGTAACACATCAGGCTCGTGTCCCTTTCACCGATCTAAGGGAATGGTGGGTGTCAGAACTTTCTTATTTTATGGGCAAGTGCTCACCAAACTTCACCAACAAGAGCCTATAAATATATCCTCTTGAATTACTAAGATGTATACTTTTCCCAATTACAATTGTCACTTGACAATTTTTCTTATGAATCTTCTCTTAGATCATATACTAATTTAACTATTGAAGGGCTTACCACGAGCCCCATTGGTGGATCATTGGCATAGAAAGTAGGTTTTTTATTACATAACCATAGACTATTATTTTACCATTCTTGTTCGGCTAGAGTCTTTGTGATTCCTCTTCTTAAATCCTCCAATCTACACCTTGAACTAGTAAAGGGAAATAGTTTTCCATAAACTCATCAAATTATTTAAAGTAATGCTACATACATAACAAATTTCATAATATTTTTCATAACGGTTGAGTTGACAGGCTATTATTGGTTTTCATATGGACCGATCATTGACACTACTTTATTATCTATCATTAACAACTTGTCAACTTTTCAATTATGAGATAAGTTGTTAAATATTTTGTAGTTATAGAGTTATTGAATTTTTAAAGGTGTACAACAAATAAAGAGTAAATCATTAAATTCATTGGAAGGGTTTAAAAGAAACCAAGTGTCCATAGCTGTCTAAAAGGGATCAAAACATAAACATTATGACCATCTCTATGTGTCTCTTTCCTCGGAATCTCTTTTTAAGTCTCTTTCTTTGAAAATGTTTGAATGAGCTTTCATGTTGATCTCACAATGATTCATGGATAAGCCGAACACCTCGATTTTATTAATATGTCAAATATCCAAACAGCGACCACTCTTGTCGGAAATCCTTATAAAGGCCCCAAATTTAATTTTATTTCCAATTAGTGGAGAAATAAACTCCCCATAAAAAAAAAAAAAAAGGAGAAACAAAGTAATTTCGTGGTCCACAAAAGTTCGATAGTTGTTTAGATTAAGATCGTGCTGCGTCCCTTTTTTGTGTATTGTAGCATGTCATATTCTCATGCAACCCTAGTGATAGGATGACCTCTCCTACTCCTCATTATTAATGTTATTGAAGGAATTTTACTATTAGGGTAATATTTCTTATTACTCCTTTTTTTCATATTATTTAGGGTATTTGCAATTATCACTTGATTTTTGATGTGATGTGAATATTGGTTTAGTCCTTCAATTGGACAATTAACCCCCACGTTCCAAAATTTTGAAGTAATATTAAAAATTGAGCCTCCAGAATTTGAGTCCCCCCCACCCAAAAAAAGCTAACCCTATGACATGCCAAAAAAGAATATTATCTCGTGATCCCTAAAAAGTAAAAACAAACCACCAGCCTAGGTGGCCTCCCTTAAAAAAGAAAGTCTTTTAACAAAAATAATCTACACCCAAAAAAAAAATTGTTCTCAATGATATGCTTCTTTTTTTATTCACTTCTAAGCTCTAAGTTCGATTTATGGACTTGAAACATATGGAAGCAGAACATATATATATATATATATATATATATATATATATATATATATATATTCAATTTTTAACTGTTAACATTTGATTGAGATTCAAAATGCTAAAGTCATTATAGTGCTTAAAGGAATAATGCTTGAATGAATAAGGGAGATTTTACAAAAATTACATTAAAATAATGATCATTTTGTTTGTTAGTATTTTGTGTATGAAAGAATTAAAAAATAAATAAAAATTAGATTAAAATTGCTGAAAATTTCACTATGTAGATGATCATGGATAAACTTTATTTTATGAAAAATCATCATTAAGCATAACTTAAATGGGAGATGCTAAATTGTCTTCTTTTTTTTTTTTCTTTTTTTTTTTTTTTTTTCTTTTTGCACATGTCTATTACAAACTAGACATGTTTGTATCTAATTAGAGTTGTATTGAATATAATACATTATGACTTATTTTATTAGAAAATTAATATTTTTATTTTTTGTAGACATGTATTTTGAGTTTATTTTGACTAGTGTATTAATATCATATACCCCTAGCAAAATTATGGCTCCGTCATTGCCGTTGATATTAGGTTTTGCAAATCAAAGTTCCTATTAATGCACAACGTGAAATTACTGGTCTTGACAGTGTTGTTATTTTATTAGAAAATTAATATTCCGGCCCGTTTCGCCCGTTTCGGCCCATTTCGGCTTGTTCCGGCCTGTTCCGGCCGGTTGAGTTCCGGCCGGAATCTTTTTGGGTTTTAATTTGTGGGTTTTCGATTATACCACATCTGTTCTTTGCAGCTCTGAACCAGTCCGCCTCTCTCGGTCTCTCCTCTGTTTTTTGAGCCTCTCTCTTTTTCCGCCAGTCCGCCTCCACGGCTCCACCAGCTTCCAGCTTCACTAGCCTTCAACCATTTGTATAAAAAGAAGAAACCCATAGTCCAGCTTTGTAGCGCCGCCTCCAGCATAGCTGCTTTGATTTGTTCACCAGAACCAGATTTGGGTATTTTTTATTTTGCAAACTCCAGCTGCTTTATTTTGGCTGCCCCGTCTGAGGTATGGGTATTTGATTTGGGTTTTTTTTTTTTTTTTGCTGCTTTTGCCCACAGATTATGAGTTATGGATATTTATAAATTTGGTTTCTTATTTTTTTGGTTTGTTTGTTAATTTTGGATTGTATTATTTGTGAAATTGTTTGTGATTGAATTTTATTTCATAAACTTTAGGTATTAAATCTGAAAAAGTTTTGGGTCTTCTACTGCCTCTGCTCCTGCAAACTCATATTGATGGTTAATTTCAATATGAATATTAATATTAGTTTTGATACTATAGTTGCTAATTTTATATATATATATATATAAATATGTAAACCCGAAACGGAACGCCGAAACGGCACAACGTTCCAATGCCAAACCGAACGGGTGCCGAAACGGAATATACTGGTCTTGACTCATTGATATGCACAAATAAAACTTCCTAACAGATTTATTCATGTGATATGCACATAGTTTTTGACACATCATCAATAATTTTAGAATGTCATTATAACCATGTGCACAATACGAAATTAAATCCTTAGATTTTAGAGAAAAATATTAATAAAATGTTTGATTTATTACAAACCTAATGTTTAGAAGGTAAATTTTTCAAAACAAAAGTATAAGTTAATACTCACGTCAAAGTCAAAGTTCAAGTGTGATATTTATAAAAAGTTCTATCATCCAATAGTATTCCTCAACCATCATGTGTTAAAGCGGTAGCCGTAAAGAACTTCGTTTAACAAATCAATAAAATCTTCCTATCATAATTTGGATATATATTCTCTTCCTTTTGTTATTATAGAATTCTCCGGTTTAACTTAGCGTGTTTTTGGGATAGTTTAAATTTATTAGCTTATTTGGTTTAAAAATAAATTAGGTAAAAGTACAACAGATTAAGAAAAATGAGAATTTAAGAAGTTTTACTATTAATACCTTAAAAAAAAGGCAAAAATATTGTTTTCGTCCCTAAACTTTGTATAAAGTTCGTTTTTCGTCCATGAACTTTGTAAAAACGAATTTTTTCAAAGTTCAAGGACGAAAAACAAACTTTTTAAAGTTCAGTGACAAAAAATGAACTTCATATAGAGTTTAAATACGAAAACAATAGTTTAACCTAAAAAAAGAAGATGGAAAAAAAAGATTATCAATAGAAAACATCTAACGCCTATCGTATGCAATGAGTAAGTGAATTAATGTACCTATGGTTGTGTAAAACACGTGTTACGCACGCATTACCTTGTAGATCAAGTAGTTATTGCAGTCATAATTTTAAAATTCGGATCGATCAAAGAATCGGGAAAATAGAAGAAGAAGAGTAGTTCTTAGTTTTATAGGTCAAACCAAGGTTGGACCGATGACCAAACCATGATGTCATAGATAATAATATATACTAATTAAATATATGTTAGCGTAACTTATTAATGTGTGAGCTTAATTACTCTCAAATTTTCTTTTCTTTTTAATCTAGGAGAGATGCTTATAAAGTCTTATTGAAAATTGTTATTTAAACTGTAAAGTATTAATGTGGGACTTTTCCATCTTAGGAATAAAAGATATAATAGACGAATGACTTGAATTTATATGTGGAAACATTTTTAACGTCATTTTTTTTATGTGGAATTATTTGTTATGAAAAAGACTTGTTGGAAGTCTCACATTTGAAAAAAGAGAAAAAAAAAAAGGATGCTATTCTACTTGCTTTATTAATATTACATTCTTTCAATAAATTTTAGTATTGAATGTATGACCTAACACTTGTGTGGACCTTAACATTCTCTATTTTCATGGGCTCGTTGTTTCACCCATTTATTCTTTCTTAAAAAAAAATTGGGTAAGTCAAAACAGAACATAGCAAATTCACAAAAGACTTCAATTTTTTTGTTTTAATAAATAAATAGTAGTGGATAGCATATATTTTCTTTAAGTACCCACCATAAATCTATTTGTGGCCATTAAAGTGTGTATTATGCTACCAATCATGGTAGCCATAAATAATCACCACCACCACCACCCCCCTCCCCCCCCACCTTCCTTTTTTTTTTTGGCTATGTGCCTATCAAGATTGGCATTACTGCTGGAACATATTCGAAATTTCGAACCCAAACCACGCCTGCATACTTGCTACAAATCCCATGTATTGCCAATTTTTTATTAAGCAAGTGTGTGTGTGAGAGAGAGAGAGAGAGACCTGTAAAATGTGTGTGTGTGTGTGTGTGTGTGTGAGAGAGAGAGAGAGAGAGAGAGAGAGAGAGAGAGAGGCAACTTGGATTGGAGGCAATTAAGCTTAGGGGCATGGAGGGCAACTTCTACAGCAAGCAGTAGCGTTATTCGCAGCATTTCTTGTTCTTCTTCCCGAACAACTCTTAAAAAACAAATCAATTCATAATTCATGAAATTCGATTACAAGAGTGAACGAGATTGTAAAAGGATTGTGATTGTACGTAGATGGAGTACTTCTATTTTTCTATTTGACAATTTCCGATGTAGCAAATGGAAGGTATAACTAAGAGATTTTACACTGAATCTTTATAGAATTAGTCTCAAATAACAAATAAGTAATTTACTTCCTTTGTCCATGTTGGAGAGAAAAAAGTTGAAACGTCCTTCGTTCTTAAAAATTAAAAAATTAAAAAAGTTGAGAACTATATCAATAATGAACATTTCAGTAAATTGTGAAAAATTTAAATAACACAACTGTTTCAGTGCAAACATTACGCCAAGCTCCATATGTTCAGCTTAAATGGAGAGACATTATTTCATGCATGAACGGAAATTACAGTCTATATAAAATGATACATGAAACATGGGTTACTTAAGTCACAAAATGGAACAATGACTGTAATAATCTTGGCCAACCACATACCACACATCACATCTCTGACATGCCTTTTGAGTACAAGGAACATCTTTCTTCTCATCCTTCTTCTCTTCTTTCTTCTCTTCTTTGGCAGGACCAACACTAACGACTGTTGCACATCCGCTATGTTTTCTGACCTTCCTGATGATCTTCACTGGATCAGCTTCACCAATTACTGTTACAGTATTTTTTGAAGGGTCAAGGACTATAGAAGTAATGCCTTCTAGTGTTGCAATTAACTTCATTACCCTCTGCCTGCATTTTGAACAGAGCAGTTCCACTTGAACTACAGTTTTCTGCAACAGAGAGGAGTCAGAAGGGTTAGTACGTACTTCTCAGCTCAGAGAAGATAAATCATAGGCCAACCCAAATGAATGAGCTGAAGAAAGTACTGCAATGTCAGTGAAAATATAATAATGCTCAGCACAGTGAGGTCCTAAATTAATGGCACAGACAAAAGCCAACATGAAGGAACATGCTATATAGAGAGATAACCTTTGACATGATCAAATACTACCAAGTAAAGAGCTGGAACAAGCAACAAACGCTTTAGACTGATGAATCTAGAGTTTCTATATAAAAACTATTCTCTCTCTCAGATTTCATTTGATTATGTTTTTAGAATATATAATGTCTTTGGATAGAAGTATGGTTAAATACTGAATAAGAGTAACATTGTTAGTTGGTGACTAGCATTTACCGTGGTTAAATACTAAATATGAGTGACATTGTAAGTAGGTGACTGGAAATAAATGTCAGTCAGAATGCACTCTTGATTGGGTCACCTATGCCATCCCATAAGCATTTAATGCAGAATTTACACACCAACACTGACTTTTCTA
>OU015764.1:33561987-33584587 GCA_907173295.1 Fagus sylvatica | reverse complement strand
TGTGTTTTTTCCTTCAATATATGTCAATTATATTTGGCAGGCATGAAAGAGAACTAGTAACGAAAGTTGTTTCCAAGGTTTTGTTAGATTTAAAATTAGGAGGGAAATACGAAGTCTTTTTGAGTTTTAGAGGTGAAGACACTAGAAGCTTCACCGAGTTCCTCTACCACGATCTTGACGAAGCCGGAATTCGCAACTTTAGGTACGATGATGAGCTGGTAGGAGAAGAGGTCGGCTTGACGCTTCTCAAAGCAATCCAGGAGTCGACAATCTTCATCCCAATCTTTTCCAGGGACTATGCTTCTAGTATATGGTGCCTACGTGAGCTTGAACAAATGGTTGACTGCCATAAAACTATGGGACACAAGATTTTACCTATTTTTTACAATGTGGAGCAGTCCGATGTACAACATCAAATTGGGAGTTACGAGGAGGCCTTTCGCCAACACCAAAATCATTTCGATGAGAAGATTGTTCAGGGATGGAAAAAGGCTCTGACAGAGGTTGGACAAATGAAGGGATGGGAATTGGAGAATGAAACTAATGGGTAACTCACTCCTGCTAAGCTAACCCACCTATTTTTATTGTATGATTCAATTTGCCCTAATTTTATTTTAGACTCGAATATTTGGAAAAAAATAATTCTTTTCATTTTTGTGCTTACGAATTTATTATAATAGTAGTATTGGTGTATTACAAGTAAAGCAAGGGCTGATTATGAAATCCTAGAACCAGGATACGATCATATATGTGCAAGTTATATTCTACTTGCATAATTTAGGTGAGATACGTGGGGCTAATCCATGTGTGGAGCATAAAAATAAAATAAAATTAATTATTCTTTTCCCATGATGTTTTATTTTCCTTATAGGCACTAATTATTTGTTGTGTTTTTTCCTTTGATATTGATTATATTTCGCAGACAGGAAGGAAAACTAGTAAAGATAGTTGTTTCAAAGGTTTTGTTGGAGTTAAAGAAGAAGTACATGGTCGTAACTGACAACTTGGTTGGAATTGATCATCATGAAGAAAAAATGATGGGATTATTAAATGTTGGCTCCAATGATGTATGTATTGTTGGAATCCATGGCATGGGTGGTATTGGCAAGACAACTATTGCCAAGGTCATCTACAACAAACTCTCTGTGTGCTTTGAATGTTGTTGCTTCCTTGCAGATGTTCGAGAAATGTCACAAAACAATGGTCTTCTTATTTTGCAAAATCAACTTATATATAAGATCCAAAAAGTGAGCAAAGACGCTGCTAATGTTGATGAAGGAATCAGCATGATTAAAGACGCTGCTTGTAGAAAGAAAGTTCTTATTGTTCTTGACGATGTTGATGAAAAGTCTCAATTTGATAAGCTTGTAGGAAAACATAATTGGTTTGGTTCAGGAAGTAGGATCATAGTTACAACAAGAAACAAAGATGTTCTAAATCTGCTTGAAGTGGATAGGATTTATGAACCCCCATTGATGGAACATGATCATTCTCTTAAACTATTTAGCAAGAATGCTTTTTTTAGGAGTGACATTCCTCCAGAAGACTATTTCGATCTCTCTTTAGAAGTTGCAATCATTACTGCAGGGCTTCCTTTGGCTCTTGAGATTATAGGGTCATTTTTGTTTGGGAAGGGGAAAGCAGTATGGGAAGATACATTGATGAAGCTAAAAGAAATACCTTATGACAATGTCCAGAAAAGGTTGAGGATAAGTTATGAAGCATTAGATGATAAGCAACAACAAATCTTCCTTGATATTGCATGTTTCTTCATTGGAGTAGATAAAAGACTTCCTTTTTACATGTGGGATGATTGCAAATTTTATCCAACAAATGCAATCGATGTCCTTTGTCTCAGGTCTCTCGTAAAATTTGGAGATGATAATACGCTAAGAATGCATGATCAACTTAGAGACCTCGGTAGGCAAATTGTCCGTGAAGAAAATTTCGACCAACCAGGGGAGCGTAGTAGGTTGTTTATTCATGAGGAAGCCTTGGACGTGTTGGTGAGCCAAATGGTAAGATCCGATTGCATCATGAAAATTACCCTCCTTATCTAGCATTTTTCTTACTCACTCATTCATGTTGTTGCGTGCGACCGTGGGTGTGTGGCTGAAATTTCCACAACCCAAGTCGGTTTGACTAAATCCCTTTAGTGCAAGAAATTCTTCAATTTATGGAAATCCTAATATGAATATGCCGCAAGTAGTGTGATTCTACTAGTAAAAGAATTCTTGAATCCTTTAAGACCTAGTCTTGGTGAAGGTATATATAAATATACCACTAGCTTGTTAAAATGTACTGTGATATCATAGAGTACTAGTTAAGTGCGTGAGAGGCAGCAGCCGCGTAAAAGAACAAAAGAGGTTTTCTCTGTCTTATTCTTTTGTGTGAGAGCCTAGGGTGTATTTGGGTTTCTTGAGAGAATCTTTGTGTCACTGTTGTAATCTCCTTATTTTTATAGTGAAACTTTCAACGTCTTCGTCCGTGGATGTAGGTAGATTTTCGAACCATGTAAATTCTTGTGTTCTCGGTATATGCTTGTTATTTACTTTTGTGTTTACTATAATTGATTTTAATCCTTGTGATGCTATTTACACAACCCATGTAATTATTCCACATTCTTAATATAATGCAAGATAGAAACGTGAATTTGTAGCAGGGTTATTTTGGTCATTTCATTAAGAAAATACGATTTTTTTTAGAGAGACTAGACATGGGTCTTCCTAGATACTTCTTTATTTCTTTATTTATTTTTTATAAAGGATAAAGATACCTCTTTTTGAATCCATAAATCTTTATTTATTTTAGAGTTTTTTATTGGCAGGGAACAAGTAAGGTTGAAGCCATCTGTGTTGAGGCTTACGATCCATTTGAAGTTTTTATTGATGAAGAATTTCGGGAACTACCAAATCTAAGGTTTCTTCGATTGGATTATGCTGACCTTGTAGGAGATTTTAAGCAGCTTCTTTCAAACTTAAGATGGCTTCAGTGGCGTAAATGCCTAGGAAAGTCTACAATATCCAATTTTCATCTAAAGAATCTAGTCATTCTTGATCTATCAAACAACAACTACCTTAAAGACGATTGGGAGGATTGGAGTCAAATCAAGGTCTCATTCTTTATCTATTTTCATCTTCTCTATTTTTTTGTTTTTGTATTCTCACATCATAGACTTCTTCTAAATTGAATTTCTTCGTTGTAATTATTTTCTTGTTTTACAGATGGCAGAAAAGTTAAAAGTTTTAAATCTCTCACGTTGCAATGGCTTGACCAGAACTCCTGACTTTTCCACATTTACAACTTTAGAGATATTGATTCTTGGAATGTGTCAAAATTTGGTTGAAATTGACCAATCAATTTGGAAGCTAAAAACACTTTGAGAGTGCTTGACATTTCAACAGATGTATCATGTCTTGCCACTGCTATAACAAAGTTTCCTGATGATATTGGAAATTTAGAGAAGCTTGAAGAGATAAATGCCTCACATTGTTTTCATTTGCAAGAACTTCCCAGTAGTATTGGGAGACTATCCTCTCTGAGAATCTTGAGATTAGATACTACGGGGATTTGTCGCCTACCAACGAGCATTTGTGGGCTTTCTCGCCTTCAAACCCTTGATTTATACCAATGCCATCAACTTCAATACCTGCCAGAGCTTCCCCCTAGTTTAACTAGTCTACGTGTCACATGTAGATCAATGTGGACATTCCGAACCCTTCCCAACTTGATCAATTTAAAGGAGTTATGCTTTGATGTTTGTGTGAAGCTGTGGGAGATTCCTGGAGATATTGGGAAATTATCCAAATTGGAGACTTTGACCATATCCAATTGCAATTCTCTTGTGAAAATTCCTACGGATATTGGGAAATTATCCACATTGGAGACCTTGTACTTCTGGGGTGCTAACATTAGCACCTTACCAGAAGAAATTGGTGCCCTTTCTCGGCTCAAGCAACTTGAACTACATTTCTGCTACAATCTTAAATGTATCCTGGGGCTTCCTTCAAGTTTATTCAAACTATGTCTTCGTGGTTGTACATCAATGGAAAATTTGCCAGATCTGTCAAATTTGAAAAATTTATCAGAATTACGGCTTAATGCTACTAAGCTAAACGAGATTCGAGGCCTCGGGAAATTAGATCTGTTGATGAGTTTGGACATAATTGACTGTGGACCCCTAGTGATATTACCAGATTTGTCAAACTTAAAGAAGTTACAAAAATTTGATTCTCGCCACTGCAAGAAGCTTGAGTGGATTCTTGACTTTGGGAAATTAGAATTGTTGGTGAGTTTGAACGTATCACGGTGTGAATCCTTATTAAATTTTCCAGATCTATCAAACTTAAAGAAGTTGCAAACATTAGATACTAGTCATTGCAAGAAGCTTATCGAGATTCAAGGCATTGGGAAATTAGAAATGTTGACGAGTTTGAACGTATCATGGTGTGAATCTTTAGAAAGATTACCAGATGTGTCAAACTTGGGAATGCTAAAAGAACTAAAGCTTCTTAAATGCCAAAAGTTAGCTAAGGTTGAGGGCCTTGGGGTTATGAAATCCTTGGAGATACTAGATGTGTCATGGTGCACATCCTTGGAAAGACTAGATCTGTCAAACCTAAAAAATTTAAAGGAATTAAGAATTCGTGATTGCAAGAATTTAACTATCCAAGGACTTAAGGAACTGGAATCCTTAGAATTGTTGGACATGGTTGGATGCAAGTTGATTGAAAAATCACCTAATTTGTCAAATCTAAAAGAATTAATAGAAAGTGAAACAAAGTCAGAGGAGGAGGCAGAGGAATTAGAGGAATGAATGGAGCGTATTTCCTGATGGCATGGTATATCTGAATTTTCCATTGAATTATTATTTTCTCATTGCAAGAGGGATTTTCATTGATTGCTTGCTAATTATCTTTTCTTTCTTTATTTTCTGTTCAGGTTATGGTTGGAGTGCTTGATGAAATGTCCAAATATCAATTTGATTATAGGTCCTAAATTATATTACAAGGGCTCTTGCTGGTTGTCTTATTGGGGCAGGTATATGGCTTGTGAAGAATCTGTTAGTGAAGTTACTGGCTTCTTCTTTCCAGTGCACAAGATTCTTTGACCGGATTCAGGAATCAATGTTTCATCAGTATGTTCTTAGGACCCTTTCTGGACCTCCGTTGATGGAGATGGCAGAAAAGGTTGGGAGCACAGCAAGTACAGGGCATTTGAGCTTAAGGAATTTGAAAGAAAAGGCTAACGCAAAAGAAGAGGTAGTTGATGTGGATAAGCTCAAAAAAATGAAGCAAGAGAAAATTTCTGCTTGGACCATGAAAGGGTTGATTAATGTGATAAGGAGTTCTGGACTGTCTAGCATCTCAAAACTCACTGGACAATTTTGATGATGATGATGATGGTGAGCAGAAAGATGAGGAAATTACTAGTGAGTGGCAAGCAAAGGCTGCTGCTTATGGGATATTCAAGTTAAATCAAGGGGCAGGACTTATGTCCCGCCAGGGTTTTTAAGCCCTTGGATTTCAAGAAAAAATTTGGGCCGTTGGATGCGATTTAGTGGGGAAAGGCTACCGGGTGAGTTTTCCTTTCTCTCTTTCTTTTCTTTTTTGTTTTCTCCCTCTCTTTTCTCAATCTCGTTCTTCTCTTTCTGAGCCAGCCAAACCCTAAGCCCTCTCTTTCTTCTTCACACCAGATCGGGCCACACCACCATGGCCAGCTCTGAAGCTCGCTTACTCAGCCCCATCGTTAGCCTCCCCTCGCCTCACCAAGTCCCTCTCTTGCTCGGTATCTCTCTCTAGCAAGTTGAGGCTCTCGAAAGACTCTACCATGACTGCCCCAAGCCCAGCTCCATGCGCCGTCAACGGCTTATCAGGGCATTCGCTCCAACATCGAGCCCAAGTAGATCAAAGTTTGGTTCCAGAACCGAAGGTATTATTTTTTCTTCATGTGCAAAATTACAAATTGGTTTTGCAACAAGTTTAGATCTTTTTTCTTTTAATATGCATTGTGGCTTTCTTATGTTTTCAAATTTAAGGTTCTTTTGTTTTGTTTTTTCTTCAAAAACTGTAAATTCTAAATATGGTGAACAATGGGAAGATGAGTGGTGGTAGAGAGCAAAGAGAGGGTAGAGTCAGTGCCAGGAGTAGTCATTGTAGGGAACGTGTTTGAAGGTTTGTGTGTGAGAAAGACATAGGAGAAATCTTAGGCGTCAGATAATGGATGTCATGTATGCTTATGATCCATCATATCGTGCTTTGCATAAACCAAGTGAAAATGGGGCACTTGAAGGTTAGCTTTTAGAATGTTCTAGAAAGCTGGAACGTCATTAACCTTATTTTTCTGATTTCCTTGTATTCTGCAATTGTGGTAATTTTGGACCATAAACATCTTCATCCTTTCTTCAACTATTTGTTAGTAGTTGATATTGAATTGATTCATGCCTTACTCAAGTGTTCTGCATTTCATTTTCTGAATTTTTACTATTTTAACTGAGCTAAATTTAGTCTCTTATGGCTCTGATACCATGTATAGTCTAAAGACTGCAGATAGTTTATATGTGTTTTCTGCCTTACCAAAATATGATAGACCAATGATGTATATATATTCAAACTGATTGAAGTATACACGTTATGGATAGCTACAATGTAGAAGAGTTGTAATGTAAGACTACAACTATAAAAGATAACAATTGAGAATTTGTAGTTAAGAGATAACAGGTAACTCTTCTATCTTGACACAGCTTTTGTTGGATGGATTAGATAACTGAAGTTTATCTATATCATTGACAAGAACTATAATAAACTCATCTCAAACTAATGATTGTTCATGCAGTTCAAAGTTTCCTACTTTACTTTGGATTTGGGGTTATGCTGAAGTTTAGAGTCAGTGCCAGGAGTAGTCATTGTAGGGAAGGTGTTTGAAGGTTTGCCTGTGAGAAAGACACGGGAGAAAAACCCCAAACGGTAAGAAAAACCAAGCCCCAGCCCCAGCCCCTCACATGCAGCCCCAACCTACTGCCTTTAACATTTAGAACCTTTTACCTTTGGATGTCAAAACACCTTGATGTGCATAAATCGCTATATATATATGTGGACATATATGGTGGCGCATGAGTAAATATTTAGCATTGCATTAGTAAATGATATCTCTAAAGCATCAATAATTTTCTAGCCAAACAGAGTTGATGACTATCTCTTTATAAATATTTTACTGTTTCTTAAGAGTTATAATTTGCACTCTGTGGTGGTGAATCACTTTATTGCAGATACCAGGACTAGTAAATGTGGATTTTGCTGATGTGCGAGCTATAATGGCAAATGCAGGTTCTTCATTGATGGGAATAGGAACTGCAACTGGTAATTTCAAGCTACTTCTTCGAAGAGTGTATAGAATTAAGAACAAACTACCAAATATTTGTGGGTTTTTTTCCTCTATTTTTGTATATTTGTAGTGTTTGTTGTAGTGGTCTACCAGTATTTATGGGGTTAATGTGTTTATTGTGGGTTTGTATATAAAGAGATGAAATATTTTTATCCTCCACAGTTTCTTTATGTTTAATCTCAAAAGTTGGATTCTTTTTGAGCCTTTGTTGTTTGCTTTCATGTACTTGAAAATTGCATACACGGTACAATCAATGGATGGAACATTTTCAATAGGATGATTTTGAGAATAGAATGTTTAAGATTAGAATTTAATAATTCAATTACATATATAAATTTTGGGCTTTGTTTCTTCTTTTCTTTAATGCTAATTCCAGTTGTAATTGATGTCTTTGTGGGATAATTATGTTTTGTTTTCTTTTTATAGTTAAGATGCTATAATGATTGATAATGCTATTTTTTTAAAAAAATAATAATAATTTGGATACCATCCAGTCCTTTGTCTTTGCACTGGTTCTTTAATTGTTTGAATGTAATAGTTATTTTCCTTTATTATTATTTTTTGTCTTAGTATGAATTTTTATTAGTCAAAACATTCTGTTTTTTAGTACCATCTTTAACTCAATTTACTCATTTTTTAATCTCCTTTTCTAAATAAATTGAAAGAAAGGAAACTAAAAGAAATCTTTTGTTTGATGTTAAATTAATAAGACTTTTTTTTCTTTTTTTTCCATAATTTCTCACACTATTTTATTTGGCACAATAGACATATATATACATCCTAGCAAGTCTCTTGTCAATAGGTGTGAAGCTAAACAATAAGGGAGCTTGGTTCATCTTCGGAAGCGCTTGATGGCATACTTGGTTTTGGACAAGCAAATTCATCCATGATTTCACAACTTGCTTTAGCAAGAAAGGTGAAAAATATTTGCACATTGCTTGAATAATGTCAATAAAGGTGGAATCTTTGCCATTGGGGAAGTGGTGCAGCCAAAAGTGATTTTTGCTTGAATAATGTTCCTGAGTGTGCCTAATAAATATAAGTATGATGTTTAATTTTAAATGATAATAAATGATTATGTTATATAAAAAAAATACGCGTAATATTACATCATTACTTTATGGATTTCATGATTGTAGAGAAATTAAGATCTGTCGAAAAATTTGTAAAAAAGAATTGATCGATCAATCAAATGATGTAACCAAAATTACGATCGATCCCATTTTTCTTCATTAAAAATTGCGATCGATCGCCACTTTTCCAGAGATTGAATAGTAATAGCCTTTAAGTTGGACCGATCGCACAATTCCTTTGAAAATTTGGATCGATCGATCGCAAGTCCCTTGAAATTGTATAGAGAATACAGCGATCGATCGCAAAAATTCCTTTGAAATTTAAGGACTAATCGCAAGTTTTTCCAAAAATTGTACGGAGAATAAACCGATCGATCACAAAAATTCCTTTGAAATTTCTCGATGGATCGCAAGTTTTTCTAGAAATTGTACAGAGAATAAACCGATCGATCGCAAAAATTCCTTTGAAATATTAGGACCGATCGCAAGTTTGAAAGAAATTATACTGAAAGTTCATGTAATGCTGTTGATGGTGTATGTAATAGTAATAATGATAGTAATAATTTTACTACTATTATGCTTTATGTGGGTAGGCAAGAAATTTTTTTTTTTTATTTTTTTTTATTTTTTTCCTTCTTATTATATGTATTAGTATCATACTGATTGACATTTATTCAAAAGTGATAATTTTTTACTAATTTTTATTTAATTGTCATAGTTCTTCGGATGTGTATCATTTGTTTTTTATTTTCTTAGTATAATATTTATAATTTTCTAAAGGTTTGTCTGAGATAGGTCCAACTAGTGTTGTTGCACTTATGGCACCCAAGACGAAGGAATTTGGTTTGCCGAATAAACGGAGTGGTTAGGTGGGTGTTGTTATTTGTATATTCATTATAATCATAAAAATTTTATCAAAACTAATATTTTTAATACTATTATTAGTATTGTTGTTGATTTTATTTGTATTTAATTATCATTTTTATTATTATTATAATCATATCAAGTATTGGGTGTTGTTATTTAATTATTACTATTAAAAGGATTGCTCCCCTCATGTCTACTTTTATGAACTACCAAAAATACCCTTCACATCTTATAATTTTTCTAAATTATTCATTGATTTCAATTAATAATGTCTCTTACAAAATTAAAATTAAAATAGACTTCTTATCGAATTAAAATTACTAATTGGAATCAAAGTGAGTTTTCTTAACAAAATACGCTAACGTAAATTGAGATATTTAAAACGTTCACTCCAAAACAGGAAATAGTTTACCTTAACCCGGTTTGAAGGAATTATCCTCCAATCTACTACGTGGCTATTAAATAGACAAGTCACGTGTATTTTTAGTCGCCTGACTTTTTTAACAAGTCATGTCACTTTTTTAGATAATACATTTGGAGGTAAACTCTGTCCCCCCAAACACACATGTCCATAAAATATTTATTTAAAATGTTCTTATTTTTACTTATATTAACATAATAATTTAGGGAGATATATATAATTAAATGTCATGTATATTTTGAATTTATTTTTCAAAATTGCAAAGGTTTAATATTATAATTAATTATAATTAAAGGCCATAATTATTTTGATAAAACCCATAAATAATTTGACATAATTCTGTGATCTTTTGTAAGATATTTGTATAAACATGAAATTGTTGTGAAGTATTGTTACATAGTTTAGGGGTTATATGGATTTTAGTGTTTCTTAATAAAGGTTTAGTAATAATTTCTATATGTTTCTAAAATTTTAAAATTTATCTCACAAGTGATAATGTTGTTGTTTAGATTTTATCAAAATGGTTAATCTTTGTCAAGATATGTAATTTAAAAAAAAAAAAAAAGTTTTCTCATATTTTTAGACTTTAGTGAGTGTTAGTAATAATTTACTAATAGTATGTAGGTAATTTGATAATATTTGTAGAAATGTCCCAGGTTTTGTAAATAGTCTCCTTATGGGTAAGTTGTTTGTTTGGAATTGTAAGGTTTGTGTCAAAATATGTAATGGGTGACAAGTATTGTAATATTGAAATTTGGTCTGGTGGCTAATTGGATTTTAGTGTTTATTAATAATGGTTTAGTAATAAGTTGTTAATGTTTGTCAAATATGATATTTTATCTCACGAGTGATATACGCTTTGTCTATTGTTGTTTATATTTTGTCGAAACGTGTATACTCTTTGTCAAAATTTGTAAACTGAAGAAAAGTTTTCGCATATTTCTGGGTTTCATTGACACTTAGTAAATAGTTAGTATATATGGGTAACTCTTTTGATTATGTTTGTAAAACGTCTGTTGCTTAGTAAAGATTGTATTCTATTTTGCACTTTTTGTGTCAAAATATGCAATATTTGACAACTATTGTAAATTGAAATTTGGTTTGGTAGATATATGGATTTTAGTGTTTATTAATAAGGGTTTAGTAAGAACTTGTTAAAGTTTGTCAAATATGATATTTTATTTCATGAGTGATATAAGCTATGTCTAATGTTATTTAGAGTTTGTCAAAATGTATTATCTTTGTCAAAATTTGTAAATTTAAAAAAATTTCACATATTTTAGGGCTTTCAGTGAGACTTAGTATAATTTGAGTTAGAATATAATGATTTTGATATTGGATGTAAATATGTCCTAAGTATTGTAAAAACTCTCTGTCTTGGTAAAAACTTTATTCGAGATTGTAAGGTATTTGTCGAAATATGCAATGGGTGACAAGTATTGTAATATTGAAATTTGGTTTGGTGGCTAATCGGATTTTAGTGTTTATTAGTAAGAGTTTAGTAATAACTTGTTAATGTTTGTCAAATATGATATTGTATTTTACGAGTGATATAAGCTGTGTCTAATGTTGTTTAGAGTTTGTCAAAATGTATAATCTTTGTCAAAATTTGTAAATTTAAAAAAATTTCACATATTTTAGGGCTTCAGTGAGACTTAGTATAGTTTGAGTCAGAGAATGTAATAATTTTGATATTGGATGTAAATATGTCCTAAGTATTGTAAAAGCTCTCTGTCTTGGTAAAAACTTTATTCGAGATTGTAAGGTATTTGTCGAAATATGCAATGGGTGACAAGTATTGTAATATTGAAATTTGGTTTGGTGGCTAATCGGATTTTAGTGTTTATTAGTAAGAGTTTAGTAATAACTTGTTAATGTTTGTCAAATATGATATTGTTATTTCACGAGTGATATAAGCTTAGTGTCTAATGTTGTTTAGAGTTTGTCAAAATATATAATCTTTGTCAAAATTTGTAAATTTAAAAAAATTTCACATATTTTTGGACTTAGTGAGACTTAGTATAGTTTGAGTCAAAGAATGTAATCCTTTTAATATTTGATGTAAATATGTCGTACGTATTGTAAAAACTCTTTGTCTTGGTAAAAACTTTATTCAATATTGTAAGGTATTTGTCGAAATATGCAATTAGTATTTACTCTTTGATTTAGTAAAAGATATGTTGACTATTGTTATTTTGTGTTAAACCTCAAATGTTTGTCAATTGTCGTAACATTGAATTTTATTTTGGCAGTTATGGAGATTTAAGTGAATATTAGTATATGTTTAATACAAATAGGTACTTATATTGAAAATTATTATAATTGTTTGCTAAGTTTTGTAATTGTTCTTACATGTGGTAAAACATGTGTTGATTGGTGCAATATAAGTAATAAACATGTAATTCTTAGTGGTTATTAATAATGTTTTCAGTCTTATGGGAATTTAGTGTTTATTAGTAGTTGATGAAAAACTATTGGTAATTTATTTGAAAAAATTTGTATATGTTTATTGTGTTTTGTAATTTGTCTCTAAATTCGTAAAGTGTTTTATGGCTATTGTAATTGGTGTGTTTTAATATATTTTTTTAGTTAGTTTTTGTAAATACTAGGCCTATGTGATTGTTAGTAATGATTGAGTAAATATTTGCAAAACTTCTCATAAAGTGTTTACATGATTTTCAATGTTTGTAATTTCTCTCTCGTTTCGGATTAATGCTCTTTAGTGTGGTAAAACTTATGTCCAAATGTGTCAATAAGTCACTCATTCTCATAAAAATAAGTAAATAAGTATATTAAGCTAAAAAGTGTGATAAGTGTTGTAAGGTGATTGAAAGTTGTAATAATAGTTTACTTTACTATAGTACAAAAGTTGTTAACATTAGTAATTTTATAGTTTTTACGTGTAATAGCTGTCATAGTGTGTAACGCTTATGTCATTTGTTGTAAAACCAGTCACCTGCACAGCTAGTTATAACTCTTTTTTCTTTCTTTTTTTTCACCTGGCGGGATGCAAGAATTCCCCTAAATCAAGTTGGGGATATGTCGTGACTCTTGAGTACATCTTGTACTTAATCTTTCAATCGTCACCATAAATAATATAAAATATAGTGCAAGGTGAAGCAAATGTAAAAAAATTTGTGAATGGAAAGAGAAGCTGAATTTAACATATCACTACCTATAAGAAAAGGGCTTAAGAAAATTTGTTTTAGTTAATCATTTATTTATTTATTGCAAATAAAGGTATCCAATCCTTGGGCTTGACTAATACCCTAGACACAAGTAAGGCCATCGCCCACTCCACATCTGTTAATGCCAGGATAAATCTGGCTGGTGGCTGGCCCCAAGAAGAAGTGGGAAGTCGAACCTAAAACCTTCCACTTCTTGCTTTCTATTAAAAAAAAAAATAAAAAAGAGACCAAAGTCTTGCTTTCTACTATAGCATAGATTTGAAGTTAAATTTTAGGTTAAACTATTGTTTTCATTCCTAAACTTTACATGAGTTTCGTTTTTCGTCCCTAAATTTGAAAAAATTCATTTTTACACATGAATTTCGTCCTGACTTTTTATAAAATGACGAAATTCATGTGTAAAAATAAATTTTTTCAAAGTTTAGGTGAAAAATGAACTTTTTAAAGTTCATGAACAAAAAACGAAACTCATGTATAGTTTAAGGACGAAAAAAATATTTTGGCTTAAATTTTAATTGATGGGAGAGACTCAATGTGATAAACTTGCATATATTGAACATATTATTTTTCAATACGAAACAAGGGATATTTTATTCTTATATACAATTTTAAATATGAGGAAAAAAATAATAATTAGGTGCGTGGGCCATATTAACATTTTTTTTAATATAAATCCTTCCGTTAATTCTCCAGTGTCACCGAAAAAGAAAAAGAAAAAATTATATTCGGTTGTTTATACAAGACCAAGGTAACCTCTGTAAACCTTTTTTATTTTTTATTTGTTTTATTCCACTCTCTCTTTTAATTTCTGCATTCTCTCTCCTCTGCTCTCACAAAACTCCTCTTCTCCCATACACTCTCCTCTGCTCAGTGTTAATGTGAGAAAGTTTTAGTTTGTTTTGAAAATTATTATGTTATGGTCGTGTTAGATGATTGATGAAATGGTATCATCTTGACCTTTTATCTATTCTATAATGTAAAATCGAAACTATTTTGACTTTTAGTTGACCTTATAATATTGTGCCACATAAGCTTTGGAAATCTCATAATTTTACACCTCATTATTTTAATATATATTTTCTAATTGAATATAAATTTTATTCTATAATTAAACATTCCATTAAAATCTTGACACATCATATTTTTCTTTAATATAAAGAATATATTATTCCATATATAGAACACAATCATAATAAATATCTAATACTAAAATATATTCCATATATAAACACAATATAAATATCTTTTAATAATAATCATAATTATCAATTTTCATCAAGAATTCATTTTTTTCTTATGTATTTCATTTAATTTTTGTTGTTAGCAATGGAGAAAGGTGGATGGATCTGTTATAATGAAACCACGTGAGTTTGAAATGAGTTATGAAAATTATTTAGGTTTGATCATTTAATCATGTGCCTATGTATTTATTTGTCATTCTTATTTTAAGTATCTTTATTTTATTTTTGGATGGAAACATGATCCATATGGTAAATATAAACATGAATCGTATTTTATAAAAATTGGACTATATTTAACTTATGCAAAAAAAAAATTACATTATATTAAATTTTAATGATCCTATGGTAAATATACTTTCTTAGTTTTTTTTTTAAAACCAAAAAGTATGATCTATCCTAAATCCGATCCGTAAAGTCTCTTTATCGATCTTGCCTACAACATTTCGAACTACAAAAAAGAAAATAATACATATTCAACAAAAGAAGTAAAATGAATTAAAATTAATTTAAATCTTATTTTCAATAATTTTACTGTGCATCGCACGGGTTTGCGACTAGTTTTATTTTAAAATGAATGATCCAGATTTAATTTAAGAGAGCTTATGTATTGGGAGGGAACTCTATTTCTATTTGTTCAAGGCATCAAAGGCAAACCCAAATGAAATAGATTTATTCACAGAGAGAGAGAGAGAGAGAGAGAGAGAGAGAGAGAGAGAGAGAGAGAGAGAGAGAGAGAGAGAGAACGAAAGGTTTAGATTTGTTGAGAGAGAGAGAGGAGTTGCTTAAATGGATTGCGACGGGGAATACAAAGTGTTTGCACATAAAAATAACTTTTGGGCCTACTAATAGCACTGGGTCAAGTTAAGTTATTTATTTAAAAGACCAGACTTACTGTTTGGGTTTAAGAGAGACAAATAACTTTATTTAAATAGAAGCCTAGAGGGTTAAGGTCCAGTTACACCTAGAGGTCAAGTTTAAACTAATCTAAAAACAATTACAAAGTGTGAGAACCACGACCCGATGGTCAAATGGGCCTAAAAATGTGACCCAACCAACAATGGATCAACCCTCTCAATTTGAAGGTTGATTGTACATGTAAATGGAGTTGCCACTTATTTTAATTATTTGGATAAAATAAGAAATTCCACAGGAACAATAATTCCTCTTTATTCATCTTTGAATTTGTACATTCAATGAATTTGTAAAAAGAAAGAATTACATGTAAATGAGTTTTGTAGTTACAGTCTAGTAAAAGGTTTGTTTGTAAGACACTTTGTAATACGAAGTCTCAATTCAAGATTCGAAGGCTTAGTTATAAAATGGGAAGGTGCTTGCACCCCATTTTACCCGACATACGTTGGTCTTCTAGATTAAGCTTGGCCAATATTCAAATCATTTCAAAGTACATAAACTCATGTTCGCATCAAAATCCAATTTTAATGTTCAAGTTGTTATTTAATTTATTTCATGTGAAATATCATGTTATAGTCATATAAGCACGATATTCAAGAAAAAAACAAAACAATCAAATACAAGTAAATAAATTTCAGTTTAGAATTTATACCTGTATGCTTGTATGGCTTGTAAAGAATACCTCAAGATTGCTTGTATAGCTTGAGAAGAATTGCTTGTATAACTTGAGAGAAATGTTGGTATGGCTTGGGGGTCAAAATGTGATTTTTGGGAAATTTGGGGCCAAAATGTGATTTTGGGAAGTTTGGTGTCAAAGTGTGATTTTGGGAAGTTTTGGGGTCAAAGTGTGACTTTGAAAAGTTTTGAGGCCAAAATGTGATTTTTGGGAAATTTGGGACCAAAGTGGGATATGAGGAAGTTTGGGACCAAGTTTGGGATTGGGTTTGGTTCAAAATGGATTGGAATGTCTAAATGGACCGGGTTGGGCTGTGATAGAATTGGCCCAAGGTCATTGTTTGTGACCCACGGGTAGGCTTTAACTAAAAACCGGGTCGGGTCAACCCAACCCTCACTTTCTCTTTTTCCTTTTTTCTGCAACCACCTCACTTCTCTCTCTCTCTCTCTCTCACGATTTCTTTTTCTCTCTCACAGAGACACTCTAATCTCTCCCTATCACCGAAACTCCATGGCCAAGAACAAGAGCTCATGCTCGAGCTCCACTTGCCACTCACCACCGCCGCTCTTCACCGCCACCAGTGGTGGAGGATTTTGGCTCGACAAGCCTTGACTCTCCCTCTCGGCTTCTCTCTTCTCTTTCTTTCTCTCACTCGGCTTTGAATGGTGAGTTTGGGGTGGTGATTTTTTGGGTGAACTCGTGTGGGGGGTCGTGGGTTTTGTGTGAACCCGTGTGTGTGGGTTGGTGTTTTGTGTGTAATCAAGACCATAGAGGTCTTGGGTTTGTGGAGTAAGAGCCAAGAGGCTCACGGGTTTGGTTGCAATTTTGGCCGTGGATGATGGTTTGTGGATTTTGGCCGTGTGTGTGTAATTGTGAACCCGTGTGTAGGTGGTGATGATAGTGTGGGTTTGACTGCATTTGTGCTGGGTTTTGTGTTTGTGTGGTGCTGAACATAATGTATGGGGTTTGTGTTTGTGAATGTATACATAGTGTGTTGTGATTTGAATGTAGGTGGTGGAGATTTTATGAATAGATAGGAATTATATTACCATTTTGTATGTGGTTGTGTATTCAGTGAATCTAAGTATTTAGATTACCATTTTGTATGTCGTTGTGCGCTCCTTCTTCATCATGGTTGTTTGCTCATGATCAGAAACAAAGGAGAATAATGTCAGAATAATTTGTATTGAAACAGCAAACAAAAATACAGAAATACAGAAAAGAAACAAATCCTTTAGATTATTCCCTGTTTTGTTTTCTGTTGTTGTGGCTTTACTATTGTTGTGCTTCGAACTTGATGATGAAAGGGGGTGATACTGTTGGTATAGTTGTTGACTTTCTGATTGATTCTTGCCTCCTTGTTGATCATGGTTATGTACTCATGCAGAAAGACAGAAAGAAACCAACGAGAATAATGTTAGTATGATAAATTAAAGAAAACCATCTGAAGATGATAATCAAAGTCACGATACTTAGTTAACCATACCCTTACCTGTGCTGCCCCCGTTTTATGACTCTCCTCCCCTTTTTATATAAAATGAATCAAAACCTTAAAACCTCTGTTTTTGATATTATCTGTTTGTTTAAAACTTGAATTTTCAAATTATTGCCAGCTGATTATCAAATATTACCAGATAATTGGTGATCTTCTTAACATGAATGATTTAATTCAAACAATTCAAATGTTTTAATTAATTAATTAATCAACAATTATCCAATTAACTTGTTCAGTTTATCTAATGTGTTAGAGTCCATGATAATTTAATACTTTGAGCCAATAAGATATTTACACCTTATTAATTAAAATTAATCCAATTAATGGACCAATCATAATTAATTTGGATTAATCTTATGTGTCTAATGCCATTTAATTATTACGCACTCTATTCATTAAAACTTCAACTGGCTATAACTTTTATATACGTGGTCCGATTTGAACACATGACACGTCATTTCAATTGTCTCAACTTAAAGATCTGTTTGATTTCTTTTAGTTGTCGATCAAACGGTCAAAAACACTGTTGGTTTAAAACCCTAATTTAGGCAAGTTGTGTACTTTCCGTTTTTAGAATTTTAATTTGTGAAAACCCTAGTTTGTGTTAGGATTAAAATGTAGGTAGCAAAATAGGATGTCAACACAAAGCAGTTCGATCTTGAGGAATTGTTAAGTAACGGTTTATTTATAATCTGGAAACTTATGTGACTAGTGTTATCATCTCCAAGAAAGTTGTTATTTTGTATTGAACCAGATTTCTTGATGATTTAAAATTCAAAATGAAGAAAGTAATTGTTCAATTGAAGAAACTGCTGCTCGAGGAAGGTATAAATAGAAGAAAAGAAAACAGTTACCAGCCCCCGCGTATTTTCTAGAGTTCAAGAGTTCAATTGTGATTCAAAGTGTGTTCAAGTGTGTTTTAAAGAGTGTTCGAGTGTTCAAAAGTGTGTAAAACAGTGTAATTCAGTGTGTTTGAGTGCATTTAGTGTGATTTCAATTCGAGTGAGACTTAGATCTTGCAGTTCGAGTTCTTGAAGTGTGTGAGAGTAACAGGAAACTTCTCCTTTTGTAAGTTTCTGTTGTTCTTGTTCAGTTCGAAGTGATTGTACTTGATTACTGTTTAATATAAATATTCTGCAGTTTATAATTAGTTACAGCTTTGTTAAATTCGAAGTTGTTTACATTTGTAGAAGAATAAACAGTAAATTATTATCTCGAGATTGAATTTGTTATCAAGTTTGTCTTAGAGATTGTTTAAATACCAGATTCCATAGTAAAAATTATAAGTAAAGCAATTAGTGTTTACCATATCTGGATCGAACCAAGTCATTTATCATTAAGACATAATTAATTCGGATCAAACACACCCTTTTGATTTATAGAAGTTGGATAATTAATTAAATGATTAAATTGGTAGTGATATTATATGTGTAATTATATAGAAATAAAATTATTTGTAACTTCCATTTACATGTGTCATTATTTCCAACTTTCATGGAGGAAGTTAATGGTAGGATTTAACCACCAATAACTTCCATGATGTGGATGACATGTGTCGTGATCTCAAAACTATTGGGAGTAGTTATTTTTCTAAAAATAAACCACCCAAAGTAGTTATTGATAGGTAGTTATTTGATGAAAATAACCACTCTTTTGACTATTAATAAGAAAATTTATTCTTCAAAGCTTTCTCTACTACTCAACTTCTACAACTCATGTGCAAGAGATCCATTGTAATCTAAAGTGTATTCTAAGTGTGTTCAAAGTGTGTTCAAGTGTGTTCTTCAAGTGTATTCAAATGTGTTCATTAGTATTTGTAAGTTGTTCTTATTATACTTGTACTTTGTAACCTTTAATACAAAATATCTATGTATTTATCTTATTTAATCTACAATTCTACTTCATCTTTCATACTTTGTTTGGTGGCATACGAAAAAAGTCCTCTTAATTGAGGCATAATTCGGACCAAGCACACTATTTTGAAGTTCGAAGTTAGATTAGCAATTCTAATTCAAGATTTGTAACAAACTTTAAATAAGTTTGATTTTATATCAAACACAAACAAGCGAAAACGAAGCTCAAGTGCCAACACTACTAGGAGTAGTTCATCATCCTCAGGAGGAGGGGAATACGAAGTGTTCTTGAGTTTTAGAGGCAAAGATACTCTTAAGGGCTTCACCGATTACCTCTACCACTGTCTTGTGGATGCGGACATTCACACCTTTAGGGACGATAATGAGCTTCGTGTAGGAGAAGAGATTGGCCTCGAGCTTCTCAAAGCAATCAAGGAATCCAAAATCTCCATCCCAATCTTTTCCAGGGACTATGCTTCTAGTAATTGGTGCCTACATGAGCTTGCCCAGATGGTGGAGTGCTATAAAACTATGGGGCAAAAGATTTTACCTAGTTTTTACGACGTGGGGCTATCCAATGGACGACACCAAATGGGGACTTACAAGAAGGCCTTTCGCCAACACCGTAATAATTTCGATAAGAAGATTGAAACGCATCTGCAAAGAGTACAAGTATTAGAAAGGTGCAAACATAAATGATTATCTGTAAGCCCAAATTGGAGTATGAATAAAATGAGTAGTATCACAAAAATGAAAAGCACAAAGATACATAGGTAATCTGAGTTTCATACTACCTGGCAACCAAATTTTGATAAAGTACCAGTCCCTGTCCTGTCATCTTTCTGGGCACCACTTGAGATAATTTCTTGAACCAGTTTCAGGTACATATACTCATCATGTCTCTCAAAGATAATCTTTGGCAGGAAGGTACATATACTCATCCGATGTAGCCATCGTGAGCTCCTTGAAAAATTTGAGGTCAGAAGGCAACCTCCACGGCAATTTTCCATTCTTCCCAATTCCCATTTCACGCGTAGCAGCCACTACAACTTGGTAACTCCTCTGAGGATCAACATCACCATTAGAAACACTAGTTGAAATCCCACCAGCCATGACGGAAAATCTCGGGTAAGATCTGTACTTAAAGCGTGACGATGCAAACGCAGAAGTGAGATTAAGGAAACAATTACTGAAGGAACTCGGTATAACCTGTTCGCAATGACTATAAAAACAGTGATTACATAATTTAAAGAAATTCCTAATAAAATTTCATACTAGATGATGATGATGTAGAAACCTTGGAAAAAGAAATGTTCCTTAGAGCATGACATTGCATCAGCATCTGAACATGAGCTGAGAGCTAATGAGAATTACTCATCTGTGCGTAGAAAGATAAAAAAAGCCTATTTCATTAACACCACAAATTTAAAAATTAGAGCATGAAATCCCAATTAATAAAGACGCTAAGAAATTTTACCAAATAAATTACCGTTGCAGCTTGCTTACAACACAGTGTACATAATATGAAAAGAGAAAAGACTTCGTTAACTACTATTAGCTTAAATTGTAGATTTTATGCATCCATAATAACCATATCAATAAGGCACAACGAACACAAATTTAACCAAAACTATTTATTAAGGCAGGTACAGAGACAGACCTCGAAATCAAATTGGAGAGAGATTTGGGATTAGTTGAAGTAGCCGGGAAGGCTTTCAGATTCAAAAGCGAAAATTGAGGAATGACGGGTAGATTTGCTTACGTGGTGTTCGATGATATGATATCACGGTAAAGAAGAGAGGGAAGTAGCGTTAGTTCATTTTTGAGTGCTGATTGGTGTGAACTGTGAACTGTGAAGGCCCAAGGGCGCCACGTCGGGCTTGCGAAGCCCAGCTTGATAACAATTGGGAAAGGACTAGTGAAATAAGCCCATTGTGCCTTTGATGATTTTTGAGGTAATGTCCAGCGACCCAATTAACGAACAACCCAATCTGAAATGGGATTGATCCCACGCATGATAGCTTGGAACCGAGGATCTCTAGGTTCAAATAAAGAGAATTCATTTCATGACAGGGATTTGATAATTAATGAATCTAAAGATGAATATAAGGCCACATCTTTTAAAATGAATGATAATTAATTTTTAATGATGAGACATTATATTCATCTTTAAATTTGTTAATTCTCAAATGAATTATCTTCATTTGAATATTTCGACCGGAAAATAATCATATCAAAAAGGACATGAGTTAATATTGAATTTTGGAAGGCAATCTTGTCAAGCATTTATTTCTCTGAGTCTTTGTTTTATAGATGATGTTTGTACTATTTTTTTTTTTTTTGGGAATCGATGTAGATACGATGTGATTATCAATATTGATGTGATTAACAAATATCAATAACCTTAGCCAATACCTTTTAACCTTTAATCTTACTTCATTTCAAAAGGATGTGAATTCGTTTTGCCTCAACGAAGAGGAATTTTGTCTTATCAATGCTAAAGATATTGAACCAAACTACGACAATTATTGAGGGAAATGCTAAATAACAACTAATTCGATATAAAATGCTAAGCTACAAGATAAACTGAAATTAGAGATCTAGCAATCTACGAAACTAAAGTGCTAATAATATTTGCTTAAAGAACAAAACAAATTACAATTGAATAGCTTACTGCATTAACACATCCTAAACTTGAAACTATGTGTCCTTTGAGAAGTGAGTCATCTATTTATACTAGATATACTTTAGAAATTGACGGTTACTCTTGTCATGTGGCCTTTCATCCTTGATTCCTCATAGGTTACATGTCATTAAGTTCCAAGCGCTATTTCAAATCTTCATAACTGTAGTGATCATCACGCTTCAGTTGCATTTATTCAAAATCTGATGCAGCCAATTCATCTGCATGTTTAGAACATTTTGAGCTTCGAGTAATTGATTTTCTTTACACGTGTTGCTTCCCTATGATGCACCTGTGCTCACCTGGCGCACTTTTTAATTAAAATATAGGACCAAGTCACCAACAATTGTTGAATTTCTTATTGATTTTTTAGGACTGGTACTGTGCTGAATCACGCCCATGTAATTGTTAGGGTTCATTTAAATCCTGAATCTTGATGCATCAGGATAGAAAGAAAAATTGATCCCATAGAATGCAAGAAAAAGGAAACGACTTCATCACTTATGTGTATGTCCTGTTACAAAATAATTACTTCAATCTAAAGCCACAAATGCGATACACAGTACACACATCAAAAACAAAACTCTAACATATGCAAGAAGAGCTCAAAAGGTGATAATAACTATATATTTTTATTTACAGACTTTCTTTATTCATGTAAACATCACTCTGGGAGACAAACTCCCGTGCAAATATACAAGTATACAAATCAAGTAGCGCCAACATACCGCCACACTGCAAGAATCTCTTTTTCACCAGCAAAATTTCTTTTTCTGTGCACATACATAAACACACTCATCGGTCAGCA
>OU015764.1:33551767-33561887 GCA_907173295.1 Fagus sylvatica | reverse complement strand
ACTTTGTCAAAATATCTTGTATGAACTTTATATTGCAGCTTCTATATCATATATGTTGTCAAAATATCTCAACATTCGACATTTCTAGCTTCTTGATTTTCTGTACTCTTCAATAAAATTGTAGTTTGTTTTGTTTTGATAGAAAAGGGCCATTGTTTTGCTTTGATCGGTGAAAGTGGAAACTGAAAGAGATTTGGGTTGTTTGGCTGTGAGGGAGGAGCTGGAGGTAGAAGGTGGAACGTGGATCTGGGAGGGATAATTTGGTCTTTTACTTTTGTGATCTGGGAGGGATATTTTGGTCTTTTACTTTTGTTTGTTATATGATATGTAGTTGAGTTATTAGATTAACATACATGGCATTTAGTTATTGGGTGGGTGGACCATCAGGCTTGTTTACCTGGTGGACCAAATAATTTCTATCTATAGAGAATATAATGATATAGCATAAATCTTCCTAAAAAAAAAAAAGTAGCAAATCATGTTCAGTCTGAGTCTTTTATAATTTCTCCATCTGTAGAGAATATAATGATATAGCATAAATCTTCCTAAAAAAAAAAGTAGCAAATCATGTTCAGTCTGAGTCTTTTATAATTTCTCCATCTGTAGAGAATATAATGATATAGCATAAATCTTCCTAAAAAAAAAAAGTAGCAAATCATGTTCAGTCTGAGTCTTTTATAATTTCTCCATCTGTAGAGAATATAATGATATAGCATAAATCTTCCTAAAAAAAAAAGTAGCAAATCATGTTCAGTCTGAGTCTTTTATAATTTCTGCATTTGTAAAGAGTATAATGATATAGCATAAATCTTCCTAAAAAAAAAAAGTAGCAAATCATGTTCAGTCTGAGTCTTTTATAATTTCTCCATCTGTAGAAGAATATAATGATATAGCATAAATCTTCCTAAAAAAAAAAAGTAGCAAATCATGTTCAGTCTGAGTCTTTTATAATTTCTCCATCTGTAGAGAATATAATGATATAGCATAAATCATAAAAAAGATATAGCATAAATCTTCCTAAAAAAACAAAGTAGCAAATCATGTTTAGTCTGAGTCTGTCTAGAAAAGGAAAAAAATACATGTCAGAAGTGGGATTTGAACCCACGCCCTCTCACGAAGACCAGAACTTGAGTCTGGCGCCTTAGACCACTCGGCCATCCTGACGTTGATGTTCAAAGCCTGTACAATATCATATTTCATTAATAAGTTTTGCGCAAACTTTCTACTCAAACGTTGATTTCAAATTCTCATTCAACCGAAAACCCATTACTTTTAATAATCTATTAAACGATGTTCTATACATTTTGAAAAAAATAAAATCAATTGGTATACAAATATTAATAAAAGGCTAAATTTCAAATTACACCCTCTAAGTTTGGTTAAAGTTCAATTTAGTCCTCTAAGTTTTGACCATTTCAATTTAGTCCTCTAAATTTGGTCAAAGTTCAATTTGGTCAAGTTTTGACATTTTAATTTAGTTCCAATTTGATTTTGTTTCAATTAAGTCCTTTAACTTTTTATTTTTTTCACGAATTTTTTTTATAAATAATTTTTATTTGTTTTTGTTTTTAAGTTTTTGAAACAAAATCAAACTTAGAGGACTAAATTGAAACGGTCAAAACTTAGAGGATTACATTGAAACCAAACCAAACTTAGAGGACTAAATTGAAACGGTCAAAACTTAGAGGACTGAATTAAACTTTGACCAAACTTAAAGAGTATAATTTGAAATTTGGCCTTAATAAAAACACACAATTACAAATTCACAATGAATTTATGCATACAAACCAATAAATTATTAACAATGTTTTTTTTTTTCTTTCAAAATGCGTACATTACAACTCATAATTAAATTTATTATGCTTTAACATGTGCCCTTAGGCTAAAGCACTCCTAAACAAGACCCTTCAAAATATAAATTTCATACTCCTGATTCATATAATGACATGCGTATCCTTATCATTTTCTTTTTGGTCTAATTTTTTGTTCCTTCCCTGTGTGCAGTTACCTTCTCAATTCCAAAGACCTTTTGGCAGGGCAGTTGGAGTACCAGAGAAGGAGACAATAACAAATCCAGGAATGTGAGAGTTACAAAGGTATTGCCAGGCACATATTGTATTTTCTGGCTTGTGCTTTTTTCCAGCTGAAGATCTATCCCCACTGTTACATTAAGGAAAAGATGATGGATGGGTTTAACAGTGCTCCATATGGTTGATAATGCTCTGCAGACCTGATTCATAACTTGGATGGAGAAGCCTCACTCCTAATTCCTTTTTCATACGAGCGTTAGAAACTCGCTTCTCACCCCTTGGACTACCCTTCTTAATAAAGGATTCAGATTCATTGGTGGATTGCTTGATCTGGCCAGGCCACTTCTTCTCAACTAAGTCTCTTGCATATGCAAAAACTTCTTCCCGAGGGGCTGGGTCATCATCGACGATATTGTAAACCTTCCTAAACAAAAATCAGAGGCAGTAAATAAGAAAAATGTTTCCCAGAGTTAAATTTGTAAGAAACAATGTTGAAAAGATTAAACATAGAGGTTGGAACAGAATGAAAAGATTAATGTGATAAAAGGGGTTCAAAAATAAAAATAGGAAACAAAAGTGAAAGCAGACATTAAAAAAAATAGTCCATGCCACTCAAAAATATGAACACCAGAATTACTCATAAACTCTGCCTGCTCCCACGTACTTTTTGTACAGGTGCATCAAAGCATGTCTATGGAGCTCCAATTTAGATAACATGTTCTAAATGTAGATTGGTAAAGTGAACCAACTTTGGACTTCTCGCCGCTAAGAAATGTCTATAAAAATATATGGCTTACTAAGAAACATGTGCATATGAATATATGTTGCACGTGTGCCACATACATGTTGGTCTTTAAAACATGGAAGGCTAAAAAGAGTGAAATCTTCACAAATTTGCCTTGGCATAATGTAAGCTTCAAATTGGGAGTTCAGTTTGTGATTGGCAAAACGTTTTCTTTTCCTGTTAAGAAAGAAAATAATCCAGATGGAGAATGCTTTCAGATATTTTAAATATCAAGAATCTTATTACATTTGTTTTTTCCAGCAATCTTTCAAAACTGGAATAAATAATTTATGAGAAGCTTTAATCGTGTAGGAAGGCTGAAGATTGTAACCCACCCATGGGAAGGTGCATGTATACTGGCCTTAAGTGCCTGACAAATGTCCTCAACATGAATTCTGGATGTGTATTGCTTGTATACTCTCATTTTTTGACCTTCTGACAAGGCTCCTTTCTTAATTATTGTATCAACAGCACTGAAATGGAAATAGATTCATCAAAAAACCAACCTTTAGCATGGAAAATTTGAAACAAATGTTAATTCTATCAGAGCATAGGTTCTAGGACAAACTGACTTTCAATAAGCGAACAAGAAATACATAGGTCAATATAGATATAGATCAACCTTTCTATAATGGTCATGCAAAATGATATTGGCAACATTTCAGCATGGACTTTAATTAGAAAAGGCTTATAGCATGAAACATGCCAGCTAAAATGCATATGCTGTTGTTAAATTCCAATGAGAAACTGACAATGTGAGCTGTGTTGTACTAACAACATATTCAATATAAAAGGTAGCATATTTTGGTCATACTTTAATGCTCATTACAACCTTCTGCCAGGGCCATAGATACCTCCAAGCCGAAATACTTGTGCTGAAAGCCCAAGATCATCACCCATTTCTAACCATCTCTGCTCAGCAACTAACCTTAAGTTAGCCGACTCTCTTGTAGGTCTAGTAGGATAACTGCCATAGAGTAATGCACATGTTTAGGGACAATTGATGTTAGTGCATGTGCAAGAGTTTGCATGTTTAAGTGGTTAGTTTAGATCCACTTGCTTACTCCTCATCTACCCACGCACCACCACAATCTCCATAAACACCTGCCAAACAAGCAATTTCACCATAATCAAAATTCTGATTTAGGAGCTCTAGAGAAAAATGAATTGTTAAAACAGTAAGATCAAAGGATCAAAGAGTAGGAGTTGAAAAGAATGCGATTACGAGTTCTGAAGTGAATTACTGCTAAGCATTGCTACTTCTCATACAAAGGCCAAGTAGCACATACGTTGCAAACATTTATGAAGAAAAAAAAATTCAATGCTAGAATGTCTAGTACAGATTAGCAGGTCACATATATATCTTATTCGTGCAGAAGAAAGACATGTATATTCCATAATAAAAATGCTACCAATTTGGTTTGTGGTGGGTCAACTTAATTTCTTTGTTGTGGTAAGATGATGTCAATTAGAAACGTGAAGTAGCTATTGTCATTGCTCATCATTTTTAACATTATTTATATTTCATTTTTCCTCCAACCCCCAAACAAAAATAATACACTTGAACACATCAAAGGTGCTAATTAGGGGTGTGGGGATTTTGCAGATTTCAAAATCCTATATGCAGTTATAAGACTATTGATAGACGCAACAACAAAAAATGTCAGATAACGACATAGACCTATACCAACGCCAAAAAAAAAAATCCCAAAAATACACCAAAAAAAATTGTGTACGTAAGTTCATGAAGTAAATAGTGTCAATATGTAAAGGTCAGTTGTCCATAGGTTTTACTGACTAGAGGCGAGTCCAAAGGGCTTATTGAGAAAAGTTCCTTACATTATAAAAAAAAAAAAATCATGTCAATATGTAAATGCAATTTGGATATAGACCATACTAGTTGATGACAAATAACCAAGCCATTGAAGATTTCCATCCATTAGTGTACTCCTTAAAAGCTCTTCATGCTGAACCATCTACATAATAAGTAAAAAAAAAAACAATGAGCCAAAATAAGTCATAAAAAGATCATCACAAAATAGATAATCAATTCAGCAGTCTTTAACATTAAAAAATGGGAGCTACTTTTAGCGTACCGGGTCACCAACACCCACAACAGGAGGGATTGAGACAACAAGGTGTGTATGATTTTTCATAATATCAAGAGTGCTCTGTCTAAGCCAAGAAAAAAAATAAAAAAAAAAAAAAAAAAAAAAAAAAATTGGAAACGTAAAATTAAAATAAATAAATAAATAAAATTAGCGGTACATGAAAGCTTAAAAATACACAATAACTAACTCTGGCTCATTTGCATCGAAAAGGTAAATATCAAAACCCTTCTCTTCAAGCTTCTTCTTCTTCATAATGCTTGTACAAGTCCCAGAGACAACCCTAATGTTCAAATATTCAAAAACGAATTTAGATAAACCAAAATATAATTTTCAACAATAAAATGGGAATAGAATCAGTTTAAGGTACCAATACCATCCTTGGTTTTTGAGCACTTGCGCGAAGAACCGTCCGACAAAACCCATTCCTAGAATGAACATACGGTTCCGAGATTTCGGTTCCGATAAATCGGTGTCGGAGAGTAAATTGACAGCAACCGGTATTCGTGGACAAAACGGTGGCGTTTGGGACCTCGGAAGATTGAGATTTCTCGGGAAATGGTTGAGTTTAAGTGGAGTTGCCGAAAATCGGCCCGGTATGCGGCAAATATCCATTGCAAAAAATGCCGCTTAGACTTACATAGGATACTACTGAACTGAATCAAATTATCGGTTCGGATGTTTTTAACGCTTTTAGGGTTTTTTAGCCCAATAACCCATTTTTTTTAAGTTATATAATCAAATAGGGTAGTTTCAAAGTTATATCAAAAGTTAGGGTAGTTTTGAAAATCGTCTTTGGAAGAGACGATTTTCTTGAATTTTTTATTATTATTTTTTTATTTTTACGCCTTTTAAATATATGTTTAAAAATTAAAAAAAAAAAAAATTTGTGAAAATCGTCTCTTGTAGAGACGATTTTGGCCCTTTTTTAATTTTTGCGTTTTTAACATATTTCATTTAAAATTAAAAAAAAATTGAAAATCGTCTCTTCCAAAGACGATTTTCTTGAATTTTTTTATTTTTATTTTAATTTTTACGCCATTTTAAATATCTATTTAAAAAAAAAAAAAATTTGTGAAAATCGTCTCTTGTAGAGACGATTTTTGTCCTTTTTTAATTTTTGCATTTTTAACATAAAGCACTTTTTACTTTTTAGTCCTTGCCATGTGCTGATCTGATGCCATATTGACATAGGGACTTGTGCATTGTTTTTTTCTCCATAACTGTTGATTTTCGTGTGGTCTTGTAAACTTTTTTTTTTTTTGGTTCTGTATACTTGCTGGCAGCTGTGATCCCAACTTTTGACCATACAATTTTTAGTCCACATTGCATAGTTTCCTCAGAGCCTAGGGGCATATGATTAGTTTAGAAAAGGAACTCTTGTTCCAAACAAAAACTTTGAACTTTTTGCTAATATAAACAAGAGTTAAAAAAAATAAAACTTTAAAAATCGTCTTTGGCAGAGACGATTTTTAAATTTTTATTTTTTCTTTAAATCGTCTCTACCAAAGACGATTTTAAAAGTCTTTTTTTTTTTTTTTTTGCTAATATAAACAAGAGTTAAAAAAAATAAAAACTTTAAAAATCGTCTTTGGCAGAGACGATTTTACAAATTTTTTTTTTTTTTTTTTTTTTTTTTTTTTCTAAAATCGTCTCTACCAAAGACGATTTTAAAAGACTTTTTTTTTCTTTTTGCGATGTTTAAGATATAAGTTTGCCATACACCAAACCAAGTCAGTGGAGGCTTTTTAGTTTTTGTTTAGTAAAAAAACTGGCAGACATGTAGGGTGAGATCTTACACACAATTAAGGCAAACACAATAAAATAATATGCATGTAACTTCATAATGAGTGACACAACATTAGCACATTAAGGAGTTGGTTGGATTGTAAAGACAGTGATGAAAACTACGCGGCACCGATTTATTTATTTTTTGGGAAAGAAAAGGTCTAAAAATTGCTTGAAAAGAAACTGGACATGCATATCCAACAAGTATTATGATATATGGTTGGCAGCCAAGGAAAAGCATTAGAAAATTATAAAGTAGCTGACATGTGAAGGAAAGTAGTTAGCATGCTGAAGTTGGCTCCTTTAATGTGAAAGTGAAAAATAAGTACTCAATGGCTTTATGAAGTTTGCAATAATGTAGCTAAGAGGCTTCTAGGCAGTTTAACTTGCAGACATTTTCTGTTGTTTTCCAAAAAAGACATCCAAAATTTAAATTCTTCTCTCTCATCTCAACTATCGAATTATCAAATTATTATTATTTTTATTATTTTATTTTTTTTGCATTAATATAATATTCACAAGAATAGATACTATAAGAGTTGAAACTTGAAACATATTTTTCTCTATGCTTATAACATCTTACAAAAAAATAAAAAAAAAATTTACTTACAAGAAAATGAAAGTAATTAAGACCTACCATGAAATACATGTCATTATCTAACTTTCTATGACTATGATGCATGTAGGACTCAACTATCTCGGTATTCGGTCTAGTGTGCTTGCCTGGTGTCACGGGCTTAAGGCAAGCACAACAAGTATGCGCGACCCGTCCAATGCCTCTTCAGTTGTAGTGACGCCAAGTAATTGTCGACAAAGCTCAGCAGGTTCTACAATAGGTGAGGCCACTAGTGGACGACCATCAACTGGCAGTCCTAGCAGCACCTCCACATCCTGTAATGTGATCGTCATCTCCCCATGTGGCATATGAAATGTGTGGGTCTCTCGCCGCCATCGCTCCACTAAAGCTGTAATTAATGCCCAGTCAATCCTTATGAAACCCAAGGCATATAGCCCATACAACCCAGCCCGTTGGATGTATGAGACGACACGAGGATGCGGTTGCGGACCTCGTAATAACACTTTAGAACGGCGACGACAATGGAGAAGTTGTTCAACCTGCAAAATAACAAAAAGATTTTAGTTATCTTTTATTATTCATATATTAAAATGACTAAAATACCAAACTTCAAATTTTGTTTACACACACAAACATTAGTTCGTTAAAATCTGTTATGCCAAACATGACTACTCATAATCAATGAACAGTGGATGATCAAAGCAATACATGTATGAATTGTGTATTAAACAGAAAATAACTAAAATACGTACCAACGACCCATTCCAAATGGCAGTAGATCGATGACAATACTGCCTCGTCAAGACTGACGGAACAAGAGGACCCGGATGCATCGAATCAATATACTGCAAAAATGAAGAAAATGATATGTCAAATCAATACACGTGCAAATCTGCTTCAATTCAAAACAAGAAATCTCCAAGCAGATACATTGTCTCAAAAATACAACCAAACTAAAAGATTAAACGAAAAACACACACACACTATTCAAAGCACCAACTGCATAGGTACAAGGAAACTAAATATGAACAGCCACAGAAAGAAAAAGAAAAAAAAGAGAAGATAAATAAAAAGAATAAATTAGAGAAAAAGGAACAAAACCCACAAAGAAAAAACAGAAAGATTTAAGGAACTAAAATATAAGCAGACAAAAATGGAAACTAGTTGTAACAGCTTACCAAACCTATAGGGTACAACAAGAAGGCTTCATGTTGAAGATAGAGAAGAAAGAAGATTGGAACACATGTGGTCCATTCTCACCAATCCATTGGTAAAACAAACCTTAAACACCACGCATCTTCTAAGCCAAACCCAAACTAACTAACACACAAAAACAAACCCTTAAACACCAAAGCTTAAGCTCAAGCGCACCTCTCAAACTGAAACCCAACACTCACCAAGCTCAAGCTAGAGTTATTAGTGTCCAATGTAATGGAATGCACCAGATTGCTTATATGGACAAAATATTTTTTGATAAGTAAATTAGTTTTCTTACAAACTGAAGTCATCTCAAAACTAATTGATCACTTTGGTACATGAAACAAACTTAGCATGTTTAACCAAGTGCCAAATATACAGAACACATAAGGAAGCACAAACCTGTACCTTTCTAGCATTTAAAGAGCAACAATGTTTAAAGTATATAAGTGTTTATCTTATAAGAGTGCCCAATGAGAATGAATCAAAATATAGACCAAAGCCTAAAGGCATAAGAGGTGTAAAAAAATTGAAGATTTCAAGTTCTAAGACTATAAGTGCAAGTCAAGAGCAACAGAAAAAGGAACTAGGATAAACACGCTGAGCAGTGCTGGAATTTTTTAAAGCCAGACAAATGCAGCCTACACACAATGCAAGCACCAATTTTTATTTAGTAAGTGAATTTTAAATTTTTAAACACATAATAACTAGACAGCCAACAATAAGGGACATAAAAGTTCACATATTTCTGCTCCTAAAACAAAGAACCAAATCTAATATCATTTAAAATTTTCTAGTATACATTTATACTATATAATTATAGCAATGAGAAAAAAAAAAATTAAAAAAATCAAGCATAGAGAAATAAAACCTGATTTATAGAAAGTAGTATTGTAGCTTCACTTAACAATAAAATATTAAATGTATTCGCTATGGCAAACCCCACTACAATTTTAGTATCTACACTAACTTTTAGTGCACCAATAGAATATGGATATTCTGGACCGACATAGTCTTATTGCTTGGTTGAAATTTTATCTGGGCCATCATACCATAATGTGAAATAGGCCCCTCTAGATGTTGAAGTCACTCGAAGGAGAGGATCCAATCAAAGCAAATAAAAAATGGCAAAGTTAATATATATATATATATATATATATATATATATATATATATATATATATGCGGCGGCTTAGTTATTTAAAAGAAGAAAAAGACTTGGGTCATTCCATAAAGTCTAATATGATTTTTTTTTTTTATCAGTAAAAAGTCTAATATGATTAGGAAAGAGATTAAATTTCTTTAATATTTTAGACCATTCTAACAAAATATCATTGGCAATAGAAATCCTATGTACGCAGAGAAAGTTGGCAATTCAAATTGTCTCAACAATTTATTGCACATTATTCCTCCTTATTGGTAAAAGGCAAACATAGTTTACTTTATCATGGACCTCCTAAGAAGTTCTACTATTCTTTTACCGCTGCAAGATCTCCCACTGCAACATATTGTTCATGTTACACAATTTTGATTAAATTATAGTGATTTGTGATCATGCTTAAAGACACAGGCATCACACTTTAACAAACTTGCGATGATTGATTATGCTCTTGAATTTTGCTCAGTTTGTGATTTT
>OU015764.1:32919708-32942208 GCA_907173295.1 Fagus sylvatica | reverse complement strand
AGCCCCTAATTGTTGACAATAAGGAGTAATTATCTCCAAGTTGGTTCTCCAATATTCTAGCCCCTAATTTGTCTCTATTGCTAGCTGTATCTCTAGTGATTGTATGTCTATTGCTAGCTGTACAGATAGACTATAATTGCTAAAATCCCTGTAAATACGTGATTTCCTTATAGCTAGTCAATCAGTCCTAAACTATAGGTAAAGCTTTGTAAAGTGGCTATTTATGCCCAGCCAGTAATGAGAAAAAGACAAGAGAGTATTCTCCTCACAAACTCTGTATTTTTTACTACATTTCTCCTCTATTTTTATAAGTAAGAAGATAACTCTCAACACTTATATCATCTGTATCCGGCCACCATTATTACTTACCTTCACAAACCATCACATCCCATTTCAGCATGCATTTTTTTCTTGTAGTTGTGATTTTCCTTGTCATCCTTTTGAAATCCGTATACTCATTCATATGGATCCCGTGGAGAATTGAGAACCACTTTCGAAAGCAAGGCATACAGGCCCTACCTACCGTTCAATCTTCGGGAACACATTCGAGATCCAACGTATTTCCGCTGAAGCTCTATCAAAGAAAATCCCGTTCAAACACGATGTCCTTCACCATTTAGTTCCTTTTTACTACAGGTGGTCAATCATGTACGGGAAGACCTTCCTGTACTGGTTCGGCTCAAAGCCAAGGCTGACAATATCGGACCCGGACATGATTAAGGAAGTCCTTACGAAGTCGGATGGTAAAACCTTTGAAAAGATTCAACTGAACCCCTTGGCTAATATGCTCTTAGGAGATGGACTTATTCAGCTTACTGGTAAGAAATGGGCTATTCATAGAAGGATCACAAACCAAGCATTCAACATTGAGCGTGTTAAGGTGGCCTCCTTCACTTTCTTCACAAGTTTTTTCTTTTCTTTTTTAGGTGTATGTATACTAGTTTAAATATCAAGATAATCAAAGCATCTATCAAAATATCAATAATGAAATTTGATTGTGAATAAAGGTAAGACTAAAGATCCCATATTCCCCATTGGTATAAAATTTTGCAGCCTTGTAAAAAATGAAGGGAATGTATAATGGATAAAGTTCTCTGTTCCAAATCTAAGTCAAGGTAATAAAGTCAGGGCCAGCCCAAACTTTTTGGGGGCCTCAAGCCAAATCTCAAAATTGGGGCCTTTTTTTTTTTAACCATTCAATACTAAATTAAATTAATATTTATGAATTTTTTTACTAGATTTTCATTTTTCTTGCTCTTTTAGATGCAAAATTATTGATCAAACTTTTATAATCAATTTTCTCTAACATGTTCTATTCTTTTTTTTTTTCTTTTTTTTTTTAAGTTTTTGATGCCCAGATTCATATTTTCGAGGAGCCATATAGTGAAAAAACAAAAAAACAAACAAACAAATAACAACAAATACTTTACAGCTAAAAAACAAATAACAACCAAAACAACATATAACAATACTGCAATACTACCTAACTAACAAGTAAAATTTAATAAAATTAAAATAGAAAAGTATAGAACAATAAAACCTGATACGCTGATTTATCCCAAATCCCAATATCTACTGATATATATAAGTTCTGAAGTTCAATACATGAACAATGAATATCACAAATTCACAATTTATTAAATCTTAATTTACAAACACAGAAACACTAATTGCAAAAGAAAAAAAAAATTATTCAAGAGGGTAAAGATTGATATTATTACCCATTCATGTGTTGAATCCAAATTTTGTAGAAGATTTTAAGACTCAAATCCTCAAATTTGAAGCCAAGAAAAAATAAAAAAATATATAATATTTAGTATTTATGGATTGTAGATTTGTAGTGAGAGAAATAAATCTTTTTAAAGAGAGAGTTACAGAGAGCAATATGTAGTAACTTAGAGAGACAAAATTTTGTTGGAATGGGACAAAATTTTACTAGAATGACTGGACCACTTGAGAAAGAATCAGAGAAAAGTCGAGAAAGTGAAAAGAAAAAAAAAAAAGGGGAGTGAGACGTTGAGGTTGAGGACTTGCGGGCAGAGGGTGTGCACGTGTGAAGAAAAGTTTTTTTTTTTTTTTTTTCTGAAGTTGAATGATGAGTGAGGTCTGACGTGTGGCAGAGAGAGAAAAAAAAAATCTTAAAAGTTGATTAAGTTGAATACAGATGTGGGCAGCTGTTTGTGTTGAAGATGGGCTGCTGGGCAGTTGTTGGTGTTGAAGATGGGCTGCTAGTGGGCTTGAAAAAAAAATTTAATGGCGTATTTTAATGGGCTATTATTACCAGTGGGCTGGAAATTTTTTTTTTAATTGAACTATTGATTAAAAGTGGGCTTATATAGTATGGGTTTTTAAAAATTTGAGGCCTTCCCAATTTTGGGGGCCTTAAGCCATTGCTTAAGTGGCTTAAGGCTTGGGCCGGGCCTGAATAAAGTTTGTACCAAAGGTGCTAACTGCTTAGTAGCCTTGTGCTTATTGTTTTGTTTAGTTCTTGAGAAGAACCTAGGGTGTATCACTTGTTTTGTAAGTAAGTTTGTACCGAAGTACCAATGAAATACAAATCAAGCGGTTTGTAAGAGCAACTCTAGGAGTTTTTTAAAACTCCTCTCCATCTCTACAAATAAAGAATAAAATAGACAGAGATGCTCCAGCAGTCCTCTAAAAATACTTTCTATCTCCAAATTTTTTTACAAAGTGTACAGTAGCTTTTCACAAATGAAAAGCTACTGTACACTTTGTATATATTTTGTATCCGATTAAAAAATGACTTTCTCGGCGTGGGACCACCGAGTATAAATCCCTTATTTTTTTCCTTTTCTCTCATTTCACTCGATTTTTTCTCTCTCTTCAGCTCTGTGCTCTCTCTTTTCTCTGTGCGTGCTCTCTTTTCTCTTTCGGTTTTCTATTGAAGCACGAAACGGGGGGCTTGGGTTTGCGGTTGGAAAGTGCTGGTTGACGGCAAGACTGGTTGATTCGGTGGCTTGGGCTTGCCGATCTCGACGTGGTGGTGGTTGATTCGGTGGTTGGGCTTGCCGATCTCGGCTTGGGTTTGCCGATCTCGACGTGGTGGTGGTTGATTCGGTGGCTGGGCTTGCCGATCTCGGCTTGGGTTTGCCAATCTCGGCCTAGGCTTGCCAATCTCTTCCTTCTCTCTTCCGGCGTGGTGTGGTTAACGACGTGAGGTATATCATCACTTCGGGTTGATTTTGTGTCTGTTTGTGTGTTGATTTTGTGTACTGGTGTTGAGGTTGGTTTCGGGTTGATTTTGTAGGTTCTATGTACTGGTGTTGAACTTTGGATGATTTGTGTCTTGTATATGGAGCCGTGCTAATCTTGGCCTGGAGGTGGTGGAGCCGTGCCGGAGCTCCATGATTCGCCCGCGCCCATGGAAACCCAGAACCATTTGGATTGAGATCCACTTCAATTGGGTCTTTGCCGAGGCTTACCAACTCGAGGACTTGTTCATGGAGCCATGGGTGGAGGCCACATGTGGAGGCGAAGGTGAGATTTGGGTTTGTTCATCGAGATCTGTGTTGATTCACGGTGGTGGTGGTGGTGGCGGCAGTGGGTGGGAAGGATTTGGGTTATGATTGTTGGTTTATACGGGTAATTGTTGGCGGTAAATAATGATAAATAATAATAAAGATTGAATAAAAAATATAATATTTAAATAGGATAAAAGAATAAAAAATGTATATTTAAATAGAGTAGAGAGTGAATAGAAAGTACCGCTGGAGAGTTTGTTTGAAAAAATAAATAGAGAGTTGCTGAATAGTGCAAATATAGAAATAAAATAGAGATAAGTTTAAAGAACTCCTGGAGTTGCTCTAACTTTGTATTCGACGCTGTGGCTTCAGTCACAGGACATCTAAAAATTATGTGCCAATTTAATTATATAAGGTAAAAATCGAGAAACAAGCTTTATTTCTGGAATTAAATAAATTTTGTACTAGTTTTTTTATTTTTTATGAACCGTGGAAAAGGTTTCATAAAAGAAAAGTGTTATTAGAACTTTTTTTTTTTGGTTGGCTGATTCATTATACATGTAAGTCGTGACCAATCTTCCGTCTCTTTTTATTTTTATTTTTTTTTTATTTCAGTGTTGGGTACCAGAAATTGTGGCTAGTACTGCAAAAATGCTCAATAAGTGGGAGGAAAATAAAGGCGATAGAGACAAGTTTGAGATGGATGTGCACAGAGAGCTCCATGAACTCTCAGCGGACATTATATCAAGAACAGCTTTTGGAAGCAGTTACAAATAGGGGAGGCGCTTTTTGACTTACAAGAGCAGCAAATATATCTTTTCAACCAGGCGATCAAAGGTGTATACATTCCTAGGTTCAAGTAACATATCGTCCCAACGTCTAAAAAGTTCAAATCAAATGGAAAATCTGTGTTAATGGGTGTAACTTCTTATTTTAGTGCTTTTGATATGTCATATAAAAGTACTCTCTTTTATGACTGATGACTTAGCCTGTGTTTGGATCCTCTATTTTGGGAATGCATTCTAGAGAATGTATTCCTACTAGAATGCATTCTCGAAAATGTATTCTCTAGAATGCATTTTGCTAAAAATAGTACATTTGGTAAAATATGGAAATTATTTATAAAAAGTGATTATACTGAAAGGAATTGTGTTTGGTTGGTATTTTAAATAATGTATTCTTCCTATTAAATAATATATTATTAGTATACATTCATGTAATTAACATTTTTTTTTTTTTAAATATCTCAATACAAAGCTAAAAATACATTTACTACCAATACAAAATTAACTATGTAATAAAGAAATAAAATATTACGTTGTGATTTAAATTAATATCTACTAATAAAAAAAATAGGTCATGATTTGTGCACATCTCCTTGCACACATTTTTATAAAATTTGAACAATGTAATAAAAAAATATAGATAAATGTGTATTGTGTGTACAATAGAGATATACACAAACCATTTATGATAAAAAAATATATATATCATAGACATCCTCTAAATAAATTTTCACAATTTTATACTTTGCACCAAACACAGTGAACATACAAATAAAACCAATTTAGTTTTTTCCCTTTCAAATTTTTTTTCTTCTTTCTTTTCAACTCCCCTTTTTTTCCCACCATACACGTAAACTCCACTCCCCATTTCTTTTTTCCTTTTTATTTCCTTTTTTCTTTTCCCCACCACCCATGTACTCCACTCCCCATTTCTTTTTTCCTTTTTATTCCCTTTTTTCTTTTCCCCACCACCCATGTACTCCACTCCCCATTTCTTTTTTCCTTTTTATTTCCTTTTTTCTTTTCCCCACCACCCATGTACTCCACTCCCCATTTCTTTTTTCCTTTTTATTTCCTTTTTTTCTTTTCCCCACCACCCATGTACTCCACTCCCCATTTCTTTTTTCCTTTTTATTTCCTTTTTTCTTTTCCCCACCACCCATGTACCCCCTGCCTTTCTTTTTTCTTCTCCCTCACCACACACATACATCCTCCTCACCCATCTCGTTTTTTTCTCTCATTTCCTCCTCACAGTTCACACCCCTCCTCCATTTTTCTCTCTCTCTCTCTCTCTCTCTTATATAACATCCAAACATTATAAACATTACAAATAAAAGAAAAAATAAAATAAAATAAAAAACACAATGTGACATAAAATCCAAACATTACAAATAAAGTGCTGAAAAAGCACATCATAACAAGTTTACATCAAACAAAGAAAAAGAAAACATTACAAACGATCATTCCAAATCATCCCCGATTCTTTGATACAAAATGAGAAAATGAGAATACTTTTTCAAAGATAAAAGAAAGAAAGAGAAAAAAAATAGGAAACACATTAAAAAAAAGAGAAAAAGTAGGGAACAAAAGAGAGGGAAGGAAAATAAAAGAAAGAAAGATAAAAATTAAGCAGGGAAAAAAGAGTTGTTTGAGTAATAAACTGTTGTAAGTGGGTCCCATTTACTTTAGCAAAAATTAAAAGTAGAAGCTAGAATCAGAATCCAAAATATTTTGGATTTTGACTTCTGCTCTAGAAATGAGAATTTGCAAAATGCATTCTAGGCAGAATGCATTTTGCAATTTCCAAAATCCCAACCAAACATCTCAGATTTTTTGCAAAATGCATTCTATGCATAAAAATCCGTGAAATCACTTTTAAGTAGAGGATCCAAACACAAGCTTAGACTTTTTGTCAGTTCTATTAATTTTCTTATTTCGAAAGTGTAAATGGGAAATTCATACTAGCATAAGCTATTCCCCTGTCTTACTTAGCTATTTTCGTATTGATTGGATCCTAGTTTTGCTTATTACAATGTTATGGTTTTAATTCAATGGAACATGGGCTTCATCCTATTGATATAGGCCAAATGAGCAAAAAGTAAAAAGTAAAAAGTGAAAACCTAGTTTATTGCTGCCAAAACTATCTTTTCCTTTTAAACTTTTTTATCTTTTTAATTTTTATTTATTTTTCCATTTAAGGGTTAAAAATGCTGAAATTAAACAGTGCACATCAGCTCGTTTTTATTTTTGTAATAATTGAGTATGCACAAGGGTGCATTAGGCTTCAACAAGGAAAATTTATATCTTCTCGTCATGTCTTCCTAATCATATTTGTAAAGGAACATGTAAAAAATGAGTATTTTTTTTGCTTATTGTACTTTTTGTCTCACTTTTAATTCAAAATTTAAATAATATAATATAATAATTATTATTATTATTATTATTTAAATAAGTTAGTCTATTTAAATTTTGGATTATAGTTTAGACAACAAGTGAACATACGCAATAAGACAAAAACTAGCTTATGCAAAGTCAGCAAGTCATATCTTAGAAGACAACATTTTCAGCGCCCTCTATGATCACTCTCAGCAACACCACCATTACCTTATCTTCACTACTCTAAAACTCTCCCTCATATTTCAGTTCAGCATGTATCTTTTTCTTATAGTTGTGATTTTCCTTGTCATCCTTTTGAAATCCGTATACTCACTCATATGGGTACCATGGAGAATTGATAACCACTTTAGAAAGCAAGGCATACGAGGCCCTGCCTACCGTCCGATCTTCGGGAACACTGTCGAGATCCAACGTATTTCCGCTGAAGCTCTATCAAAGACAATCCCTTTTGAACACGATGTTCTTCACCGTCTGGTTCCTTTTTACTACAGGGGGTCAATTATGTACGGGAAGACCTTCCTGTACTGGTTCGGGACAAAGCCATGGCTGGCAATAACCGACCCGGACATGATTAAGGAAATCCTTACAAAATCGGATGGTGGGAGCTTTGAAAAGATCCAGCTGAACCCCTTGGCTAACCTGCTCCTTGGGGACGGACTTGCTCAGCTTACTGGTAAGAAATGGGCTATCCATAGAAGGATCACAAACCAAGCGTTCAACATGGAGCGTGTTAAGGTGACCTCCTTCACTTTCTTCACAAGTTTTTATTTTTTTTAGGTGTATGTATGTGTACTCTTTCTAATATCAAGACAATCGGGGTTGTCCAAACTTTTTGGGGACTCAAGCCAAATCTTAAATTGAGTTTTTTCTTTTTAATTAACTATTCAATATTAAATTAAACTAATATCTATGATTTTTTTAATCAGAATTTAATTTTTCTTGCTCTTTTAGATGATGCAAAATTATTGATCAAATTTTTATAATCAATTTTTTCTAACATTTGCTTTTCAATTGGTAAAATCGCTAATCTATTTAATCTTTTTTGTGACATAGTTGATCTTAGGTAAGATTTTATCAATTTTAATTTTGAAAAAGTTCTTTATGCAGAAGTAACTGTTACAGTTATTATTAATAAATCTTAATTTACAATTACAAACCCTAATTGCAGAGATTTTTTTTTTTTTTTAATTCAAGTGGGTAAAGATTGATATTATTACCCATTTAAGATTTATGTGTTGAATCCAATTTTTGTAGAAGATCTCAAGAGTCAAATCCTCAAATTTGAAGCCAAGAAAAAATAAAATAAAATAATACCTATTAACTATTGTAGATTTGTAGTGAAAGAAAGAGACGTTTAGAGAGAGAGAGAAAGTGAGACATAAAGTTACGTAGAGACTAGAGAGAGAAATAGAAATACTAACTAAAGAGGTTGAGGGAGAGAGAAAGACGTAGAGCGGTAGAGAGAGAAATTCAAGAGAGTGGGCCGTGAGGGAAAAAAAGAATAAGAAAGAATTAATTTTTAGGTCTTCCGTTTAAAGTAGAGAGAGAAAGAAATAAGAGACGTTAAAGTGAGGTTGTGGGGACCATGGAAGAGAGAGAGAGAGAGAGAGAGAGAGAGACGTTAAACTGTTAAAGTGATAGGCGTGAGACATAGGAATCAACCCTTTGGCTCAATGGTTAGCACCTTACGTGCTAACTGCGTGGGCAAGGGTTCGAATCCCACCACTACTGTCTGGGGAGATAACTTAATGGTAGGAAATCCTTATGACCCATCACACCTGCGAGTCCAGAAGTTGTGGGTTTGAGTAGTAGTAAACCCCATTATTGCCAAATGTGCCCCATGCCATGTCAAATTCGGGTTCAAGTGGGCTAGGACAATGATCGCACTTACGAATCCTTTTTTTTTCTTCTTCTAAAAAAAAAGAAAAAAAAAGATATCCGTTAACCAAATTTTGATTTTTCAAGTATGGCCAAATACCTGAAAATGAATTATAGTTTGGCTGGAAACGGGTTGCAGCCTTCCAAATTCTATCTTTGTTCTGAATCTAAGAAAACCATAGTCAAGGTAATAAAATTTCTACTCAAGGTGCTAACTACTAATAGCCTTGTGGTTATTGTTTTGTTTAGTTCTTGAGAAGAACCTAGGGTCTCTAACTTGTTTTGTAAGTAATTTTGTACCAAAGTACCAATGAAAGACAAATCAAGCGGTTTGTATTCGACGCTATGGCTTCAGTCACAGGACATCTAAATTATGTGCCAATTCAATTCTACAAGGTAAAAATCGAGAAATAAGATTTTATTTCAGGAATTCTAAGTTTTGTACTTTTTTTTTTTTTAATGAACCATGAAAAAGGTTTCATGAAATAAAAGTGTCATTAGACCTTTTATTTTTGGTTGGCTCATTCATTATACATGTTAGTCAGTGATCAATCTTCCGTCTCTTTTTATTTTTATTTCAGTGTTGGGTACCAGAAATTATGGCTAGTACTGCAAAGATGCTCAATAAGTGGGAGGAAAATAAAGGAGGTAAAGACGAGTTCGAGATGGATGTACACAATGAGCTCCATGAACTCTCAGCGGACATTATATCAAGAACGGCTTTTGGAAGCAGTTACGAAGAGGGGAGGCGCATTTTTGACTTACAAGAGCAGCAAATATATCTTTTCACCTGGGCGATCAGAAGTGTATACATTCCTGGGTTTAGGTAAACATATCGTCCCAACCTCTAAAAAGTTCAAATCAACTGGAAAACTGTTATTGGTGTAAGTTCGTATTTTAGTACTTGAGATATGTCATATAGAAGTACTGTCGTTTATGACTGATGACCCAGACTTATTGTCCGTTCTATTAATTCTCTGATTTCTGAAGTGTAAATGGGTAATTCATACTAGCATAAGCTATTCCTCTGTCTTGGTTAGCTATTTTTTCATTGACTAGATCCTTGTTTTGCTGATTAGAATGTATTGGCTTTAATTCAATGGAATATGGGCTTCATCTTATTGATACAGAACAAATGAATTTTCATAAAGGCCGTATCTTTTTATTATATGTCCAGTGATGGGTTTAATTGATTCTTTTGCTTTTTATAAATGCATAGGTTTTTGCCTACTAAGATGAACAAAGAAAGGTGGAGACTAGATAAGGAAACACGTGAATCTATAAGGATGCTGATTGAGACAAACAAAAAGGCAAGAGAAGATTCAAGGAACCTTCTTGGTCTATTTTTGTCTTCTTATAAGAATGAGGATGGTGAAGAAGAAAGATTAGGGATTGAGGAAATTATAGATGAATGCAAGACCTTCTACTTTGCAGGAAAGGAAACAACTGCTAATCTTCTAACTTGGGCAGTTCTTCTTTTAGCACTGCATCAGGAATGGCAAAGCAGGGCACATGAAGAAGTGGTTCGTATCTTCGGTGACAATGGGCAACTGGTTGTAGAGAAATTACACGATCTTAAAATTGTAAGTTCAATTTCTTATTGACCTATAAACTTTTAAAACGTTGTCAAGAGGTTATGTGGTGAGTTAATTAAACTAAAAAAAAAACTTTTAAGTGAAGAGAAATGATTACTGAATTCTAATTGCAAATGAATAGTCTCATTGTCTTTTGTTTCTATTGAGCCTTGCCCATAGAGTTTTTGAACTTAAATTATTCATTGAGAATTTAGCTTTCATATAAGATGGACAAAGAAAGAGGATTACAAACAAAATGAAGAGTATCAGTAATAAAATGCATGACCCATTACCCAAAAGAACAAAAAGATGTATGACTGATATAGAAAATAAATGCTTCTATTTAATGACAATGTTGTACATATTTGTGGATTAAGGTTTTTTTTTTATGAAATAATGACCAAATGTTTAAAAGTTACTATCTAACCTCATCTATTTTTATTATGAAGTATTTCTTACCCATTCACATACTTATTTCTTGGCATTTGTTAACAGGTAAGCATGATTATCAATGAAACACTTCGACTCTATCCTCCCGCGGCTATGACGTTTAGGCAAACATGTAAGAAGGTTAAGCTAGGGAACCTTGACATTCCTGCTAACACACAACTTTATTTGTCCTTGATTTCCGTCCATCATGACACTGCGATATGGGGCGAAGATGCTAATGAGTTCAACCCATTTAGATTTATGGAGCCTCGAAGGCATTTAGCATCTTTCTGCCCATTTGGTTTAGGTCCCAGAATCTGCGCAGGTCAAAATCTAGCTGTGGTTGAGGCCAAAATCGTTTTAGCCATGATAATTCGACATTTCTCTTTTGTAGTGTCTCCAACCTATGTTCATTCCCCAATGATGCTTGCAACCGTGCAACCTCAATATGGTGCACAAATTCTCCTGACAAGGAGAATCTCAAATTGAACATTTGTTTAAGACTTTGTTTCTTAGGAAGGGATCAAAGGTGTACTTTAATTTGTATGTTAAACATTTGAACACACATGCATTTTATTTTACTGATTCAGAAATTACATAGTATACAAAAAGTTTAAAAATTCTAAAACATATACAAATTTAAATAAGAAATGTGACTTTGCATACCTAAATTTATAAAAGTCAATATATGAAAAATGTAGCAAGTATAAAAAGTAAAAAGGATTTTTTTTTTCATAGATAATAAACGCAATAAAAATTTGTAACTCTTAACTATGAAATCCGGAGCTATTTTTCCTTCTAAAAAAATAATGTTTATATTTCTATTTCTCAAAAAAAAAAAAGTTTTATGTTTTTCGAAAATAATGAAGGTTTCTATTAAAAAAAAAAATTTCTTATTTATATGTACATATATTATAGATATGTTCTGATTTAATGAGTTATCTATGGTATGAGAGCAATAAGAGGAAAAAATAATGTATTAGTTATTTATATAAACTTATCTATTTTTTAAAATATGTATATACATTGAATACACTTTGACTTAATGAATTACATATGGGATAAGAGTAATAAAAAGAAAAAGAAAAAGAAAAAATGATGTTCTAGTTATTATTTATAACTTTACATTAATGTAATCCAATTATACAAAAATATGAATGAAAATATTACTTAAAATAGATTTTTTATTAAAAAAAGAAAAAGAAAAATAGAAAGGAGATGGTGGATTTTAAAATAGCTAGTAGGGCAATGGTCTAACCAGTAACCAGTAACATTTGCGTGATTAGTTTAAATAATATACGTAAATAGTTTTATGAATTTACACGAAATTGGTTTGTAGCAATCTCTATATTTTTATATACAGTAACAAGATAACTATTTCAACTCTGATCTTTATATATACAGTAAGAGGGTCATTCTACGGTACCCACAGTTTTTTTGTGGGTACCATACCCACTTAAAATATTAACCATTCATTTTAAGTGTTTTAATCTTGAGCGTCCATTCCTATTAAAATTGATACCTATTACCGGCTAAACAAGTTGTTTCTCTTTTAATTGAAAACGCATTGATCTGTTTCCCTCCTCAATCTCAATCTATTACAACATGAGTCGCTCCAAACTCATTGAGCTCACCTCCTAGCGTCTTGTGTTACGAGATCACCACTTCTCTTGTTTGACCACCTCAATCGTCGCCCAAGAAATATTACTCCCTCCACGCCGAGCTGCTTTGTCTTCAACACAACCTCGACCACCTCCATCTGGGACGATCACCACGCTCTTGGACCACCTCAATCGTCGCCGCTCCCTCCACGCCAATCTGCGTCGTCTTCAACACAACCTCGACCACCTCCATCTGGGACGATCACCACGCTCTTGGACCACCTCAATCGTCGCCCCTCCCTCCACGCCAATCTGCTTCGTCTTCAACGTTCTCAGCCCTTTCTCTCTGTCCCCAGCACTGACAAGTAAGTCAATTCCTTTGCTTAATTTGTTTTCATCTTATATGTTGCTCTTGCTTTTGAGCAATGTAAAATCCCAATGGTATATTGTTTTGGATTTTTACTGTTGCCAACAACATGTTCGTTGAAATGCTTTCTTGGGTCTTGCTATGGTACGGCAATTTCTCTCTTTGTTTTGTGCATAAAATCTTAACTGGATCAAAATTAAGAGTAAAAATTACATTGCAAAAGGATGTTAAAATTAAAGTCAGTTTAACTCTTCCTTGTAACTAAAGCTGATATTGCAAAGAAAATGAAGATCAGGAAAGGAAGCAGGGCAGTTGATTGTAATTGCAGTCGGCAAAAGTCGCTTGATGTTGGTTCCAAATTAATCTACTTTTTAGGATTTTAACATTTTAGATATCTATGACGCTATTGGGCTTAGAGAGGCATTGGATTGTGCAGGAGGCTTATATGAACAGATTTTAAAACATGATAGTTATGTGTGTTTGGCTTTTCTTTGTGCTCAGGAAGCTATGAACTTTTCTATTTGAACTGTCACAGAAAGAAGATATTCCACTCAATTAACTCAATGAACCACCAAAATGAAAGGAAAATCAGGCAAAGATCCAAGCATTTTGTTATCCAAATCCAAACAAAATTTTCAATTAACTCAAATAAGTTGCACCTCATGATCATTAATGGGTAGATTGCAAGCTTGACATCGAAAACATTCTGGATGCCAAACGGCATCCATGCAACTCAAATATCGTCCATTGAAAATCTCAGTGTTGCAGCCAGCACAGATCCTACAAGAATTTTGTCCAACAAACAGGTCAGGTTCATTTGACCTCTGTAAAATGCAGAAAATTTCAAAAAAATGAAGAAGTTGTTAAGTATCAAGAGGCATTGTCATCAACTGTTACTACAGAGATCTATGCTCAAATTTTACAAGATATCAACGCAAGCTTCTATTTCCTAGATAAGTTGCTTACAAAAATAACATATTTGTACAATTTAAGTAACATGCTTATGTGTTTCTGTTTCTCCAACAGTTAGATGTTCATTCTTATAACATCTCTTTGTCCATTTAATCTAAAACTAAATCCTAGACCCACTAGTGACTAATAAGTCATAAGCACCATTGTTACTGTTTGCATCTCTAAAAACTTCTATTGTAGGTCAGTCTTGGCCTTCCACAGCTCAACACAAGATCACCAAGTATCAACTCTAAAACAGTTCCTCTTGCAGCTTAGATGTTCGTGTCACCTTTATTTCTGTAAGTTGGCAAGACACCTGATCCAAGAAGCGCAAAGACAAATTTATTTTGATTTAGTCTTATTTAATTTTGGAAGTCAATTTTATTTTTATTAGTCTTTTGAATTTTATTTTAGGTCTTATTAGTTAATTAGGTTATTAGTATTTTTATTCAATTATTAGCTTTCCTAAGTCAACTACAATTAGGGTTTAGTCCTAGTAGTCTATATAAGTGTGTATTGTACTCTTACAGAGACAAGTTTGACTATTCAAGAAAATTTCTCTTGGAATTTTTCCAATGGTCTAGTGCTAACTCCAACCAACCTAGGTGCTCCTGCATCAATTTTGGTATCAAAGTTCGTTGTCCTGGGTCACAACATCTTATTACAATTCAAAGAAGTACTTCAAATTAAAATAAAAGTTGCATTACTCCTCATCAAAATTTTCCTATTCTTTATGTGGCCATGTATGGCAACATGAGAATGAATAAAATACACAGAAGCCAAAGAACAAATGTATCACATCACATTGGCTCTCATTTTAGTATTCCTTCATGCTCTGCTCTGTGGTAAGTCATTGGAAATAAATTAGATATCTAGAAACCTCCAACTGCCATTATAGCCTCAAAGAGATACAAAATCTATCCTTCTCTCTCTCTCTCGACTCAGAAATTATGCTATGTATTAATAGATTAGAGAAAAGTTTAGAGTTAGACTTAGCATTATTTCTAGATGCCTAATATCAAACTAGTTTGCAACACTGTTGAACAAGCAGAAAACTGAAATTTCAGTGTTTGTATTAAGTAGGATAACGCAAGCAGGTATCCCAACATGTTGATTGTTTCTTAAGAAAATGTTTAATAAACTATGGCTAGGTAAGTACAATCTGATGATTCTGACCAACTTGATAATTGAATAAGTTGGTTAGTCCAGAAAATGAAGAAAGTAAAGCAAGAAAAGTATTAAGAAAAATGTTTATATGACTTAAATTAGTTTTCTCAACTCTGATTGAATAGGTAAGATAGCCTCTCACCTGTAGGAAAACAATTTCCACTCATGTTGAAGCAATTAAATTTAACTTTTGTAAAATTTGTAGGAACGTCAGGATTAGAGCAATTACTAACTAGCATACAGGTAGTCATATATGACAGATGACATCATGACCAATATACCTGTATCCAGGTGGAGAGAAGAATGGATAAGATTGAAATATGTTTCCATTATTGTATGGATCCATGTACACACTTTCTTGAAGAGCTCTGGCAAGTTGTTCATCTTCCTCCAATTGAGCTTTAGCAACATGTTCATCTTCCTCAGGTTTAACTTCAGCAAGATGTTCATCTTCCTCGGATATAGCTTCAGCAAGATGTTCATTTTCCTCTGATTGAGAATCATCATCTAAGAAAAATAAGAAAATAAAAGATGAGATTCCACACACCATTTATTTCCTTACAAGTACCTTTTGTATCAGAAAATAACACCTGAAAAAGATTATCATCTATATGGACCCTATCCATATTTGAGTTACGTACTACAGTTTAAGCAGACCATCATTATTCATTATGGTCTTTCAAGGAGCCATTTGTACATTCATTTATTCACATTGAATGACTTCAGAAGCATTTGTGAAGCCTGACATGAAGAGGGAGTGCTGAGAAAAAGAGTTCCACTATTCATTTTCATTCAAAAAAAAACCTCGATAAAAGATACTCCCATATTTCAACCGTGCAGGTTCATGATTAAAAATTCTTATAAATACTATTATCAGCACAACAATGTACAGAAATAACAAAAACTTCACTAACATTCTGGCCATTGATCAGTAAAGCGCATTGCAATTTAAGAAGACACGAATACTCCTCCTTGTGTGCATGCTTCCCTTTGATGATGTTTCTGGCCACTTAAATTTCTATTAAGGTTCAAAGTAGTTAAAAAAGAATTTGCTTATTAACAAAGGACTAACAGTTTATTAATCTCCTAGTAGAAATTTTACAATTCCCTGACTTCCGTGTTTGATTTGAAATCTGCTCTTTGCCTAATACACTAATGCTTGGGTTGCAATTAGCTTTCTTACATTATATATTTTCCTAACTTCATGCTAATGGCAGATCTCGCAATCCCACCAAATTTAGTATTTTCACAGATAACATTTTGCTTCCTTTTTTCTTTTACAATCTTGACTGCCATACTCTCCATTTTCCCCCTAATTTTTGTGTGTTAGGGAAGGGGGCAATGGTCTATTTTGTAAATATAATTCCCAAATTCTATTTCTAGATATTCTGCGCAATTACTTAGCCCAAAACTTATCGTAAATGCTTGCAACAAATGAAAGCTGAGAGAAGAATGTGAAATACTGAATATTTAATCCTAGTCTTAGGAAAATTGATGTGATGTGAAACCTCCACAAGAAAAAATTCCTTGGATCTCCTTTTCTACTTTGCATTTACCAGGAAATTTTCCATGTTCTATTTGTTCTCTTATTTTTCATTTACTTCTTCAATATCTTGGTTCAAATAAAATGAATCCTGCTACTTAAAATTAGAGCCCTGATTTGATTTCAAATGATTATATTAAGGCCTTGTTGAGTTGATTTTTTGAATTATTATTTTTAAATTCCAATGATTCTACTTTAATCTCTAACGCTTGATTTCTTTTCCTTTTCTTTGGCTCTACTTCTAATTCTGTGTATACGTTTTAGTAAAGTCCTCATTGCAAATCAATATGATAGTTTGTTTAGTCTTGACCCCCAATCAAATATTCCTGGTTCCACCACTGTGCCTAAATATGTTTTCTAATATAATAGTTGGGTGGTATTGTATACCTTTATGCAGCCATTTATTCCTTGCATTCCAGTATAATTGATTACATTGTTGTTCTTTCATTATAATGATATAGAGGAGGATGGGATCCATACAAAATAGTGCAGCTGAGGATACAGATGCTAGCAATCTGAAACGTCCAGCTGGATCATATATTCTTTTCACGTAAGATACCTCCAATTTATTATGTCTACGCTAATATTAATTAACAATTTGTTATAATTGTATTCATGAAATTTATTAATTTTATGTTTGCAGTAAAAATGAAATTAAGTTGATGAAATCTGGAGGGCATGTCCAAAAAATTAGCAAAGATGTAAGCAAATATTGTTCTTTTCATTGCTATGTCTCCATTTATACTTGGTTAACTTAATTTCTTAAACATATTGTTTAGTTGACATACAATATGACATCTTATTTGAGTATGAACATTTGAGATTACAGGTAAGAACTGCGATTACAGAAAAATGGAAAAGTCTTCCTGAAGATGCAAAATTAGTGTTTAAGAGAGAAGCAAAGAAGAATTCTGAAAAATATAGAATAAAAAAAGCAAATATTAAGAAAGAGCCACATAAAGTAAGTAGTGACTCCCGAATTTTATTACATGCATCTATATGTATTGGAATTCATGTCACTCATTATGAAATTGTTTTTTACTTTTATAAAGCAGGTTGCATTAAAGACTCGGTGTGCACCTCAACGTGTTATGAAGATGGTTGGAAAATTAAATGAATGTCAAAAATGTGTCATTCAAGAGTTGGGATTTGGGGGTATTCTGGATTTAAAATATTCTCGATTAGATAGGGAGTTATGCAGATTTTTGGTTGATAGATTTGATCCAAACCAGTGTGCACTGCATATAGGTAGTAGGAAGTTATTGATATCACCTAGGGATATTGAAAACATGATGGGATTAAAATCAAATGGGATAGATATACGTATCTCTAGGAATTTGAAAGAGACAAAGTCTGTATGTCAATTATATGGATTAAAAGAAGTAGGAAATATTACAATAGCAGAGGTGGAAGAACAATTGATGGAGATTAAGACTTCAGGAAATACATTTATTTTCTATTTTTTGTTGTTTGTCTTGAGTATATTTTTATGTCCCACACCAAAGCTTACTGTGAAGCGATCTTTAATTTTGATTCTCCATGAGATTGAAAATGTTAAAAACTTGAACTGGGGGAAGTTCGTATTAGAGTTTCTTGTTGAAGGTGTGCAAAAATTCAAGGAGGATAAATCAGCTGGCGTTAATGGTTGTGTGATGCTTCTAATGGTAATGTCTAGTAATTTGTTACATTCAATTATATGGTTTTTATGTTGAAAGGTTATGACCATTTTATACATGTTACAGTTATATTATCACGAGCATGTAAACACGGAAAGGATTGTTGAACAATTGCCTAAACAACCTCAGTTGTTACATGCCATTGGTAGTTTGGATAGGCCTAAGGTAATTTCCTAATACTTATAGTTGTATTGTTGTGATTTTTTCTTTTTCTTTTTTTCAATGTAGTCATAAGCTCTTTTGAATTTCATTATAGTTAATTTCGACACATTCAACGGACCTTATTTCATCCGAAGATGAAGATAATAATCATCAAATTGGTAGGCCATGTCAGAGTGATCACATGAAATATCAGGTATTATTTCACCTTAAAATCTATTTCAATTGATGATGATTTGTTGACGTACAGTTGATGATAATTGTGTCTACAATTTTTCTACAGGGGTTTGGAGAAGGCAATTTTGGACTTCAAAATCAGTTGTCAAGCTTTAAGAAGGTCATTTTAGATGAGTTGGCCACATGTAAGAGGGATATCCTTAATGAGATGCGGAGTCTAACAAATAGAATCATTGGAGATATGAATGAAAATAGAGCTCGAGTAGAAAGCAATTTAGGACTTTCAGGTATGTTGTCAAGCTTTAAGAATGAGGTTTTAGATGAGTTGACCACATGTAAGAGTGAGTTACTTAATGAGATGCGGAGTGAAGCTCAAGTAGAAAGAAATCCTAGACTTGGAAATCAGTTGTCAAGCTTTAAGAATGAGGTTTTAGATGAGTTGGCCACATGTAAGAGTGAGTTACTTAATGAGATGCGGAGTGAAGCTCAAGTAGAAAGAAATCCTAGACTTGGAAATCAGTTGTCAAGCTTTAAGAATGAGGTTTTAGATGAGTTGGCCACATGTAACAGTGAGTTACTTAATGAGATGCGGAGTGAAGCTCAAGTAGAAAGAAATCCTGGACTTGAAAATCAGTTGTCCAGCTTTAAGAATGAGGTTTTAGATGAGTTGGCCACTTGGAAGAGTGATTCTCTTAATGAGATTCGGAGTCTAGCAAGGAAACACATTGGAGACATGAATGAAAATGAAGCTCAAGATGATGTAGAACTTGTCAACACAGAAGGGAAGATGGCATCTCCATCTTCAATACAAGGCATAATGAAAATTGTTGGCAATGTTGATCCTGATGTACCAAACCAACCCATTGATGAATCTGACAACGAAACATGTCGTCCACCTATTGTGATCAGCGACATGGAATTCACCAATAATTCTTCAAAGGATACCTTTGTTGGCCCATCACATATGCGGATAGATGACCTCCAATTACAAGCTGAAAATAAGGTTTGAACAAAAATTGTAATTTCAATTTATCTATCACATGCATGTCTTTATTTATCAGTTACATGAATATTATTTTTTTGTTACATAGGATGTGGATATGCTAGAACTCACATTCCCAAGTAACGTAGCAGCTCCTACACCAAAGCTTGCATTTACCCCGCCTAAAGTCCCACTTCGCAAGACCAGACAACGGAAACCTAGCCAAATTGTTTCTTCACCATTTGTAGTACCAAAACGAAAGAATAAAAAGAAGGCTGGAGATCTTCCCAATGTGAGTCAATCTATATATGGATATTACTGCTTAAGATTGTGGATACAACACATTTGACAATGTTAATTTATAGATTATATTATTCATCAGGACTTAAGTTGGGGTAGTTGGAATACTGAAGTGTTCGTGAATGAGTTCTACCCATTAACTGATAGTGAGACTGTATTATGTAATTATATTTTCAACAAGAAATTGCCTGAAAGGTAAGTATTTATATACACATGTAGTAGTTTTATTTATATATATGCATAAGGAATAATTATTTAAAATATAAAACTTTACCACATGGCTTGTATAATGTGTAGTGAAGTCCTTTCAGACATGATTTATGAGAATGCTGATCGTAATGCTTTCCATAGTTTGCTCCCAGAACAATGGATAAGTAGTGTGGTAAGTAAATGAGGCTTTAATGGTCATACTATGGTAGTGTCATTTAATTATGCTCTAACTTAATATTCTATTTTAGATTATCAACCTATATGTGTGCAAGAGGACCCATGACGAGAAGAAAACATTGATTAATCCTCCTGTTTGGTATTTACCAACTTATTTTTCGGTACGTTTATGTTATATTTTTGCTTATAATGGTTACTTAATATTACTTATCTTGTTTTTTTATTAGTTTGATTTAGTGAAACATTTGGTTGTAGAAAAAAATTCTTGATGAAGATGGCAAAACTGATATTTGTGGATGGATAAAAAAATCATTTTGGGATGAGAAAAAATATATGTCAGATTTAGCTGTGTGTGACCAGGTAATCTCATTGTACTGCCGTTTACATCTTGGATATATATATATATATATATTACATTTACAGATTTTAATATAATGTTTACTGTAACATGTAGATATACATCCCTATGAATGACAATAACAGTCACTGGTATCTATGTGTCGTCAACTTTCAAAAAAGCTGTATTCATATTTTTGACTCTTCTCCAAGCGCATCTAGTACAGATTCTCGAAAAAATGCGGTTCAAACTGTGGTACATGTTAATTTCTATCTTTCTTTTATATGAATATGGTTATGTTATTTGCTTTGAATGTTATATAATTATACATTTTTATTTCTAATGTATAGTTTTGCTTTGAATGTCAATTGTGTGATAGATTGAATGCCTTGATAAGTTCCTGACATTTGTGGAGAATGATAAATATACCAATAAGATTGTCGACTTTCCCTTCATATCATCAAGCACAAATCATACACAGAAAAACGGGTAAGTTTTAAATTTTAATATGCAATTATGAAAAAAGTTCAAATATCATTTTTTTAATAAGTAATTGTTACTTTCAGGTATGATTGCGGCCTATATGTGATTAAACGCATATATCTTAATCATATCAAGGACAACCTTTCTTTCGAGGTAATATTATTCTTATAAATAAAATACAGGTTTTGTTGGAATTTTGTATATATTTTTTATTTATGTATTGAATTATTTGTAGGACGCAAGATCAAAGAATATGCGATACAAGCTAGCTGTAGAGCTCGTGATTGATAAAGCAAATAAAGCGAAATCAACAATTTTGAAGAAAGCACATGCATTAAATGCCCTATCACAAGACAATTAAAATGTGGAAAGAAGATGAGAATGTCACACCAGAAACTTACCCCCTCAATTAAAATGTGTCATGTTCTTTCGTATTGATTTTAGTCATTCAAGCTGCTCGTTGCTTCTTTTTAGAGTAATTTAAGCTTTGATGTGCTTTGACAGAGGAATTTTTTGCTTCCAATATGACTACATCATAGATTTTAACATATTACAAAGCATAAGGCTCATTTTTCATTTACATCTAAGCACTGCATACAAGTCACCAAGGAATGTACAATCACGTAAGTATAGCCTAAATGCTTGACAGCCATTTCCCATTGACGTTAGACTGCATTTTGATATGTGCTGACAGTATTATGATTTAGTGCAACTGCTGGGATAGATAGGATGAGTCAAGATATGTGCTATGTGCTGCACAGTATTATGATTTAGTGCAACTGACTGGGATATATAGGATGAGTCAAGCCATATAAAACAGTTTATTAAGTTCTTGACCAAGAAGAGGCCATTTCACATTCATTGTTAATCTTGACACAAAAAGAATTTTTCATTTAAAAACCCGAGGGAATTTTTCATTTCACATTCATTGTTAATCTTGACCAAATTGATTGGGTTTGCGTGTCCTGCAAAAGAAGAAAAAATGTAAACTTCAGAAGCCGGGAGTGTAATTAAAGAAGCCATTGCCATACTTAATAGCTCATAAGCCAGAACATGTTATTTATCAATCAGTTTGTTACAACCCCTTAATGTGAACTTATTAGTGAAGTTGAAGCAATTGGATTCACAAATCAATCTGTCTTTGCTTTCATAAACAGTCACATTCATAACCTAGCACTACAACAAATGCAACTTATACATCCATTTTGAAAAAAAAAATGCAAGCTTTCAAGCTAACTTCCCATTGATATACTTAAAAACTACAAGAATGGTCATACTCATCCTGCAGATGCAACAACGCCTGCTTTAAATCAATCTACTATAATTCAATCTTGCAAAATCATCTTTAAACATTGATCATAAAATCCAATAAAATCTCGCAGTTTAAGATCTTAAAAATCGACATGTTTATTAATTATTCTCTACTAAAGGTGGTGATACAGGTCAATCCAATAAACATATTTGCCCTGCACAAAAAATCTCTACCCTGAATTCTAATAAAGAGGCCTAGCATCTATAACCAAAAAAATAAAAAATTTATAGAAATTTGCATGGAAAGTCTAATACTGTCCCAACTTTCCAAGACATAAAAAATTCATGGAAGGCTCCAACACTATCACCATGCTTAAATACCAGCAACTCCAACTTTGGTATCATGCCAAGTACCTAAATATGTTCGGGTTTTCCTTGTCTCTCTCCAGATAGTCACGGGTGATCAAATCTTCAATTCTCTTCTTTATTGTTTTGATATCAGGCTGCACGTTTCCATCCATTAGTATAGAGATGATAAACAGTAAAACAGGGAAATAACATGATTCAGTTACAA